>CAMZMU010000116.1:10276459-10946082 GCA_947311845.1 Poa pratensis | reverse complement strand
CATCCCACGATTAGGCACCTCGACACAGTTTCAGTCAGTACGCAGGCTTCAGAACTGTTCGTTTATTCTGAACTGAACGAAACAAACTACTGAACCTGACAGCATAAGGTTTTAAACAAGCCCGTCGCCATGGCGGCGACGGCGAGGAAGAAGCCCGTCGCGGAGCTGTTCCTCTCCAGCCCGTGCGGCGGTCGCGGAGGCGTATCCCCGTGGCTGTGGTGCGCCGGCGTTAGGCGATGGATTCGCTGCGGGTTCAAGCGGAGGCGGGGTGTGGATGGCCGGCGACGAGGAACCGCAGCAGCGCTGGTGGCGGGGCGTCGGGGCGGAGCCGGTCAGCGGCAGGGGACACGGCATGGATGAGTGCAGAGGGAGCGTGCATTGATTTTTCCGAGTTAAGTTGCTCTCCGGTGATTCACCCGCGCCCTCGTCCTGTTCGTGGAAATGCTCACGTGGTCCGTGTCGCGGGTGGCCATGTTGGAGACTCGCAGGCTCCATGACCACCCCATGCTGTCTACTCGCCGGTAGACGGAGCCAAGAATGAGGACGCCAAGCTGAGCCTTCAGCGCTGCCCTCTCCGCCGCCGCCACCGAGTACCTCGACGAAATCGGCCTCTCGGACCCAGACGCCGCCGCCGGCAAGCCCCCGCGGACAGAATATACCTGGACCAGGCGCACAGCTGCCCGGACCACGCGTGCACCCTCCCGACCCTCGCCGTCATCGCAACCTTCAGCCGACATTTTCGAAATCGGCCTTGCTACTTTCTCTGCTGCCACCGGATCCATTCATCAAAAGTTCAAAACAAAGTACTAGTCGTCGCATGATCATATTTATTTAATTCGTTAATTGACAGAACAAGTTGTCACTAAGGGCGCCCACAACCACATATTCATGTTCTGAGAGGTGACCATCGATGCTCACAACTTATGAAATAGAGTAATAGGCTACATGAGCCATTCAACCTGTTCTTTCTTCTAGATCCATTCCATGGCGGTCTGTGCAGCCGATAACAAAAGAAAGCTCAATTGACTGTAACAACATCGATTCAGAAGGTACGTTTTGTTCAACCATAGCCATCTCTAAGTCTTTACCACATTTGTTAGATTTCTTTCCAATTATTTCACAGGAGATTAGCAATTTGGATTCTAATTTATTCCGTTCTTTGCTTAGCCAATTCAACCTGATTTCTTCATGTTCAAAACATTGTTTCATTTCCCCTGAAATGAAGCAATTATGCAGAATTACCGACATTACCCAAAACGTAATGTGAAGCTGTTATCCACAACAGAACTTAACAAAAAATATTGATTGTATTCTCTCCTATGTTGTACTTCCTATAGCGATGTAGCCCATGAACAAACACAGATGATTCTCTGCAATGTTATGTGAATATCTAACTGCAAAACAGCAGTCTAGTTTGGTTATCTTCTGTAGATAGAGGAGATGTTTTGTTTCTAAATGAACTCTGATGGAGTATAAGCAGCATCTATGTTTCCCAATGGGCATCTGAAATCCCTACCTATTCATTGGTGATTTACCAATGAAATTAATCACTCTAGCCATACTTTGTTATTTGTTTCCTCATTTATGTGTTGGGATTAAACTTGACTTTTAGCACTATCTAAACAGTTTTCAAGGTCAAGTTGTCTTCCAAAGGTGAATAAGTTCCCTGTTACTTACACAGATGGATCATCCAGAAAATATAATAACACAACTTATCCAGGAAGAGCATAGATCAAAATGGACAGCAAGTAGCAATCATAATGTGAAATGTTTCACAGTGGATGAGATAAAAAGATTTACCAAAAACTATAAAACTATACTCGGTAGAGGTGCCTTTGGAGAAGTTTATGAAGGAGTCCTTGATGACAAAAGTATGGTTGCAGTCAAGAGGTTAATCTACAATGTAAAAGAAAATTTTGCCAAAGAGTTCACTGTCCACCGTGAAATCAATCACAAGAATGTAGTCAGATTAGTCGGCTACTGTGTAGATGAAAATGCCCTAATGATGGTCACAGAGTATATGCCTCAAGGAAATCTGAGTGACATCCTTCACCATGATATTATTCCCATCGCTTTGGATACACGGCTAAGAATTGCCATTGAATGTGCAGAGGCATTGGGCTATATGCATTCACAAATGTATACTCAGGTCATTCATGGTGATATCAAGCCTGCTAATATACTTCTGGATGATGGTCTCGGAGCAAAAATATCGGACTTTGGAATATCAAGACTAGTGAACACTGAAAATACTGTATATACTCTTAGTGTGATAGGAAGTATAGGCTACATGGACCCTCTGTTTGCTCAGAACGGTCGACTCACGGCAAAGAGTGATGTTTATAGTTTTGGAGTTGTGCTTCTGGAACTGATAACCAGAAAAAAAGCAAGAACAGAGGATGGGGAGATTGGCTTGGTTGAAAGTTTTACTAAAGCTCTTTCAAAAGGGTTTAGGAGTGTGAGGGAGATGTTTGATCCTGAAGTTGCAACATCGAGCGACATGAGACCGTCGAAGAGATTGCGAAATTGGCAGGTAAATGCTTGAGAATGGAGCAAGACAAACGTCCTGAGATGTTAGAAGTTGCAGAATGTCTTCGCAGAATGAGAAAAGCTTTACATCAAGGACAACAAAGACGAGCTCTGTTTTCTTGGGGATGGAAAAACAAATTAGCTCCAGCTGACACATCATTGCAAGATAGTAGTAGCAGTAGCCACTTGGAAGTAGCAGTATCCTAGATTTTGGGTTGATAGAGCTGGATGACTTGCATCGGGCATCGACTCAACTTCTGGGTAAGGGTACAACTTACAAAGCGGTCCTTGAGAGTGGAGCCACGCTAGTGTTCAAGAGGCTGAGGGTGAGGAGAGGCCTGCTGAAGGAGGAGTTTGAACAGCGAGTCAAGATGATTAGCACCATCCAGAATGAGCACATCGCACCACTTCAGACGTATTTCTATAACAATGACGAGAAGCTGGTCGTCTACAGTTACTTCCCCATGGGTAGTCTAGCAGATGTGCTCCAAGGTAATATATGCAGTGCTTGATAGTACGTCTGTCTTCTTGTACACTTTCAAATGCTTCCGACGCACTAATTCATGTTGCGATCCAGGGGACCGAGACTCTGGCACAACCACGCTGGACTGGAAGCAACGAAAAGCAATCTTGCTTGCGGCGGCACGTGGGGTGGCGTCCATCCACTCAGCCGGACCGTCGAGCTGCCATGGTAATATCAAATCCTCCAACGTTATGCTCACCAACACCCATGATGCATGCCTGTCGGAGCACGGCCTGAGAACGCTTGGCCTGTTCCCCTATACCGGTGACTACGTCGCACCTGAGGTCACCAAGGCTCGGTTCGCCTCCCAGGAAGCCGGTGTACAGCTTCGGTGTCCTACTGCTGGAGCTTCTCACTAACTATCCGAGGATATACTTTGACCGTGGACTGCTGGATTTGCCAAAGTGGGTGCGTACCGTCGCCGGTGTGGACTGGGCAGCGCAGGTGTTACGTATGGACCCCGAAGATCTGCAGGATGGGGACTGGCAATGCATGGTGCAACTCCTCCATATCGCCATGGAATGCCGCAGCCAAGAAGCCAAGTCGAGACCTGCAATGTCTGATGTCGTGCAGCGGATCAAGGAGATCTACGACCCACAGCCCTGACAGAGAACTCTTACGTTGGTATGTAAAATTTGCTTGATCGCGATTGATTTTCATCTCTTGTCTAGATGGGGTTCTTGATGGCATGCAGATCATATTTTGGTGCCTAGGTGGCCTCCTTGCTAGCCGAATTGCCGGTATAAACTAGTGTCAGGAGAATGAAACGACTAATGGTCTTATGGCAGACTATCTCTTCTGAATTTCTGGATGATCTCAAGCCTGTAGAGAGACTCATCAGGAGATGGTAATTTAATGAGAAGCTAAAACAATGAGAAAGATATTATCTTTACATGTGGATAATCAAAAAGGTAAAACAATGAGAAGCCTTTTCTCAAACATAACCTGCTACCATATGACCAGTAAAGACAATATACTTAACTTGAAGTTGTTCCCGTTGATTGATGGACCTTGGAAGCATCTGTTAATCTGGAACATACAGTGACATAGTTGCAGCCAAACTTCTTGCATTGTTAGATACACCAGCCCCTTTCTGTGAAGCCAAAGCAATAATTTTCTAATTGCACAAAGATGGCCCCACCTGAGCACATAACATTAACCGGGGACCTCACATGTTAAGGTATAGGTAAATGATATATTAAAATACATGAGATAACTTACCATCTGTATTGAAATGATTTTAATGAGAAGCAAATTTATAGAATCTATGCATATATACGCAAACTAACATATGAAAATAAGAATGTTTGAAAAAATCAAGGAAATACTTTTTTCCTAGGCTGTAATTCTTTATTTTTTGAATTTTTAAGTTTTATATATCAATAAACATTCAAGGTCATTACAATCTTGTTCGATCAAGCTCACCACGCAGGGCGGCGCAGATCCAACCAAAACATCATCATGTAAACCCCTACGCCACAAACTAGCAAGGTGACGGGCCACTTTGTTTCCAGATCGGTTAATCTTGGACACCTTGTAATCTTGCATAGAAGATAACAGAGATTTAATGTCCACAGCCGTAGCAGAAATCTCCAATTTACTGCACCCTTCTCCATTGAGTTCCGAAATAAGCGAAGAGCAGTCGTTCTCTAAAAGGACCCTACCTGCAAAACAGGATAAAATAACTCTGACACTTTGTAAACAAGCAATGGTTTCAGCCATTTCGGCTGATTTACAGTTATCAATCTTGCCCCACGCTGTAAGCAAAACAGCTCCAGTATCATTCCTGAGGACAGCGCCCCAACCTCCTCTGTTTTCCTCCCCCAGAAGCTAGCATCCCAATTCAGTTTAGCCCAGCCCAGCCCACCTCTGGTCTTGACCACGAAGCAGGAGGTTCTTTTTCCATAGCAGCCCTGTTTTGTCCAACCCAATTTAAGGAGCATTTCCCTTTTGGATTGGATAAAATCTCAACATCCCTTTTATCAAGATTTAAATCTATTCCATGCAATACTGTTAGTTTACTAACCTGGTTTTCCCCGGTCCCAACACCCCACCAACATCAACTTGTCCAGCACGCGCGAAGCACCAGAGCTGACCGAGGGGAGCAAGAAACACATGACGTGGACGAGGATCTCCTCAGATCTTACGCAGAGGAAAAAAAAAGGATGCCCAACGCATCACGCGCTCGCCACTAACGCTGGCCGATCCACCCCGCTTCGCTCTACCAGGTGAGGCTCTCTCGATCAGCCCCAGAGGGTTATTTGTTGGACCAAAAAAAGCTCCCCCTCTGAACCTAGCAAACTAGCCTCATGCGCATTTGTTTGTTGACAGGTACACTCGCGCCGCCTCGTCCAATCAAACATCTTCCTCTCCTCTGACGGCTCCGCTACGGTTGCTCATGCCATGGTCATAGAGAAGAACAAGGAGAGGGTATGTGTTTTCATGAAAATCGGTTCATCTATATTTTAATTTCATGTTTTTCCTTTCTCAGAATTAATTTTGGATGACATGGTGTTTTGTTTCAAAGGCTATTGAGGCGCGCAAGACTTGCTACCAATCTTCTGTGTACAGCGAATACATGCCCTACTAGTGTATTCTGCATGTCCAGGCTCGTGAGCCGGCTTGTACTGGCCCAAGCCGAGTCCCAAACTATGGCTCGTTGGCAATTTCGAGCTGGCTTGGGCTCGACAGGTCTGGCTCGAGCTTTTCCCAGGCTCAGCTCGAGCCGGACCGAGTTGGCTCGTGACCAACGTTAAAGTTGCCACCACCTCGCCGCTGGGGCGGCCGAGGTCACTAGCCAACACTCATGCTCTCCACTCGCCGTAGAGACGGTGTCGTAATCTCCGCATGGAGCTGCCGGCGGCATGATGTTCAGAGCCCACCGCAGGAGGTGGTGTGACTAGGGCCTCACCTGCAACTTGTTAATCATAACACTGGATTTCCCGACGACCACTTAAGACACCGCTGAGAGTGAGATGAGGGAACGGGAGATGTGTGGCGGCCGACAAGAGTTTGTGCCATCTACCTACCCCAATCGCCTTCGAGGGAACGCGGCGCGGGACGAAGGGAATCTCTCAACCTGTAGCGACTACGGTCGGAAGACTAGGGTCATACTTCTGCTCTTCAGTGGCGAATGTATTATTCGAGAATCGAACCATACACATTTAGCAGCTCAAAATATTTTGTAATGTAATTTTTCTTTTATTCACTTGTTCTCTATGATATCACCCCTTTTGAAGTTTCTCCTCAGTTTCCAAGTTTCAAATCCATCTACGCCATTAACATATCCTCCTCCATTATTTTCTTTATATAGTCATTACAGGTTCGACCTCTGCAATCAATATTCGACCATCTCACACGATCCACAAGACGGTTTCATTAATGAGCTATTATCATATTTTACCCACCACATACTTCTAATTCCGTGTTATATATCTTGGAGTTAATTGCGCCGGAGGTCACACATCTCGTCACGTACGTGCACATTGGTCACACATCTGGAAAACGGGATTTTTTGGTCACACATCTCGACTTTGCGTGCACATTGGTCACAAACGGGAAGTGTTATCCCGTTTTGGATGGTAATTTTTCAGAAAACCCCCTGGAGAAATATTAATTTTACAAAATGGTCCTCCTAATTTTACAAAATGGTCCTTCTACTTTTACAAAATGGTCCTCCTAATATTACCTAGGGGGTTTTCTGAAAATTTACCATTCAAAACGGGATGACACTTCCCGTTTGTGACCAATGTGCACGCAAAGTCGAGATGTGTGACTAAAAAATCCCGTTTTCCAGATGTGTGACCAATGTGCACGTACGTGACGAGATGTGTGACCTCCAGCGCAATTAACTCTATATCTTGGCAGAAGCATGTTGTGCATCAATATTTTTTCATCCAGCTACGTCATCTCCTTGATGGTCAACTCGAGATCTAGCTAGCTACAGTTTAGAGGAGCTCTTTTCCTCTATATTTTGTTTCACCCTTTCATTTCTTTTGCTGCTCAACCGTTTATTTTCCTAGAAATGGGTGGTATTAGGAATATACCTCACATTTTCGTGATAAACGATGAAAGTGCAAGGAAAATCCGTTGTGCATGCAATCCACTTCTATCTACTGAGACTTGCCTGATAGCAGGAGCAGCATTCGCAGGCGGGGGTGCAATCCAGATATCTGGCACGGGGACAACTTAAGACACTACTTGTACCAGAAGTAGCATTCAGTTCCTTGTCAAAGCCGCCACCAGTTCATCGTCTGTACGTCTGGCCACATCCCACCTGCATAAACATGACATTGATTAAACCTTTGTTTTCACTCTACCCAGATCACCACATGCATGAAGAGAATTATTAATCTTCAGTTCCTTATCAAAACCAGCTGCTCATAGTCAACATATTTGCTTAATGCACAGTCAAGCTAAACTATTTGTCTCAATGTTTTTTATTTGTTCATGGTTACGAATAAATACAATTTTGTGGGGCGTGGCTCATCCGCTAATGCCGGAGTTTCAGTAGCATATACCGTGAGGAGAAATTTGAGTTCTCAGTTAATGCCATTTCAACATATACTTCCAAAGAGAAAGAATGAGTAATGTTGGTTGATGACGTATCTTGAATGTATTGCAATTGTTAGAGACGTGGACGATGCTACTACTACATATAGACGTATTTTTTTCTTCATTATGTCAAGGTATGATTAAAGATATGTGTGATGAACCATTTAGGATAATGATGATGCCATATTATGTAGCGGTGATAGTTAATGGCTGTGACGCTGTGTCATCTTCTCTTCGCAGTGCTAGTTTTTCTTCTCACAACATGACAATGACAATTATCCTTGTCCGCATTAGGCAGTCATAAGCAGTTAATTAGCAACAAGATGCAACTTTCCCTCGAATACATAAATAGGTATTGGATTAGTTAATGTGCGATGTATCGCATTAATGGATTAGTTAGTGCAAGGTGTATCACTTGTTCATGAACAAATTCGACATTTGTTTTGCGCACATGCATGTTTGCATGCTTGGCAGACATATAAGATGAGTGCATACACGGATATACCTTCGACGCTTGTTTGAAAATCATAAAAGTTTCAAAATAGTTCAACTCTCAAAGACATATTTAGTCCATCTGTCGCGCTCAAGTATATATATGCACCCTAACCTGCTCTCCATCCTTCCATGCCACTTTAATTATGATTGCATGAAAAGGTGGAACGTACAACACCCCTCCCCACTATATATAACTATTCCTTTTCTCTCACATGCTAAGTATTTGCATGTCTGCTCTCACAAGTCACAGACTCCTCATTTACCTTCCTAATCCCCGGCCACTGCTCATTCATAGGCATGGAAGGTATCAGCAATCTGTAATGTACATCGCTGTAAATTGCAATAGTTTGGGATAGATTGTAGAGATACAGCATGTCGAGCCCCTGTTTGAGCGCGCCCAGGCTGCAGTTCTGCGTACCCCTCCTACTCGGATGATCAAGCCAAGGACACTGCATGTCGATCCTACCCTTGTTTGTCACTGTGCTCGTCTTGTTTTCAGACTGCTCATGCCCGCTGTCGAGAAGGCGCAGCGGGTTCTGAATGCCAAGATGGGCAACGACACAGCAGAGTTGCCTCTGGAGCAGGGAAGGAACCAGTTCGTGCAGAGTTTCCAAACAACTCTCCCAGATACTACTATAGAGTTGCCTCCGCATTTGCAAGGGCCACCATCTTAGTTTCTACTCCCTCCGTTTTTTAATATAAGATGTTTTAGGTGTTGCACATATTATCTAAATACATACTAAAGTGAGTGAACATGGACACTAATACATGTCTACATACATTTGTCTACATGTGCACGTGGACAAATGGTAAAACATCTTATATTAAAAAACAGAGGGAGTAGATAACAATAGAAGAGTACATTCTCTACCTTTTCATATAAAGATGCACACAAATTAAGTTAGATGATCAAATATTGGTGCTTGACATGATTTATATGGGGAGATGCTTAACCGAGAACATTGTTGTCCAAACAAGCTCGAGACTATGAGAAATATAACAATGGATACATCCCAAAATCATTTACTTTATGAGGATAATGATGATGCCTTATTATGTAGTGGTGGTAGTCAATAGTAGTCCTCTTCTCTTCGCAGTGCCAATTTTTCTTCTCATCACATGACAATGTCAATTAACCTTGTCCGCTTTTGGCAGTCATAAGTAGTTAGCAACAACATGTAACTTCTAACTTGCCCGATTAGTTAATGTGCCATGTATCATAGTAGTAGTAGTAGGGGGGGGGGGGGGGGGGGCAAAGAAAGTTTTTTTTTTGAAAGGATCAACAACTGCGTTCTCGACAAAGCAAAAACAGAAGAAGAAACAGAAGAACGCAGCAGAACAAGCAGTCGAACTCAGTGCAACAGCGACGCCTGAAGAACCTGCAAGGCCGCCCGCTGAACCACCACCACGCCTAGCGCCAAACTCCACCGCCAGAACACCGCCGGAGAAGAAAGCACCAGGCCGCCGCCATCCCCGGAGAAGGAAGCTCCCCACACATGTAGAAGACCGCAGAATCCGTCCGCCGCAAGCGCCGGAACCGAAGCTCGATGAACGCGCACGGCCATGGCGCCTCCTCTCCGCAACCACCCCTCTTCCAACGAACCCTGCACAGAGCACGAAACCAGCTTGCCGGAGTCCTCGCCGAAGACGCGCCTTGACCTTACCTCCACCCCCCGCCACCACGGCCGGCCAGAGGAGGAAGAAGCACGCCGAAGTAGAGCACGGTGTCGAAGGCATTCATCCCCACGCCACCACGGCCGGCCGGAGAAGCCTGGACACCACAGCAAAGGTCGACGAAGAACACCGGGATCCCAGCCCCGACGCCGACGCTCATCAACAGCCCCCATCAAGGAACATGGGCACAGCCGCATCAGAGACATCACCGCCGGAAGCAAACTCCTGTACAGGCTCCACATCCTCGCGACGACGCCGGAGCACACGCCGCCGTGCCGACGAGGACCAAGCACAAAATCCACCACATGGAAGTCGCCGCCGGACCAACCTCCATGCTTGGACACGAAGCTCACAGATCCACCACCGGCCGCCGCAAAGCAGACCTCCGGCCGTCGACCCGAAGCAGTATTATTCACCGCCGCCGTCACCATCGCCGCCGGCAGGAACCCTAAGCTACCTAGCCTAACCTAGACTACGAGCAGACAGATCCGCCCGGCGAATCCACCCCCACCCCCTCCCGACGGCACCAAGGCCGAGGGACAGGAGGAGGGCGGAAGAATCGCCAGCGGAAAGGGGATCGCCTCCCGGTCGCCTTTTTCTGTAGAGAGGGAGGGGAACGGGAGCGAGGAGTACACCTCTCTTTAATGTGTATGCCACACCACGGGGGCAAAGAAAGTTGTTCGGACTATATATATTTTTCCTGTCAACGTAGCAAAATATGTCCATTACATCCCATTAAATGTTGAACGATGCTAAATCTCTTCCAATTTCAGTTGCAACTCATCTGGAAATTTATGTGCAGATAGAATGTTTTGTTTGGAATTCTAACCCCATGTGCAACTGTCGGGGTGCATGAATCACAATGCAAATCGGACTGCTTTAGAGCCTTAAATTTATTTTCGGTGGACCAAGAACTAGCAATAAGGTTAAATGCTGATAACACATTAAGCCATCTACAAGAGTAAACAATTTTTAGTTGAATTGCACACTGCATCGTATTTAATTCAGAAATAATTCTATCCTAACCGGAAAGTTGGAATTTGCCGTGGGGCAAAACTGCACGGCAAAGGCTTTGCGGAACACGGCAAAGTCTTTGCCGTGCCGAACTGCACGGCAAACTCCACACGGCCTAATACGCGTCGGTAAAGAGCGCTTGCCGTGCGCTTTCCGCAAACATCACGGCAAAGACTTTTTGCCGTGTACCGAAGATTTGCGAGAGTTGGGCAACGACCAACCCGATTCTTTGCCGTGTGTTTTTTCTCCACCCGGCAAACAGGTAAAATAGGATTAAAAAAAAATCACCGACGGTGCTGTGTGCTCGCGGGGCTGGGCGCCGCCGCGGCGAGGCGGAGCAGGCCTAGGGGTGGCGAGTTCGTGGAGAGCGGCGGGCAAGCGGGGACACCAGTGGAGGCGTCGAGTTCGCGCGCAGGTCGCCGGCGAGTCGCGCAGGTCACCGTGCTCCTTGCAGATCGCGGCGGTCCGGCGTCTCTCGAGGTGCACGCCTTGTCAGCGTCCGCCCTCGCCCTGGACGGCGTGGCCGCCCACACCGCAAGAGGGTGCTCGCCAATGGCAGGGTCGACGGCGGCTGAAGGTGCCGTGCTCGTCGTCCGGAGCTTGGAGCGTGTCAAAGGAGAGAGGACGGCGCAGGCGGCGGCGCCAAGCAGGGGGCTTGGCGAGGTCGGAGGACGGCGGAGAGGAGAAGCCGTGTGGTGGAGCTTGAGGCGGGCTGGAGCTTCAGGAGCAACGTCGGGGAGGGTTGGCGGCGGGCGTCGCCGCGTCGGCCTGGAGCTGCGGGACCGGGGCGAGGGCCGGGGCCGGCGCGTCGACTGGAGCGCAGGCAGAGCGGACGCGGCGGCGAGGGATGAGGAGGAGGGCCGGGATGGGCTTGGAGGAGCTGCGGCCGTGGTCCTCGACGTTGAGCAAGGCGTGCTTGCGGTAGTCCCTAATGGAGACGGAAGGGAGGACGAAGACGTCGCCGGTGACGCTGTTGACGACGCGGAGCAAGCTCCCGGGCGGGCCTTCCTCGAGGGAATGGCGATGCAGGCGGTGGCGGCGGAGCACGACGAGGCCGTCCCGCGACTCCACGGGCTCGAAGGCGAGGCTCTCGTCGAAGCGGACGAGGGAGGGCTCGCTGGAGGGGATGGGCTGGACGACACGCACGGGGCGGCGATCGGCCTTGCTGTGCTCGCACGCGGGTGGCCAGCGAGAGGATAAGGCCAGGGGCATCGCGTGCGTGCGTACTGAGGTGAGGTGGTGTGGGTGCGTGCGTTGTCAGTGCATGCATGGGCTTACCTAGGTAGTAGGGTGTGTTTTCTCTGGAGGGATATGGGCCGTGGGATGAATGTGATCGAATGGCACAAAATGGTGATCCGTGGGAGGCTGCTTCGTGCAATTTAATTGGACAAACATTGCCGTGTATTCCCCTTTGCCGTGTGTCTTAAAAAATTATCAAAAATCAAGTTTATTATTTTTGCTATCAACTAATACACATAAAAGGGCTCCAAGACAAATGATTTTAGTTTTTTGAGTAATGCTTCACTTTATTTGATTTTTTTGAAAAAAGGATCAAAATGGCAACCATGGCTATTCGTCGAAGGGGTCAAAATTTTCAAAACCGTCGACGGTTCTGTGAAATAATCACTATTTATGTAGTTTAAAATTATTTTTGAAAAAAAATTAGAGCAAAAACCGAGAAAATTCCTAATATTTCTGGATTGTCCATAGAATATGGTCTACTTTGTGTGAAATTTAGATGGGTGCCATTTTGCACCATATTTTTTATACTTGCTTCACAAAAAAAGTCATTTTAGCACTTAAAAAATAAAAAATGATATTTATAAAAATAATTTGAACAAACTCAGTTCTACAACATTGTTTGCCATACCAAGACACACTTATGTGTCAAATATGAGCACATTATCACAACTATGCCACGGGAATGGTCATATCTTGGTTATTTGTCTCGAAACTTAAACATGTTTGTAGACGACAGACCTTTTTGTGAAAGAATTTTTTGGAAATTTAGTCAAAACTCAAGTTTATTATTGTTTATATCAACTACTACACATAAAAGGGCTCCATGCCAAAAGATTTCATTTTTGAGCAATTTATCACTTTATTTGATTTTTTTGAAAAAACGGTCAAAATGGACGCCGTGTCTATTCAATGAAAGGGGTCGAATTTTTCAAAACTATCGACGGTTCTATGATATAACCACTAATTTTATATCTTAAAATGATTTTTGAAAAAAAATCAGAGCAAACTATCACACACTTGTAGTTCAAATTTAAATTACTTTCGAAAAATCGGCATAAAGTCATTTAAATACCTGAAATTTGGTAGAAAGCGAGAAAATTCTTAATATTTTTGGATTGTCCATAGAATATGGTCTACTTTGTGTGAAATCTAGATGGGTGCCATTTTGCATCATATTTTTTGTACTTGCTTCACAAAAAAAATCATTTTACCACTTAAAAAATAGAAAATAATATTTACAAAAAATATTTTGAAAACTGTTTTTGACAACATTGTTTGCCTTATCAAGACACACCCATGTGTAAAATATGGACAATTTATCACAAACTATGCCACATGAATAGTCATACTGTTGTTACAAGTAGATAAACTAAAGTTGGAAAAAAAATTGGTCTTTGCCGTGTGCTGTGTGCAAGTACACGGCAAAGATTTAATCTTTGCCGTGTGCAAACACACGGCAAAGAGCTGCCGTGGCCACACCATTCGCGTTTCCGTTTGGCTCCATTTTTTTTTGCCGTGTACCTATCTTTGCCGTGTGTTTTTCCTTTGTCTTTGCCGTGTGTATTTCTTTGCCGTGTGTTTTTGCTTATCTTTGCCGTGTGTATTTCTTTGCCGTGTATTTTTGCTGATCTTTGCCGTGTGTATGCGTGGACGATACCTGCACTGAATCTTTGCCGTGTGTATTTCCGGTCAGCACGGCAAAGTCTGTCTTTGCCGTGTTCCGCAAATCTTGACACACACGGCAAAGAGCCGTATACACGGCAAAACTCAATTTTCCGGTAGTGAGAATAATTGAAATCTCTTCTTGGATGTATATTTTATAATAATTAGCAATCTCTTAGAAACCCGTCTTCCACAATGACTTGCAAATAAGGAGGTAAAAGTGAATTATTTTTATATACGTGTGCTCAAAAAATCGGGGAAGAAATAAGCTAAGCGGTGGTTCTAGGGGCTTGGTCACTTTGGCGTGCTTCCAATATTGTACTCCTAGAATAGAGGGGATAGAATGCATCGCCCTCACACGATTTCCCCTCCAATATATAGTTATCTCTCCCTCTAGCATCTGATGCAAAATATTTCTTCTCAGTCACATATCTTTTTTCATAAAAAAATAACCACTTGTTTGGAAAGGTTGTACTCTCCATTGCTCTACCTCATTTATGGTCATTACTTCCCCTTTTATTGCCCTTTTTTTTTGCGAAAAGGATCATGTCATTACAATAAACACCGAACAAAATAAAACACCTCAGCAAAATCAAAATATTACAATGAGATCCTTGAGATGTCCGTGTCATCAAACTCTAGATCGTGTCGATAGCGCTTCTCCCAGAGCAGGCCTGACGTTGTTGGGTGCGGACGGGAAATTGCCGAACGGGTCAAGAAAAACACATATGTTTCGGAGTCAGAGAAGAAGAATGAACCGCTGATGAAGCTCCATGGCGATCTGGAGAACACCGCCGCCAGAAGAAGTCATAGAGAATCACACCACTCCCACAAGTTTTTCGACGTCACTGCCAAGATGGGGCTAAAGCCGGGAGAAATTATTGCAAGAAGCGCCGGCGCTAAAAACAGAGTGTCGCCCCAGCAAATCTGGACACTAAAGTAAGAAAAACAGAGCCCTCCTGCCGACGAAGGCCGAGATCCACCACGCCTTCATGGCCCAAAGGCCACAGAGGCAGGGCTGATCGGCGGCGGTGCCGACGGGAGAGACATGGAATCCTAATCCCCTCTCGTGGCTTTCGAAGGCGAAGGGGTACGGTGCGTTCAACTTATGTGTTTTCTTCCCCTTCTTGCTCTTGATATACCACAACAATTGTACTTTCATGCATGTTTGGTCTAGAGCTACTTCCACTACAAAGTGACGGAAAATAAATCTGCATTGACAAATCTACCTATCCATTTTCTAGGCTCACTACTAGAATCGACGCCTTCGCCGGGTGGGCAAAAAACTCGGCGAATGCCAGAATCCATCTCGGCAAACGCTTCACCGACGGAGGAAATCGGCGATAGACACTCGACAAAATATGCCTCGGCGAAGAATCTTTGCCGAGTGCTTTGACCCGGCGACATCTTCGCCGAGTGCTTTCCAGGGTTCTCAGCAAAGAAAAGCTGCCGACGTCCGTCTGATGCTAAACGGACGACAAATCTTCGCCGAGTGTCTACGCACAGTCTCGACAAAGAGCAAACGCGCCACGTGCAGACACGTGTCCCGACGAGGTCCGCTCGGCAAAACCTCTTTGCCGAGTGTTATTTGTGTTGGTCGAACTGAAGTAAACTGAATACTAGTTATATTGAATGTCTAAATACAACTGAAACAACACACCGGTTTCCCCTAGCTACAGTCCGACGGTGATTCACGGTCGAATGCCTTTGCATTCACCGACAGACGTAGCTAGGGAACCCGAATGCTTTTTGTTTGCACGAGAATGGGTGAAGAACCTGGCTGATATGTGGCCTATTTATAGGCGTTGTTAGGGCTGAAAAACTGGTGGCTAAACTGAATTCCAGAGAGTTGAAAAGACGGGAAATTCCCCGTCTTTGCCGAGTAGGGCACTCGACGAACAACACCACCAGGCAAAAAAAATGGGGCGGAACAAAAATAATTTTCCCGCCCCCTCTTTGCCGAGCAGGGCACTCGGCGAAGAAACGAAAAAAGCGCAACACCATCCCAAATAAGTTCGCGCACATTCTTTGCCGAGTGTCTCCCACTGACACACTCGGCAAAGTGGACATGGGAAATGGCGGCAAACCTAAAAAATTCCCACGACTTCTTTGCCGAGAGAGGCGATCGGCGAAGAAAAGGCGGCAACCCTAAAAGTTTCCCGCGCCTTCTTTGCCCAGAGGGACACTCGGCGAAGATGGTCCTCCGTCACGGCGCCATCGGGCCGGTCGGCAGGTGCCACGTGGCGAGCCCCTTTTGCCGAGAGTGAAGATTCGCCGAGCGCTCAATCAGGGCAGACTCGGCATAGGGGAGCTTCTTCGGGTTGTCGCGGCTTTGCCGAGTGCCGAATCAGGGCAGCTTCAGCATAGGGGATCTCCGCTGGGTAGTGGTGTCGTTGCCGAGTGCCTTTTCTGTAGGCTCGGCATAGAGACTCTTTTGCCGGGTGTCCCACGTTTTTGCGCTCTGCAAAACAGGGACCACCCGGCGGCGACGCATTTTCCAGTAGTGGCTTGTACAAATCTTCCAATCCAGATCAATCTCCGTTAATTAAGTGCCGCAGGCCACACCGGTTGCTAGCCTTCCACCGCTAAGCAGCGCCCTTGCCGGCTGGCCGATTGTGAAGTGCCGCGCCCGACGGTCGACCAATCGCCGACATCCCGAGTCCCGCCGGTCGCATTCGCTTTCGACCTCTATAGATGACAGGCCGCCACCACTACAGTCTTCTGAACGTCGCGAGCGGCTCAGTAGCTAGTCGCGAGCATCTGAATGAGTCCGCCCAGGCCCACGACGCCGAGAGCACGCAACCCAACAAGCACTCTATCTCACGATCGCTCTTTCTCGCATCTTTTTCTTTGTTTTTTTCTCTCCAAATGGGAGCAAAAGCGCGAGCCTCTGGATCATGATGCTGCACACAACTTTTATATTAAAAAGAAAGTATCAAAATAGAATGGGTACGATTATTACAACTCATGGGTCTGCCAGCGTGGTAACATGAATCAACAACGAAAAAATTTCATAACAAAAAGACTAAACATATTGAAGTCTTCTATTATGTTGCCACCTATATTGACAGTGAATAGCTCAGACGACCATCGTGATACGGGAACATCCAGCATCCATAAGCGCCCTTTGCTATATGGGAAGGAGGTAGGACCATAAGCAGATCTAGTATATAGCCCGTTTTACAACCTACAAAAAATGAGCATCTCTAAACTTGTTAAAAATCACATCATTCTGACTATTCCAAATAGCCCATAGAAAAACACAAACATCAATGCGTATACGTGGTTTGGTTTTCTTATCTACTCCGTCAAACAAATGTCTAAACATATTTGCTATACTAGTAGGAGGAGAGATACTAAAAATAAAATGAATAAGCCGCCAAATATGCCTAACAAACATGCATGTGATAAACAATTGCTCCATCGACTCCTCTGCCGGGAAAAACACATTTTTTACAACCATTCCAATTTATTTTAATCAGATTATCCTTAGTTAGAATCACTTTTATTTGTAAGAACCACATAATTTTTTTAATCATAAGAGGCACTTTGAGCTTCCAAAGATATTTGCGCAAAAAAGGGGTATGACCATGCTTTATATCCTTATACATTGGTTTGACAGTAAACGGTCCATTAGTAGTCAAGATCCATCTGAACGGATCGTCTTCATTGGATAGTGAAACCACCATCAATTTCTCTATCAATTTAACCCAAGATTTCTATTTGTCTTGAGTGAATGTTCTCATAAACTCAATGTTTAGAGGATTATTCGACAAAACATCTGCCACAAGAACATTCTTATGCCTAAAAATAGCGACTAGCAGGGGATATTGGACAGCCAAAGGCTTGTTCCCAAGCCATATATCCTCTCAAAACCGAGTCTGAAGCCCATTACCGATAAGAAATACACCTCTTGAAAAGAATTCAATCTTGATAGCCATTAAGCCCTTCCAAAAAGGAGAGTCATAAGGCTGCAGTTGACCTTGAGCTAATGTTTTAGAACTTAGATATTTATTTCGTAATAATTCCTGCAGAACACCCCTTCATTTAATATCTTAAAAACCATTTGCTCAAAAGACATTTATTCTTAATATCTAATAGCTCAATACCCAAACCTCCTTGGTCTTTTGGACGACAAATAATATTCCATTTAGATAAACGGTACTTTCTTTTATGTTGTCACTCTATCAAAAAATCTGGAGCGATAAAATTCCAACCTCTTTCGTACCCCAAGTATAATTGAAAGGAAGAAAGTAGAAACATAGGTAAACTAGTTAGAAATGAGTTAATCAGAATAATACGATCTCCATATGAGAGCAACTTGCCTACCCAGCACCCTAAATTGTTTTTTAACCTATCCTCAATCATTTTTCATTGTTTGTTGAAAAGTTTTTGGTAATGTATGGGCATTCCCAACTATTTGAATGGAAAGAACCGGCCCGGCCACATCCAAAAATTTGACAATAATCATTTTGCATTTCCATAGCCTTGCCAAAGCAACAAAGCTCACTTTTATGAAAGTTAATCTTTTTTTTTGCGAAACACAGTACAATGCAGACGCTCACATACACGTGCACATACTCACCCCTATGAACGCACGCACGCACCCTACCCCTATGAGCACCTCCGAAAGACTGAGCCGACGGTCGGGTCTTGAGATTGATGAAGTCACCACGGGCGCCTCGCTGTCGACGGGAACGTCGCCTCCCACTGAAGAATATTCCGCCTAAATGAGAAACATCAATGTCAAATCTAGAATTTGAACTCTGGTGGGTTAGGGGTACAACCACCATCCTAACCATCTTGCCACTATGAAAGTTAATCTTGAGCACAGAAAGTTGCTCAAACATTGATAAAATTAACTTCATATTCACTGCCTTATCCAAGTCATGCTGAAGGAACAAAATTGTATCGTCGGCATACTGGAGTATGGTGACTCCCCCTTCAACAAGGTCTGGAATAAAGCCCCCACCTGTACATCTTCTTTTGCTCGGGCAACAAGAACAACCAGCATATCGGCCCTAAACTACAGTATTGGAAATGAACAAAGCGGGCGCCACACCTGGCCCTACCAGGAGCTCTGCCAACTGGCTCTATCCTTCCTGGAGCTGGCTGTCGAGCTTCCATTGAAGTCTTGTGAAATACCAAGGAGAAAGAGTCGGTTTGTAAATTTATAGGCATTATGTAGGATTTTCATAGGCCACTTACCGATGATGATTTTTGCCTTTGTATGCACGTCAGCCATAAGTTATAGTACTAATTAGCTATGGCCCAAAATAGACTATTTATGGAGACATACCAATTTATCAATTATCTCACGTCAATTTTTTTTTTTTATCAATTATCTATATTGATCTCCTAACCCGAGATTTCCGGTACGGTCCAGGCGATGGTCCCTTCTTCTCCTTGCTCTCGGCCGATCAACACTTCAACGACCCAAGCGGTGAGTATCTTCCGTGGATGCGGCAATTTCTCGGCAGGACTCAGCTAAGTCACCAAAGTGAATGTGGCTGTACGTTACTTCTCAGCAGGATTCAGCTAAGTCTCCACTCTCCAAGGTGTTCGAGATGACTTCCGTGCCTAGCTAGACAATCGAAGCATTTGTCGAGCAATGCTAGATAAGACGTTCAACCCTTTTCAGGATAACTAGTTGAAATATATGGTCAACGAAGATAGCGGCCAACGAAGCTTGATGCTAGAAGAAATATATTTCAGGCAGCAAAGGAGCTAGTGAATGTGTGAAACACTAGTTGCATAGGTAAGTGTTGTAATTACTTCCTTTTAAAGGAGTTAGATAGTGGCTAGCATACACGGGCTTTCGAAGTGTTAGAGAGATATTTATATTTTGTAGTTTCCCTATTAGATAGGGGGCTGTCTGCATATTTACACATGTATATGTACTATATATTGTGGCCTTTGGCCCCGTGGAATACAAATTGCCTATTCCTAACATGGTATCAGAGCGTATTAGGTTTTCCCGCACGCGCAACTCGTGCCCTTTTTTTTCCTCCTCGCCCTGATCCGGTGCCGTCTACTCCGATGCCTTCTTCTCCTCCTTCATCGACGCCTTCTTCTCCTCCTTCGTCACCGTCTTCTTCACCCTCCCCACCTCCGCCTTCTCCTGTTGCTCCTTCTCATCCTACTTTTCCTTTCTATTATACTCGTCGTCCACGTGTTGTGATCGAGTCATCTGATGCACCCTCTACTTCTGGTGCACCGTCTCAGCCGACTTATTCTCTTCGTACTCGGACTTGTCCTTCACCTGATTTCTTTGATCCCGCTACCTATAGTGTTTCGGCTGTCCCAGAGCCGACTACGTATCGTGAGGTTGTTGTTCATCCTGAATGGCAGCTTGCCATGGCTAAGCAGATTGCTGCGCTTGAGCGCACTGGTACGTGGGAGATCGTTCCCCTTCCTCCTCGTGTTCGTCCTATCACCTGTAAGTGGGTCTATAAGGTTAAGACCCGCTCTGATTGGATTCTTGAGCGTTACAAAGCTCGTCTGGTCGCTCGTGGTTTTCAGCAGGAGCATGGCCGTGATTATGATGAGAATTTTGCTCTGGTGGCTCACATGACCACTGTTTGGACTCTTCTTGCCGTGGCATCTGTTCGCCATTGGTCTGTGTCTCAGCTTGATGTTAAGAATGCCTTTCTTAATGGTGAGCTGCGTGAGGAGATTTATATGCAACCACCACCGGGGTATTCTGTTACAGATGGCATGGTATGCCGTCTTCGTCACTCTCTCTATGGCCTTAAGCAAGCCCCTCGTGCATGGTTTGAGCGCTTTGCTTCTGTGGTCACAACTGCTGGTTTCTCTTCCAGTGCTCATGACCCTGCGTTGTTTGTTCACTCTTCTCCTTGTGGTCGCACTCTTCTTCTTCTGTATGTTGATGACATGATCATCACTGGTGACGACCCGGAGTATATTGCCTTTGTCAAGACACGTCTGAGTGAGCATTTTCTCATGTCGGATCTTGGTCCGCTTCGTTACTTTCTTGGGATTGAGATTTCGTCCACCTCTGATGGTTTCTTTATATCCCAAGAACGGTATATTCATGATCTTCTTTCTCGTGCCGCTCTTACTGATGACCGTACTGCTGAGACTCCCATGGAGCTCAATATTTCTCTTCGTGCTTCTGATGGCGATCCTCTCTCTGATCCGACTCGTTATCGACATCTTGTCGGGAGTCTCATCTATCTGGCTGTTACTTGCCCTGATATTTCTTATCCTGTCCATATTCTGAGTCAGTTTGTTTCTGCTCCCACTTCGGTTCACTATAGTCACCTTCTTCGTGTTCTACGCTATCTTCGTGGAAGATCTCTCTTTGTCTCTTCTTTCCTCGTTCCAGCTCGTTACAGATTCAGTCCTACTCCGATGCCACTTGGGCTAGTGATCACTTGGATCGCCGTTCACTTTCTGCTTACTGTGTCTTTCTTGGTGGTTCTCTCATTGCCTGGAAGACGAAGAAACAGACCGTAGTTTCTCGTTCGAGTGTAGAAGCTGAGTTGCGAGCTATGACTCTTTTGACTGCTGAGGTGACTTGGTTACGGTGGTTACTTTCAGATTTTGATGTCTCTGTTACGACACTTACGACTCTATTGTCAGACAGTACAGGTGCTATTAGCATTGCACGTGACCCGGTGAAGCACGAGCTTACTAAGCATATTGGCGTTGATGCTTCTTTTGTCCGTGCTAGTGTGCATGATCAGATTATTGTGCTCCAGTATGTGCCTTCCGAGTTACAGTTGGCGGACTTCTTCACGAAGGACCAGACTAGAGCACAGCATAGATTTTTCCTCTCCAAACTCAGTGTTGTGGATCCACCATGAGTTTGAGGGGGGTGTTAGAGAGATATTTGTATTTTGTAGTTTCCCTATTAGATATGGGGCTCCCTGCATATTTACACCTGTACATGTACTATATATTGTGGCCTTTGTCCCCGTGGAATACAAGTTGCCTATTCCTAACACAAAGCACCTCCAGCCTTGGTTGTTGGGGTGACTACCATGTTGATCTTTTACCACTGATTCATATTGTTTCTACTTCACCGATCTCTGTTTCTAGAGACAACGTATGGGGTGCAAAAGTTCTTTAAAGTATGGCACCATAGTCACAATGGAGGGCATCATAACAACTTCCCAAAGAGCTGGCCGGCCCAAAGGCATGTAATAGTTCATTATCTCTCAACTAATAATATTTTAGCGCCGCACCAAATATGACATGAAGAGATGGCAAGCGGTTACATAAATGAGACGGTAATCTCGTAGCACAGTTACATGATTTTCATCACTAAAAACGACTGCGAGAAAATTTGTTTGGTTGACCAAATTAATTAATTAAAACCTAATTGTGTTGTTACAAAGCACAAGATTTAACTACGTTATAGTACCAAAATTGTGTGATCCATCAATCCAACGCCTAAAAATGACGACATCACTAGTACAGATCGAGAAAATTCAACTCTCAATCGCACAAAGATGGACTCCTTTGTCCGCGTTATCCCATATAGTTTACCTTCAAAATTAAAGTTGTGTGTAATGCTTCGAATGGTGTTCGACGGTCAAATATTCGCATACGCTATTATTTTCTAAAATGTTTACTATATGTCGCAAATGCTTGGAAAGACGAGACCGTTTGCATATTTGTGTAGTATCAGACACGGTCCATGTCACGTTAATCGTGTGTAATCTGAATTGGCTCCTCGGTTCCATTCAATGTGTGTAGAGCCGTCTCGCCTTCATCTCGCCTGCCACGCGTTAGCGACGAGGCAACTTTCTCAGCCACATCAAAGAGTTATGTAAAATGCTACTCGCCACTGTACGTACATCCTAATGAACACCACAACACCACCGCAGAATCACTCAGTACATAGAAATGGTTCGTCAGAAGAAGACCGCGCTCGCCATTCGTGTGTGCCACAGAGGAGCCTTGCCGCACTCGCCCGGATTCTAGGAACTCCTCCCGCCCACGCGTATTCGCCACGTGAAGCATGCATATCCGGAGGACGAGGAGGGGGCAAACTTGGAAAAGAATTTGGAGATGGACGAGAACGCGGCGACGACGATGCAAGAGGATACTTTGCGGCGTCTCGGGTCCTGGATGTTGGTGGAGCGTGCAGTCGAGTAGGCTGAGTTCGATACAGAGTTGTCTAGGTGTTCCAGATGACTTCCATGCCTAGCTAGATGAAGCATTAATCGAGCAATGCTGAAGAAGATGTGGAACCCTTTTGTGGATAACTAACGGAGGAGAGTTTACATTCCGCGCGCTCTACAAAAATATGACACAAGCAAATTTATGGGATAAATATGACACAAGCGAATTTATAGAAATTTGGTTGCACTTCTAGTTGAAATATATGCTAAGAGGTTAGCGGCCCAACGAAGCTAGATGCGAGGACAAATATATTTCAGGCAGTAAAGGAGCTACTGAATCTGTAAAACTGTAGTTGGGCAGATAAGATGTTATTAATTCCATTTAATTTAATGAAGCTAGCTAGCATAAACAAGCTTTCAAAGCACCTCCTATCTTGGTTGTTGGGTTTAGTGTGGCAGGACTTTGATGATAAGAAAAGATACCACTTGGTTGACTGGCCAACACCAAAGGACCGTGGAGGGCTAGGTGTTCTTGATCAGAGAACAATGAACATTTGCATTTTGTGTAAATGGTTAGGGAAACTTCAAAAATCTGTAGGTACGTGGCAATATATGTTGTCAAGAAAATACCTTTCCAATTGATTGCTGGCCAATGCAGGTCCTGACCTGGTGTTGTTTTATTGTGTTCCGAATCCATGACCTGTTGTATTATAGATGGAGTCCTACCAAAATAAGTCATGTCTACAACCATGTTTCGTGTCCGCTAAGAAAAAGAGTTCTTTGCTCTCCATATATAGTTAGAGGTAGTCATATAATAGATTGAGAGAGAATTCCACCATATTGATAGTACATAGAGGGTTTGTCCTTTCGTGTATTGTAATACTCCTCCCAATTATAGTGATACACCTTCATGCGCTCGGTGGTTTTTTCCCGTAAGCATTTTCCACGTAAAAATATGTGTTCTTGTTCTTTATTTGATCTACTTTAATTTTGCTACGCTATTTTACAACACCTGGTAGCTTACATTTTTGGCAAAGTCTTATGCGAGAGTGCTGGGCGAACAATACCTTCCAGAGATATGTCACATGAGTGGTGAACAATGGGGACAAAACTCTGTTCTGGACAGATGTTTGGATTAATGGGAGAGTGCTGGTGGAACAATTTCCACGTTTGGTTTCTGACTTTCTTCCGCTAAATGGAGACAAAGATAGAGTCATTGTGGGAGGGTCTTGGAATTTCCAGGTTAAATCCATGTACCTACAGCTGAGATCTCAAGGGGTTTTCCAACAGAAATTTATCTAGAAGGTTAAAATCCCTCAGAAAGGTCAGGATTTTTGTTAGGCTGATGTTGAAAAACAAAATTCTAACGAAAGATAATCTACTGAAAAGGGGGTGGACCGGAAGTGAGCAATGCCATCTCTACTTTTTCAGTGCTCTTTGGCCAAGCTTGTGTGGCAAGTACCAAGTAGTGGCATGTGCCCTTGGCCTTGGCAGTACACCTGAGATTGCCGCTGATTTGGCTGATAGATGGCTTGAAAACTTTCCACGTTCCTAGTGAAAATTGGTCTTTGGAGGTTGTGCAGTTGTGTGTTGGACGTTGTGGAAAACAAGAAACGATGCTTGCTTCAATAGGAAATTTCCTGATGATCCAGCTGCAGTTGTGTATAGGCCGTAACATTCTTATAACTCTTGGATCATGTTGCAGAGAAGCCAAGATCGAAAAAGATTTGAAGATGGCATGCTGCAGATCAATAGGGTCCTGAGGAAGATATTCTCTGGCTCACATGGATGGGCGCCGATGGTGGCAAGAATTACAATCTGAGGAGTGTTTCTCTTGCGGTTTCACTGACCCTGCTTTGAATATGCTTTTTCCCTTGTAATTCTACTATATATAAAGGACGACAGAATCCGCGCTCTGTCATTCGTCCACGTCGCGCGCAATCCGTGGCCGTCCGATCGGCGCGACCGACGGCCCAGATGGAGCCACGTCGCCCCGCGCGACCAGCACTGTAGCAGAGGCATTTTAGACCAATGGACGCGCGCCACGTCGCCCCGGTCACTCCCGGTCGCAGCCGGTCGCCGGACTTTTGCAAAAAAACACCCGCAAAGGGCCTTTCCACAATTTACGAAAACCTCAGGCCGCCGCGGGCGGAGCGGCCAGATCCGCTGCCCCTATGACGTCAGCACGACGTCACAGGGGCCCACCTGTCAGATTTTTTTTGTTTTTTTGAAAAAGGAATTCAAAAAATTCTAAATAATGCAAAGGCCCAAACTATCCCTAAGTTTTTTTTTTTGGAAAAAAAATTCAAAAACAAATTCTAAATAATGCAAAGGCCCAAACTATGCACACGATTTTAAAATAATTGTACATATTCAAAAACATTAAATGCCCAAATTTACGAATCTGAATTTTGCCTTCACACGCGCGGCATTGCCGCGCTCCGATGTCAATTACGAAAACAATACTAAAATTCAAATAATGCAAATTTTCAAAACAACAATTAACAAGCATTCTAACTTGAATTTCAAATTTATATATTCCAAGATTTCAAATGCCTTCCAAATATGATCATTTTTCGTAAACATTAAAATAATACAAATAATACAAATATGAATACATTTCAATACGTCAAATTTTCACAATCTCAACAATCTTTTAGGCGCAAACTTTCCGAATTCAAAGAATACTCATATTCTAACACGATTTTTTTAAAAACATACTCGAAAATAAATTAAAATCCACGGGCGCGGCGTAGCCCGCGCAAAGTCCCCTAGTGTCTATTACGGAGCCTCTAAGCTTTGTAGTGGTGATCTAAACTGGACACTGTAGCTCGACTTGTTAGCAAGCTACTTAGGTTCCCCTTTTTTCTTTCTGTTTTTTTCTTGTTGTCCTTGTAAAACTGGCGGTTTCTCAAATGGAAATCGACGAGTGGGGGCCCGCTTGTTCGGAAAAGAAACTTGGTTGTTGGGTTCACCACTATCCGTGTTATATATCCTGGCAGAAGCATGTAATGCATTGATATTTCGTCATCCAGCTGCGTCGTCTCCTTGATGCTGGACTGAAGATCTAGCTAGTTACAGTTTGGGGCCGGAGCTCTGTTCCTGTAATTTTTTGTTTCACCTTTTTTATTTCTTTTGCTGCTCAAATGGATTATTTGCCTAGAAATGGGTGGTATTAGGAATATATCTCACATTTAGGTGATAAGCAATGAAAGTGCATGGACAAAAGTGGTGCATGCAATCTACTTCTATCTGGGTTTTTTTTTATCCCTAAAAAACAAGATCAGTGACAGGCGGAGAAACTCCAGAAGCTCTAGTGAGGCGGTACCATAAGTACGAGTAGCATTCAGTTCCTTGTTAAAGCCGCCACCACCACGCATTCCACCTCTGCCTAGATCACCACATGTATGAAGAGAATTATTAACAATCCATAGTTCCATTCCTTATGAAAACCAGCTGCTCATACTCTGCAGGTTTGTTTTCAGGCACAATCAAACTAAACTTTTTTCTCGATGTTTTTATTTGGTCTTGTTAAGTGTTACACATGAGTATAATTTTGTGTGCGCGATTAATCCGCTAAAGGCACGAGCAATGGAAAGAATAGTCTGATGCTGCCCTACGTCAAAATAATAAAAGAAGGTGAAGCAGTAGGTGGGAGCAAAAAAAAAAAAAACACACAACGCAGACCACTATTTTATTGGGACCCACTTTACTGCAGTTTTGCATGTCTCATCTCCTTCTCTTTACCTGTTCTAGCTTCGATGGGATCCCATGTCGCTCCCATGGGCGGCCCAGGAGAAACCCTAGCCACCACAGATGGCACCGCTCCCCCTTTCCCTTCTCTCGACGCATACGGAGGGCGCAAACGGGCGAAACCCACATAGCGTCATTGACGGCAGGGTTTTTCCAGTACTCGTGAGGAGAGACGCCGTGCGCCATCGTACCATGCATGTACCAGGAGAACGCGGCGGCAATTCGACGATGTTCGTTGCGGTCCAGATGAACATTTGTGCTCGATATATAATTTAGATGGGGAGATGCGTAGCGTAGCTATGAAGTTGAGAACACAATGCCTAGGTGGATGCCAGAAGAAATAATTTTCAAGCAGGTAGGGGGCTAGCTGAGCTGTAAAATATTGTGCAGATGGGATGAGAAAGGAGTTGCAATACTCCCCTTTAAAATGATGGTTTCAAAAAATAAATAAAAAACCGGGCTACATAGCCTGGTATTTTGAAATTTTAAAATCTACAGTTTAAGTTTCAAAAAATTCTAGAAACAATCCTAGACGTAGATAATGATGACTTATACCACTGTGCCTAAAAGAAATGCGAAATATTCTGTATTTTACGCATTGTAAAAATGACAATATTCTAGATCTGAGATGTGAAGAGTGACAGATTCAAAAACTTTCAAATTTGTCAAGATTTGTTATTTTTATGTAGGCCAAATTACGAAATATTTCAAGGTAAATATTTCTGAACCGTAGTACATGTCATTGTCAACATTTAATTTTTGTTCTGGAATTTTGTAAAACTTTAAAATGATGGTTTCAAAAAAAAAAAAAAACCAGGCTACAAAGTGACTTTTCGCCTTAAAAGGGCCTAGCTACCCATTTGGCAGCTATAAAGGAGTAAATGTGAGCATTAAATGCATATTGAGATTGTGGTCTTTTGGTAATGGTTAGCCATGATTACAGACCAATTGATTAGCTTCTCTATAAACTATTAACTTGGTAGTATTACCCCTACTACTGTAGGTTTTGAACTAGGACCTACATGCCATTGCCAAAACTAGCAAATTTTAGAAATATAAAAGTCATATATTCTTAGCACACAAAAGACAATGATAACATGGGATTTGTATCAAATATTGTAAAGTCGCACGCGAACACATATCTCACACAAACAACCACAAAGACGCGTTAGTGGAACACATGAGATAGTGAGACCAATCATGCCAAGTCCACATTCTCGCAATGACATTGTTTGGCGAAGAACTATAGCAGCGGACGCAAATCACCAATACAGCAACCAGAATTATAGAATAGGTTTTACGAAAAAAAACCACTGTAAGAAGGAAACAATGTTGTTTTCGTCCAATCAAACATTCTATTTTCATACAAGCCACACCACATGTTGTTTACCATGAGTTATGGTGTTGCACACTTTTCCTCAATCCTTCAACCCCCTCTAGTGCACTACCCAAGCCAGCTCAATAAACAGTTGCTAGTTCCTAACACGATCGACCACAATTAACACCAAGAAGTGTACTGAGCAACATTTGAACTAATAAAGTTGCACCATAAGTGAGCACATTGTCTTCTTTCACACAGTTAATTCACGTAACATTCTGAACTACACTAGGCAAAACACACACATTACCACATGTTATCTATTATAGCTTAGCAGCGCTTGACATTCTACAGCGAAATCACTGAACATCCTGAATAACATTAGCCAAAAGACACAGACGACAACCACTTGGCTCTATTCTATCCTATCAACGATGACAACATGCCAAAGCGTTGGCTCAATGACGTTGAAGGTGCACCAATCACCTTCCTTGATCCTGTTGTCCCGACAGAAGGTCCTCCAACCTTGTCCAAGATGGTGGGCGGCTCTGGCCCCATATGCTAAACCACGCACTTGCCAAGACCTGGTACTGTCCATCGAGGTTTTGAGGGTGATCGTGCAATTTTCCCGGAACCCGATTGCTTTGCAGAACGACGATGTTAGAGACTGCAAACGTTGCATCCCACAAGTTAAAAGAGAATATATTTGAGGTTAATCATTCTGGCCCGTATATCAGAAAAAGAGATGATTGATTCAGTGCTTACAATATGGCGTTCAAGTGCGTTAGTGTTGATCTCCTTCTTGATCCAGGAAGGCGGCCCAATCTCGTAGATACATTTGTGCAGCATCGGCGATTCTTTCTCCAGAGCTTTAGAGCTTTTTGGCCTTTTTTTTTTGTCTTTAGCACTTGGCATCTCATTATTGCACTCTTGTTTCCTACTGGATGAAGGAGCTTCCTGTTCCCTCTTTATTTCTGTATATTCCAAAAATACAACACAGCAGTAAGAAATGCATCTATCTCATAATTTGATACCCTGCTAAGATTTTGGGAAGACCTGAAGCTTAGTTGTTTCCCCACTTTTCTCAGTGTGCTCAAGTTCACCTACACGGTCTTTGAATTCTCTCAGGTATCCGTTGGGCCCAAACACCTGGACTGTAAACACCATGTTGCCTTCATACTTCAGTAGAAGATCATCCCTTTCAGTGATACCATGAAACTCCAAAAACTGCGACCAACCGTGTGCGAAGAACACATCTGATCGATCCTTCTCAAGCTCGATCCGACAATGCTTGCTGGGGGGGGGGGGATCGAAACAATGGCCATCTTGTCGCTCAGGTGCTTTTCAGAGACGTAGCGTTGCACAAACTCAGATGGGATTGGCTGCATGCAAGAACACATTAAACAACAGCATGTACTTGGTATCATCTTAATATTAATATATTGATTTTTATCTAAAAAGCTCACGCGGCATTTTCAGGAGTGAAATCTGAACATTCCACACAAGATTAGTAAGGAAGAGTGAGCATACCATCTTCCTCACAAAACTGCGATCAAGTACCAGGATGAACTGCGGCCTACGAGCACCACCAATGCTGCTCCGAGTAGCTGCAACTGAAACGTGAACAAGAAAGAGATGCTTAATTGACTATCTATTAGTAGATTTTTATTAAGACAATAAAAAGGGAAAGCTTCAGAGTTATCAATGCAAAATGAGGGATCCAGTTTTACTAATCGCACTGTCAAGAGACACAAGACCTTTAACATTGACCTTAGCAGGACTTGATTACGATTTAAATTTGTGAATTTAGCACTAACAAGGAAAGAAAAACAAATAGATATTTGTTCCAAGCATTGAGAATCATTTTCACTGCTGCATAACATACTACGGAGTAAATGAGGTATCAGCCCTAAGATACGATTATAAGGAGCCGATTTGTTATCAAGGAAGAAAAATCTTCCGTGAGGATCCTTTCTCTCGCTGGAAAAACAACCGATCCGTACAGTAGAACCACGGGTGCTCTTGGGATTAGGAAAGGAAACAATGGTAGCCACAGTAAGGAAAATAGCTTTTTAATAACTAATGTGAAAGATGAAGAATAGATTGGTTCGAAACAAAGAGTATGTCATGAAAAAAATGCCTTCGTTGCACTTTGGCACATACTTCATGTCTATGCATTCTTTTTTTTTTTGATGATCTTACTGTCCAGGTCGATGTATTATATCATGGCAAGCATACATATTTCTCTAGCAAAGCAAGTTTGATACCTCAAATACCCAGAGTGTAAGTGTCAAGTCATATTTCAAGGAAAACACCATTTTAGACCATAAAAAGGTCACCGCTCTCCATCTGCATCTAGCAATGCTGCAAGATATACAGATCCAGGGGCGGACCCAGGCCCAGGGCAGCCAGGGCTCTAGCCTTGGGCATGTGACCAAAAGCCCATGTATTTTTATGCACCTCAAAGTTGAAGTAAATAAAATTTTAAAAAAATGAAGTAAATAATCATCAGCCCATGTACGGATTAGCATTTGTCTAGCCCTCGGCTTTGGCAAGACCTGGGTTCAGCCAGATAAAAAGTTGTAATCAATTGACGCCAAAAAGCTCACAAAAGTCAATAACCTCCAAAAATAAACTCACAAAAGTCAAGAATAAGCCATCAGCGGGTAACATAAGGAATGCAACCACTGGTAGAGCCACAGTATTCTTAAAATCAAACTTCGATCCACAGACCACAAACATCAAACAACCCAGGTAGTAATAGCAGCACCAAGACAACGCCTTCACGAAGTCCAAGACATTTCGATGCAGAAGCCAGGGCTTCGTTCCCCGTTTCGAAAAAATAGAAGTCCAAGACAAATATTTGACTATTTCATTATAAGGATATCAATTTAGACAGTTAGCATAAGACCGTATACTGTTTCTCAACGTGGCGGACCTTCATGGAGGCCAAAAGGGCCATGGCCCCCCCAACACAATTACAATTTGCACTATACTACTTAGTACTTACAATTTCTTACCATACAAAACACAAAATAATTCAATTTGGCCCCCTCAGCTGCCATATGATGTCTTTTGGCCCCTCCTACAATTCTGGTCAAGGTCCGCCAACTGTCTCAACCCATTGCAGTTTGTTTATTACTTGGCCACAAATTCACTCGTTAATGGTGAAAAAAACTCTTACATTATTGATATTGCATAACCAGATTATATTAGTTAGTATTAGTTTGCCCAGATATTACAACTTCATTAAAAGAAAAAAAGTTTAGCAGGTCACCCAAAAGGTATTTAGCTGTAATATAAGACTCTACTAACCAACACGATTTATAGGAAATCCAAAAGATACTTACATAGTAAACAGAATTTTAGCAACAGAAAATCCGAAAGATATTATTTTCCCCATGTAGCACATTCTTAGACAACGTCCATGTCTAAATTAACTTGATCAATATTTCGATAGTGTACGTGAACAGACTACAAGACCTGTACAGATTCACATATTAAACTCAATATCATGTTTCACATATTAAAACTCAATATCAAGATTGATGTTCAGACTGTTTAAGGCCTTGTGATTTGCAAAGGTTCTAATCAATTTAGACTAGCAATAATAATTAAAATAAACTAATAATAAGTGCTAATATTTGAGAATGATATACTGAGAAAACCTGACATATAAATCATCTAATTTTTGTGTGTGTGAAGACTGGCAATAAGCTAAGGGCATAATCTACTCATGTCCCTCCGTCCGGAAAGGGATGTCACCAAAATGGATGTATCTAGAAATATTTTAGTACTAGATACATCCATTTTCGTGACATCCTTTTCCGGACGGAGGGAGTAATATATTAAAGACCCATTATTCTTTTTTTACTTGGAGAGACACATTATTCTCATTAAAAAGGAAAAGTTGGATTTCACAACTTTAACGCGCCCTCGGGAGGGCATTGCTAAAATATATTTAGGGTTGCAGGACCAACCATACCTTATCATACATCTGTTATATATGATAGCAAATAAATGACGAAGAGCAGAACGATCAAAACAAAGGGGACACGAGATTTTAACGTGGAAAACCTCTCCAAACAAAGGAGAGGAAAAAACCACGGGCGCCAGCCAGCAATACTTCACTATATCGGGGTGAGGTTACAAACGCCGGAGATTTACACAATGCGATTTATCCCAGCCGGCGGCTTACAAGATGTATATATAGTGGTAAAACCCTAGGTCAACTGCAGTCCGACCCGTAAACAACTCGTACCGTACCGCTCTCCTCGTCAACGCTCCGCTCTCCTCGTCACAAGTCGGCCTTTATCAGTATATACGAATTTGGTTCACCACAAAATAACACTCCACCTTGAGACAAATTCCATCTTGTAGCATGAACGAGAACTTCACCCTGAAACAACAAAGAAAACACCTTCGGCGCCAAATAGCCTCTTGGGCTAGACAGTGATACCAACTAAGCCCGAGCAAAGCTCGAACTTAGTAACAGGAACTGGCTTTGTCATCATATCAGCAGGATTATCATGAGTACTTATCTTGCATACCTTCAGCTTACCTTTTGCAACAACATCACGCACATAATGGTATTTGACGTCAATGTGCTTTGTTCTCTCATGGAACATCTGATCCTTAGTAAGGTAAATAGCACTCTGACTATCACAAAACAGGTTAATGCAAGTATCATCTCCACAAAGCTCAGCAAACAAACCTTTCAGCCAAACCGATTCTTTACATGCTTCAGCAATAGCCATGTACTCTGCTTCAGTGGTAGACTGGGCAACAACGATTGCAACGTTGCCCTCCAACTCACGGCACAACCACCAAGCGTGAACACATAACCTGTGAGGGATCTCCTCTTATCCAAATCGGCAGCAAAATCTGAATCCACATAGCCTACGAGTCCCTCATCAGTCTTGCCGAACTTGAGGCAAGCATTGGATGTGCCACGAAGGTACCTGAAAATCCACTGAACAGCCTTCCAATGTTCTTTACCAGGATTAGCCATATATCTACTAACCAAACTCATAGCATATGATAAATCTGGACGTGAGCAAACCATGGCATACATTAAAGAACCAACAGCACTAGAATATGGAACTCTAGACATGTACTCAAAATCCTCATCCGTACTAGGACATTGTTCAGCTGACAATTTAAAGTGAGGAGCAATAGGAGTACTAACAGACTTTGCATCATGCATGTTAAAACGATGAAGAACTTTCTTAATGTAATTTTGCTGACTAAGAAACAACAAACCAGAATTTCTGTCACGGGTAATCTCCATACCTAGAATTTTCTTAGCAGCACCAAGATCCTTCATCTCAAACTCGCTACTCAACTGTGACTTGAGAGCAGCGATATCTTTCTTGCTCTTGGCAGCAATCAACATATCATCAACATATAATAACAGGTATATAGGTGATCCATTAACAAACTTAATGTACACACAGCTATCAAATTCAGACCTCTTAAAGCCATGTGACAACATAAAAGAATCAAACCTTTTATACCACTGACGAGGAGATTGTTTCAAACCGTATAAGGACCTTTTCAACTTACACACAAGATCCTCCTTACCAGGCACTATGAACCCTTCTGGCTGGTCCATGTATATCTCCTCCTCCAACTCTCCATGCAGAAACGCAGTCTTTACATCTAACTGCTCAAGCTCAAGATCACGCATAGCAACAATACCAAAAATGTACGAATTGAACTATGCTTAACAACGGAGAGAAAACATCATTATAATCACACCTGGAATTTGACTGAAGCCTTTTGCAACTAACCTTGCCTTAAACCTCGGAGGCTCGCTAGGAGATAAACCCTCCTTTCTCTTGAAGATCCACTTACAGCGGACTGCCTTCTTTTTCTTAGGCAAGCGCACAACTTCCCATGTGCCATTTTATCGAGTGACTGCATCTCTTCTTGCATAGCAGCAAGCCACTTCTCGCGGTCACCGGAACCAATAGCTTCAGTATAGGTGGACGGCTCATGTCCGTGCTCCACCTGTTCTGCACAACTCAGAGCATAATCAACAATGTTACACTCTTCAATTAAACGTGGTCGAGGACCACAATTCCTCCTGTTCCTACGAGCAGCAATAGACTGTTGTGGCTGCAAAACAGGGGGTGAGTTCTGAACATTATTATTATCAGAATCAGAAGAACAGAATCATCAGAACCAGCAGAATCAGGATCAGAATCATCTGAAGTAGCAGCACCATCATTGTCAACAGTGACATTTTCCTTTTCAACAGAGTGCTCCACCTCGACACGAACCTGCTCCTCAGAAAAATCTGGCAAAACATCTGAGGACAACTTATCAAAGTACATAACAGATTCATTGAAAACAACACTCCTGCTCATAAATGCCTTGCTAGTTTCGGGATTCCATACTTGTATCCTTTTACACCCGAACCATAACCAATGAACACACACTTAATAGCTCTCGGCTCTAACTTTCCATTATCAACATGAGCATAAGCAGTGCACCGAAAACTTTAAGCTGTGAATAATCAGCAGGAGAATCTGACCATACCTCAATGGGAGTTTTCTTGTCGAGGGGAATAGATGGTGACCTGTTTATCAAGTAGCAGGCGGTGGCAGCCGCCTCAGCCCAAAAACGCTTACTCATGCGAGCGTTGGAGATCATGCAGCGAGCCTTGGAGATGATGGTCCTGTTCATCCGCTCCGCTACACCATTCTGCTGAGGCGTGTACGGGATGGTGAGGTGCCTGACAATGCCTTCTTTCCTGCAATAATCATTAAAGGCATTCGAACAAAATTCGCCACCATTGTCAGTACGAAGTAATTTCACCTTCCTTTCTGTTTGCCTTTCAATCATAGCTTTCCACTCTTTAAAAGCAGCAAACGTATCATCCTTATTTTTCATGAAATAAGGCCAAACTCTTCTAGAGTAATCATCAATAATGGTAAGCATATAACGAGCACCACCATAAGAGGGCTTACGAGATGGCCCCCAAACATCAGCATGTACATAATCAAGTGTACCTTTGGTGGTGTGGACAGAAGCATTAAACTTAACTCTTGTGTGCTTACCGAAAATGCAGTGTTCACAGAACTGCATCTTACCCAAACTGCATCCTTGCAGCAAGTCTCTCTTGATCAATTCTGCCATACCAAGTTCACTCATATGTCCAAGACGCTTATGCCAAAGGTTAGTTTTACTAGCGTCATCATGAGAAACAGCAGCAACAGTACCAGATAACGTGCTACCTCTAAGAACATATAACTTAGCAGAATTCATATCACCAACCATAACAATGAGAGAACCTTTTGATACCTTTAGGAGTTTATTTCCTCCTTTGTACTTGTACCCGTCACAGTCAAGGGTACTGAGCGAGATCAAATTTCTTGCCATGGTTGGTATGTGTTTCACTCCCGTCAACGTGCGTGTCATACCGTCATGTGTCTTGACCTGAACGGAACCAACGCCACAACACATTGCTGGTCGTTCCCCACACGCACGAAATCTCCAGTCTGCACTAACTCATAAGAACTGAACCAATCTTTGTTACAGCAAATATGAAAAGAACATGCAGTATCTAGAATCCATTCATCCTGACGAGAAACACATGCAGCTAAAACAGCTAGGCATTCGCCATCAGAACTACCATCAACAACAGAAGCCTCACCGGTATCATTACCTTCATTATTTTTCGGTTGGTAAGTACCTTTTCTTTTCTCCTTGTTCTGCAATTTCCAACAATCATCAATGACATGATTATATTTCTTACAATACCTGCAGAACTTGTCACGGCCTTTAGACTTTGAGCGACCTCTGTCACCCTTGCTCTTGTCTCTGTTGTTGTTGTAGTGTTATCTCGCTGCTCAGGCCTCCCTCGGACCTGCAAAGCATCGCCCTTGGAGGACGACGTCTCCTCTTTCTGTACCATACCTTTCATCTTTTCCCTGGCAAGCAGGGCCTCATATACTTCCGCGGTGGTTAGTTCATCACGGCTTAACAGTATGGTATCACGAAAATTGCAAAGGAATTTGGCAGCGACATAGAAGTAAAAGTGCTAGATCTTCATCATCGTACTTTACCTCCATCGACACTAGGTCAGAAACGATCTCCTTAAAGATCGATAAGTGATTCATTACCGAACCACCTTCTTGCAACTTGTGCGTGAACAACTTCATCTTCACATGCATCTTGCTGGTGAGATCTTTGGACATGCAGATCGACTCCAGCTTAGCCCACAGCCGCTGCGGTTTTCTCCTGAGTACTTCTTGCAGAATATCATTAGATAGATGAAGTTGAATAAGCGATAAAGCCTTACGGTCTTTCCGCTTCTCATCGGCGGTCCATGTCGCCGCATCCTTGTCGCCGAATTTCTCCAGCGCCTCGTCAAGATCATTGGACTGTGCGAGGATCGCACGCATCTTGACCTGCCACAGCGAAAATCTCGTCTTGTAGTCCAGCGCCAGAGCGAAAATCTCGTCTTGTAGTCCAGCGCCGGTAGATCGAACTTCATCGATGCCATCCAAAACCCTAATCTGAAAACAGATCTGAAACAGGGCTCTGATACCACTTGTTATATACGATAGCAAATAAACGACGAAGAGCGTAACGATCAAATCAAAGGGGACACGAGATTTTAACGTGGAAAACCTCTCCAAACAAAGGACAGGAAAAAACCACGGGTGCCAGCCAGCAATACTTCACTATATCGGGGTGAGGTTACAAACGCCGGGGATTTACACAATGCGACTTATCCCAGCCGGTGGCTTACAAGATGTATATATAGTGGTAAAACCCTAGGTCAACTGCAGTCCAACCCAGAAACAAGTCGTACCGTACCGCTCTCCTCGTCAACGCTCCGCTCTTCTCGTCACAAGTCGGCCTTTATCAGTATATACGAATTTGGATCACCACAAAATAACAACATCAACGTTTTACTTATTATACATCTGACACGGACGAGTATATAATCTATAATATCTAAATAGGAGCAACTCACCAAGGTTATTCTCTCAACATGCAAGCAATACACATCAGCAAGTCTCTGATTGATCCAAATCATAAGCAAGTCTTCCACCTCAGCAAAAATGTACGCTCCCAATTTTTATTAGTGCACCGGACATCTTCCGGTGTATTATCTCTTCCACTTCAGTTCCTGACTATGGCAAATAGTAATACTGGAAACGGCTGCGCAAGAGTGCTAATCTTAACAAGATTCGTTTCCTTTCTTCTTCGTCTTCTCAACTAATTTGCAAAAGGAAACTGGTGAATTTATTTCTTCTTCTCTCCTTGCACCCTGTATATAAATCACTTTTGTTTCATCATTTTGTATATCCATGTCCCAGCCTCCCATGACACGACCGCCCCTCTCCTCGTGGAAGCTCGCAATATCTGCACAGGAGATGCTCGCATGAGAGCTGCGACATTCAGGCCAGACGTTTGCTGCTGCCGCGAGCTCTTCATGCACATCCAAAATTCCAGATATTTTTTATAGATAAAGGGCTTTATTACTCAAAAGTTTAAGTATTACACCCGGCCTCTGCATCAAAAATGCACACAGCCGCAATCCAACGGAGAAAGTAAAAGATGTGCAACAATAGGCGAATTACAATCATCAAGAATAAAGTGAAACGTCTATGTCATAGGCAAGCTCGACGTCCTATGGCGGTCCAATCCGGCGATCAAGCGGCCACCCATGTTGTGAAAAAATGTCCCTCGCCACCTCTTCCAGTCATGCACACGCCTCCGTAAAGAGGTCTCGAAATCCCACCCGTTGTAAGGTGGACCACGTACGGAGAATACTTGTGCAACGGTAGAGTACCTGCATATGAGACACATTTTTATCATTGAAAACCTTGTCATTTCTACTAAGCCAAAGCGACCATATAACGGCAATCGCTCCTACCCTAATAACCGTTCTAAGCTTTTTATCTATCCCATGCAGCCAGTTGTCAAAAACATTGGCAACAGACTTGGGTGGATATAAGTTAGACGCTATTTGGATAGCTGACCATATAGAACACGCGAAACTACACTCGAAGAATAAGTGTTTTATTGTCTCATGTTCAGGACAAAACACACACTTAGTACTTCCGTGCCAATTCCGTTTGACAAGGTTATCCTTGGTTAAAATGACATCCCTACGAAGATACCACGAAAATACTTTTATTTTAAGTGGAATCTTCATGTGCCATATTTTTTATTATCATCGACTGGAATATCAGAATGCACAAGCGCCCTATACATAGAATCTACTGAGAATTTTCCATTCCCGCATAAATTCCACCGAAATTCATCGGGACCTTGTGTAAGTTGGACTGAGTCCAACCGTGCCAGCAAGGCATTCCAAGAATTTAATCTCGGACCAAATTAATCTCGTCTGAACGTCACATTGGGTGGTGAGCACTGCATAACAGTGGCTATAGTATCCCCTTTGTGTCGAACAATATTGTATAGAGCCAGATATTGCTCCCAGAGGGTAGTGTTTCCTAACCATTTGTCCTCCCAGAATCTAATCTCCGTGCCATCCTTAATATTAAATATGCCAAAGCGAAATAAATGTTTCTTAGTCGCCATTAGGCCGGCCCAAAAGTGGGAGTCACCAGGTTTCCAATACACCTATGACACCGCCTTTGTGCCGATGTATTTTCTTTTAAGGAGTGTTTGCCAAATTCCATCTTCGGTTAGCAACTTAAACATCCACTTCTCTAGGAGGCTGAATTCTTGATACAGAGATCATGAATACCCAGCCCTCCTTGATCCTTTGGTCGACAAACAACATCCCATTTAGCCAGTCGATATTTCTTTTTCTCACCATCCCCTTGCCAAAAGAATCTTGATCGGTAGTAATCCAATTTATTCAAGACACCTTTTGGTAACTGGAAGAAGGATATCATATACAATACCATGTTTGTAAGTACCGAATTAATGAGAACCAATCTTCCACCAAGGGACAGTAATTTTCCTTTCCAGCTAGACAACCTTGCTTGTAGACGCTCTTCGACATGTCGCCATTCTGCATTAGTCAATTTCCGATAATGTATTGGTATGCCCAAATACATTATAGGAAACTGACCCAGCTCACAACCGAATATTTCGGCGTACTGAGCAGCTGCGTCCTGTGCATCACTGAAGCAAAATAACTCACTTTTATGGAAATTGATTTTTAATCCTGATAATTGCTCGAATGCTGACAATATTAATTTCAGATTCGTCGCCTTATCAAGATCGTGTTCCATAAAAAGAATTGTATCGTCCGCATATTGAAGTATAGAAAGTCCCCCATCGACAAGATGTGGAACTACCCTTCAATCTGGCCATCCGTTTTCGCCCGTTCAAACATGATGGTCAACATATCAGCCACTATATTAAATAGTATAGGCGATAGAGGATCACCTTGCCTTAAACCCTTTTTTGTTTGAAAGTAGCGACCGACGTCGTCATTGACTTTTATCGCCACACTTCCCCCTACAACAAAGTTACGGATCCATTCGCACCACTCATCGGAGAACCCTTTCAATTCTCAGAGTCTGTAGTAAAAATGGCCATTTTACTTTGTCATAAGCTTTTTCAAAGTCGATTTTGAAAATTACCCCATTAAGTTTCTTCATATGCATCTCATGTACGGTCTCGTGGAGAACCACGACTCCGTCTAGTATATTCCTCCCTTCCATAAAAGCAGTTTGGGTAGGTTTAACCACATGATCTGCAACAGAATTCAACCTAATGGTCGCTACTTTTGTAAAGATCTTGAAGCTAACATTCAGGAGGCATATAGGCCGATACTGTTGTATCCTTTCAGCCGCCTGAATCTTAGGCAACAAAACAATTTCCCCAAAATTAAGGCGGAAAAGCTCGAGATGTCCAGCATGCAAACAACCGAATAACTCTAACAAATCGGGCTTAATGGTTTCCCAAAAATGCTGGTAAAACTCAGCTGGGAATCCATCAGGCTCAGGCGCCTTATTATGCTCCATTTGGAAAACAGCCTTGCTTATCTCTTCTTCAGAGAAGGGTGCGATTAGCAGGTTGTTTTCCTCCGGAGTTACTTGGGTAATATCATCCGTTCGTGTCTCATCAAGAGTGAATTTTCCTTCCTCTGGAGCTCCGAACATACCTTTATAGTAGTCCGTAATATATACTTTGAGCTTGTCCTGACCCTCAATCAGGCCCTCATCCTGATGAAGAGAATGAATACGTTTTCTCCTATGTCTGCCATTAGCGACATTGTGGAAGTACCTCGTATTCGAATCCCCTTGCAGAATGAATTGGTCCTTAGATATTTGATACCATTTAAGTTCTTCTTCTCGCAACATACGACCCACTTGCTCATTCGAATGCCGTTTTAGGTCATTCTCATTTGCTGATAAGGGGCGTGATTCTGCAATTTTGATCAAGCTCATCAATAATGGAACACAGGCGCTCTTTTTCTTTTTTAAGCATACCGGTTGTGTGCCTTGCCCATCCACGAAGGAATTTACGCAAATTGCGCATCTTATAATTCCACCGTTGGATAGCACTGTCGCCCACGACCGGTTGAGCCCATATCCTTTTAACCAAATCATCAAAACCATCCCGCAACAGCCAAACTAATTCGAATTTGAATTGGTACTTAACGGGCGGTTTCAATGTTCCAGTAGATAGGAGTATGGGGGCATGATCCGAGAAAGCCTCAATGCGTTCCAAAGCTCGTACCGTCACCAATGGATATCTATTCTCCCAACTGGAGTCCATCAGCACCCGGTCTAGCTTCTCGTATGTCGGCTCGGGGAGACTATTAGCCCAAGTAAACTGTCTCCCCGTCATGTGAACCTCCCTTAAAGACAAGCTATCAATTACAGCATTGCATAAGTGAGGCCAATGACCATCGAATCTACCCTTGCTTTTCTCGTAGCGGTACCTCAGCATATTGAAATCCACTCCTATAAGAATAGGGTGTGGGTTATCCTTAGCTAGATTAACCAGTTCTCGAAGAAAAGCAGCCTTATATTCTTCTTGGGCAGCGCCATACACAGCAACCAAACTCCATATAAAATTGTCAGACTTGTTTTGGATATGAAATTTAATATGAAATTCACCATCCGAGCGGTCCAACAACTCCATGGTATCAGTTTTAATGCCAAGTAGCATGCCACCCGATCTACCTCGAGGGGGACAAGAATGCCATGCAAAATCGACTCCACCTGAAAGGCGGTCTAGTAGGGTGCTTGGAAAATCTCGTCTACCCATCTCGGATATAGCCAGAAAATCCAATTTATGATCTCTCACATGATGCGCAATATTTAAATGTTTAGCCAAGTCGCCTAGACCTCTGCTATTTTCAAATATGCCATTCATTGGGCAACTATTGGAGATTTTGACTTTCTCGCGTTTTTACGCGATGATTGGTTCTTTTTATTTTTAGCGGATTTAGATTTCCGGCCGGTAGCGTACAGGTCATCAAAAGATCCCAGCTGAGCCTCATCCAAATCCACTTCTGTAACTTCTCCTACAAGATGTGATAGAAGCTGTATATCTATTGTGTCATTCGCATCATCATCATCTACAGGTGAGGCTACTGGCCTACTCGAAACCTAGGTGACACCCTACGGCGATCATACTCAACATGTTTCAGAACATTAGCCGATAAAACCACCTCCTTTTCATTTCTCCCTAAACTGACGCCTACCGCTGACAACTTAGCAGATAAAGTAGACGTAGGAAAGGACAAAAATGATTTGGAGGTTTGAGACGTACCAGCAGCAGGAGTGGATAAGGACTCGGCTTTGCGACGCATCGCCTTCGCCATCGAGTCCTCATCCGTCGCCGATGCTCCATCCTTCCCAGTGAGGTGACGTTCGCTACGCCTAGGTGTCACCATAGGCAGCGGTCGTCCCCCACTGGCGCGACCACAGTGGGATAGGGCGAGGGTGGTGTAGCAGCCCTCTCAACCACTGTGGTATGTGTCGGAGATGCAGGAGTAGTCGGCGCCACAACGGAGGAGGACAATGTTGATGTAGAGTCCATCTCCACCGCGGAACGACTTGGCGAGTCGCGACTCGCGCTGCAGCTCCTCATCGGGCAGCCCATCGAGCCAACCAGTAGCTCCTCCTCATCCTCTGTGCTAACTGTCACGCGGTCGGCAAACAGCAGCCCAGAAGACGTCGCAGCGGCACCACTGCCCGCCGCGCATAACAGCTGGTGCGGCCCAGCGGGTGTCCGATAGCCAGCTGCGCGGGCGGCCGACTGCGTCCTGGCAGCCGTTGCAGCACTGGCCTCGCGAGCTTCCTCACTTCCGCTGCCGCGGGCGCTCGGCGGCCCGACAGCTGTCTCAGCTCCGGCCACGCGAGCTCCAACACCACAGCCCAGCACCGTGCGATCCCCTGGGCTCTGCCTGTCACTGCTCAGATGTAGCAGCTGGCTGGACACGGCCCCAAGATGAACGTCGCCCAGGGAAACGTGACAAAGCCCAGGTGAAGCAGTCAGCTCATTTTCCTCCAAGTGTTGCTTTGTACGATTGTTGCTCAGCTGCCTAGAACCAACGTCCAACACAGGAGAAGCAACACTGCCAAGACCAGTGGAGTTCCTCCATTGATGTACCAGATCTTTGGCCCTCGGAGTCCGCGGGTTAGGGTTAAAAGGTGTCACAGCAACACCCCTTAAAGTATGTGTCGTTGATGCACCTTGCACCTGTCTCCCCCCGTAGCCGGACTAGGGTCAATAGCCATATTGGAGGCTGTCGCCCCGCTGCCGCTGCCGCCTGATGCATGCTCAGCAGAGCAATTCTGGCATGGCACAAGACAAAAGCACAGCTAGCAGACCTGCATAACCCCTCATCTAGCCTATCTCGTGTGTCTCATCCCTGTCCTCCACCAAGGATGTAAGCAACGGGTGGTCCTCACAAGTCACATGACCCAAACAGGAGCACAGCCGCACGAGTGGCTGCACATACCTCTGTTCGGAGTTCCCTGGTAGAAGTGGCTGAAACAAATGCTCATCCACTGCTTTGGAAGAAAGATATTGTCGATTCGTCCGTAGTCACCCAGTAGTTTTTCTGAAATCAAGCATGTCTGGGTGTGCATCCACGTATTTGATATAATGTCAAAGTCTACCAGCATAGTTTTTTAAGGTTAGTTCTTTCCTAGCGCTTGAAAAATGAGAGTGAAACTGAATGCAGGTCTATTCTTTGAAAGTTATGTAGATGATAATTCTAATTTTTTCTTTCCCGCAGATGACAACAGCAGCTGCGAATCCACGTCCTCCCCGGGCGCCATACGCTTCATCGCCAAAATGACCGCGCACCCCGCGGTTCTGGTCAGCACGGCCACAACCATAGCCGTAACCACCCCGAGAAGATTGGAGACACGGCGACGGGTAAAGGGGCATAGGAAGTGGCCGGTGGAGGTAGGAGCAGGCGAGCACTGTCCTCACGGCGGGCGGACAGCGGCCTGATTCGGTGGTGCCTGCCGGCGGCGATGACGGCGGCATTCTTCTATGGTCCCGGCCGGCAGCGGCGTTACGAGGCTGCGACGGAAAGGAGCAGTGGTGAGGGGATCGATAGGAAGACGAGGGCATTGGGGAAGAAATCTGGAGGCAGGCTCGCGAGCCGTACGAGCCGAGCCGCAAGCCCACCGAGCCGAGCCTCGTGTCGTGGGTTTGTCACGTCAGATGTCCTGGATGACTTCGTAGGTGTGGGATTGCGCGAGTCAATCATTTCCGAGCTTGGGATCGCAGGAACAAAGATCAACACAGATTTACTCAGGTTCGGCCACTCAATATGAGGTAAAGAACTACTTCCTGCCTACCCTAGATTGGTATTGGTATGATATATTAGGTGTTACAATGGAGGCGATCCGATCTCGGTACTCGCCGTATCAACTAGGGTTTTAGGGCTAGATTGGATCCCTTCTACGTCCTGCGAGTCCTCCTTATATGCACGGAGGCTCGCTAGGTTTACATGGAAAGTCTATTCCCTTAGGAAAGTACGAGCCGGAGTCCTACTTGGAGACTAATCTTCGTGTCCCCCAAGTTATATCTTCTCCGGTCTTCTAGATCCTTCCTCATGATCTTGAGTCGGCCCATCTTCGTGTAATCCCATGAGTGGTACGGTCTTGAACATAGGTTGAGCCGCACCTTGCTTGAATAAGTCGCGTTGGTCTTGTGAGTTGCACGTTAACCCATTTATTATTCCCCCGACATTAGCCCCCAAGTTTCCGGGTGATTCGTAGAATCAGACGGAAGATTCTGTCTTGATGAAGATCTTGCGGGCTTACGTATGTAGTTCTTGCCGACTCGTCGATGTTGCACTTGGCGACTTGCTGATTTTGAGCTTGGCGACTCCCTGATGATGAGTCGCGAGCGTAGTGGCTTATTGAGCTGCTGATGTAGAAGCGCTGAGCCGCCGATGTTTGTTGATATAGTATCACGAGCCTTTGAGGCCGCAAAATCTTCCTCAAACTTCTGAGTTAATGTGGAGGCAGCGAAGCCTTTGGTGAAAACCACCTTATCCTGTTGGGTGTAAGACTGAGCTGAAATCATAAGAATAATAACTTATGAGCGTCAAGATATATCAGTCAAATGTGTATAAGGTGCTGAGTCATAGACATCGAAGCAGAAAAGACCATAAGCATAAATAAGCTAGCGAAAAGTATAATAATTTGTCAAGTTATCAAGACAAGCCATCTGAGCGCATGTTGAATCATGGCGGCTCAAGGGTATATAGCCACAGCCTGTATTTAAAGATTTCTGAGTCGCTGATTTGACTCGCAAATGGATATATATATTCTCATGTGCTGCAAAAAATTAATTCTGCATATAAACATGTTATATCAATTTAGTAGAAACCACCAAATGCCGGTGGGTGGATGTGTAGCCCCCGAGGGCCGGGTTGCATGCTTGATCATGCTGCTCGGGACTTAAAAAATATCTCAATTTAGACAAAAACTTAAATGTCCTAGCCCCCGGCATTGAGCAGACATGGTTTTGTCATCCCGCTTGATGTTATATCCTGTAACAACTTGAGCAAAAATGTTGCTTTCAAGATAATAATGATATTTGGAGTAGAGCGAAATCGCTTATAAACTCCGAACTGTGAAGTATTAGTTGAGCCGCTAGGAAAAAAGATAATCCCAGTCAAGACTCTAGATATAAATTAAGGAATCATCCTTAAAAATTGCACTTGATGTGGCTGAAAATAAATAAATAATGGTGGCTTTATCAACCGATATCAGGAGATAATTATCTCAATCATAAAAAATCTTGTCGCGCCAATTCATATGGCCGAGTTACAGGTTCCTGTTAAATCAAAAGGCAAAGCCCCGAAGGAAGCAATGATGATAACTTGATGATAATATGTTAACCTTGGCGGCTGGTAATAATTATGATAAAAAGTTAGTACTCCGCATAATAGCATATGGTACCCTGCATGATAGCATAGTATAATCTGCATGATAAATGATATTTTGCATGATAGCAAATGGTATGTTCGCATGATAGCAAATGTTATTTTGCATGATAGCAAATCGTTGCATGATAGCAAATATCATTTTGCATGATAGCAAATGGTTGCATGATAGCAAATGGTATTTTGCATGATAGAAAATGGTTGCATGATAGCAAATGGTACGATGCATGATAGCATATGGTACGACTCAGTATTTCCCAGGTCTAATGTGTGTTCAGGGTCGAGAACGGTTATGATAGGCAATCAGACTCGATTGACGCCACATGCGGGTACTTTAGTTCTTCTGAATTATCTCTGTTACCGTTAATTAGGACTCGCACGGCTCAGTATTTCCCAGGTCTAATGTGTGTTCAGGGTCGAGAACGGCCTTGATAGGCAATCAGGCTCGATTGACGCCACATGCCGGTACTTTGGTCGCATAGTGCGAGTTACATCTGAATTAAGTCGAGTATACCCAGATTAATTTGCCACAAAGATCGATTCCACGAGAACAAGCCGAGCTCATAAAGCTGCAAAGCCCCCGTGAAACCCAGAGATTAGTGAAAATAAAGTCTCAGCAACTCATATTGAGGCGAAATGACAAACCCTCGGATACCGGTGGTACCCGCTTTATTTTACTAATCCTGATGTGCGACCGCGCGTAGGTGGCAGTCGACTTTTGATATAAGCAGCTGCAATAGCTGTGACGATAGCTCTGAATAGTTTTGATGATAACCAGCTCTAATTAGCAGTAAATGTGATACCACGGGTCACTGATTTAACCCAAGAATTGATACAACGAGTCACCAGTTTAACTCAAATATCGATAAGATGACGATTCGTTAGTGACTCGTAAACTGATGTAATGATGAGCTGTATGCAACTCATAAAATGATATGAAGGTAAATCACTAGGTGACTCATAAAATGATATAATGACAAATCATGAGATGATATAATGAGTCCCCAAATATCAATGCTTGAATATGTAATGGTAATTTAAGATGCCCATTTGCTGGTGCAAATAAAATCCAATGCAAGCTGTAAATAGCTAGATTTTGATAAATGCAATGCGAGTTATAAAAACCTCTAATTTTATAAATGCATTCCGAGTTATAAGAAACCCAACTTTGAGAAGTGGATGTAATTAAATCTCAAAAGCTGATATGAATTTAAAGTCTGCGACATGATATAATTTAAATCGCAAAGACATTAATAATAAGCTTGATAGATATGCAGCCCCTGAGATAAACTCGAAGGTGAACTTAATCGTATTTGATAAAAGCCAAACAACTGCAAAATTCGAGCATGAAAATGACTTATCTTGTTTTTATTCCGCTGACATTGGTGACGTTATATGATGCGCAGACCGTAGATGTCAATCCGTTGAAGACGAAGTAAGCCGTGGTGGCCTTTGATTTCAACCATGGCGAGTCAGCAAGGTGCTAATCATATTGAGCCGGACGTGGCTAGGTTGTTTTTCTGCAGCACCAGATTATTCCTCATAAAGAAAATCGATTAATAATGATGATAAGGACAATTGATAACTTTGAATAGACGAGCAGACTGATGTGTAACCAACAATGTGTGGATCAAATGCATGCATCAAAATAGACTTATGTCAGATTAAATCTTCTGGAATAATAATTGAGATCAACTTGTAGTTTTTTGATTTGTAAAGATTGATCTAAATTTTATGTCTGCGAAATGATATATTTTGAATCGCAGATATATGAGTAATAAGCCGCATAAACTAGATATGCGTGAAACACAATATTAACTGATAAAGTAAAACGCTGTAAAATTTGAGCATGATAGCAACTTAGCTTTTTCTTATTCTTCTAATGCCGATGACGCGGTACGATCCGGAGACGGGGCGACTCATGTTGTCGAGCCTGATGCACATCTGCGTCCAGGTCATCAATCAGTTGAGTCGCTATTTGCGCGACTCAAGTCGGCTCAGTTATTTTGGCAGCCTTTGAGCTAATAGCTCCTTGCCTTCCCTTCTCCTTTTCTTTTTCTTTTTGAAACACAAGCTGCTTTGATTGCATGCTTGGTCATGTGACGAGGTAGCAGCATCCGATATTTTCTTTTTCCTTCTTGAGCTTGGTTGATGGCCTGTTTCCTCGTTGTGCGACTCAAAAAGAGTACTAGCTGTTGCGCATTACTTTACTGCCTCGAATCGATCTTCTCATGCAGAGCATTGGAAATCCACGAAACCGATTTAAAACTGGATCTGTGGTTTGGATTCGCGAACTCATCCTGATATAAAACTTGCCATAGCGCGCGAGCCGCCGACGGAGATCTAACCGTTGGAATTGTCTCAAATTTCTTGTAGGGCATCCTGATTGTATTCCGCAGGCTTCCACCGGAGGGATCTTCGAATTGATGTCTGAGTCGACCTCGGTAATTGTTTTACCAAGATCGCGCGGAGTTTCGTCAGGGTTTCGACGAGAGTTAGCGTACGATTCGCCCAGGGAGATCCAGCCGTTGGAATCCAACGAACTTTTACCGGCTGTTGGGTAACTCGATTCTGCATCTTTCCACCGAACGGATCACCGATATGATTTCCGAGACGTCGTCGGGGTCGATCGCAGCATGGACGTTGTCTGCTGGCCATGATGTAGATGTTGATATCGCCAAGCTTGAAACGGCTGGCAATGAAGTCGCCGAGATTGTTGAAATCGCCGATCTTGAATCGACGATGAGATCCTCCGTCCCTGGCACAGATCCAGCACGAAACATGATGCTCTTGACCGAAGGCCCCACGGTGGACGCCAACTGTCGTGGGTTTGTCACGTCAGATGTCATGGATGACTTCGTAGGTGTGGGATTGCGCGAGTCAATCGTCTCCGAGCTTTGGATCGCAGGAACAAAGATCAACACAGATTTACCTAGGTTCGGCCCCTCAATGTGAGGTAAAGACCTACTTCCTGCCTACCCTAGATTGGTATTGATATGATATATGAGGTGTTACAATTGAGGCGATCCGATCTCGGTACTCGCCGTATCAACTAGGGTTTTAGGGCTGGATTGGATCCCTTCTACGTCCTGCGAGTCCTCCTTATATGCACGGAGGCTCGCTAGGTTTACATGAAAAGTCTATTCCCTTTGGAAAGTACGAGCCGGAGTCCTACTTGGAGACTAATCTTCGTGTCCCCCAAGTTATATCTTCTCCGGTATTCTAGATCTTTCCTCATGATCTTGTGTCGGCCCATCTTCGTGTAAGCCCACGAGTGGTGCGGCCTTGAACATAGGTTGAGCCGCACCTTGCTTGAATAAGTCGCGTTGGTCTTGTGAGCTGCAGATTAACCCATTTATTATTCCCCTGACACCTCGAGCCCACTTAACAGGACTTTTTTAGCACCAAGCCGAGCCAGGCTCGGCTTGAGTTTTACCGAGCCTGACCGAGCCGAGCCACGAGCCGGCTCGGCTCGGCTCGATTCCACCCCTAAATATAGCACCCCGCTGTTCTGGTCTCCTATCATCGGCCCGTCTTCGTCGCTACCAAAATGTCAGGCTAGAAATAAGATCTTGATCTTCTCATTTCATCCTTCTATTGCCCAATCAATTTTCCCATATTTGTAGCTTGGAATGAGAGGTGTCAAGAATATTTTCAACACCATGATATATGAGACATCAGATGATAGACTAGCTATAGCTACTAGTGTTATGTGGTGATCATGGTGACAACTTCATCCTCAACCTAGCGCTGAAAGGACAAGTACTACAGGGTGTGCCCGCAGCCGGACCTGGCCATCAGGGTTGAACCCTAGATGGATGACATCGCGCTCTCCTACATCCTCACCATCCGCGTCCCGGCCTGTAGCTGTAGGTCAAGATTCAAGAATGACGTCAAGGACGGGTAATGGCGCACGATGAGCCAGGCACACTAGTAGAAAACATGCCATCGGTTTGGAGCTTTAGTCCCGGTTCCATTACGAACCAGGACTAATGGGACCATTAGTCCCGGTTCGAATGCCTAGGGCGCCGACAAGTTCCAGTCCCGGTCCATTGGGGACCTTTAGTCCCGGTTCGTGATACGAACCAGGATTAAAGGGTTGCGGCAGGCGGCCGCATATGTGGGGCCAGCGCGAGCACCCTTTAGTACTGGTTCGTATCACGAACCAGTACTAAAGATGGACCTTTAGTACCGGTTCATGATACGAACCAGTACTAAAGGTATCCCTATATCATCTTCCACCCCTGAGCCGGCCATGGCCATTTTGAGCTCGAGTTCATCAACATTTTCTCATCTATTTCCCTCCCGAGCTCGAGTTTGTCCCCATTTTTTTCCACCATTTGTCAAGATTGATGGCGCCCCATCTATCCAAGGGTTAGCACTTCCGGTGTTGCTACTTTAGCTCATTTCATTGCTAGTTTAGCACATTTCATTTTTCTAGTGCTAGCTAGGTGTTTGATGAAATGACTAAGTTAGCGATTTCATTTGTTTTATATGCAATTTGAGCTCAAACTAAATTATGATTTGTGGGTTTTTGTGTCGTCCCCGTCCTTACCGCCGTCGATCGCCAGCGCCGTCCCGTCACCGGCATCACCTCGGTGGGACTCTTGTTTTTATCTTTTATTTTAAAAAAACTTAGTTTTATGGTTTAGATGCATAGTTATTACTTGTACAATTTTCTAACTTGTATGATTGTTTTTATATGTATAGTGCCATGGTTTTGATATCCGTCCCCGTCGGCCCTCGTCCGGTCTATGATTCGGATGTGGTGTATTTTTAAAACTATTTGTTTCATTTTGTGTTTATGATATTTATGCCGACCAACTTGACATAGATATATTTTTATCTAGGAGGTAGTTGAACTGGAAATTCCAACCGACCCTATTGTCGAGTTTTTTGAAAAAGAAAACAATGATTTGAAAGCAAAATTGAAAAGAAGTGAAGATCTTTATCTTCAATGCTTACAAGAGAAGATGAAATTGGAGTTCAAACTTGCCGACGTCGTCGATGCTAACGAGATCAAGATGGATGCAATGCGCTTGAAGATTAAAAAGATTAGAAAATATGTCATTAATCAAGAGGCTTGGTATCATTATGTTGTTGGTTCAATAATTAACTTAGTTGTGATTTTGATCGCATTTGTTGTTGGATTTAAATTATTTAGATAGTTTTATGTTAGTTTCAATTAATGTATGTTTTATGAGAACTATGTATTACATTTGGTCACTACTCTATTTTGCTTTTAATGTGATGAACTTGTATTAATTAATTTGGTCACGTATCTATTCATGATGTAGTGTAATGGTTTTTGATATACTTATATAATGCAGATGAACCGACAATGGATGTACGGTGACCGACGCAGTCCCGAATTCATTAGTGGTATGCATAATTTTCTCCACGTGGCTGAGGCAAACAAGCGGTCGAATGGTTTTATTTGTTGTCCATGTAGTGCATTTAAGAATACGAAGGATTACTCTACCTCAAAAACCCTTCACTCCCACCTGTTGCAGTGCGGTTTAATGCCCGGCTATAATTGTTGGACCAAGCATGGAGAAAGAGGGGTTATAATGGAAGACAATGAATCCCAAGCTCGGAAATGATTGACTCGCGCAATCCCACACCTACGAAGTCATCCATGACATCTGACGTGACAAACCCACGACACGAGGCTCGGCTCGGTGGGCTTGCGGCTCGGCTCGTACGGCTCGCGAGCCTGCCTCCAGATTTCTTCCCCAATGCCCTCGTCTTCCTATCGATCCCCTCACCACTGCTCCTTTCCGTCGCAGCCTCGTAACGCCGCTGCCGGCCGGGACCATAGAAGAATGCCGCCGTCATCGCCGCCGGCAGGCACCACCGAATCAGGCCGCTGTCCGCCCGCCGTGAGGACAGTGCTCGCCTGCTCCTACCTCCACCGGCCACTTCCTATGCCCCTTTACCCGCCGCCGTGTCTCCAATCTTCTCGGGGTGGTTACGGCTATGGTCGTGGCCGTGCTGACCAGAACCGCGGGGTGCACGGTCATTTTGGCGATGAAGCGTATGGCGCCCGGGGAGGACGTGGATTCGCAGCTGCTGTTGTCATCTGCGGAAAGAAAAAATTAGAATTATCATGTACATAACTTTCAAAGAATATACCTGCATTCAGTTTCACTCTCATTTTTCAAGCGCTAGGAAAGAACTAACCTTAAAAAACGATGCTGGTAGACTTTGACATTATATCAAATACGTGGATGCACACCCAGACATGCTTGATTTCAGAAAAACTATTGGGTGACTACGGACGAATCGACAATATCTTTCTTCCAAAGCAGTGGATGAGCATTTGTTTCAGCCACTTCTACCAGGGAACTCCGAACAGAGGTATGTGCAGCCACTCGTGCGGCTGTGCTCCTGTTTGGGTCATGTGACTTGTGAGGACCACCCGTTGCTTACATCCTTGGTGGAGGACAGGGATGAGACACACGAGATAGGCTAGATGAGGGGTTATGCAGGTCTGCTAGCTGTGCTTTTGTCTTGTGCCATGCCAGAATTGCTCTGCTGAGCATGCATCAGGCGGCAGCGGCAGCGGGGCGACAGCCTCCAATATGGCTATTGACCCTAGTCCGGCTACGGGGGGGGAGACAGGTGCAAGGTGCATCAATGACACATACTTTAAGGGGTGTTGCTGTGACACCTTTTAACCCTAACCTGCGGACTCCGAGGGCCAAAGATCTGGTACATCAATGGAGGAACTCCACTGGTCTTGGCAGTGTTGCTTCTCCTGTGCTGGACGTTGGTTCTAGGCAGCTGAGCAACAATCGTACAAAGCAACACTTGGAGGAAAATGAGCTGACTGCTTCACCTGGGCTTTGTCACGTTTCCCTGGGCGACGTTCATCTTGGGGCCGCGTCTAGCCAGCTACTACATCTGAGCAGTGACAGGCAGAGCCCAGGGGATCGCACGGTGCTGGGCTGTGGTGTTGGAGCTCGCGTGGCCGGAGCTGAGACAGCTGTCGGGCCGCCGAGCGCCCGCGGCAGCGGAAGTGAGGAAGCTCACGAGGCTAGTGCTGCAACGGCTGCCAGGCCGCAGTCGGCCGCCCGCGCAGCTGGCTATCGGACACCCGCTGGGCCGCACCAGCTGTTATGCGCGGCGGGCAGTGGTGCCGCTGCGACGTCTTCTGGGCTGCTGTTTGCCGACCGCGTGACAGTTAGCACAGAGGATGAGGAGGAGCTACTGGTTGGCTCGGTGGGCTGCCCGATGAGGAGCTGCAGCGCGAGTCGCGACTCGCCAAGTCGTTCCGCGGTGGAGATGGACTCTACATCAACATTGTCCTCCTCCGTTGTGGCGCCGACTACTCCTGCATCTCCGACACGTACCACAGTGGTTGAGAGGGCTGCTACACCACCCTCGCCCTATCCCACTGTGGTCGCGCCAGTGGGGGGACGACCGCTGCCTATGGTGACACCTAGGCGTAGCGAACGTCACCTCACTGGGAAGGATGGAGCATCGGCGACGGATGAGGACTCGATGGCGCAGGCGATGCGTCGCAAAGCCGAGTCCTTCTCCACTCCTGCTGCTGGTACGTCTCAAACCTCCAAATCATTTTTGTCCTTTCCTACATCTACTTTATCTGCTAAGTTGTCAGCGGTAGGCGTCAGTTTAGGGAGAAATGAAAAGGAGGTGGTTTTATCGGCTAATGTTCTGAAACATGTTGATTATGATCGCCGTAGGGTGTCACCTAGGGTTTCAAGTAGGCCGGTAGCCTCACCTGTAGATGATGATAATGCGAATGACACAATAGATATACAGCTTCTATCACATCTTGTAGGAGAAGTTACAGAAGTGGATTTGGACGAGGCTCAGCTGGGATCTTTTGATGACCTGTACGCTACCGGCCAGAAATCTAAATCCGCTAAAAATAAAAAGAACCAATCTAGGGTAGGCAGGAAGTAGTTCTTTACCTCATATTGAGGGGCCGAACCTGAGTAAATCTGTGTTGATCTTTGTTCCTGCGATCCCAAGCTCGGAAATGATTGACTCGCGCAATCCCACACCTACGAAGTCATCCATGACATCTGACGTGACAAATCCATGACACAAGGCTCGGCTCGGTGGGCTTGCGGCTCGGCTCGTACGGCTCGCGAGCCTGCCTCCAGATTTCTCCCCCAATGCCCTCGTCTTCCTATCGATCCCCTCACCACTGCTCCTTTCCGTCGCAGCCTCGTAACGCTCTGCCGGCCGGGACCATAGAAGAATGCCGCCGTCATCGCCGCCGGCAGGCACCACCAAATCAGGCCGCTGTCCGCCCGCCGTGAGGATAGTGCTCGCTTGCTCCTACCTCCACCGGCCACTTCCTATGCCCCTTTACCCGCCGCCGTGTCTCCAATCTTCTCGGGTGGTTACGGCTATGGTCGTGGCGGTGCTGACCAGAACCGCGGGTGCGCGGTCGTTTTGGCGATGAAGCGTATGGCGCCCGGGGAGGACGTGGTACTATAATGGGGAATACGAAGCTGAAGAAGAGCCCATTGTTGATGAGCCCGATGATGATCTTCGTCGGGCATTCTTGATGCGAAGATAAATTCCAAAAGTTACTGAAAATAATAAAGAAGATGTTGTACCCAAACTGCGAAGATGACCAGAAAAAGCTAGGTACCACACTAGAATTGCTGCAATGGAAGGCAGAGAATGGTACATCTGACAAGGAATTTGAAAAGTTACTGAAAATAATAAAGAAGATGCTTCCAAGGGATAACGTATTGCCCCCCAGTACTTATGAAGCAAAGAAGGTTGTCTGCCCTCTAGGATTAGAGGTGCAGAAGATACATGCATGCATCAATGACTGCATCCTCTACCACGGCGAGGAGTACGAGAATTTGAATGCATGCCCGGTATGCGGTGCATTGCGGTATAAGATCAGGCGAGATGACCCTGGTGATGTTGAGGGCGAGCCGCGCCCCAGGAAGAGAGTTCCTGCCAAGGTGATGTGGTATGCTCCTATAATACCAAGGTTGAAACGTTTGTTCCAAAACAAAGAGCATGCCAAGTTGTTGCGATGGCACAAAGAAGACCGTAAGAAAGACGTGATGCTGAGACACCCCGCAGATGGGTCGCAATGGAGAAAAATCGACAGAGATAGTTCCCGACGTTTTCAGATGATGCAAGGAACTTAAGATTTGGTCTAAGTACAGATGGCTTTAATCCTTTCGTGGAGCAGAGCTCCAGTCATAGCACCTGGCCTGTGACTCTATGTATCTATAACCTTCCTCCTTGGTTGTGCATGAAGTGGAAGTTCATTATGATGCCAGTGTTCAGCGAAGGCCCGAAGCAACCCGGCAACGACATTGATGTGTACCTGAGGCCATTGGTTGAAGAACTTTTATAGTTGTGGCGTGAAGAAGGTGTACCTGTGTGGGATGAGCACGAACAAAAGGAATTTGACCTACGAGCGTTGTTGTTTGTAACCATCAATGATTGGCCTCCTCTTAGTAACATTTTAGGACAGTCAAATAAATGATACAATGCATGCACGCACTGTTTAAGTGAGACTTGATACGTCTCAAACGTATCTATAATTTCTGATGTTCCATGTTGATATTATACCAATTGTTACATGTTTTATATATACTTCATAGCATTTTTATGCATTTATTGGACTAACCTATTAACAAGATGCCACAGTGCCAGTTTCTGTTTATTATGTGTGTATTGCAGAAAAGGCCCGAAAACCAAAGTGCTCAGAAAAATCCAGAAAAATTACAGAAATTCTATTTCGTCAGAAGACCCAAGGAGCCAGAAGGACAAGTCCAGCGGAGGCCCACAGCCTCCACACCATGCCCTCGCGCGACCTGGAGGGGGCGGCGCCGGGGGGTGGTGTGGCCACCTCGTGCACCGCCTCGCGACGCCCTTTGGACTATATATTTCCTCCGCGGTGCAAACCCTAAAAGGATCGATGATTTCTCCAGAAGAGTTCCGTAGCTCCGTCGCCACCAAAAACCCTAATTCGGGGGACAGAAGTCTCTGTTTCGGCACCTTGTCGGGATGGGGAATTGCCCCCGGAGCCATCTCCATCGACGCCATCGCCATCTTCATCGCCGTTGCTGCCTCCCATGATGAGGAGGGAGTAGTTCTTCATCGGGGCTGAGGGCTCATCCGGTAGCTATGTGGTTTATCTCTCTCTCTCCATGGTGTGATCTTTATGTGATCATGAGCTTTGTAATCTAGTTGAATCCATAGATGTTACTCTTCATTATCTTATATGCTACTTGAGTGGTTTTATTAATGTAAACTCCGGAGTCACCTTTGTCCCACGGTGCGAAGTTGACAGTGTGCGCACCGTGTGTGGCTCTTAGGCTAAAGATTACAGGAATACTTATCATGAGTTATTATTTTGTTGGATGTCTCTATGAAATTGTGGTGTTTGTCTAGTACTATTTAGGGCGCTCAAGTTGACAGTGTGGGGTTCCCTAGATGTGGAATGCGACTTTAAGGTGTGCTTTTATAGCCCTACGCAGTGGATTGGTGTTCGTTATCCAACGAGAGAATAATTCAGAGTAGCATAGTGAAGAGGAAATATCTATGTATTCAATTATATTATTATTGTTGAGAGTGTCCACTAGTGAAAGTATGATCCCTAGGCCTTGTTTCTAAGCATTGAAACACCGTTTACTCCATTTTCTACATGTTTGCTTGCTGCCATTTTTATTTCAGATTGCAATTACCACTTATAATCATCCATATCACTTGTATTTTAATATCTCTTCGCCGAACTAGTGCACCTATACACCTGACAAGTGTATTGGGTGTGTTGGGGACACAAGAGACTTCTTGTATCTTAATTGCAGGGTTGCTTGAGAGGGATATCTTTGACCTCTACCTCCCTGAGTTCGATAAACCTTGGGTGATTCACTTAAGGGAAACTTGCTGCTGTTCTACAAACCTCTGCACTTGGAGGCCCAACACTGTCTACAAGAATAGAAGCGTGCGTAGACATCAAGCTATTTTCTGGCGCCGTTGCCGGGGAGGTAAGGTAAAAGGTACTCACATCCTCTGCTACTAAGCTATTTTCTAGCACTGTTGCCGTGTGTGAGTGCTCGAAGGTATTTCCTTTAGATTCTGCAATTATATCTTTTTGTTTCTTGTTTTTATTTCACTAGTTAGGCTTAATGGAAAACAACAAAAAAATTAGAGATCTTTATGAACTTTATATTGAATTAGGACATGATGCTTTTGAAGAGAAAATTAAAAAACCTATGGAAATTTGTTTGCATAATAGTGGTAACAATGTTATTAGCATGAATTCTTTGAACACCATTATTGCTAATGCTATGGAAAAGTCTAAGCTTGGGGAAGCTAGTTTTGATAAAATGATCTTTTTAGTTCCCCAGCTTTGGAGGAGAAAATTTGCCTTGATAATACTTTGTCTCCCATATGTGATAATTCTAATGATGCTTGTGATATTCTAAATCCACCTACTGAAAGTATTCCTTTTGAAATACCTATGGAAATTGTTGAAAAGGTTATGGATGAACGTTATGCAGGGGATGGAACAGTCCATCCACGTGATCACTTGTTGAAACTTACAGAACTTTGTGAGTTGTTTAAGGTTGCAGGTTTATCAAGAGAAAATGCCATGAAGAAATTATTTCCATTGTCACTTAAGGACAAAGCAAGGAGTGGTATGAGCTACTGGATGATCCTCATCATTCGGAGTGGAAGGAGCTTGAATCTCTCTTTTACTCTAAATTTTATCCTCCTTATGAAATGCATTTAGATAGGAATTACATTTATAATTTTTGTCCTCGTGATGGAGAAAGCATTGCTCAAGCTTGGGGAGACTGAAAATATTAATACTCAAATGTCCTAACCATGGGCTTCCTGAGGAAATAATTGTTACTAATTTTTATGCAAGGCTTTCAGGTCATTGCAAGGATTATCTAGATGCCTGTTCAGAGGGTTCTTTCACAAGTAAGAAGGTTGAAGCTAAATGGGATCTTCTTGAAACAATTCAAAGCAATACTGAAGATTGGGAGAACGACAAAGGTAAAGAATCAGGTATAAACTATGAGTATGATTGCATTAAGTCTTTCGCTGAAACTGCTAGTTTTCAAGAGCTTAGTGCTAAATATGGTCTTGATCCTCAAATTATTGTTGATTATTGTAGAGCCTTTGCTTCTCATATTAATGTTCCTAAAGAAAATTGGGACATGTATCATGAACCTTTTAAAGACACTTGCATGAAAATGAAATTGTTATTAATGATTGCAATAAACATGCTCAAACTTCTGAAAATACTATTTCTTATAAGCATGTTAATTTTTGTGGAGCACTTAGACCTTGTGAAAAGAATCAAATCGAAGAAGAATATTGTATCCATCATAGGAATGAAAAAACTAGAACGTGGTACAGGCTCTAAGTGATTTGCTGAAAAAGTTGTGCCCTCTATCCTTTTATTTGTGAACTTTGCTATAAAGAGGGTCATTTCGAATTCCAATGCTCAGGTTCTAATAAGGATACTGCGAGAGACTTTTGTGATAACATGATCACTCCTAATCAGCATGATGAACTTACATTATTTTTGGGGTGTGAAGAGTTATCAAGAAAAACTTCTTCGTTAGATATGAGTGCTTTTGATATGAATAGCGTGTTGCATGGATGTCATCTCTATTGTGTTAATAATTGCCACCAAATACTTACATACAAAATATTATAAAAGATGGATCGACTTTACCAAAATATGAAAGGACTAATGTTTGTTTTACTCTTATTAATGAAAAAGAGGAATCCTCCCAAGTTTCTTCTATTGTTTCTAACAATAAACCAGGGTATGTGGGAAGCCTCCTTTCAAGCCTCTCCCTCCTAAAGAGGGAAAGAAGAAGAAGAAGAAGAAGAGGAGTAAAAGAGAGAGGAAACGGTATCTTCCCCTAAGCATGTTGCTCCTATTATAGTTGTTGCTGATGAGTCTGAATTCGATGATGATCCTATGCCTGTTACTTATAGTAGTGATCATGATTGGGAAAAGCACACTACTTTTGATATTGAAAATCTTTGGGTACCAATTCTGAAAATGATGATGTTAATAATTGCTATACTATTAGTACTATCCATGTTCCTTCCAATGATGATATGGAAAGCTCTAAGCTTGGGGATGAGGTGTTTGAAAATCCTTTTGCTAGTAATAATTATATATTTGAAACCTCTCCTCCTAGTGATGTGTTTGAAAATCCTTTTGCTACTGATGATTATATATTTGAGACATCTCCTTCTAGTAAAATGATGATGATATGTTTACAAATGAACACACTTTGGAAGATAACTATTCTATTGTTTATGATGATACTATGCCTCCAGTCTTTGATAATTATCAAAGATAACTATGACATAGGTTATAATTACAATCATCCTCATGAAACTTGTCATAATTATGGAGGGATTACCAAAACCATCCCTCTAATATACAACTTGTCTATCATGTTCGAGTTCTTTATGATGATCCTACTCCCATTGTTATTAATAAGAAGAACTTTGCTTATGTGGAAAATATTGATACTTTTATGCATATGGATCATGATAAGAATGTTTCATGTGATGGTTATATTGTGGATTTTATCAATGATGCTACTGAAAGTTTTTATGAGAGAGGGAGACATGACTTCATATATCTCAATAATATTAAGTCTTCTCTCTTTATGTTGAAATTTTTGAAGTTCACTTGTTTTGCCTTCCTATGCTAGTCACTTTGTGCTTTATTGATTTATTTTCTTACAAGATTCCTTTGCATAGGAAGTGGGTTAGACTTAAATGTGTTTGATATTGCTTCTTGATGCTTTTCATATTCAACTCTTATACATATGAGAGCATCATCAAAATTATCATGCCTAGCTAAAAGGCTTAAAGAAAAGCGCTTATGGGAGACAACCCATTGTTTTATTTCTGCAATTTTTCTTTTATTTTTGAGTCAAGGAGTTGTTTACTTCTGTAAAATTCCTTTGTATCTTTATTTTATCGCATTGTTGTGCCAAGTAGCCTCTAATAGGAAGATGATGCTAGATTTGGATTTCTGCGCAGGAACAGATTTCTGCTGTTCACCGTTTTACTTCTGTAAAATCACAGAAAAATTATTTAAATCTGCAAATTTTTGTGCGTGATCCTCAGATATGTACGCATCTTTCGTTAGTTTTGCGTTTTTCGATCTGAGCAACGTAAGTGCCTCGAAAAAATTCGTCTTTACAGACTGTTCTGTTTAGACAGATTCTGTCTTTTATTTTTCGCATTCTCTCTTTTACTAGTGTTGAGTGGAATTCTTTTTTAGGGTGAAGAGCTTCACATAACATCAGTGGCAGTAGTTAATGTTAAAAGTAACGGTCATGTTTGTGTCCTTATAGAACATGTGAGTTTTTGATTGTGCACTAACCCTCTAATGAGAATTACTCTGAGTTTGGTGTGGCGGAAGTTTTCAAGGGTCAAGAGAGAAGGATGATATAATGTGATCAAGAAGAGTGAAGAGCTTAAGCTTGGGGATGCTCCCATGGATCACCCCAGCATTTCAAGAAGACTCAAGCGTCTAAGCTTGGGGATGCCCAAGGCATCCCCTTCTTCATCAGCAACTTATCAGGTCATCTCTAGTGAAACTATATTTTAATTCTTTCACATCATATGTGCTTTACTTGGAGCGTCTGTGTGCTTTTATTTTCAGTATTTTATTTTTCTTATGGTCAACTTGATTGGACCCTAGCATTCTTGATTGGGAGAGAGACACGCTCCGCTTTTTCATATGAATACTCCTATTCTTCACTTATACTTGTTGAGTATTCTTATCTAGCTATTGCTATGCTTTTAGCTCCTGTTTTGCATGCATCTCTTATTCAGAGCTGTTAGTTCTTTTAAAGAAAGTACTCTCTTGCTTCACTTATAATTGTTTGGAGAGTTTATGTTGAAATAAGTTGATTGGTGTTTGGTTGGAACAGAAAATGTGCATGTGGTAGATGGTATAATGGAAAAAGCTTACATATTCTTGTAGATCACTGTATTGGATAATTTGATACTTGTCAATTGTTTTGAGTTATCAAGTAGTTCATGTTTAAGCTTTTGTATCATGTAGTTAAAACCTATTAATGAAGAACTACCGTAAAGCTCGTTGAAATTTGGTTTGCATGATTGGTATCTCTAAGGTCTAGATATTTTCTAGTAAAAGGGTTTGGTTAACAAGGAAGACAGTGTAGAGTCTTATAATGCTTGCAATATGTTTTCATATAAGTCTTGCTGTGTCGGTTGATATCCTGTGTTTGCTTCAAATAACCTTGCTAGCCTAAACTCTGTACTGAGAGGGAATGCTTCTCGTGCATCCAAAACCTTGAGCCAAAATCCATGCCATCTGTGTCCACCATAACTACCTATATGTGGTATTTCCTTGCCACTCCAAGTAAATTTTTCATGTGCTACCTTTAAACTATTCAAAAATATTACTCCTTTTTGTGTCAATGTTTACCAAGCTCATGAGGACGGGGTGGATGTCTTTATGTCAACTGTCAAACAGACTTTACCGGACTAGCGGCATATACATCCGCTTATCCATTAATTTTGCAAAAAGAGCTGGCAAATGGGGTGCCCAGTCCCAATTAATTACAACTTTAACCGCTTAATTCTCTTCACATTTTTGCCCTGATTTATCAGTCAAGCAATGACAAACAGTGAAATATCTGCATGTGTAAACAAAAGAGAAAGAGGGATGATCTGCCTTGCTGGTAGAAATAACGTCCTTCATGGGAGCCGCTCTTAAAAGTCTGGTTGGCAGGGGTCATATTGTACTTTCCATTTTCTGATTCGTTGACAATTAACAAACACCTCCCAAAACTTATTTTTACTCTCTATATGATTTCAAAAACTTAAAAAGCTCTAGCACATGATTTAATCCCTGCTTCCCTCTGCGAAGGGCCTTTCTTTTACTTTTATGTTGAGTCAGTTTTCCTACTTCTTTCTATCTCAGAAGCAAACACTAGTGTCAACTTTGGTGCAACAATTTTTATATGCTTGTATATTGTACTTATTATATTGCTTTGTGTTGACAAATATCCATGAGATATATATGTTGAAAGTTGAAAGCAATTGCTGAAGCTTAAATCTTCCTTTGTGTTGGTTAAATATTTTACTTAGAATCTATTGCTTTATGAGTTAACTCTTATGCAAAACTTTTGATGCTTGTCTCGAAAGTACTATTCATGAAAAGTTTTTGCTTATATGATTCAGTTGTTTGCTCATTATCTATTTGTTAGCAAACTATAGACCATTGACCTGGATCACTTCATTCATAACATGTGTTTACAATACTATTTGATCAAGTTTATGTTGGTAGCATGTCACCTCAAAATTATTTTGTTTTTATCGTTTTACCTACTCGAGGACGAGTAGAACTAAGCTTGGGGATGCTTGATACGTCTCAAACGTATCTATAATTTTGATGTTCCATGTTGATATTATACCAATTGTTACATATTTTATATACACTTCATAGCATTTTTATGCATTTATTGGACTAACCTATTAACAAGATGCCACAGTGCCAGTTTCTGTTTATTATGTCTGTGTATTGCAGAAAAGGCCCGAAAACCAAAGTGCTCGAAAAAATCCAGAAAAATTACAGAAATTCTATTTCGTCAGAAGACCCACGAGCCAGAAGGACAAGTCTAGCGGAGGCCCACAGCCTCCACACCATGCCCTCGCGGCCTGGAGGGGGGCGCGCCGGGGGTGGTGTGGCACCTCGTGCACCGTCTCGCGACGCCCTTTGGACTATATATTGCCTCCGCGGTGCAAACCCTAAAAGGATCGACGATTTCTCCAGAAGAGTTCCGTAGCTCCGCCGCCACCAAAACCCTAATTCGGGGGACAGAAGTCTCTGTTTCGGCACCTTGCCGGGACGGGGAATTGCCCCGGAGCCATCTCCATCGACGCCGCCGCCATCTTCATCACCGTTGCTGCCTCCCATGATGAGGAGGGAGTAGTTCTTCATCGGGGCTGGGGCTCATGCCGGTAGCTATGTGGTTTATCTCTCTCTCCCATGGTGTGATCTTTATGTGATCATGAGCTTTGTAATCTAGTTGAATCCATAGATGTTACTCTTCATTATCTTATATGCTACTTGAGTGGTTTTATTAATGTAAACTCCGGAGTCACCTTTGTCCCACGGTGCGAAGTTGACAGTGTGTGCACCGTGTGTGGCTCTTAGGCTAAAGATTACAGGAATACTTATCATGAGTTATTATTTGTGTTGGATGTCTCTATGAAATTGTGGTGTTTGTCTAGTACTATTTTAGGGCGCTCAAGTTGACAGTGTGGGGTTCCTAGATGTGGAATGCGACTTTAAGGTGTGCTTTTATAGCCCTACGCAGTGATTGTGTTCGTTATCCAACGAGAGAATAATTCAGAGTAGCATAGTGAAGAGGAAATATTATGTATTCAATTATATTATTATTGTTGAGAGTGTCCACTAGTGAAAGTATGATCCCTAGGCCTTATTTCCAAGCATTGAAACACCGTTTATTCTCATTTTGTCTCACGTTTGCTTGCTGCCATTTTTATTTCAGATTGCAATTACCACTTATAATCATCCATATCACTTGCATTTTAATATCTCTTCGCCGAACTAGTGCACTTATACACCTGACAAGTGTATTGGGTGTGTTGGGGACACAAGAGACTTCTTGTATCTTAATTGCAGGGTTGCTTGAGAGAGATATCTTTGACCTCTATCTCCCTGAGTTCGATAAACCTTGGGTGATTCACTTAAGGGAAACTTGCTGCTGTTCTACAAACCTCTGCACTTGGAGGCCCAACACTGTCGACAAGAATAGAAGCGTGCGTAGACATCAAGACTAAAAGTATATATTTGGGAAACAAGAATGTGTACCCGGGGCATCGTCAATTTCTTCCAAAACAGCATCCCGTAAGATAGAAAGACAAGCATTTCAAAGGTGAGGCAGATCGCCGGACGAAGCCTGCCCGCCCTAATGGGGATGTTATATATGATATGGTCAAGGATTTAAAAGTAATCTTTGAAAAGAGTCTTGGCAGACAATCTGTTCCGAATGATGCTGACGGGCATGTATCCATGTGGAAGAAGAAATCTATATTTTGGGAGCTACCCTATTGGAAAATCTTAGAGGTTCACTCTGCAATCGACGTGATGCACGTGACGAAAAATCTTTGCGTGAACCTGCTAAACTTCTTGGGCGTGTATGGGAAGACGAAAGATACACCGGAATCACGGCAGAACCAACAACGTATGCACGGACGAGACAACCTGAATCCAGAGAAGTATCAAGGTCCTACCAGCTACGCTCTTACGAAAGAAGAGAAGAAGATCTTTTTTGAAGTTCTGAGCAGTATCAAGGTCCAGTCTGGCTTCTCGTCGAATATAAAGGGAATAATAAACATGACAGAGCAAAAGTTCCAAAACCTAAAGTCTCATGACTGCCACGTGATTATGACATAATTACTTCCGGTTGCATTGAGGGGGCTTCTGCCGGAAAATGTCCGAGTACCCATTGTGAAGCTATGTGTATTCCTCAATGCAATTTCTCAGAAGGTCATCGATCCGGTAACTCTACCAAGTTTACAGAAGGATGTTGTCGTGGTGGGAACACGCAGATGCCACGGGGTGGCTTATTCTGGGGCCGAACGGATGCTTGTGGTTTCGGGGAGGGATTGCGTGATGGAGTCGCACACGAAGAACACACGAAGAACACGAAGAACAAGCAAGAACAAGAACAAGAACCGCAAGAACACAAAGCACACACGATGTACCCTGCTTCGGGGCCCTCGTGAGGAGGTAAAACCCCTACTGCAGCACTAGCCTACTCGATGTATTCTCCTCTTTGTATACGGTGGGCTACAAGTGCTCCTCGAGCTGTATACTAGATTTGCCTCCAAGAGGTCTTTTCTCTCTGGAGGAAGAAGAAGTGCTCCAGTGAGCTAGAGGAAGAAGAAGTGCTCCAGTGAGCTAGAGGAAGAAGAAGAGCCCAAGGGGCTGCCCGTGGCCACGCATCTGGTCGCGCGTCCCCCCGTGCCCTCTCCCTGGTGCCCCTTATAACGTGGAACCCAGGGAACAATGAGTGGAGGAGGAGACACCACGCACTGTAGCACAGTTGACTCCTTTGTCTTCTAGCACTTGTCTCCGGCATCTCTGGGAGATGCCGTCCTTGCTTTTGTCTTTTAGCCGTTTGTCTTCAGAATCTCCACGTCCTCTTCTTATCCTCTCCCGAAGATATTTGTGCTGATCCGGATAAGGATGTCCCGGTTAGAGATGTATTGGCGCCTGCGGAGAGTGATCCTGTTAGGGATGTCTCGGCGTCTTCGGATAGTGATCCGGTTAAGGATGTCGCCTGGTCTACGGAGAGTGATCCCGTTAAGGTTGTCTCCGGATCTGCTGAGAGTGATCCCCTTAAGGAAAGTGATCCCCTTAAGGAAAGTGATCCGGTTAAGGCAAGTGATCCCGTTAAGGAAAGTGATCCGGTTAAGGAAAGTGATCCCCTTAAGGAAAGTGATCTGGTTAAGGAAAGTGATCCCCTTAAGGAAAGTGATCCGGTTAAGGAAAGTGATCCCCTTAAGGAAAGTGATCCGGTTAAGGAAAGTGATCCCCTTAAGGAAAGTGATCCGGTTAAGGAAAGTGATCCCCTTAAGGAAAGTGATGAAGAGTCGAGGCCACCTGCCTCGACTTGGAGCGCATCTGACGTCCTGGGAGCTTCGGTCAAAGCAACAACTCTGGGGTACCCGGGGTCACATCCCCGACAGTAGTCCCCGAGGCTGTGGGGGACTCGCAGAGTCACGCACAGACTTACAAAAATAAATGAGCACACCAGGAAATCTCCATATGCATAGCCTTTGTAATTCGGTCATCTAGCCATTCCTTTCAGGCCAAATGCGACATCCGGTTGACCGAGCTCACCCGAATCAACAACGAGATGACAATTCGCACTGGAAATGTGCTGGCTGCATGGGCATGGCCACACACAGATGTCTCTGCCGACATTGAGCAATTTTGGCATACTGCCTGCATGGCCACCATTGTCTGCCGGTTGTTAGCCCTCCTAGCCTTTACCGCATTGAGATGCCGCCAGCGTCGGTTAGCCCTCCTGGCATTTACCGAACTGAGATGCCGCCAGCGTCGGTTAGCCCTCCTGGCTTTTACCGAATTGAGATTCCGCCAGCGTAGGTTAGCCCTCCTGGCTTTTACCGAATTGGGATGCCGCCAGCGTCGGTTAGCCCTCCTGGCTTTTACCGAACTGAGATTCCGCCAGCGTCGGTTAGCCCTCCTGGCTTTTACCGAATTGGGATGCCGCTAGCGTCGGTTAGCCCTCCTGGCTTTTACCGAACTTGGATGCCGCCAGCGTCGGTTAGCCCTCCTGGCTTTTACCGAACTGAGATTCCGCCAGCGTCGGTTAGCCCTCCTGGCTTTTACCGAATTGGGATGCCGCCAGCGTCGGTTAGCCCTCCTGGCTTTTACCGAACTTGGATGCCGCCAGCGTAAGCTGGACCGACATAAACCTGCAAGTATGTATCTCATATGTCTCAGTATCTCGGCCCCTTTGGGCATATCACATATGTCTCGGTACCTCGGCCTCTTTGGGCATATTACACATGTATCGGTACCTCGGCCTCTTTGGGCATAACTCATATCTCGGTACCTCGGCCCCTCTGGGCATATCACATATCTCGGTACCTCGGCCTCTTTGGGCATATCACACATGTATCGGTACCTCGGCCTCTTTGGGCATAACTCATATCTCGGTACCTCGGCCCCTCTGGGCATATCACATATCTCGGTACCTCGGCCTCTTTGGGCATAACTCATATGTCGGTTCTTAGCCACTTCGGGCATATGCCGACATAGATGTCTCCAGCCACTGCTGGTTTGACATAACCATATCTCAGATGCCGGTTTTAGCCATCTTGGGCGTATACCGACATAAATGTCTCCAGCCACTGCTGTACTGACATACAACCTGCAAAAACATATCTCAAAGGTTGCCGCTGGCTAACAAACATAAACAAAGATCTGGTATGCAAATGATGCCATGATACGTTGGCAAACAGAATAAACAACGAAGTGAGATATGGAATGATGTCATGATATTGTGACAAACCGAAATGAACGGCGATTTGTGATGTGGAATGATGCCGTGATACTGTGGCAAACCGAAATAAACGGCGATCTGGAGGATACCGATAATGCCTCGATAACTTGGGTAATTTGAGATAACCAATACAACCATGATACTTCGGATTACCCGGATACCTCGAATTTCCAATGTGATTCGGATTACCAATATGATTCGGATTACCAACAGGATCCAGATTTCCAATGTGATTCGGATTACCAATATGATCCGGATTACCAAATGTGATTCGGATTACCAATATGACCAGATTTCCAAATGTGATTCGGATTACCAAATATGACCCAGATTCCCAAATGTGATTCGGATTACCAATATGACCCAGATTTCCAAATGTGATTCGGATTACCAATATGACCCAGATTTCCAAATGTGATTCGGATTACTGGAATACTCCGAATTTCCAGGATACCTCAGTAACGAATGTTCTTAACAAAACTGATGTCACCTTTCAACGTTAGTCCAACATACATATCATGAAGAATAATTGACGGAAACAACCATTATACTTAACCGAGGCAAACTAGCTATAGCACTTGATAGAAAACGAATCTAACAGCAGATACTATTCACAAAAAACTAGACTCGGTTTCAACCGAGTCCCCGAGTCACTTTTCTTATCTAGGAGGTGGTGTAAAACAGACTGGCTACCCAGTCCCCGGGTCAAGACATCTTGTCCGGGGTAAAACACTTAGACAAAAAGCGAGGGGGCAGTCCCCGAGTACTGTTTGAGACTACGCAGAAGCATAAAGCAGACATATAAACGATACTTACAAGGCCAGGTTGTTGAAGAAGTCGAGGAAGACGCTAATGCCAGTATGAATACCCAGAATAGACTCGGATTTCCAAGATATGATTCAGATTACCGAAACTAGATTCGGATTGCCAGGTTGATTCGGATTCCAGAATATGCCAAAACTTGATTCGGATCCCAGAACATGCCAAAACTTGATTCGGATTACCGAAACTTGCCAAAACTTGATTCGGATTCCAGAACATGCCAAAACTTGATTCGGATTACCGAAACTTGCCAAAACTTGATTCGGATTCCAGAACATGCCAAAACTTGATTCGGATTACCGAAACTTGCCAAAACTTGATTCGGATTCCAGAACATGCCAAAACTTGATTCGGATTACCGAAACTTGCCAAAACTTGATTCGGATTCCAGAACATCTCAGGATTCCAGAACAGCTTGGATTCGCACTGTACCCAACTCGAAAATGAGTCAACATGCGGGGACGATGCCGAAGTCGAGTCCCCGAGTCACTTTTCACACCACGGATCTGTCGACGATGTCAAGCAAGAGCGCGGGGACAATGGTGATGTTGAGTCCCCGCGTTGAGGACGAAGATCCCATCCGAAATTAACCCAACAAGCGCCACTATCAGCCCCACGGTGGGCGCCAACTGTCGTGGTGGGAACACGCAGATGCCACGGGGTGGCTTATTCTGGGGCCGAACGGATGCTTGTGGTTTCGGGGAGGGATTGCGTGATGGAGTCGCACACGAAGAACACACGAAGAACACGAAGAACAAGCAAGAACAAGAACAAGAACCGCAAGAACACAAAGCACACACGATGTACCCTGCTTCGGGGCCCTCGTGAGGAGGTAAAACCCCTACTGCAGCACTAGCCTACTCGATGTATTCTCCTCTTTGTAGACGGTGGGCTACAAGTGCTCCTCGAGCTGTATACTAGATTTGCCTCCAAGAGGTCTTTTCTCTCTGGAGGAAGAAGAAGTGCTCCAGTGAGCTAGAGGAAGAAGAAGTGCTCCAGTGAGCTAGAGGAAGAAGAAGAGCCCAAGGGGCTGCCCGTGGCCACGCATCTGGTCGCGCGTCCCCCCGTGCCCTCTCCCCTGTGCCCCTTATAACATGGAACCCAGGGAACAATGAGTGGAGGAGGAGACACCACGCACTGTAGCACAGTTGACTCCTTTGTCTTCTAGCACTTGTCTCCGGCATCTCTGGGAGATGCCGTCCTTGCTTTTGTCTTTTAGCCGTTTGTCTTCAGAATCTCCACGTCCTCTTCTTATCCTCTCCCGAAGATATTTGTGCTGATCCGGATAAGGATGTCCCGGTTAGAGATGTATTGGCGCCTGCGGAGAGTGATCCTGTTAGGGATGTCTCGGCGTCTTCGGATAGTGATCCGGTTAAGGATGTCGCCTGGTCTACGGAGAGTGATCCCGTTAAGGTTGTCTCCGGATCTGCTGAGAGTGATCCCCTTAAGGAAAGTGATCCCCTTAAGGAAAGTGATCCGGTTAAGGCAAGTGATCCCGTTAAGGAAAGTGATCCGGTTAAGGAAAGTGATCCCCTTAAGGAAAGTGATCTGGTTAAGGAAAGTGATCCCCTTAAGGAAAGTGATCCGGTTAAGGAAAAGTGATCCCCTTAAGGAAAGTGATCCGGTTAAGGAAAGTGATCCCCTTAAGGAAAGTGATCCGGTTAAGGAAAGTGATCCCCTTAAGGAAAGTGATCCGGTTAAGGAAAGTGATCCCCTTAAGGAAAGTGATGAAGAGTCGAGGCCACCTGCCTCGACTTGGAGCGCATCTGACGTCCTGGGAGCTTCGGTCAAAGCAACAACTCTGGGGTACCCGGGGTCACATCCCCGACAGATGTTCTCCAATGTCTTGTCAGCTTAGAGTTGGTGTTCCCACCATTCTTCTTCAATATTATGACGCACCTCATAGTTCACCTAGTGGAAGAAATTTCCGTTATCGGTCCTGTATTTCTACACAACATGTTCCCCATTGAGAGGTTCATGGGAGTCTTAAAGAAATACGTTCATAATCGTGCTAGGCCAGAAGGAAGCATCTCCAAGGGCTATGGAACAGAGGAGGTCATTGAGTTTTGTGTTGACTTTATTCCTGACCTTAAGCCGATCGGTGTTCCTCAATCGCGCCATGAGGGGAGACTGTGTGTAAAAGGCACGCTAGAAAAGAAAGCAACAATATGTATGGACGGGCATTCTTTCAATCAAGCACACTACACAGTTCTACATAATTCCAGCTTGGTGGCTCCGCATATCGTGGAACACAAGAATATTTTACGCTCGAAATACCCGGAGCAACCTAAAGATTGGATTGATGGAGAACACGTGAAGACTTTTGGCGGTTGGTTGCAAACACGTCTCATTAATGACACCAATGTTGGAGAACAACTATACTTGTTGACCAAACAACCATCTTCGACTATATTGACTTTTAAAGGGTACGAGATAAATGGGAATATATTTTACACGGCCGACCAAGATAAAAAGAGCACCAACCAAAACAGTGGTATTCGCTTTGATGCAACAAACAACAATGGGCAAAAGGACACATATTATGGTTACATAGAGCAGATATGGGAACTTGACTATGGACCTTCTTTTAAGGTCCCATTGTTTTGGTGCAGATGGTTCAACCTGAAAGGCGGGGTACAGGTAGACCCTCAGAACGGAATGACTACAGTGGATCTCAAGAATCTTGGGTACCACACCGAACCATTCGTCCTAGCCAGTGAAGTGGCGCAGGTTTTCTATGTGAAGGACATGTCTACTAGACCGAAAAAAAAGATCATAAGCAAGTGAAAACATCAGACGATGAGCCAAAGCGCCACATAGTTCTTTCAGGGAAAAGAAACATCGTGGGAGTGGAGAACAAGACAGGCATGTCAGAAGATTACAATAAGTTTGATGAAATTCCGCCCTTCGAAGTGAACACTGACCCAAGCATCGTGTTAAATGATGAAGATTGTCCATGCTTACGGTGCAATCAGAAGAAAGGGACACACACGAAGGAAAAGTTTATACCACAACACTAGATAGGGATGTTGTTGGTGATGTGTAATAATGTATTAAACCTTTTATGTAACTGTGTTCTGAAAACTCAGAAGAAAACTCTGATTTTTGGTTCTAAAAACTCCAACGTCTTACAATCGCTCGAAAAAGTTGGAACAAAACACACGGTTTCCCCTGCATACAGCCCGACGGTGGCTCGTGAGTGCCCGCATATCAAATGCACCGTTGGATGTATGCAGGGAATCCGAATGATTTGTATTCGGTAGATGAACTGAAGGATTTGTAGATAGAACAAAACACAAGGTTTCCCCTGCATACAGCCCGACGGTGGCTCGTGAGTGCCCGCATATCAAATGCACCGTCGGATGTATGCAGGGAATCCGAATGCTCTGTATACCAAATGAACTACAATGAGTACACACTGAGTGCCGAACATGTCTGAGAGGTGGGCTATATATAGGGTCGTGTGGCTCACGGAGTGGTCGTGATAGTGCTGATCCAATAGCTCACACGCCCTCAAAAGAAACACACCCCTGATCCAACGGCTCACAAGCGCTTGAAAGAAACACATGATCCATGTGCTTCTTTAGTCCCGGTTGGTAATGGAAAAGAAAATCAAAGTATATAAAAGAAAACAGAAAAAGAAACTAGAAAAAACAATTAAATAAACATGTAAATCAAAGTATATAAAAGAAAACAGAAAAAGAAATTAGAAAAAAACGATTGAAAAAGCATGTAAATCAAAGTATATAAAAGAAAACAATTGAAAAAGAAACTAGAAAAAACAATTCAAAAAGCATGTTATAAAAGAAAATCAGAAAAAAGGAAAAAAAACAAAACTTAAACCAAATAGATATAAACCAAAACAGAAAACAGAAGAAACAAAACAAATTTTACTTGATTTGGACGATTAAATCAAAAGATATAGAAGAAATAAGAAAATATGAAAAGAGAAAAAAAATATAAAAGCCCATTTAGTACCGGTTGGTAACACCAACCGGGACTAAAGGTCCGCTGGGCTTCGCGCGCAAAATTTCGCGGCCCAGAGAGACCTTTAGTACCGGTTGGTTTTACCAACCGGTACTAAAGGGTCTTTAGTCCCGGTTCGTGGCTGGAACCGGGACTAAAGGTCCATTCCGCGGCGATTTGGGTGGTTTCCACCCAAATTTTTCATATTCTTCCCCAAATCGACGCTCTGCCTCCGGGCTCCTTGACGCCGCCTCCCTCCGGAGAAGCCCTGCTCCGGCCGCTCGCCGTCGCCTCCCGCCGTTGCTGCCCCGCCGCCGTTCCTCCTCTCCGCCGCGTCGCGCCCTCCTCTCCTCTCCGCCACGCGTCGCGCCCGAGGCCCGGCCTCCTCCGCTCTCCTCCGCGTCGACGAACCCGAGGCCTCCTCCACGCCGCGCCTCGCCCTCCTCCTCCTCCTCTACGGCTGGCCGGCGACCTCGCTCCTAGCCTCCTCCGGCGACCTCGCCCCTAGCAGCCTCCTCCGGTGAGGAAATTAATTTATTTTAGATTATTTTAATTTTTGTTGTGTAGTTTAGGTGTTTTTTGTTGTTGTGTAGTTTAGGTAGATTTTTTGTGTTGTTTTTTTAGTGTTAGAAATTTAGTGTTAGGAAATTAGGAAATTTAGTGTTAGGAAATTTAGTGTTAGAAATTTAGTGTTAGAAATTAATTAGAAATGTTAATAGAAAAATTAGGAAATGTTATTAGAAAATTTAGTACTTGCTAAAAATGTATTAGGAAATGTTATTATAGTTAGAAATGTTTTAGGAAAATGTATTAGGAAAATTTGCTAAGTCAATTTGGAATGATCATCTTATAAAAATTGTGTTTTTAGTTTGTTGTTCTCGGCGACGATGTCTCTGTTGGACCAGAGGGGCGATGTCCGGGACTGGGCTCCGCCGCGCTGGCACTGGGAGGTGCTACCTTCCAGGACGCGCAGCTTGGTGAGGAATCCGGATGACGTCGTCAATCCGGATCTTCTTTGGTGGCAGTCGTGTGGGCCACACTCGGTGCAGAAGGATCCGGCCCCCGAGTAGGTGGTACGTCACCGTATCAGGGAGGAGGAGGAGCACGTTCGGCGCTACATGTATTTGTTAGATAGGCATTATAGCAATAGTTGGTTGTTTCTTCAGAGGGTTCCTTATCACGTGAGCTATGACCCTGTGAGGGTTCCTTCTCTTTGGATGCGCACCGCCCGCGGCTCAGCACCCCGCGGCTCAGGACCCGGTTAAAGTTAGTTTGAGAGGTTAATGCATGTGATATGTATTAGTGACATTGAGCTATGGATGCTATGAATTTGTGTACTTTTTAATCTTGATGCTATAAATTCATGAAGTTAGTTTTGTAATTGTTGTTTAAAATTTATGTACTTTTTAATCTTGATCCTATGAATTTTAAATTTGCTATATAATTGATTGCAGTGACATTGAGCTATGGACGCCCCATGCATTCATAAGAGGCGAGGAGGAGGAAGACCGAATGCAACAAATTATATATGCGAAGGCCCGTGGAGAAGATTCCGGTGGAGAAGACGATGATTTCAGCGCACAATTTCTGAACAACTCCGGTGAGGGACTTGAGTCTGAAGAAAGAAGAGACGATGAAGTGGCCTTAACAAACTCTGGCGAGGTGTATATATATTAAGTCTGTGTTGATCACTAGATGCATTAATTGATTTGTATTGCACTTATTAACGAATCATTTTTCTTTTATCCTTCCGGATCATCGAGCAAATCTGCTAAAAAGCAAGGTCCTCGAGGCCCGACGAAAAGGATGTCGGGCGAGGGTAGGTTACCCATCTACACAGTTAAGGATAATGGCGAACCGCTGGAATCCAAGGAGAACTGCCGTAAATTTGTAACTCAAGCTGGAGTTCTTGTTAGGGACATGGTACCGATCAGCATTGCAGAATGGTATAAGCCGAAGGACGAGAAGGATGGAGCTAGTTATGTCCACGAACATACAAAAGATTTGCTTTGGGAGAATCTGATGACACACTTCAACCTACCGCAAAGTTTCACGGAACGCAAGAAGGAGAAAGTGAATGAATGGACTCTTAAGAAGATGGCCACACAATTCCAGAGCTGGAAGAAAAAATTATGGAAAAAATATTAAAAATAAGAGCCAGATTTTACTGGAAGACTAGAGAAGATAAAACAGGACTGGCCCGCATTTTTGGCGTATAAGAAATCGTCTATCTCTGTGTCCCGATCGGCCATAAATAAGATAAATGCTGGGAAGAAGCAATATCACCATAGGTTGGGGATAGGTGGCTACAAGACTGCCATTCCTAAGTGGGAAGCCTTTGAAGCAGGACTGATTGCTAGAGGGATCATTCCACAGACAGCGGACTGGCCCTTGAGGTCCAAGTTCTGGTTGTTCGTGCATGGGGCAGGGTTGGACCCACAGACAGGGCAGATTGTTGCACATGGAAAATGGAAGGAAACAATTGAAACAATCACTCCACAGCTTATAGACGCAATAGATAGAGTTCGAAAGGGAGATTACCATCCGAGAGAGAGAAGGACGAGCTGACACTCGCCCTGGGGAATCCTGAACACGTTGGACGAGTACAAGCCCTTGGAGGCGGTGTCACTTTGAAGGAAGCGTTTCCGTAGTGCGCTGACAGTTATAGAAGCCGTGGGAGAAAGAAGAATCAGGAGTTAGACCGGTTATCGGAATTGGAACGTCAGGTGCAGCGGCAGCAGCAGCAAATAGACTCAATTAGTCAGCGCAGGGCATCTCAGCAGCTGAAGATCCTCAAGCCGATGCTGCCCCATCTTAGCAAAAAAGCAGCGTGGGTTCCACGCAGCTAGAAGCATCTGCATTCGCACCGCCGCCGGCTAGCTACCCCGTGGATTATGTCCTGCAGAAGACAGATTGTGAGCTACATATGTCAATGAGGAAGATATCCTTGAAGGTCGCGGTCGGCTATGCTTTACCAAATGAACCTGGAGCAAGCTACCATCGTGGTGTCATTCCAGCTGGCTATACTCGTGTCGGGGTGGATGAAATTATGCCGGGATTTGAAACAATGGAGCTTGAGATTCCTGGAGGTGACGAGGAGAAGACACTGGGAGATGTCAAGCGTGGTTTTGCCCTATGGAACAAGAAATACATCGTCTTTCTTCCAGGCTCCTTGCCAAGGCCACTGACTCCTCCTTGTAGCAGTCCACCTCAGCAGCAAAGTACACACCTACCCGAGAGGGACCCCAGCGCGAGTCCATCTCGGTCTCCGCCTCATGAGGAAGCGCCCGTTAAGTGTCTCCGAGGAAGCGCCGCGGTTCGCCGGTTAGGAAGAAATCTAGAAAGGAGAAAACACCGCCGCCTCTTGAGAAGTTACCTTGGGAAAGGACTGTCGAGGAAAACGCCGCCTGCGTGAGGGCCGAGTTGGATGCCTTTTTTGCACCGAAAGTGCCCGAGATACCATTTGTGAAGACACTAGATCCGGTGAATGTTGTGCGTACCATTGATAATCTATATGACCCTGTACCATCGCCGCCATCAGACTATAGGCGTTCTATTGGAAGGTCATATGACGATAAGATGGACCAGGCGAAAAAAGGGAAACGAGTTCCCCAGGTCGGAGAACAAGACGTACAATCGGTCCCCCCGCTCAAGGTGTTTGATGACAAGGCCGCTCAAGGTTCTCAACAACACATAGGTTCGACAACTGATTACCCCATCGCTGATCTAGCATATAAATATGTTACCGGGAAAATTTGGTTGAGCATGTCAGGTCCGTATCAACAAAAATGCGTAATTTGCATACTTGGTACAAGAAAGTCGTAAAGACAGGGACAATCAGTATCATGGTGGCAGTTAAGGAAGAGCACTACTTCCAAGAATACGCTGTGTCCGTTGAGTTTACCAAACTTTTTCAGTTATACAATCTCAGGGACCTCGACAAATCTATCATCAGTTGCTATTGTCTGTAAGTGATTTATTTCTATAATATAAGTCTTTAGCTCAGCTTGTTCATTGTCTGTAATTATCCTCACTATAATCTTTTGTGCGCTGTATTATGCAGATTGAAGATGCTCGAATGCAAAAGGGATGAAATCACAGACATTGAGTTCATTGACCCGGATAAAGTTCATGAAGTCACCACAGAAGATCCCATTTTTAACAAGGATATACCGGGGACTTTGCTAAGGTTTTTAAAGCGACAACGTGACAAAAAATAAATACTTTTTCCTTACAACTTCAAGTGTGTGTTACAGTCTTGTACACATTCTATTTTGCTCACCAGATGTTAAAGTTTTAACTGATGAGTTATCCATGACACTGCGTATATAAACGTGTGCATGTTCCACTTTATTCTTCTGGTCATTAAAATTCACGATGGAGAATTTGAAGTTCTTGACTCATTAAGGAGAGATCCTAAGCAATACAAGCCCTGTTTTGATATGCTCAAAGAGTAATTTCAATTCTTATCGCCTCTTTCGTTCATTTCCTGATATCAAGTAATTAATAACTCTTTTGTTCATTTTCTTTGTCGGGCAGCGTTTGGAAATCGTTCATCGAGAAAGATCCGGCCGGTGGATGGAAACCGAAACTGATATGGCGTTTGAACGACGTAAGTAGTACTACCTAGTTCCGCGCACCATTATCATACTTGATTATTGTTCGATTGAATTCTATTCTTGTACAGACTTGCGCGGAACAGCCACAGGGGACTGATTTATGTGGATACTACGTTTGCAAGTACATTCACATTAGGACCAGCGAGAGAAGAAAGAGTCGAAGAAATCAAGATGTACGTAAACATTATTCACAAATTTATTTTGTTACCATCAGTTGTGCTGAGTTTCATTCATAATTATTTTATTATGATTTGATATATATACACATAACTCATGTATTCATTTTGATCTCATTCTTTTAAAGTTGGCAAGAAAGCGGAACGCGCTCCCAATAAAGGACCGCTTCAAAGCAATTGCAGAGAAATTGGCGGGATTTTCCCTTGCAGAGGTCATACCTAAATTCGGAGAGTACCACTATGCTTCAAAGCAATAGTATGCCTCCATGTAATAGTGATCTACATGTAATTAAGTACTTTATATGAAAACGTGATCTTCATGTACTACTTAATCTGTATGTGTTATATATATGCATCAACGTGATCTTATGTAATTGTATGTGTTATATATATGCATCAACTTGATCTTCATGTAGTAATTTATATATACCAAAACGCGTTTTTGGCACATCGACGTGATCCCCGTACGATGAAACCATCCGATACCCCTAAACCCCTCCTAAACCCTAAACCCTGAAAAAAATCAAAAAGAAAAAAAGGGACTAAAGGTCTCCAGCCCCGCGTGCTCCTCCGGGGCCACGTGGAGGCCCTTTAGTCCTGGTTCGTGAGCAACCGGGACTAAAGGGGGGGGGGGGTGGCAAACCGGGACTAGAGGCCCTTTGCAACCGGGACTAGTGCCCCGTTTTCCAGTAGTGACACTGGTAGTGCACGTCAACGATGCTCCAGAGATCCTCTGCATTGAGTGATGCACCAGTGTGCTCGTTTTGGCGGTCTCGTAACCGGCATGCCACACTATGTCGGCTGATACTTTATAAAAACTTGTATTGGGTGTGTGTCAAAGGACAAAAATAGCACGCTATAACAAAATAGCGACAACCAGCTTAAAAATATGCTATTAGAATGCTATATCGCGGTACAGTGTGCTAATAGCGAGACATTATACACTGATTTATTTATCGAGGCAAGTATCAAAACATTATAGCATGCTATTAGCGGCACTATAGGGCGCTATTTTTTTCATGGTGTGCGCTTCCAAAATCATGTACAATTATAAGTCTTGAAATGTGGTTCACACTTGTTGATGTGCTGACCTTGTTGACTTGAAACTTGGGATATAGGCCTGTGGCACGCCCTTGTGCCTTAATATTCTCAGAAAAATATTCATGTGCCACATCGTTCACCTTGTACTAAATATTTTAAGAAAAAATATTCTTGTGATATCGTTCACCTTGTAATATTGGAAAATGCAACTCCACAACTAGTCGGATATGTCCTCCACTTATTGGGACACCCAACTGTTTTTAGATTACAACATAAATGATTAATATTTTTTCAACAGAAATGTATTATCAATAATTTCTAGATTCATGTACTAAAAATAAATTTTCGTACATGTATTAACAAAAAAAATAAACGGCGCATTAACAAGATTTTATTTATCAATATATCATTTAGCAGGAGTCATATGCTTCATTTGATGCAAATTCGACAGTAATGATAGTTGGACATTAAACTATGTCTGGTATCGCACAGAACAAACAAGACGAACCGCATGGTCCCTACAAGGAATAGATTTAACTGCACTTCGATTTTTGAATCCAGCTAATTATAGTGAGGCATCTACTTTTCATTGGTATTATATCCTACTAGAAACATCACATGGGTCCTCTAAATTTTCATGTGACACATGACTTCCTTTGATGAGTTGCATCATTATCTCATCCACCACTTTCGACTCCTGATTATATATCTTGGCAATTACCTTCCTCCTTCACCAATGTGTGTCCTCCGCTACTGAATGTCAAGCTGGAAATGAGATCTTGATGTCCTAACTTCGTCCTGGTCTAGTGCTCGATCAATTTGCTCATATGTAGCTAGGAATGAGAGGGTGCCAAGAATTATTTGAGCACAACAATACCAGCATAAGTTGCATTGACTGAAAGACTTGCAACTAACCTTCCATGATCTTCACGGTGACGAGGTCATGCTCGAACTGCAGTTGAACCTAAAGGTAAACTAACGTCGGGTGTACCAGTCCAGGACCTAGTAGTCGGGGTCGAAACCCACACCGACTAGCTAACGTGCGCTCTCCTACACACTTACCAATGGCGTCCTAGGCGTGCAGATCAAGCAGAAAGACAAACAATGGGTAACGACGCACGATGATGTAGGGACAGAGGTGGTGCACGTCTATGATGTGCTAGACATCCTCGACAACGACCCTGCACCAGTGGGCTCCATGAGACACAAGGTTCGCATCGCGCATGTTCAGGCAAGACCTGGGCCACAAGGTGGTGAAGAAGAAGTAGGACATACGAAGAGTAGGAAGCCGAGAAGTAATTGTCGCACCCAAGCTGCTGCTGCTTGCAGTTTTTCATATAGATTAAAAATTATTGTTAATATTACATCCCATCTATCTTAATTATTTGTTCACTTATGTGTTGGAATAATTTACAAACAAATTCAGTTTTAGCGGAAAACTTGCTTTAATTCTTTGGGAGGAGGAGATAATTTGGCCACTCTGCGTTGTGTTTGTGAGACTTATTGTCTGTGTTTTGATGTTATTATTAATAAAACATTTTTGGTTTGGCTCTATCGATTTGCTTGTAGTTATAGCACGGTTGGCTATTACCCAGATCTAGGTCGATGCTTAGGTAACTACTCTCAAAAATCACGTGCATTTATAATTCTAGACGTGTGCTTTAAACTTGTTGATGTGTGACTTGGTTGACGAGAAATTTAGGATTTTGGAACCTCGTGTGGCATGCTATTGTCTCTTTATATTTTCTGAATTTGGATAGCTTGGTAGACCCGCAAAATAGAGTTAAACACCATCATACTATCCTCAAAACTTGCACTACTTGTGGCAACGAAAGGATATTTTCACGTGTTTGATAATTGCATAAAGGCTTGCGCCTTGTGATTCACTTTCAGAAATGTCTGGCATATCTCGGTTCAGGATTCCTTTGTTAAATCAAGTTGTTCTCTAATCCATGTAACCACCACTGTTGCATATGAAAACCCCCTTCCCTGCACTTCCCTTTCCAACTTACCTTCAGTTTCCCTACCCAAAATCAGTACTTAAAGAGTATGAAAAGTATCACAGAAAGATGCTCCCACACCCTCAATGGACATGTCTGGTATGGTTATGGGAAAGGAACATGGAGTCGATGTTATGGAGGTTGATGGTCTACAACCAACATGAAAGAAGGCATTTTGTTTTCAGTTCAGTGATAAACATTAGCTCTACCACAGGAAATAAGTTGAAGGTTGGACCGTCAGAATGGCTCGGCTAGGACCAATGAAGCTTGTGACATGGAACGTCTGAGAATTGGGAAGTTGTTCCGAAGTTAGAGGGAGTTTGGACGTCAGCACGAGGATCCGGATGCTTTGTTTGTCTCTGAAACAAAGCTTGATTAAAGAAGTACGCAAAAAATTCCGATGGTTGTTCAGTATGCCAAATATGGTTGTGTGCAACTATGATGGTAGGAGTGGAGGTCTATCTCTCTTGTGGAAGCACGATGTAGACATATATATGGGCATGTGATGCTAAGCGTCTCTATATTGATGCTAGTGTTTCTGATGGTGAAGTGGTCAGGAGGTTCCTTGGTGAGTATGGAGATCCGGAAACACAAGAAAACGACTTGGAGAGCTCTTGGGAAACTTAAAAAATAGGTTCAAGCCATGCCTTTGTATGGTGGATTTGAACGAAATATTATCCGAGAAGAGAAGGTTGGTGGTGCCCCAAAACCTAGAGCCCAAATGGACCGCCTCTGTGTAGCTATTGAGTTTTACGAGCTGTTGACTACCCTTGGATTAATGGGAGATATCTCTATACCCATCAAAACTAGAGTAAACTGCAAAAAACCATCATAATTAGGGCAAAGATATAAAAGACCCACCAAATACGCAAAAAGTGGTGGTTTTTTGCATTGATATATTTGCTGCAATTATGGTAGTTTTTTTTGCACGGTATCTTCTATATCTAAATAGCAATGACCCATTACAAGGAATTCTCTCAACATGCAAGCTAGACACATCATCAAGTCTCTAATTCGTCCATGTCATCCAGCCATCCACGTAGGTGAGGTCATAAAAATCCAGCCCACATGCAGCGCATGGATCTATAGATTTTTTTCAAGCCTTAATTTCTGCATTTCATCTCTTGCTTCTATGGTCACAAACGATACACGCTTCCTCTTCTCCATTAGGTGCATTCGCTTTGTCTCCCACATAAATCAATGAAGGGACTGGGAGATGATAGGTTCCTATAAAATTGTGTTTAAACTTCCCTAAAAAATCGGGGCTGCAAGCATGCAGCCTTTAGCCGTTCCTCCACCCGTCGCCATTGATATACCTTCCTGAGTCTTCCCCACACAATCCCCATATATATGCACTGCCCACCTCCTCCTCACGATGGCAGTAGGACGAATAGCCTGCTTTTTGATTCTCCTACGCGCCTCACTGCTTACTGGCCGCTATCAGCATTGAAGTATCCACTCCGATGCTGGCTGCTCTTCGATTTAGTCCCTTTCCTTCTACTGCTAATTATGCTGGTCTATCAATGACTAATCACCTTAGGAATGTATGCTCTCAGTCTCTCTCCGACCTTTTAAAATTGCTTTGATGTGTTTTTCTATTTTGTATTGCAGGTATCATGGATTATTAATCACGATCTGGCATGGACGATGATCTCTATATATGTTCACGCAAACAGCTTTGCATAGGCCATTTTAGTTGTCTTTTCATCGACTTACCCAACAGTATGATTAGAACTACCAATTGTATTATCACATTGATGGACATTCTAGCACAGTGCTCGCACTAATCGTCTCATTTGCTACTATATTTATCATATCAGTTTTTCGCAGGTTGAAACATTGGTCAGTTTTGAGCTTCACCGTCAATCTTCCTGATCTAGAAAACATGCGTCTCGGCTGGATTAACACCATGATTTCTAAACGGAAATGTCAAACACAAGCGTCTCAGTTTTTCATAATTTCATGGATTAAGTAAATAGCTGTGCCGTCGCCTATCCAATGCATGCCTTATATTTGATTTGCTTTCTACTGATGTCATTATTTTGTCTGTAGCCCAGCATGTAGTTGTAATAATTTTTCCCCAGGCGATGTTAAGAGTATTGTTCTTTACTTTCAGCAATTTGGTTCGATCATGGTTTTACATGGAATTAGTGCACTGGAAATGGAGATTTTGGAGAGTGCAAAAGGATTTCCGTGACGCTCAATCTTATTCACATATATTTAAACGTTTTGACTAAGTGTCCCTCAAGATCCTTGAAGATAATATGAATCTCCAGGATACTGGAAGCAGTGTTTTTACAGGCACAAAGATATGTCGAGCTAAAAATCATATCGAGTTATATTTGTATGGACATACGATTGTGGATCCAAACATCACGTGATTTCTTATTTTAAATGTAAAGGAGTAGATTGAAAGATGGATATTACATGATCAGTCATTTTTTATGCTCATAAATTTTGTAAACTTTAACAAAACTAATGATTTTATACAATGGCCCGCAGCAACGCGCGGGGCATCATCTAGTATTAAAGAGTGAGCAATCACCAATATATTGTTGATGGCTGTGTATCTATCATGTTGTGAAGACTAGTTGAATGCCCGTGCGTTGCTACGGGGCCACAATTTGTTGTATGTTGTACAACGTCATAAATTGTGCACCCTAGTATTGAGTGCAATTATGTATGCCTCTCAAAAAAATATTTATGAACAACTCTTATATCTTCCAAGCAATTTTAGTGTTTTCTCCTTTAGGGGAATAGATGATTTCTCGACTAAACTCGATATTCAAAATTGATTTAGCTATTAATTTCAACGTGAAATGAAAATCATGACAACATAGCAGTACAATTTATGTTCGAATGATATCAATATTTTATTCCATTAATCGAATAAAATGATTGAAAAAATTAAATGCACGTTAAGTAAGGTCATGCATCATTCAGGTATCAGACTTGTGGACAAGAATACATCAATAATATTTGCATAATCATTCATAGAAGTTGCCGGCAGGAATTTCTTTTTAGAGAAGACTAACGGTGAACTTCTTTGAATGAAGATACATTACCAACTTCTTTGATAGAATAAATTTCTGCTATTTGCAAATAAAAAAATTTCAAGAGGATTAGGCCAGATACTTAGGAAAATACTCGAGCAAGATATCAAAAACCAGTATGCATCGAACCATTATGAGATGCACAAATTCAAAACAGACTAATCAAAATAATATTGAGAATTTTGTCTGAACGATGAACCTAAGGAAAAATAACAAATCTTACAATAGAAAAATTATGTCAACTTGTGAGGATTTTTTGAAGCCAATGCACTGCCCATAATCTTTAGAAGCAGCCATTATCAAAAAGCAACAGAAAGGTAAACAAATACCATCAGGCATATAAAATATAATGTTCAGGCTTCATTGGAATATTTTCAAGAGAATATCTCAAGTAAATATATGTGAACACTTGATTACATATTCATCTAACTTGTCAGCTTGCTGAATATCAGGATTGAAAGGGACCCTACATTCCAATGCGTATAACACCATGATGCACAAGCTCGGGCATAGCCTGCAAAGTATCGTTCCAGTGATCTGAGTAAACTTGCCGGCACGGATGAAAATTGATCTGTGGCCTTTTCATCAGTCAGCCACCAGTGCAAATTTGGCTCCAATAAACACATTAATGTAATATCAAGACGTTAGGCGGCTGCACCTGACAGAGCACAATTCAGAGGCTTGAGCAAAAAAGAAATAAAATGTTTTCACTTACAGAAACCAACTAAACCATTTTTAGATGACAATCAACTTAACCTTTGAAACAATAGAATTGGCATCATTGATTCTTTTACAAAACCAAAGGATAAGAAAATAAACGGCATACAACTTTAGTTGCTGCGATTACCTCTGACAAAAATATTTTGTTTGTTCATATCATGTAGTTTAACGTGAAAAGTTCACTGATATGGGCCAATCTTTCTTATTGGGTACCTCTTCTCCTTACCCTCGCTGAAGGACTGGGATTAGATTCCATGGAGGGTTATGGCGGCGCGTGGGGACAGACAGGGGGCGTCGCTCGGGTTCCTCTCGGCGGCGGCACACGGGTTCCTCTCGGCGGCGGCGCGCGGGGAGAGTCGGGGGCTGGCTTCCCGGTGGTGGCCCGCAGGGAGATCGAGGGGCCGACGCTTAGTTTTCCTCGGTGGCGGCGCGTGGTGAGAGGTCTCCGTTGACATGGGACTCCATCGAGATGGGCGATGGCGTCGCTCGCTCAAGAAAAGTTGGTAGGTCGGCCCGTGCGAGCGAAGGCCAGACGACGGTCACGATGCGCCCAATCGTCTGCCGATCGATCCGACGATGGTCGGGGGCAGTTTGACGTACGAACGTACGTCCAACTCCCATTTAATAGTAAAAATTATTAGCGGAGAACTCCGACATATTGACCACCGTCCGTTGATCCTCGACGCCAACTGTATGCCATACTGCCAGCATTGATCATGCCTTTCGGTTTGTGATGGCGGCTTCAGAAGGATAGTTGTGAGCATATTGTGCATGATGCTCTGGATGATGTTTTTGATGGGTCGGCTCAACGGCTGACAAAATTAAGAAATTTGCTATGAAGTTTCAGCATTGGATTAGTAACGTCCTCGCAAATCTTGAGAAGTGCATCAAGAAAACAACGGACTACAGTCTCTACCTTAACGACCCCCTTTCTGACGAATCAGTCCACCGTGAAGTTGTTTTGAGATTTAATTTTGAAAGTTTTGAGGATCGGTGAGACATCTAAGGGAGACAACGTGCTCATGTCTATTGTTTGAAACATGGAGATGGAAACACTCGTTAGAGAAAGAAAATGAAGAAATCACAAAACCGAAAAACAGATAACACTGAAATAAACCCTCCCACCCTCTCACCCCCGAAACCCTCCCACCCCCGACTCTCTCTCCGGATTACCTGACTTGGGTTCAAGCCTCCCCTCGCGCCCCTCCTCTCTGCCGCCGCCGCCATAGGCGTCGCTGGGCAAAGGCCCGTGTGACGCGGCGGCGGCGGTGGTCTCCTCGATCGCCGGATGGGACGGGCGGCGGCGATCTGCCCTTCCTCTCCAGCGAAGGCGGCGATCTGGGCAAGCGACGACCGGCGGCGGCGCTAGCAGACAGGGCAGAGCGGGTGACGGGATGGATCTCGGCCCGCTGGGTCTAGATCGGACCTCGATCTCGCGCACATCCGCTGCTACGTCGACGACGGTGTGGAGGCTATCCGGGGCAATTTTCGCATCGTCGAGGTCGCCTCGAGCAAATGATCCGGGCATGGTGGTGGTGGTCTTGTCCTTCGCCGGACGTGGCCGGCCGGGTTCGCGTCTGGATCGGCGGATCCGTTCTGTCATCCTGTCCGGCTGGAGTTGACCAGCGGCGTGGGGGCCGTTGGTCTTGCGAATAAAGGCTGTGGTCCTTGATCCCGAATCACGTCAAGATGAAGATCTGCTTGACGCCGGTACCTTGATCTGGCAAGAGTGTCGAGTTTCGGAAGGCTCCGCCGGTGATCTTTCATGGCATAATTCCTAGAGATTGCTGGATCGGAGGGATTCGGTCGCGCCGGAGGGAGCGGCGTGAAGCTCTGCTTCTGTGCCATCATGGGCAAATCCATGGTGTAGTCAGAGGCGGGTAATGTCATGAAAGCTGAGATTAAAGGACTAGCAAATGGTGATTGGAGGCTTTGCGGCGATTAGGAACTTGCTTGGAGTTGCAGGAGGCGGAGCAGCGGTTTGTTAGTGGGGGCAACATCACAGGTGAAATTCAAAGTCCTACCTTTCAGGGTGAAAATCCAAGGTCTGGACTTAATTGGTTGTGCCTGACAATGGTCTTGATGAAGATATTGTTTTCAAAGTGGGGACTATCTTCATGGTGAAAACCCAAGGTCTGGCCTTAATTGGTTGTGTCTGGCACTGTTCTTCTTGAAGACGTTGTTTTTGAAGAATTGAACATTAGGTGGTGTCTTGGTGGTGGTTGTATGGCTGCTGCAAGAACTGTAACTCTGTAGCGGGACATTTTTCTTTTTATTTCTTTTTTTATTGTCTTTCGGCTGTGTGCATCCGTAATAGTTTTAGTTATTGCGTTGTTGCAGAGGCTGGGTGTAATTTGTATCTCCGCGATATTAATATATATTCTTTATCAAAAAAAGATAACACTGAAATCTTGTTTCTCCAAAGTTGACATAAGTTACGTCTCGAATTGTTTCTGCATGCTTCCCGAAAGGAAGTTTGTGTCTGATGCTTCCTTAAAAAAAAAGAAACGCACGGGTAAGTGGTGGCGTGCTTGGGTTTACACTAGCCAATCCCGTACATTGAATGCTCGAGCAAATATGAGAAAGGGCGGACCCACCGTGCAAGATCTTTGGTTTTCCGCTGGAACCGATGAAATTGGATACCAGCTAAAGCTTTCCCTTCCCTCTACTGGCTTTACTTGTGTTTGATGGGTCCATGTGTATCATCATAATCGATTGAAGTGCGCTGGGATTTCAGAATCCAGCCAGTAGAGAGGCATCTATTTTTCGTTGGTATATGCATTGTATATCACCAAATGGGGTCGTCTCAATTTACATGTGGCAGTGGCACGTGACTTCCATTGATGAGTTGCATCATTATCTCACCCACCACTTTCGACGCCAAAATATATATCTCGACAATACCGCCGTGTTCTCCTTTCATCGACCTTTCTGATCCGCCGCTACTAACCGACAAGCTATAAACGAGATCTTAGATCTTCCCATTTTGTCCCGTCTATCGGCCAATTTTTCTCATATGTAGCTAGGAAGGAGATGTGTCAAGAAATTTTTCAGCACGAGAAGATATGAGGCATTATATGGAAGATTAGCAACTAGTGTGTCATGGTGATCATGGTGACGAGGCGATGCTCGAGCTAGCGCTGTCAGGTCTAATGCTACTGGCTTTGCCCGCAGCCGGACCTAGCCGTCAGGGTTGAAGCCCACACGGACGACAGCGCGCTCTCTCCTACAACCTCACCAACGGCGTCCCGTCCGGCCAGCAGGTCAAGCAAGACGGAGAAGGATGGGTAACGGCACATGTGAGAGAAAATGACGGAAAACCACCACAATTGGGGCTGAGATGTCAAGTTGCACCGAAAATTGGGGCTAGTGATAGAAAACACCGAACTTTGGGGCAGTAGTGTGACAACTTGCACTGATTTTAAATTTTGGGTCAAAGTTCGGTGTTTTTTGTCACACTACTGCCCCAAAGTTCGGTGTTTTTTGTCACACTACTGCCCCAAAGTTCGGTGTTTTTTGTCACTAGCCAGCGGACCGCACGGTCAGAAATGGTGTTAAGACAACTTAAATTTAAAATCAGTGCAAGTTGTCACACTACTGCCTCAAAGTTCGGTGTTTTCTGTCACTAGCCCCAATTTTCGGTGCAACTTGACATCTCAGCCCCAATTATGGTGGTTTTCCGTCATTTCCTCCACATGTGATGAGCAGCCAAGCACACTGGTGGTCTGGCCGGTGCGTGTAATCGTACGAGGAATAGCACAACGCACTAGGGCGTGGACTGATTGTATTTATAGTAGGAGATGTACATGTACAAATACAGGAGTCAACCGTATTAGGTTAGGACTAGACTAGGACCTATACATTATATCTAACACCCTCCCTCAATCTTAACGGTATCATACAAGTTAAGATTGCGCCTACAAGCTTCAAACAACGGCAGTGACAGTGGTTTGGTGAAGATGTCTGCAAGCTGGTCCTGTGACGAGATGAACCTGATGTGTAACAGTTTCTGTGCAACTCGCTCTCGCACAAAGTGATAGTCAACCTCTATATGCTTTGTGCGGGCATGAAAGACGGGATTAGATGACAGGTATGTAGCTCCAATATTATCACACCATAGAACCAGTGGACGATCCTGTGAAATCCCAAGCTCCTTGAGTAGTGACTGTACCCAAATCAACTCAGCATTTGCATTGGCAAGTGCCTTATATTCTGACTCTGTACTCGAACGGGACACCGTAGCCTGTTTGCGAGCACTCTAGGCGATCAGATTAGGACCATAGAATATGGCATGACCCCCCGTGGATCGCCGGTCATCAGAATTTCCAGCCCAATCAGCATCAGAGAATGCGGACAAGTGGCAGGATGGGTCTGCTCTGAGGTGCAGACCATGGAAGACAGTGAGCTGAACATAGCGCTAGATGCGCTTAACTGCAGTCCAATGTGAACTACGAGGAGCATGAAGGTACTGACAGACCTTGTTAACCGCAAAGGAAATGTCCGGACGTGTGAGGAGAAGATACTGAAGGCCACCAACAATGCTGCGATAACGAGTCGCCTCTTCAACAGACAGAGGATCACCAGCTGCGGAGTGGAGCTTCTCACGAGCATCCATCGGAGTGGAGACAGGCTGGCACTGAAGCATCCCGGCACGACGAAGAAGATCCAGGGCATACTTCTTCTGTGTAAGAACCAGTCCCTGTGACATAGTGGAAACCTCGATGCCAAGAAAGAAGTGCAAGGGCCCCAAGTCTTTGACAGCAAACTCAGAGCGGAGATCATGAACAAGGCGAGAAGCAGCAGTGGTAGAGGAGCTCACCAAAATAATGTCGTCCACGTAGACAAGAAGGTACATAGTGAGCTCTGGACGACGCAGCATAAACAAGGACGTGTCCGCTGTGGATGGTGTGAAACCATGGGCACGCAGAGCGGCACCAAGGCGAGCATGCCATGCTCGTGGTGCCTGCTTCAAGCCATAGAGAGCCTTGATCATACGACACACATGCTGCGGCTGCGAGGAATCAACAAATCCGGGTGGCTGACGCATGTAAACCTCCTCCTCAAGAACCCCGTGAAGGAATGCATTTTGGACATCAAGCTGACGAAGATGCCATCCTCGGGAAACCGCCAAGGACAAGAGCAAACGAATGGTGGCCGGCTTGACAACCGGACTGAATGTATCTTCATAATCAAGGCCATACCATTGCTTAAATCCTTTGGCGACGAGGCACGCTTTGTAGCGCTCAATGGACCTGTCAGAGAAGCATTTGGTTTTAAAAACCCACTTCGAGTCGATGATGCTGAGTCCAGGGCGCGACGGGACAAGTTGCCACGTCTTATTCCGGAGAAGTGCATTGTACTCGAGTTCCATGGCAGACCGCCAATGTGGAGTACGAAGAGCCTCATGGTGATTAGCAGGCTCAAGAGTGGGATCGGCAACACCATTAGCTCGACATGCGGCAAGCCAGGCGACAGTCCCATCGGTCCATTTTTTAGGCTGGAAGACACTGTTACGGCTGCGCGTGTGCGATCGAGTTGGAGCAGGAGCAGACGGTGCAGTCGTGGATGAAGACGGGGTCGCTGTAGACACAGGCGATGGACCTGACGTTGATCCTGGCGACGAAGCCGATCCTGGGCCAGGCGATCCGAGGCCAAGCGATGGAGGCGAGCCTGGGCCAGTCGAAGGTGGTGTAGCAGGCCGTGGCCCAGGTGAAGGTGGCCCACGAGCACGGCCCATGCGCGAGTCCGGAGCGGGCTGCGGCGACGGAGCAGCCTGGTCAGCCCATGCATGGGATTGCACAGCGCGATCGACGTGATCAGCACGCTCACCAGCAGAGGGAGCCGTGGACGTCGGCACGTTCATGTTGAGAGAGGCCGACTCATCCAGAAGCTCGAGACGAGCACCACGCCCAGTACCTGCACCATGGTTAGGCAACAACAGTGGAGAATATGCAACATCTGCAAACTGTTCAATGGAAACAGGACTAGAGGCATGTGGCGCAGACTCGGAGACGGACGTGGACTGCGAGAAGGGGAAGACGTTTTCGTCAAAAACAACGTCCCTAGAGATATACACACGATTGGAGGGAACATGCAAACATTTGTACCCTTTGTGGAGAGAATTCCTGCTGAGTCATCTCAGAAGGTAACTTCTCAGGAGCCTTGACTTCCTTGGGGTTCTCAGGAGCCCGCACACTTTTTCCACGTTTCTTAACAGGGGAGGACGACGGGAACAGCTTCCGCTTTGTCAATTTACTAGTGGGGGCATCAGTCGGCTGACGGGACAGCGCGGGAGATGGACTCGCGGCGGGCTCCCAATCTTCGTGGGGGGAGGCGGGTGGACTTTGATGTGGTGAATGTCTAACGGGAGGAGTCGGTGGCCTTGGCTCCAAGTCTGGAAACTTGATGTATTCCTTCTTCCATAGAACGATACCAAGCTCAACTTCTCCCAATGTCTTCTCGCCTTGAGCTCCAGGAATGGCAAGAAGTATTGCGCCGAATCCCGGCAGAACTTTCGTGACCCCGACACGAGCAAATCCAGTCGGAATCACACCAAAATGGAAGGTTTCTCCAGGTTGATGTCGTAAAGCATAGCCAGTCGCCACCGGACAAGTAATGTTCATCATCGGCGCATGTAACTCACAATTTGTCTTCTCCGTGATATCATCCACGGGGTAGTGAGCCGCCGATGGTTCAGCAACTGGTTCATCAACTGCAGGATCTTGTAGCTGCGTGGAACCCACGCTGCTTTTCCGCTGAGATGGGCCGGTATCGCCTGCAGAAGCTTCTATTCGCAGTTGAGATTCCCTGGTCTGGGTCATTGAGGCCAGTTGCCTCTGCACAGCCTGCACCGTGCGTTCTAATGTGGTAAACCTATCGGCCTCCTTCTTCTTACTTCTGCAATGTTTTCTATAAGTTGCAACATCTTCCGGCCACCCTTCAAGAAAACCAACCCCGCCTCCTCTGCCTCGACATCGCCCCCAGCGTTCTTTATTCCCGAGGGCTTGTGAAAGCTCGTCGTCCTCTCTATCGGGAACATATTTTCCCTCCTTGACTAGTTCTATGACATCTTTTATTTTTCTGATGACTCTTCTAATTTTTCTCCGCCATTTTCCCTTTGCAACAATCAGGCCTGTTTTTGGGTGCAACACTGCCCCATGCGCGAACAACCAGAACTTGGACCTGTCGGGCCAGTCATCTGTCTGTGGACGGATTCCGTTTTTCCGCAGCTCGTCTTCATAGGCTTGCCACTTAGTGATCAACAAGACTTAATATATATACCTTCTGCTTAGCTAGTGATCCAGACGGTTCTTCTTCGTCGTCGTCGTCGTCTCTGAAATTTTCTAACTCAAGTCCATCACCGGAGTCATTCAAGCATTTCGCGCTGAATTCTTCGGCGTCTTCTTCGTCGGACGAATCTTCTCCATCGGAATATTCTCCATCGGAATTGGGTCCGCAGCGTTGTTATATATTATTTCTTGGAAACGGTCTTCTTCCTCCAAATCTCGGACGAAGGTGGGGGCATCGTCAGCCATAGCTCAATGTCACTGCATATTTTCAAACTTAGCTAAAATTTTGAAACTTAGCAATATTATGAAACTTAGGAAAATTGCTACACTAATAATTTTGAAACTTAGCAATATTATGAAACTTAGGAAAATTGCTACACTAATAATTTTGAAACTTAGCAATATTATGAAACTTGACAATATTTCTAATTTAGCTAAAATTTTGAAACTTAGCAATATTTGAAACTTAGCAATATTTCAAACTTGACAATATTTCTAACTTGACAATCTAATTTTGCAATCTAATTTTCATAGCTAAACTGACAATATTTTCTAACTTTGCTAAATTTGCTTCAATTTCAAATGGAGAAATAACTACTATGGAGAAATAACAAAAATATTAACAAAAATAACATAAATTACAACTACAATAGCTATTAAATTTTCATAGCAACTAATGGCTAAATAACAAAAAATTTACAACTACAATAGCTATATAATGCAACTATGGAGAAAAAAAAGAGAATGCAAAATTAAATCTCTCACCTTGGGCGGCCGGCGGCGGTGGTGCTGTGTGGAGGAGACCCGGACGGCGGCGGCCTCGTGGCAGTGGCAGAGGGGCCGATGGACGGCGGCCTCGTGGCGGTGGCAGAGGCAGTGGGGCGGCGCCGGGGCAGTGGCAGAGAGGCAGTGGGCGGCGCCGGGGCAGTGGGCGGCGCAGTACGTGGCAGTGGCAGAGGGGCCGGGACGCGGCGGTGGGGTGGTTCCTCGCCGGAGAATCGCCGGGGCAGGGCTCGCCGGAGCGCGGCGGGGCTGGAGAGCGGCAGGGCTTCGCCGGCGGAGTCGCGTCGAGGAGCGCAGCGTCGAGGAGTCGAGAAAATGGGGATCGATTCGTCGAGCCCCAGTTAAAACTGCATTCAAACGACCTTTAGTCGCGGTTGGTATTACGAGCCGGGACTAAATACCCTTTTGTACCGGCTGTAAAACACAACCGGTGATAAAGGATCTTTAGTCCCGGCTGGTAACACGAGCCGCGACTAAAGGTGTGTTTTGGGCCGCGGCAAAATTTCGGGCGCGAAGCCCAACCCTATAGAACCAGTTGTAAATAACAACCGGTACTAATAGTCCTTTGTTTCTGTTTTTTCTATTTTGTTTCTGTTTTGTTTTTTCTATTTTGTTTCTGTTTTGTCACACCACCTCCAGTACCTCCGCAGAAATGTCAGAGCAAACCCAACCGCGACGAAGAGAGGAACAGAGGACAAAATCTAGAAAAGCCGGCCGCCATCTTCGCAACCGTGTGCTTTTGTTTATTTTTTCTTTCGATTTGTTTTTCTAGAAAAGCCCAACCCTGAGCATTTCTGCACGAATTTGGAGCGGGGTCCTATACGGAAACCCATCGCGGCATAACTTCGCCCCGAGCAAAGCGAGATGACTATCAGTGTGCAAAATTTCTTCAATCGGAACTACCCTACCATCTACCTTCAAATTGCTCGAAAGTCTGGCGAGATGCTCGGATGCGGAAATTAGCGTTTACATCTCTCTTCTGAGTTTTCATAACATAGTTACATAAAAGGTTTAATACACAGTATTACACATCAGCAACAACATCCCTATCTAGTGTTCACTTTTTGGTGGTGCGTCCCTTCTTCTGATTGCGTCGTAGCCATGGACAATCTTCATCATTTAACAGGATGCTCGGGTCAGTTTTCACTTTGAAGGGCGGAATTTCAGGAAACTTATTGTAATCTTCTGACATGTCTGTCTTGTCCTCCACTCCCACGATGTTTCTTTTTCCTGAAAGAACTATGTGGCGCTTTGGCTCATTGTATGATGTACCGGCTTGCTTATCTTTTCTTTTTTTCGGTCTGGAAGACATGTCCTTCACATAGAAAACCTGAGCCACATCATTGGCTAGGACGAATGGCTCAGTTTTGTACGCAAGATTTTTGAGGTCCACTGTAGTCATTCCGTACCGCTTGTCTATCTCTACCCCGCATGACAGGTTAACCCATTTGCACTGAAACAAAGGGATCTTAAAAGAAGGTCCATAGTCAAGTTCCCATATCTGCTGTATGCAACCATAATATGTGTCCTTTGTTCCATCGTCGTTTGTTGCATCAAAGCGGACACCACTGTTTTGGTTAGTGCTCTTTTTGTCTTGGGTTTCCGTGTAAAATGTATTCCCATTTATCTCGTACCCTTGGAAAGTCAATATAGTCGAAGATGGTGTCATGGCCAACAAATATAGCTCGTGTCCAACAGTGTTGTCATTAATGAGATGTGTATGCAACCAACTGCCGAAAGTATCCTCGTGTTTTCCTTTAATCCAGAAGTCAGGCTTCTCGGGTATTCTGAGCGTAAAATATCCATGTGTTCCACGATATACGGAGCCACCAATCTGGAATTTTGTAGAACTGTGTAGTGTGCTTGAGTGAAAGAATGCCCGTCCATACTTCTTGTTGCTTTCTTTCCTATCGTGCCTTTTCCACGCAGTCTCCCCTCATGGCGCGATTGAGGAACACCGATGGGTTAAGATCTGGAAGAAAGTCAACACAGAACTCAATGACCTCCTCTGTTCCATAGCCCTTGGACATGCTTCCTTCAGGCCTAGCACGGTTATGAACGTATTTCTTTAATACTCCCATGAACCTCTCAAAGGGGAACATGTTGTGTAGAAATACAGGACCGAGAATGGAAATCTCTTCGACTAGGTGAACTATGAGGTGCGTCATAATATTGAAGAAGGCCGGTGGAAACACCAACTCAAAGCTGACAAGACATTGGACCACACCCGTCTGTAAACTTGGTAGAGTTGCTGGATCGATTACCTTCTGAGAAATTGCATTCAGGAATGCACATAGCTTCACAATGGGTACTCGAACGTTTTCCGGTAGAAGCCCCCTCAATGCAACCGGAAGTAATTGTGTCATAATCACGTGGCAGTCATGAGACTTCAGGTTTTGGAACTTTTTCTCTGCCATGTTTATTATTCCCTTTATATTCGACGAGTAGCCAGACGGGACCTTGATACTGCTAAGGACTTGAAAAAAGATCTCCTTCTCTTCTTTGGTAAGAGCGTAGCTGGAAGTACCTTCATACTTCTCTGAATTCAGGTTGTCTGTTCCGTGGTGCGTACTTTGCTGGTCCTGCCGTGCATCCGCTGTATCTTTCGTCTTCCCATACACGCCTAAGAAGTTTAGCAGGTTCACGCAAAGATTTTTCGTCACGTGCATCACGTCGATTGCAGAGCGAACCTCTAGGATTTCCCAATAGGGTAAATCCCAAAATATAGATTTCTTTTTCCACAAGGGTACGCGCTTGTTTACGTCTTTCGGAACATTTAGACTGCCAGGACCCTTTCCAAATATTACTTCCAAATCCTTGACCATGCCATATACAACATCACCATCACGGCGTGTAGGCTTCGTCCGGATATCTGCCAAACCTTTGAAGTGCTTGCCTCCGTTTCTTACGTGATGCCTGCCTGGAAGAAACTGACGATGCCCCATGTACACAATCTTCTTACCTATATATGCACTGTCAGTCTTATCTAAACAGTGCGTGCATGCATTGTATCCCTTGTTCGACTGTCCTGAAATGTTACTAAGAGCAGGCCAATCATTGATGGTTACAAACAGCAACGCTCGTAGGGGAAATTCCTCTTGTTTGTACTCATCCCACACACGTACACCTTCGTCAGACCATAACTGTAAAAGTTCGTCAACTAATGGCCTCAGATACACATCAATGTCGTTGCCGGGTTGTTTCGGTCCTTGGATAAGCACTGGCATCATAATATACTTTTGCTTCATGCACAACCAAGGAGGAAGGTTATAGATACATAGAGTCACGGGCCAGGTGCTATGACTGCTGCTCTGCTCCCCAAACGGATTCAAGCCATCTGTACTTAGACCAAACCTTAAGTTCCTTGCGTCAGCTGCAAAATCCCCAAACGCACTGTCGATTTTTCTCCACTGAGACCCATCAGCGGGGTGTCTGAGCATCTCGTCTTCCTTACGGTCTTCTTTGTGCCATCGCAACAACTTGGCATGCTCTTTGTTTCGGAACAAACGTTTCAACCGTGGTATTATAGGAGCATACCACATCACCTTCGCGGGAACCCTCTTCCTGGGGCTCGGCTCGCCCTCAACATCACCTGGGTCATCTCGCGCGATCTTATACCGCAATGCACCGCATATCGGGCATGCATTCAAATTCTCGTACTTCTCACCGCGGTAGAGGATGCAGTCATTGATGCATGCATGTATCTTTGTACCTCTAATCCTAGAGGGCAGACAATCTTCTTTGCTTCGTACGTGTTGTGGGCATTTCATTATTCCTCGGAAGATTCTTCTTAAATATTTGTAGCAACTCTTGAAATGCCTTGTCAGATATTCCATTCTTTGCCTTCCACTGCAGCAATTCCAGGGTGGTACCTAGCTTTTTCTGGCCATCTTCACAATTTGGGTACAACGGTTTTTTGTGATCCTCTAACATGCTCCAGCTTCGACCACTCGTTTTCAGTTACGCAGTTCATCTGTTCATCACGAATGACCTGACGAAGATCATCATCGTCGGACTGATCAACAATGACCTCATGCTCTTCCTCCATTGTAGTATCACCGTGTTCATCAGAGAACACGGGATAGTTGTCATCATCCTCTTCTTCAGGGTTTTCCATTATAACCCCTCTTTCTCCGTGCTTGGTCCAACAAAAATAATTGGGCATGAAGCCTTGTCGAACAAGTGGGAGTGTATTGTTCTTACGCTCGGGTAATTCCTGTTATTCCGACATTCATCACATGGACAAATCATAAAACCATTCTTCAGCTTGTTTAACTTAACCACATCGAGAAAACGATGCATGCCATCAATAAACTCGGGTAAGCGTCGATCACCGTACATCCATTCTCGGCTCATCTGCATTACATAAATACATCAAAAACCATTACACGAGCTAAATAAGAGATACGTGACCAAATTAATTAATACAAGTTCATCACATTAAAAACAAAGTAGAGTAGTGCCCAAATGTAATACATAGTTCTCACGAAACATACATCAATCGAAACTAACATACAACTATCTAAAGAATTTAAATCCAACAACAAATGCGATCAGAATCGCAACCAAGGTAACTATTGAACCAACAGCATAATGATACCAAGCCTCTTGACTAATGGCATATTTTCTAATCTTTTTAAGCTTCACGCGCATTGCATCCATCTTCCTCTCGTAACTAGCGACGACGTCGGCAAGCTCGAGCCCGTGAGCATCAACGATGTCGGCAATCTTCAAGCCCAATTCCATCTTCTCGTCTAGGCATTGGAGACGAAGATCTTCACTTATTTTCAATTTTGCTCTCAATTCGTCGTTTTCTTTTTTAAAATACTCGACAATAGGGTCGACCGCAAATTCCGGTTCAACTACCTCCTAAATAAAAATATATCTACGTTAAGTTTGTCGGCATGATTGTTATAAACACGAAACAAAACAAATAGCTAAAAAGATATACCACATCCGAATCATAGACAGGACGAGGGCCGACGGGGACGGATATCAAAACCATGACACTATATATATATAAAAACATAAGAAAATTATACAATAAATAATTATGCATATAAATCATATAACTAACATTTTTTATAAAAGATAAAAAAAGAGGCTCACCGAGGTGGTGTCGGCGACGGAGCGGCGCGGGCAATCGACGGCGGTGAGGATCAGGTGACGGGAAGACACTACATAAAACCACAAATTATACTTCAATTTAAGCTCACAATGCATATAAAACAAATGAAATCCCTAACTTTTTCATCAAACACCTTGCAAGCACAACCTAAATCAAACTTGCTAAACTTGCACGAAAATGAGCTAAACTTGAAATGCCGGAAGAGAAGATGAAGAAGTTGCTAACCCTTGTATATGGTGCCACCAAACTTGACAAATGTTGGAGAAAAAATGGGTGACCTAGAGCTTGGGAGAGAGGAAAAATGGAGTTGGGGTCGAGTTGCTTCAAAATGGAGCTGGCCGGGCCGGGTGGAAGATATAGAGGACTTTTAGTCCCGGTTTGTAATACAAACCGGGACAAAGAAGGAAATTTTGTCCCGGTTTGTATTACAAACCGGGACTAAAGGTCCTCGCCCAGAGGCACAGAAGATAAAAGATAAAAAGGAGGGAACTTTGTCCCGGTTTGTCATACAAACCGGGACTAATGCCCCATTTAGTACCGGGTTTTGTTGCAACCGGTACTAAAGAGCCGCACCAATGCCTCTGTTTCTACTAGTGGTGGCAGGGAGTTCGTCGGCCGCGGTGACTGGTGCGCCGGTGGCGGCTGACGAGGAGCACCGTTCCCACCTCCGCCTTGCTGTGGACGAGGACCACGGTTACCACGGAAGGCGGCGTTCGCCTCTGGATAGGTGTCGGGGACAGCGCGCCGAGCTTCGACACGTTGCTCCGTGCTGAGAAGGCGCGCGTACAGATCGCGCGCGGAGATCGGCGGGTCCCGACCTTCGACGGCTTCAACGAGACCGTCATAATCCGAGTCGAGGCCGTTGAGGATGAAGCCCACGAACTCCGAGTCCTGAAGAGGCTGTCCAATGGACGCCAGGGTGTCTGCCGCGGTCTTGACCTGATTGAAGAAGGCAGAGGCAGAGAGCTCGCGTTTCTTCATCTGGCCGAGCTGGTTCCGGATTTGATTGGCGCGAGCGTGAGCCTCGGAGCCAAAGCTGGTTGTGAGGGTCGTCCATGCATCATACGCCGAAGTGGCGAAGAAGAGGAGGCCGGAGACCGCCGGAGTGAGAGAGGAGGTAATCGCGGACAAGATGGCCGCGTCCTGTTCAATCCACGCACGGTGCTCCGGGTTCGGGACGACAACCACGCGGCCTCCTTCAGCCAGGAGAGTGAGCTGCTCCGGTGGGCACGGGAAGGACCCGTCGATGAAGCCGAGCAGCGATCGGCTGCGGAGTTGCAGGAGGACCTATGCTCGCCAAAACAGGAAGTTGTCCTGGGCGAGCTTGACCGTCAAGAAGTGGCCGAACTAGAATGGCGGGGGCGGGGCGACGGACGAGGACGACGACGCGCCGGTGGCGTAGAAGCTGCCGAGCGGAGGAGGCGCCGATGAGGACCCCAAGCCATAGGCAGCGGGTTGAAGGTGGCCTGAGGCTGCACGGAGACACCCGAGAGTGGTGCCCATGCGCCGGAGATCGGGGCCGAGAGGCCCGGAAGCTGGGCGGAGAAGGGGAAGCCAAAGGCTCCCATGGTGGACGGCGCCATGGCGTTGATGATGGCATCCGTGTACAGCGAGGACGTCGCGGTCACGGAGGCAGCGAGGAGGACGTCGCGGGTGCTGAGGACGACGTCGCGAGCGCGGAGGTGATCGAGAGCACCGGGGCGCTGGAGGTGGGCGCGGCGGCCGAGGTCATGGCGGCGGCGGCGTTCGAGGCGGAAGCGGAAGAACTCATGGCGGCGGGCTAAGGTTTAGGATCTCCCGTCGTCTGATACCATGTAATCGTATGAGGAATAGCACAACACACTAGGGCGTGGCCTGATTGTATTTATAGTAGGAGATGTACATGTACAAATACAGGAGTCAACCGTATTAGGTTAGGACTAGACTAGGACCTATACATTACATCTAACAGTGCGGCCCCTCAACACCGCGCTGGAGATCTATGCAATAAGCGCTGAACCAGGCAACCAGCATGCCTCGTCAATAAACCGTATGCTGATATTTTACCAAATCTAGGTCGATGCTTGGGTGTCTGCGTTACAAGAATCACGTGCAGACGTGCAGTTGCAAGGCTTCAAATGTGCTTTACAGTTGTTCATGTGCTATCAGACCAGCCATACCGGTTCGCTCCACTCCGGAAAAGTAGGATCGCACAGGCGATCAGGAGGCGAACGGGGTTTCCTTGCGCGCCACCGGCGGCGCCGCCGGTTCCCTCTCTCTCCGTCGGCCGCTCCGGTGGCGGGAGGGAGGGGAACCTCGGGTCTGCCCGCTAGGTGGGTGCGTGGTAGGGTTAGGGTTGAGGGACACGCTGCCGAGGCCGTTGCGGTTGTGTCGCGTCGGAATAAATCTCTCCGGGCTCCGTTCGCGGTCAGGCGAGGCTTCTTCCTTCGTCTAGGAGCCAGCGGGGTGGGGGATCCCCGGATCTCATCGAGGTCGCAGGCTATGGTGTCTGGAGGTCCATCGGCACTGGCCGGTTGGGTCCTCAGATGGGCGATGGATGCATGGAGACGAAGACCCTTCTTCCTCCTTGTCGGTATGATTTGCTGCTGCTGTTCTTCTCCTTCCTCTGCGCTGATGCTGGAGGGAGATCCTGCTTTGCCTGGGCGGATGGCCCGGCCGCGGTGCTGGACCGGTCGGTTGACTCGAGTTCTCTTCCATCCGGAAGGGACACTTTTCGCGGTACTCAAAGCGAAAGATGGCGACGACTGTTGCAGGTGTGTTAGATTGTGTCCATGCCCTCTCGGCGCTGGTGTCAAGGAAGGAGGAAGCAGCGTGGCGGCAATTATACCGTGGTCGAAGATGATGACCTGCTTGCGCTTGGTTGCAGATCTTTCTGCTGCAGGGGTCTTCTCTCAAGATTCTGGGATGATGACACAGGGCTCCGGAGATCTTCATGTGTTATGGTTGTCTTAGGGTGTTCTAGGTGTTCATGGTCCTTTGGGATTGTGTTACAGTGTGCTTATAATGGTCAACAAATTTGTATTATTTCGTGATTTGAATGCAGAAAATCTCAACAACAAAAAAACATAGGATTTTGGAACCTCGTCTGGTACTCCCTTGTGCCTTAATATTTTCAGAATTTTCGCTTGATGACTGGTCGAGCGAGCACCGATTGCTTGGCAGTCCCGCAAAATAAAGTGAAACGCCATTAGAACGGCTCAGCCAGGACCAATGAAACTCACGCCAGCCGCGATTGGGAAATCGTTGGGCAGTTGCAGGGCTTTTGGATGTCAAGAAGAGGGAGATGTTGGCTGTCCCTGGATTCATGGGAGATACCTGTAACCGGCAGAACCATAGTAGTCATTGTCATGACTGGTATATTAAAGAGCGATCGAGCAATCGTCAATATTGAATGACGTTATATCTATCCTATTGTGAAGATAATTAACAGAGAACCCCATTCGGATCACCGTTTGTTGATCCTTGACACCAGCTGTACGCCGGTGCCAACTCTCAGCTTTTATCATGCCTCTCGGTTTGAGGTGTGGTATGGCCCCAGAGGATAGCTGCGCACAGATTGTGCATGATGCCTACCTGGAATGATGTTTCTGATGGGTCGGGTTGTACGGCTGACAAAATTAAGAAATTTGCTATGAAGCTTGAAAATTGGAATCGTAATTTTCTCGGAGATCTTGAGAAGCACATCAAGAAAACAAAGACTTTAAATCTCTTCAGAGACATGATTTCTGAGGAATGCATGAGTCCACCGTGAAGTTGTTTTGCGATTTATTCTGGAACGTTTGACGATCAGTAAGACATCTACCGGAAACGTGCTCATATGTTGATTTTTTGAAACATGGAGCCCGGAACACTCGTTTTTTTCATTTACTTTCTCTCTCAGCCTTTGGAGTACTATAAGGCCGAGAGAGAAAGTAAATGAACAAATCACAAAACTAAATTAAGAGGACACTGAAATCATACTTCTCCAAAAGGTGAATCATAAGTTACCATTCAAACTCCTCTCTTAATTAGTATAATTAGGCAAATCATTTGCCTAGGTTTCAAAAAGTTACCATTCAAAATTGTGTCTGCATGTTAACCAAAAGTAGGGTTGTGTCGGATGCTTTCTTACAGAAGACACGTACGGTCAGCTGGTGTCGTGCTTGGGTTTACACCAGCCACTGCTAGAAAAATGGTCTATGGTCCCGGTTCGGCTGGGCCATCAGTCCCGGTTGCCCAACCGAGACTAGCCAATCGGGACTAATGCTAGTGCCGGTTGGGCCACGAACCGGGACCAATGGATGCCCACGTGGCCAGTTCTGGCTGGGCGTGGTGTTTTATTTATTTATTTAGGGTTTAGGGTCTCCCTCTCGCCGGTGCCCCCTCCCCCTCTCGCCGGTGCCTCCGTCGTCTCCCCCTTCTTCGCATCGCCGACGTGTTCTCCATCGTTTCCGTACGCATATTATACGCTCTACTATATACACAGTACACGTTGATGCATATATAATTAATATTCGATCTCTTGCGAGAATACAACTATTTAATTACATGGAGATAGATCACATATGTAGTTCATCGTCCGAAGCATAATGTTCTCCCCTTTCATCGATGACCTCCCTAAGCAGAAATCCCGCAATTCCTCTTGAATTGCTCGTATGCGCCGTTCTGGGTCGAGCTTCTCCCGCATTTTGCTCAAAGAAGTTGTTCTCCGCTCAGAGGTCAACTCGCGAATGAACTCGCAAACGTAGAATCCACATAAATTACTCCCGGTGGCTGCTGCGGACTTTTCACCGATATATAAGTTAGCTCATCTTTGAATGGACCTTCTACATTCTGTTTGAATAGTGTCCAACACCTGCTTTGGCCAAAAAAATGAACAAAGAGTTATTAATTACTTGATATCAGGAAACGAACGAAAGAGGCCGATATAATGCGATAATGATTGAAATTACTTATTGAGCATTTCTTTCATTTCGGTCCACGTCGCTTGGTCCCAACTTAATGAGTCGTGGACTTCAACTATGGACTTGTCAACTTGAATGCTTAGCAGAATCCAGTGGAACCTGCGGACGTTTACATAAAGCAGACATGCATAGCTCATCAATTACACTTAACATCGAGAAAGCCAAATAAAAATATGTACAAGACAGAAACACTCACTTGAAGTTGTAAGGAAATAGTATTTCCGTACAGAAGTTTTGCTTGATTAAAGAGGTGGTCAGGTCATGCTCCACGTCTTTGGGGTGATTGCGTAACGTATGTTCATTAACGATATATGGGTCAACGAACCCAACCTCATAATGTCTAGATGATTTGCATTCCATCATCTTCATTCTACATAATAGCGTACAAAAGGATATATATATAGTCAGGATAATATAATACAGCAATGAACGAGCTGAGCTAGAGACTTAATTACGAAAATAAATCACTTACAGACAATAGCAACTGAGGATAGATTTGTCGAGGGCGCGCTGATTGAATAACTGAAACAGTTCAGTCATTTGAACCTGTATACTGTAACGTTTGAAGAAATGCTCCACTCGAACGTCCACCGCAATCCACTCCTTCGCGTCCTTCTTTGATGTGTGCACCATGTACCAGTTGTGCAGATTTCGCATATGTGTTGATAGACGCGTGAGCTCCTCATTACTGACCATAGACTCCCCTTGCATATTTCCGTGCTATCTCTAACATTGGCTGATATTCATAGCCTAAAAGTTGACCAAGAGTCATACCCATGGCGGTAGCATTTTCCATGGCCTGCGATACAGTGATACCAAGTTCTCTAGCAGCAGCTATGGCTCTGGGGTCCAATAATTGCAGGTCCTTATCCATATCGGTCTGAAGTCCTTGTCGATATCGGAACACACTATGAGCGGGGGACCGATTGATTTTTCTGCTGTCCGAGCTGGGCAATTTGTTTCCCGCTTTTTGCACTTCTTTCCTTGTTCTGCTCAGACTGGGCACGTGCTAGCTTACTAAGTTCACGACCATAGTCAGATTGCAGATTCATCGATATTTGGGATGGCTGCGCAAGGAAGGACTTAGCCCACTTTTTGGTTTTTTCATCGTATACCGGCTTTTGCTCGGGCTTTTTTGGTGCAAAAAAAGTCTTATTGTAGGCAGCCACCTCCGCGGCGTTTTCCGCTACAGTCCTGTCATAAGGTCTAATGGGAAGATTCTTATGAGGTACTTTTGGGAGGGGCGACCTTTTACGTTTCGGTGATCGCTTACCCCTCATAGTACGAGCGGTGGGCGGAGACGGCTGACGCGGCGGCGGAGACGGCTGCGCTGGAGACTGGTGAGGCGGTGAAGAGGACTGTTGCGCTGGAGACTGGTGAGGAGTCGATGGCCTTGGCTGCCAGTTCGGAAGCACGATGAATTCCTTTGGCCATAGAATGGTCGCTTTCTTGGCTTCTCCAAGTTCAAGCACCTCCCCATCTTCACCTGCAGGGTGTTCCAGCTTCAGCTCCTCAAAATCTTTCATCACTTCATCCACCGCGACAACAGCGTAGCCATTTGGAACCGGAGAGAAATGGTAAGTTGGATTAGGTCCAATTGGTACGACATAGCCGACCGCCACCTTCATGGTTAAGTTAAAAACTTTCACATGCATCTCACAAGGTGTGCTCTCCGTGATATCATCCACTGGGTAGCGACGAAGTGGAGCCACCGTCACTGCATCATCAGTACCATCCTGGAGCTCCGTGGAAGCCACGCTGCTTTTCCGATTCGATGGGCCGCCGGTACCATCGCATGCAGCTTCTACCATGTGCCGCTGAGATTGGCCGCTAGTACCTTGCTGGCTAAGTGCGGCAATTTGATCCTTCTGCCGCTTTAATTCTTCTTCTATATTACGCAGCCGGTCTGCAGCAGCGTGTGCTTCCATTGCCTCCCTTTCCTTTCTCCTCTGATGGCTTCTATCAGGAAATTTCTTCCTGTGCTCGGAATCGCAATTGTCTTGGGCTTGGAGCCTGGTACGCCTCGTAACCGTCCGTCGTGTTCCTTATTCCCAAGGGCGCGTGTGAGCTCGTCATCCTCTCTATCGGGAATGAACCGTCCCTCTGCAACATCCTTTACTGCATTTCTAATGCCTTCGATGGGTAGTAGGGGATTATCTTTGTGTCTTCTGTTATATATGCACTTCCCTTCTGCGTCCAACGTGCCCCCATGCCCGTAAAACCAATTTCTTGCCCGTTCGATCCATGCGAGTGGCTCTGGAGTGATCCCTTTAGCCAGCAGGTCCGCCTCAAGTTTCTCCCACTTAGGCATGCTAAAAGCGTAGCCACCAGCCCCATAGTATGGTGGTAGATCTTTTTAGCAGCATTTGCCTTATTTTTTGCAGACTTTTCCTGAGCTTCCTCCGATTTCTTGTACGCCACAAATTCTTCCCAGTAGTCCCTTATCTTCTCATACCCTTTATCGAAGTCCGGAGTCTTATTTTCTGGACAAACTCGCTGTTCAATCTTTTCTTCCAGTTCTTGAATAGCTCGGCCATCTTCTTAAGAGCCCAGTCCCTGACTTTTTGCTCCATGTTTTTCCGGGCAATCTTTTCTGCCTCATTTGGATCCTCCTCATCTGGATCCACCTCTGGCGCGGCAGGGTGAAATTAAGCATGAGCTTTCTCCAAAGTCTTTCTTTGCCCACCTCGCCGACATATCTTACTCCTCCCTCCTTTGGCTGATGCCATTCTCGAACGGTGATCGGGATGTAGTCCCTAACAAGAACTCCGCATTGCTTTACCATTTTATTTTTAACACCAGGGGGAGCAGTCGGTGTGCCGTCTTCAGCGACTTTTTCGATCCTGTACCTTTCTTGGTCGCCCAACTTTTTGGCTGGGCCTCGTTTTGTCCTTACAGAAGATTTGCTCGATCCGGAGGGCTAAAAGAAGAAAGAGCGTTAATATATGTATATAGACAGCAGAGGCTTAATTAATACAATCTTCGGCTTCATTAATATATGTATATGCACCTCGCCGGAGTTTGCAACATTTAATGTTCCACCGGAGCCTTCGGCTTCTCCCTCGTCGGCTTCTCCCTCGCCGACTTCTCCCCCACCCCAGCCGTCGGGTTCTACCTCACCGGAGCCGTCTCTTCGGTTGAGAGACTCATCTCCCTCACCGGAGTTGTTCAGAAACTGCGAGGTGACATCGCCAACATCTTCCGGCCCGCGGATTATATCCTCGAGGATGTTTTCCTGATTTTCGTCTCGTTCCATAGTTTCTGCAAATTAAGAACAATGCACAAAACTTTAGTTGGGTAACTTGTTCCATATGTCAAGATACATCTACACAATTTTTGACTTGCCCAAAAACCTAAAATAAAATACTCTTTTATTTATTTTCAGAAAATCTCCTTTTCTTAGGTTTACAAAGGAGCTACCTTTTCATATCTCAGAAAATTCACTAAAAATTAGGGAATGATCCTCATTACTTGTAGAACCCAAATAATTTGGACATTTTTGCCCTTTTGTTTTCAGTACAAAAACTAAGAAAATAAGAAAAGGCCATAAAAAATAATGCAAACACTTGGCAACCTTTTTATTCAGTGCCTAGGACCATATGTGCACACACACTAGGGAGATAAGCCACAGGAAAATTCAAATTTAATTAGGACAAGCACAAATTAGAAACTTCACAATTTGATTTTTGTGTGTAACATACACAATATCATCTCATTTGCAAGAACAAATTAGAAACTTCATATGCTGCCTTATAATCTCATTTGCAAGAGCACCTCGGGCGGGGAGCGGCAGAGCACCTCGGGCGGGGATTCTTGGGCGCGACGGCGAACTCGGAGACCCTAAACCCTAAACCATCAAAAAAATAAAGCCATTAAGCTCAAGAACATAAGACTCAAGCTAAAAGATACTGAAAATCATGTATTACCACTTCAAAATCATTTGCAAAGCTAAAATTAAAATTAACATCAATATATAGCAAAACTAAAATTAACATCAATATATAGCAAAACTAAAACTAACACTAAAAAATTAATTCTAGCAAATGGCTAACAGAAAATGGCTAACAAAAAATAGCTAAAACCTAGCAACTAACACTAACAAATGGCTAACAAAAAATCATCTACAACTAACCTAGCAATTTCTATAACCTAACAATTTCTATAACCTAACAATTTATATCTAACAAATTTCTAAACATATTAATCATTTTAATCTACAATGCTACAATTTTAATCTAATTACTTCTAACCTTGAGTAGCAAAATTAGAACACTTTAATCTACAATCTACAATCTACAATGTTAGCAAAATTATGAACACTTTAATCTACACATTTTAATCTACAATCTACAATGCTATTAATTTCTAAACATTTTAATCTACAATGCAAAATTTCTAAACATTTTAATCTACAATCTACAATGCAAAATTGTGAACAAAAAAGCACTCACCTTGAGTAGCTACGGCCGGCGGTGGTGGTGGAGCGCGCCGGTGCAGGGTGGCGGCGTCTGGACGGCCGGATTAGCCGCGCCGGTGAGCAGGGGCGAGCTTCGGGCCGGCGAGCAAGAGGGAGGCGCGGCGGCGGCTCCGCGGCCGGTCAATTCGCGCGGCGGGGAGGAGGTGGAGGGCGGGGCCGCGCCGAAGCAGGGTGGCGGCAGAGGTGGAGGGCGGGGCCATGCCGGAGCAGGGTGGCGGCAGAGGTGGAGGGCGGGGCCACGCCGGAGATCGAAAAATCGCCGGAGCAGGGCTTCGCCAGAGCGCTTCGTCTCGTCGGGGGAACTGCGGCAGAGGTGGAAGAAGAGGAAAGGAACGGGCGGTTATAAACAAAAGGCCTTTGGTCCCGGTTGTTCTTACCAACCGGGACGAAAGGGTCTTTGGTCCCGGTTTGTAAGAACAACCGGGACCAAAGGTCAAATTTTGGGCCGCTTGAGGTTCGCGCAATTTTGGGCCACTTTTAGTCCCGGTTCGAGGCTGGAACCGGGAATAAATGGGCTTTTCGAAAAAAAAATCTTTTATATAATTTCCAGGAAATGATTTAAACTTGTAAAATCAATAACGTTTAATCTGTTTATCAGAAAATTATGATTAATATATCAAAATGCTAAGAAAAATGAACCCCATCTATTTATATGTCTATTATTATAAATCCAAATAATACAATAATATGTTTATTATATCAGAAAAAATAAGGAATCTGAATATATCATCCATACATCTGTTTGCATCATGTATCAACTGTGCCATTTTCAATTCAAAAATGCATTAACTCATATCTTTTGCATACTTTATTATTGTCATTTTCAATTTGAATCTCACTAAACTTTCAAACTATTAACCATTTTGCCATTTTGAATTAAAAAATGCATTAACTTTTATCTTTTGCATAACTAACTCAAAACCAGATTACTTATTCAGATGCTAAAGATCATTAGTTGGAAATGCAGAGATAAATAATACATTTTACACGATCGTCGTCATAGCTAGACCAGCATTAGGGATGACAACAATCTTGGGTACATAGACGAACCATTTGTCCTAACCAATGATGTGGCTCAAGTTAGTCATACTCCTGCCTAGGCCTATAATACTCGTCCTCGTAGTCGTCGTAGTCGCCGCCGTCGTCGTCGCTGTCGTCGGGCGGCGCTCGCCTGGACTGGAAGCAGGGTAGCGCAGGCGGGGGTTATCGCCGGCCGTGATGTAGTTCATGACGCTCTGGAGAGTCCGGCCACTCCACCACAGCCGACGGCCGGCCTCGTTGAAGTTCGAAGGAGGCGGCCGTCCTCCTCGTACCTGGCAGCGCCCTCTCACGCCGATTGATGAAGAAGGCGTCCCAAGTCGGGCGGTAGTCGGGATGCCAGCGGGGATCCATCCGCTGCTCCGGAGTGAGCTCGAGGTAGTAGTGGTTTGTGATGGCCGCCCGGCGCGCCAAACCTTGAGGGACAGGAGGGACCGGCACGCCTCCGGTGCTCAGCCTCCAGCCGGCGGGGACGTCGTAGCCGGGCGGGCAGGGGTAGTTCGAGGCGCAAAGCGCCTCCGCCTCCGAGTAGGTTAGAGTGGGTACGGTGGAAGCCATGGAGAGTGATGAGGTTGCAGATATGAGTTTAGATGTGCTATGCCAATGGAGGCCATGCATGACTACATATATATAGTGAGAATCCCACCAATAAGGAAGAAGCACACGGATCGTGTGTTTCTTTCGAGCGCTTGTGAGCCGTTGGATCAGGGGTGTGTTTCTTTTGAAGGCTTGTGAGCTGTTGGATATCACTTTGTGAGCCACCACCCGGGACTAAAGGGAATCCCACCAATAAGGAAGAAGCACACGGATCGTGTGTTTCTTTCAAGCGCTTGTGAGACGTTGGATCAGGGGTGTGTTTCTTTTGAGGGATTGTGAGCTGTTGGATCAGTAGTATCACGACCACTTCGTGAGCCACATCAAGGTTTAATACATTCCATAGAATGCATTACATAAAGGTTTAATACATTATTACACATGATCCAACGTCTCACAAGCGCTTGAAAGAAACACACCCCTGATCCAACATCACCAACATTATTCTACATAAACGGACTTGCTGGCTCGAAGGCCGTAGGATTAGGGGGAACGGCGGGAGGAGCCAGCCCCGTGGGCGGCCGCCCGGTTCTCGCGCGCACGTTTGCGGCGGAGGGCAAGATCCATGGAGGATGAGTCTTTCAGCGCCCAATCCAGCTCGGAAGCCTCCTTCGCCTTGAGCTGGTAGGCAATCTTGGCTCGCTGGACAGGGTAGTCGCGGACAGACTGGAAGGAGGCTTCCATGGCCTCCTGTATCTGCAACCCACAACCCTCTTCCCCGTCGTCGCTCCAGTCGAAGTCGTCGTCCTCCTCCTCCTCCGCGGGAGGAGCGGCGGCCTGGTGGAGGTGCAGCGGCGCCAGGTGGAGGTGCGGCGGCACCTGGTGGAGCAGGAGGCCGGTAGCTGGGCATTCCTCTCCACGCCGGGCTCGTGGGCATACGGCGGGATAGGCTCCCGCGGTTGCGCCCAAGCGCGCTCTGCCGAGCACGCTCGACCTCGTCCAGAAGGCGCTGCGGCGGGCGTGGCGGATCCATCTCGTGGAGACGATGCGTTCGTGGCTAGGAATGGTGGATTAGGGTTTACCCCGTCGGCGACAATATATAAAGACCTCCAGGGCAGCGCTGGGGGAGGACACGTGTCGTGACCGCAAAGCCCGCCTTTAGTCCCGGTTGGTGTTACCAACCGGGACTAAAGAAGCACACGGATCGTGTGTTTCTTTCAAGCGCTTGTGAGACGTTGGATCAGGGGTGTGTTTCTTTTGAGGGATTGTGAGCTGTTGGATCAGCAGTATCACGACCACTTCGTGAGCCACATGACCCGGTTGGTGTTACCAACCGGGACTAAAGAAGCACACGTACCCTATATATAGCCCCCCTCCCGGACATGTTCAGCACTCAGTGTCTACTCATTGTACTTCATTTTGGCAGTACACGGGTAGCAGAGAGCAAGATTTCTGAGAGGCAGGAGTTCCTAGAGCGGAGGCTGAAGGTGAACCCTCCCCTCGGTCGGATCCAAGCAGCGGCAAGGCGCTCTGATGATTAGCAACACTTGTTCGGACGGTTGCAAATCATCAGAGACGTCTTGCCGCTGTTTGGATCGAAGGCCGATTTGCCGTCTCACGAGCCACCGGTGGGCTGTATGACGGGGAAACCGTGTGTTTTGGGCGTGTTTTTACCAAGGTGCTGCCCTCTCCCTCCCCTACCTAGGTGTTTGATCAAATTCCCCACTCATTTTTTCAGATCTCGGCGACGATGTCCCGGTTGGTGGATGGTTCTTCATAGGGATCCTTCTCACGTGAGTATTGACCCTGTGATGGTTCCTGCTCTTTGGGTGCGCAGCGCCGGCCGCTCAGCACCCCGTGGCTTAGGACCCGACAAAAGTTAGTGATATTATTCGTGATGTATTATGGTTAAATAAAAATGGACCCGAGCTATGTATTATGGTTTTCACCACATAAAGGTTTAATACATTACTACACATCACATAAAGGTTTAATACATTACATTGATTTACATAAATGCCATGAACCCTTCTTCGCGTATGTCCCTGGCCTATGATCGCTTCGGCCGTAACCATGGAGCATCTTCATTATTTAACGGGATGCTTGGGTCAGTTTTCACTGTGAAGGGCGGAATTTCATCAAACTTATCATAATCTGCTGACATGTCTGTCTTGTCCTCGACTCCCACGATGTTTCTTTTCCCTGAAAGAACTATGTGACGCTTTGGCTCATCGTCTGATGTATTCGTTTGCTTATTTTTTTTTTTTTCGGTCTGGAGGACATGTCCTTCACATAGAAAACCTGAGCCACATCATTGGCTAGGACGAATGGTTCGTTCCTGTAACAACCAAGATTCTTGAGATCCACTGTTGTCATTCCGTACAGCTGGTCTACCTTTATCCCTTCTCCTTCATGTTGACCCAACTGCACCGAAACAAAGGGACCTTAAAAGTAGGTCCATAGTCAAGTTCCCATATCTCCTCTATGTAACCATAGTATGTGTCCTTTTGCCCATTCTCGTCTGTTGCATCAAAGCGGACACCACTGTTTTGGTTGGTGCTCTTTTTATCTTGGGCGATCGTGTAAAATGTATTCCCATTTATCTCGTACCCTTGGAAATTCAATACAGTCGAAGATGGTGACGCGGCCAACAAGTAGAGCTGATCTCCGACAGTGGTGTCATTCATGAGCTGTAATCGCAACCAACTGCCGAAAGTCTCCATGTGTTTTTCTTTAATCCAGGAGTCATCCTCCCCGGGTTCTTGGAGCGTACATAATTCTTGTGTTCCTCGATATACGGAGCCACGAAGGTGGAACTTTGTAGAACTGTGTAGTGTGCTTGAGTTAAAGAATGCCCGTCCCTACATATCAGTGCTTTCTTTCCTAGCGTGCCTTTTCCACTCAGTCTCCCCTCATGCCGCGATTCAGGAACACCAATCGGCTTAAGGTCAGGAATAAAGTCAACACAGAACTCAATGACCTCCTCTGTTCCATAGCCCTTTGAGATGCTTCCTTCTGGCCTAGCACGGTTATGAACATATTTCTTCAAGACTCCCATGAACCTCTCGAAGGGGAACATATTGTGTAGAAATACAGGACCGAGAATGGCAATCTCGTCGACTAGGTGAACCAGGAGATGCGTCATAATATTGAAGAATGATGGGGGGAACACCAACTCGAAGCTGACAAGACATTGGACCACAGCCTTCTGTAAACTTGGTAGAGTTACTGGATCGATGACCTTCTGAGATATTGCATTGAGGAATGCACATAGCTTCACAATGGGTACTCGAACATTTTCCGGTAGAAGCCCCCTCAATGCAACCGGAAGCAACTGCGTCATAATCACGTGGCAATCATGAGACTTCAGGTTCTGGAATTTTTTCTCTGCCATATTTATTATTCCCTTTATATTTGACGAGAAGCCAGCCGGGACCTTGATACTGCTCAGGCATTCAAAAAAGATTTCCTTCTCTGCTTTGGTAAGAGCGTAGCTGCTTAAGTATTGACGCCCTTTATCCGTCTGCTTGTTGTATGGGTCTTTCATACGTTGCTGGTCCTCCCGTGCTTCTGGTGTATCTTTTGTCTTCCCATACACGCCCAGGAAGCCTAGCAGGTTCACGCAAAGATTCTTCGTCACGTGCATCACGTCGATTGAAGACCGGACCTCTAGGACTTTCCAATAGGGTAGCTCCCAAAATATAGATTTCTTCTTCCATATGGGTACGTGGTTGTCAGCGTCATTCGGAACAGATAGACTGCCAGGACCCTTTCCAAAGATTACTTCTAAATCCTTGACCATGTCATATATAACATCACCATCAGGGAGGTTAGGCTTCTTCCGGCGATCTGCCTCACCGTTGAAATGCTTGCCTTTCTTTCTTACGGCATGACTGTTCGGAAGAAATCGACGATGCCCCAGGTACACGTTCTTGTTTCCCAAATGTATACTTTCAGTCTTATCTAAACAGTGCGTGCATGCATTGTATCCCTTGTTTGACTGTCCTGAAATGTTACTAAGAGCAGGCCAATCATTGATGGTTACGAACAACAACGCTCGTAGGTCAAATTCCTGTTGTTTGTGCTCATCCCACACACGTACACCTGGTTCGGACCACAACTGCAAAAGTTCATCAACTAATGGCCTTAGGTACACATCAATGTCGTTGCCGGGTTGCTTCGGGCCTTGGATGAGCACTGGCATCATAATGAACTTCCGCTTCATGCACAACCAAGGAGGAAGGTTGTAGATACATAGAGTCACGGGCCAAGTGCTATGACTGGAGCTCTGCTCCCCAAAAGGATTAAAGCCATCTGTACTTAGACCAAATCTTAAGTTCCTTGCGTCATCTGAAAATGTCGGGAACTCTCTGTCGATTTTTCTCCACTGGGACCCATCGGCGGGGTGTCTCAACTTCCCGTCTTTCTTACGCTCTTCTTTGTGCCATCGCAACAACCTGGCATGCTCTTTGTTTCTGAACAGACGTTTCAACCGTGGTATTATAGGAGCATACCACATCACCTTAGCAGGAACCCTCTTCCGGGGGGGCTCGTCATCGCCCTCAACATCACCAGGGTCATCTTGTCTGATCTTGTACCGCAGTGCATTGCATACCGGGCATTTATCCATATTCTCGTACTCCTCACCGCGGTACAGGATGCAGTCATTAATGCATGCATGTATCTTCTGCACATCTAATCCTAGAGGGCAGATAGCCTTCTTTGCTTCGTATGTAGTCTCGGGCAATTCGTTATCCTTTGGAAGCTTCGGCTTCATTATTTTCAGTAACTTCTCAAATCCCTTGTCAGAACAACCAGTCTCTGCCTTCCATTTCAGCAGTTCCAGTGTGGTACCGAGCTTTGTGCTGCCATCTTCGCAATTTGGGTACAGCAACTTTTTGTGATCCTCTAGCATGGCCTCCAACTTTAGCTTCTCCTTTTCTGTATCGCATTCTCGCTTTGCATCAGAAATGACCCCACCAAGACCATCAGCGGGCTCATCTGATGCCCGATGTTCACCTCCTTCTTCTTCAACGTCTTCCATTACAGTATCACCGCATTCCTCAGGGAACATAGGATAGTTGTCATCATCCTCCTCTTCTTCATTGTCTTCCATCCTAACCCCTCTTTCTCCGTGCTTGGTCCAACAATTATAGCTGGGCATGAAACCTCTCCGAAGCACGTGGTCTTGAATGGTTTTCGGGTTAGAGTACTCCCTGACGTTCCGACACTTCTCACATGGACAAGGCATAAAATTATCCACTTTGTTTGCCTCAGCCACTTCGAGAAATTTATGCAGGCCTGCAATAAACTCGGAACTGCGTCGTTCGCCGTACATCCATCGCATCCGTGCATCCATCTGCATCATATAATTAAGTTTATCAAATACCATTACAATAACATCTTGAATAGTGAAATGACCACCGTACATCGACACGTGCAATATTTCTGTATCAATTACAGATGAAAAGGATAAAGTTGCTAACCTCGGCCGAGGATATCATCTTGTGTGAACTTAAGTGTGGCTCGGGCATTTCATCGAACACATCTTGTGCGTGGCAAAGGAAAAAAAAACTAGCACCCACTTCCCACCAATCCAACCAGAAAAAAAAGAGGAGAGAAGAGAGGGGGTGGGTTATTTATAGGCAGGGGAGGGGTATTGGTCCCGGTTCGTGCCACGAACCGGGACCAAAGCTCCGCGGCACGCCACGTGTCTGGCACTGGAGCATTGGTCCCGGTTCGTGGCACGAACCGGGACCAATGTCCCCAACCGAACCGGGACCAATGGTCCACGGGGCCCTGGCAAATCAAACCGGGACCAGTGTCAGGCATTGGTCCCGGTTTTTCTATGAACCGGTTTTAATGCCTAGGGTGGCTCTGGACCAAAGGTGGTTTTTCTACTAGTGAGCCAATCGCGCACAGTGAGTGCTTGACCAAGGAACTTACCACATAAAGCTTTCCCTTACCTCTACCGGCTTTGTTGGGTTTGATGGGTCGAAAATGTATCATCATAATCGAGTTGTGCACTGGGATTTCTGAATCCAGAAAATAGCTAGTGAGGCATCTATTTTTCGTTGGTACTCTCTCCGTTCCAATTTAATTGAGTTGCTATGCACCAAATGTGGATGTATTTATACATGTAATATGTCTAGATACATGCACATGTGGTGGATAGCAAGTCAATTAAATTGGAACGGAGGGAGTATATGCAATATATATCCTACTAGTAACACCACATGTTGTCATCTCAATTTTCATGTGGCACGTGACTCCCATTGATGATTGCATCATTATCTCCCCCCCCCCCCCCCCCCCCCCCCCCTCCTTTTCCACTTTCGACTCCAAATTATATATCTTGACCATACCTTCCTCCTTTCACCGATCTGTTTCCTCCGCTACTGAATGTCAAGCTAAATGAGATCTTGATCTTCAGATTTCGGCCCATCTATTGCCCGATCAATTTTCTCATACGTAGCTCGGAATGAGAGGTGTCAAGAATGTTTTCAACACAGCGGTACCATCATATGGGGCATTTGATGAAAGACTAGCAACTAGTCTTTCATTGTCATCTTGCTGACGAGCTCATGCTCGACCTCCAGTTGAACCTCAAGGTGAACTACTACTGGGGGTGCCCGCAGCAGGACCTGGATGTGGATGTTGAAGCCCACAAGAACGTCAGCGTGCTCTCCAACGAGAAATGAGCCTGATGGCGTCCTGGGCCTGCAGGTCAAGCAAGTGATGACCCAAACACACTGACGGTGCACGTCAACGACGCGCCCGATTTCCTTAGCAACGAGCGCTACACCAGCGTGCTCCGTCACGGGCTTGTCAACCGTCTCCTCGGCCGTATTCGCCGAGCGGACTCCAAATAAGATGCTGCCGTTTTAACTGCCTAAAATCAATTCATACACACTGAAATTAACCTTAATCTCTACGGTTCCATCCTATTTGTCTTAGTTATTTGTTTATATACGCTGGGGTAATTGTACAAATAAGTACGTGTTAGGGGAGTATACTTTTCTTTAAATTTTAAGACGTGGTGATAATTCCACCATTTTGTGTTTGTGTGAAATGTTTTGATGTTATTATAGGTAAAGGATGCGTCTGTTTGGTTCAGCCATGATCGATTTGCTTCTAGTGTGATTTTACGAAAAGATCCACCGATCCATTAATAATCATCAACAACGGTATAAAGGCTAATTTTTTTAAATAATACACGAAAATTATTTAATTCTGGAAATATTACGCAATTTTTTTTTTACAAAAATATTATCCAATCGGTTTTGCTGAAGCCGACAGGTGCCTGTCGTTGTTGGCGACGACGAGTAGGTGCCTATAGTCTTTGGTGGCGTACCAGTGGCGTGTATGCGTTATCAGTGGCGTTTTTTTGTCACTGCACGCCACTAGTCGTCTTCCCCAAAGACGACAAGGCACTAGTCGGCTTCGCCAAGGATGACAAGGCACCTGTCGGTTTCGCCAAGGACGACAGGCACCTGTCGGCTTCGCCAAGAGCGACTGGATACTATTTTTGTAAAAAAAAAAAATTGCGTAATATTTCCAAAATTTAATAATTTCCGTGTATTATTTAAAAAAAATTAGCGCTATAAAGAAGACCAAGATTAATCAGATATATAAATAGATCCTTGGACAACCTATCGATGACTATAAGCGCTTGAGTGAGCTGAAGGACGCCGTCGTCACCCCTCCATCATCAGAGCCGGACAAATCTTGGTGTAGTATATATTGTTGTGGAAGACAGAAAAAAATCTTCATGCTAACACATGAAAGACCACGAAAGATCATATCAGCACTGGTGCATGTGCTATTCTTTGGACATTTCGGAATTGTCGAAATGATATTGTATTTAACAAGATAAGATGTGATCCCTTTTTGCAGGTTATTCACATGGCTACCTCTGGATTCAAATGTGGTCATTTCTCGCGCCTGTTGACCAGCATGGTCATAAGTATTCTGGGTGCACTCATTTGATTGGGATATATTCAATCAGGGTGGCCGACAACAAATGCATAAGCCTTTGTTGTTTTCAATTTTTTTGTGGCTTATTCATGTAGCCACATTATCTGATCATTGGATTTTAAACTTTGATTGCACAATTCTTAATAAAATCGGGTTTGTGTGCATTATCTCAACGCAGAGGCTTGAGTGACCCTCTTTTCGAGCAAAATGGCGCATGTTGAGTGTTTGAGTAAATCACAAGAATTCACTAGCTAAAGCTTAAATTTCCCCCTCCCTCTACCGGCTTTAGGGAATCTCTAACCGATCCAGGAGTAAACGGAGGAGTAAACTTTAGAGGAGTAAAAGTACTCCTCTAAAGGTGGTCGGCACCTAACCGAACTCCTATATTTAGAGGAGTAATTTTTTTTTTGTAGAAATCAAATCATCAATAGCCAAACATTCGGCATAGTTCACATACAATCAAATAAAATGTTTACGAATGAATAAATATTAAGTTTACAAACCAAATAAATTCAAAGCCAAACACATGGCAGGGTTTAACAAATCATCAGAATAGTTCAAACTAAAACTAGTTAGCACCATGGAAAGCCCAGTGATGCTCAACAAGGTCCTCCGACGATGAGTCATCCAAGAGGTACTCCCTCAACCTCTTCATCTACACGACGACGACGCCGTTCAAATTTGAAAACAAAAACAAACAAATTCGGCTAAAAAACCTCACCTTGCTATTCGGTCGAACACCTCACAGGCGGAGGAGGTGACGAGGTTGGCCGGGCGGTCGTCGGGTAGGGCAGAGGAGGCGTCGAGGGGGACGGTGCCTGCCTTCTACAGCCTTCCCAGCCTCCGACGGCTAAAAAGTTGCGGCGAATCGGCAGCGACGGAGCCCGATTTGCTCCAAATCGGGGCGGCGACCGGCGAAAACGAGCTCGCCCCGTCGATTCCGGCGATGGCGAGAGGCGGCGAGCGAGGGAGAGGTGGGCCGGAGGGCGGCGGAGGGACCGGGGTGGGGGCGGCGGGGTATGGGGGTCGCCGGCGGCGACGCCGGCGGGAATAGGTGCGGCAAGTCGGGAGGCGGCGACTTTTTCTCGGAACTGGCCTCGGAGGAGTAAATTTAGGAGTCGGCCGCCACTTTTACTCCTCCGATGAGTATAATTTTACTCCTCTAACCGTTTATGACTTCAGTTTGGTGCCGCCCCTGCCTATTTTTACTCCTCTAACCGATTTTAGGGGATCGGTTAGAGATGCCCTTACTCCGGTTTGATGGGTCCATGTCCATCAGCATAAATGAGTCAAGTGCACTGAGATTTCTGAATGCATCCAATAGCGAGGTATCTATTTTTCAGTGGTATATGCATTGATAGGTACTACTAGTAACGCCACATGGGGTCTTCTCAATTTTCACGCGACACGCGACTTCCATTGATGAGTTGCATCGTTATCTCATCACCCACCACTTTCGACTCCAAATTATATATTTAGACAATACCTTCCTTCTTTCACGGATCTGTCACTTCCACACTGAATGTCACGCTAGAAAAAAGATCTTGATCTTGTTGTTTTGTCCCGTCTAATGACCGGTCAATGTTCTCATATGTAGCTAGGAATGAGAGGTATCCAGAATTTTCTCAGCACTAGAGGACCAGGACGGCATAAGCTGAAAGAAAGACAACTAGTCTCTCGTGATTATCAAGGTGATGGGCTCATGCTCGAGCTAAGTACTTCAGAAAAATAAGGTCTACTACCGCCGGGTGTGCCAGCATTGGAACCTGGTAGTCGGGGTTGGAGCCCACATAGACGTAAGTGTGCTCTCGTACACCCTCACCTACGTCGTCCCGGGCCTGCAGGTCAAGCATGACGATGAAGGATGGGTAATGGCGAGCTATGTGCCAGGAACACTCATGGTGCACATTCACGACACACCAGAGAACCTCGGCAACCACTAGTAGAAACAAGCCCATCTATCCCGGGTCCAGAGGGCCTTTGATCCCGGGTTTACAACCGGGATTAAATGGTCGGGACTAGAGGGGGTGGCTTTTATCCCGGGTGTCCATGACCCGGGATAGATGGTCCCCCACGTGGGCGCGGCTGGGCGCGCAGGGGCGGGGAGCTTTGGTCCCGGTTCGTGACACGAAGACCAAATGGTTTGCTTCTTTTGTATTTTATTTGCTTATTTTTTAGGGTTTTCGATTTCTTGTTTTCCATTTAATTTTTCCTATTAATTAAGATCACGTTGTGCATACAAAGTCACACACATATATAAAGTTGACACATCGATCGATGTCACGCGTGATGCATACATATAAGTCACACACATACGTTTTGATACATATATAATTAAGTCACACACCGACATCACGTTTCTCACGTCGAGATCACGTCAATTACATTGGAGGCAGAAAATAATTTCTAGGGTGAAAAAATTCTCCGGATTTCTTCAGGACCTCCTTGTTCAAAAATCCTGTCAATTCCTCTTGAATTGCTATAAGGCGCTTCGTTGGTATGAGCTTGTCCTTCTCTCGTTCCATCTAGATCAATAAGAAAATGTGAAATCGTCAGAAAATGTGAAAATGGAAATGAACACAAATATGGTAATGAAGTAATTGCCGATAGTGTATCCAGACCTCTGTTGTTTTGAGCTTTCTATCCCGATGATGAACAAAAGATCGTATGTACTCGCAAACATAATATCCACATAAATTATTCCCTTGTGCCTGCCTCAGACACCACTTTACAAAGAATAGAATTTAATCAAAATAACAATCAAGCATGATAATGGTGCTGAAACTAGAATTTAAAAGTTGCGCGGACATATATATATAGTACTACTACTTACCTTGGTTTCATACCAAAACAGGTGCGGTTTTCAAGTCCCACGAATCTCGGTAATGAACTTTTCCCAAACCCTGGCCGGCAAAAGAAAAAATCAAAGGACTTGAATGAACGAAAGAGATCGATATATAGAGCGATAATGACTGAAGTTACCTCTGAAACATTGCTTGCAAGTTGATATAATCGTCCATATCTTTCCTTAACAAGTCCAGTACTTGAACGCATGCTTGTTCAGGTCTAATGTCTACCAGAATCCAATGGTTGCTTCACACATTTATATGTCCATGAGTTACACTAAACATCGAGTAAGCAAAGTAGAATGTGTAGAAGGTACGGTAATACTCACCTAAAGTTGTAAGGAAGAAGTATATCTTCACATGTATGGTGTTTCACTAGATATTGGAGCATGTAATGCTCGGTGTCCTCGGGATGGTTCCTTACGGTTACTTCATGAATCCAATATGGGTCCATGAACCCTAAACTATAGATTCCGTTGTCTCTGCATTCGACGATCTTCATTCTGCATATATAATAGCGTACAAAAGAATAAAGTTAGATAATTGGCAACAAACGAGCTGAGATAGAGACTTAATTAAATTGCATAAAATAAATCACTTACAAACAATAGCAGCTGATGATGGCTTTGTCGAGGGAGTCTTGATTGAATAACTGAAATATTTCGTCAAACGGCACATACATCGCGTTATCCTCTAAATAATGGTCTTTCTTATATGAAACGTGGAAATACTCATGGTGTTTCTTTACGGCTCCCTCGTACCACTCATGCAAACGTCGCAATTGTGTCGGCAGAGATTTGACCATCTCAGGTCTGACCAAGGGCTTCCCGTAGGCATATGTCCATGCATACATATACTCTTTGGTGTTTTCTATGCGAATTGTGTCTTGCTGTATTTCCTTATCGGACACCACTTTGAACGCGGGGACCGACTGGTTTGCCTGTTCTCCGAGCTGGGCCACTTGTTTCCCGGATCTTGCCCTCCGCCGCAAACGTGCGCGCGAGAACCGGGCGGCCGCGAACGGGGCTAGCTCCTCCCGCCGTTCCTCCTAATCCTACGGCCTCCGAGTTTTTATGTAATGCATTTTATGGAATGTATTAAACCTTTATGTAAGGAGCATGTGTAATAATAATGAATGTGTATTTCCAACGTGTATTGTCAAGAAGCTTCAAATCAGCATTTCCAAGCAATTTTATAGATGGAATTTTATAGATGATAATATTATGCATTTTGAAATAATATTGTGTGCATTTTACAGAAACTATGGATCCAACGGCTCACAAGCCCTCAAAAGAAACACACCCCTGATCCAACGGCTCACAAGCGCTCGAAAGAAACACACGATCCGTGTGCTTCTTCCTCCGCTCTATGACGGGGAAACCATGTGTTTCGTTCCAACTTTTAGAATAGAGTTATATAAAAAGGTTTCATACATTATTACACATCAGCACCAACATTCTTATCTTGTCCTCCATGGACAATCTTCTTCTACTTTCTGCCTGTCACTTTCTTCTGTTTGGGTCGTAGCCATGGACAAACTTCTACATTTAACAAGAGGCTTGGATCAGTTTTCACTGCGAAGGGCCGGATTTCATCAAACTTATTGTAATCTTCAGACATGTCTGTCTTGTCCTCCACTCCCACGATGTTTCTTTTTCCTGAGGATGGTGGGAACACCAACTCGAAGCTGACAAGACATTGGACAACATCATTCTGAAGAGTTCCTAGAGTTGTTGGACTGATCACCTTCTGGGAAATTGCATTGAGAAATGAACATAGCTTCACAATGGGTAGTCGAACATTTTCCGGTAGAAGCCCCCTCAATGCAACCGGAAGTAATTTTGGAACAGAAGTTGCAACGCCGGAGGAAAGAATGATGTTGCTAACCCTTGAATAGATGCGGTGCCTTCAATCCTCACAAATGGTGCAAAAAAATGGGGATTAACTTGAGTGAGAGAGAGGAAATGGAGAAGAAATGAGTGATGAACTCGAGCTAAAAAATGAGATGGAGCTCGGGGGGTGGAAGATGATATACAGGGAGACCCTTTGATCCCGGTTTGTAACACGAACCGGGACCAAAGGTCCCCTGCCAGGGGGGCCCAGCGCTGCGGTGCATGTGCGCTGCGGTGTAAACCCTTTGATCCCGGTTCGTGTCACGAACCGGGACCAAAGGTCTCCCCCGACCCGAGAGCAATGCCCATGGGCGCCACGCCAGTTCGAACCGGGATCAATGCACCATTGATCCCGGGTTGTAATTAGGCCGGGACCAATGGCCCAAACGGAAGGCCATATTTCTACTAGTGAACGGGCGCTACACCAGCGTTATCCGTCGCGGGCTCATCAACCACTAAGCCACACATGTCTGATTAGTTAATCTGTCTTCGCTCAGCCGGCGCCCGGTCGATAAGATGCTGCCGCGGCAACTGCATTAGATTGTTAGCGAACCGAATTCAGCGAGATTTCGTGCTACAGACGTTCAAGCAAGACCTGGAGTGCGGCACTAATTAATACTAAACATAATAATTCATACTACTAAACACTAAAGTTATCATTAGTCTCTATAGTTCCGTCCTATTTATTTGTTCCCATATATGTTGGAGTAATTGTACAAATAAGCTAGTAGTTCATGTTAGGGGAACACTTTGCTTTAATTTTTGGGAGGTGGCACTAGAGGAAACGCACAAGACGGCATCCGAGCCGTTCCGTCAGCCCTCATACGCCGACGGCATTGCCGTCGGCCTATGAATGCAAAAAAAATTGAAATATTTTGAATTTTTTTATCTTTTTTCTATTTCGAAATTTCTAACTCAGCTTCATACTAAATCTCTAATTACACAGTTAATCATAGGTCAACGTAATTACACTGGTCAAAGTTCCCGTTCGGTCACCCATCCTCAAATTGCTCCAGGCCAAGCACGCTTAACCTTTGAGTTCCTTCATTATTAGAATCTAAATGAGAAATGATAACTTACTGATACTTGTATCATATCAATCATATTAACCCCTGAGTTATGATGTTACACTTTTTCAATGTTTAAATTTAAAAAATTCATTTGAATAAGTAACAATGATTATGTAATAGTATATTTTGAATAAATGACAATAAAATTAATTTTACTTTTACTTCATTTTTACATTTAATATGGAATAATTCATATTTTTAATTCCGTTAATCGAAATTTGAAAAATAAAATGTCTATGTCAATTAGAAAAATGAGATGAATTCAAATATGCCATCCATATATCATCCTTTGCATTGTATAAACATCGATGGTTTTAAAAAATTGATCTATTTCGATGAATAGTCATGTTGGCCATTTTGACTCTTTTTTGAAAAAAAATCAAATAAAGTGAAAAAAAACCCCAAAAAAGGTATCCTTTGGCATTGAGTTATTTTATGTGTACTAGTTTCTATTAAAAATGATAATTTTTTGTTTACAAATTTTTTTAAAAAAATGCTTCACAAAAAGGTATATCATCTATAGACATGTATAGGTTTCGCGCCAAATGACCAAGTTATGGCCATCACTGTGGCATAGTTTGTGATAATGTGTCCATATTTGAAACATAGGTGTGCCTTGGTATGGCAAACATTGTTGCCAAAAACAAATTTCAAATTATTTTTATAAATATCATTTTTTATTTTTTAAGTGCCAAAAATGACTTTTGTTATGGAGGAAATACCAAAAATATGTTGCAAAAGGCACCCATCTTATTGTCACAAAGAGTACTACATATCATTTTTAGGTACAAAAGTAGTGACTTTATCACAGAAACATCGATAGTTTTGAAAAATGTGTCCCCCTTTCAATGAATAGCCACGACGGTCATTTTGACCGTTTTTTCACAAAAATAAAAGAAATTGAGAAAATAATCAAAAAATGAATTCCTTTGACATGGAGTCTTTTTATGTGTACTAGTTGCTAGAAAAAATGATAAACATGAGTTTTGACAAATTTTTCAAAAAAATGCTTCACAAAAAGGTCTATCATCTATATACATGTATAGCTTTCGCGTCAAATGACCAAGTTATGGCCATCCCCATGCCTCACAACGGGCGTTCGGTCTGTTCGGTTTGCCCGGTCCGGTCTTTTCGGTCATCCAACATTTCGGTCATCTAGAAACGCTACCCGAATTACGGCCGGTCTTTTCGGTCTTTTTGTATTCGGTCTTCGGTCTTTTCGGTCCGGTCTTCGGTCATGACCAAATAGACCGAAAAAAGGAAATAACAGCAACACAATCTCTTGTTATATTTAGCTCATCCTCATAGTTATATTCCTTCAGCTCATCCTCATGTTCAAATGTCATCTACAAAAAAACAGCAACACAATCTCTTGTTCTAGTAGATATGGGAGGAGGCAGAGAATGGATGGAGGTCGCTGGTTCCAGGCGGCAAGATGGATGGATGCGTATGCGTACCACAAAATTCTAGGGAAACAAGCGGCGGGGATGGAGTTAGGTCATGGAAACGAGCGCTAGTGCTGAAATTGGGGAAACGAAGTAGGGAACTAGGCCTCGATGGGCTGTGCTACATGCTAGAGTACACGAGTTGGGCCTAAATGTCTAATTCACATCGCTAGTTCGGCCCCTTCGGTCATTTCGGTCCTCAGCTCGTGAAAACCGAACATACCGATATTTCATATTCAATTGAAAATAGGAAAAAGTATACGCCGACGGCCTCCGTCGGCGTATAGAATTATTTCATATTCAATAGAAAAAAGTATAAATATCCACGAACGCTGATGGCAAGGCCGTCGGCGTCTGAACACAGCGGGACGGCCGTCCTCGCTCCGTCACGGCGGGCGTTTGTACGCCGACGGCCTTCCGTACGCCGACGGCCCGGTCTGGCTACGCGGACGGTTTTTTATACGCCGACGGCCGAAGTCGCGGCTGCCCTATCTCGACTTGTACGTCGACGGCCCCGACATTTGGCCGTCGGCGTATAAATCGGCCGTCGGCGTCTTGACGCATTCCCGTAGTGTGGTGGTAATTCGGCCATTCTGTGTTGCATTTCGGAGACTTATTGTTGATGTTTGGATGTTAATATTATATTATGGGTAAAAGATGCGTGGTATACTTCAACTATGATCGACTTGCTTCTAGTTTAGCTATGTGTGGTCGGCTGATATTTTTACCAAATCTTTGTTTCTGCTTGGGTATTGCAATACAAAAATCATGTGCGGTTATAAGTCTAGAAATGTGCTTTACACTTGTTGTCTTGTTGATGTGCTGACTTAGTTGATTAAAAGAAACTTACAATTTTGGAACCTCGCATGTGGCATGCCCTTTGGATAATTTTAATTTTTCAGAATTTGGCACCACTGATAGATTGGCAGTGCAACAATACAGAGTGAAACACCATCAGTATATCAAAAATATTTGCACTTTTTTGACGCAACAAATTTAAAGGACGATTTTCATGCGTTGGATAATAATTGCATAAAGGGCTCACGCCTAAGGAGGTGAATCAACAACCCTTTTAAAGAGGTGCTCTAACAGACCGAGTAGTCTGGCTCGTTTTAAGGGAAGCAACGACAGTGCATTTCTACTCCGATCTTGACAACCTCTTACAGCTTCACTAGCTCTCCCTCGCTACTGCATCTAAATGGAAAAACAACCTCACTGATCGACATATAATTCCAGATTTGGAGGCCAGTTTATCGCAAGCAACATCTCCCAACTTACATTTGTGCGTCTTTTGACCAAAGATATGGTCTTTTAGTAATTATCCTGAAAAAGATCAAATTCTTGTTCTTCAATAATGCTCATTATTAGTTCCATCTCTAGCTACCAGCTTTGGTGTATGATGTTGCTTCCCTTAACTGTTATCATGTTCAGTTTGGTTGAAACTCTTTGAAGATAGAGGTCACGTATTTCTTAACTGTAAAAAGGTGAAACATCAATAGTCTGCAGTGCACTACAACTCACAGAATTAAATAATATATGGCTTCCAACTAAAATTTTATATCCCGGTTGTACGTTCTTCGTGTTATCCCTTGTGCTGATTTTGATCAAGATTTAGGGTTAACAAAAGAGTAGTATATGAAATGGTAGCCTTTAGTAACAGAGCTATACTCAATTACTCATGTACGATCTGCATCGTACAACAACATAGGTCGACTACCAAAAATACATACACATTGTGCAAAGTTCACAAATGTTGCCCAGCTAACTATATGAAAATCTAGTTCAACACTATAGCAGCATTCGCTGCTGCAAATTCTCATCAAATCCTCTCGACAGCATGCGCATTCCAGCATGACACCTGTATTCACTTGACGACTTCGGCTTACCGCTGTTCGATGGGTTGAGGTGCAGAGAAACGAGTACCACCCGATCACGACTATCAGGCAGCCGACGAGCGCACTGAAGAAGAGCGCCCCAAAGGCTGCCTCGTCTGCACAAACCCGTACACTCCACCGGACGTCACCAGAATGATGTCGGTTAGACCTTTGCCGGAGAAATCCTCGAGGATCAGCGTGTGGGTCGGAGGTGCGGGGAGTTCGATGGACGCTAGTAAGCTGCCGGAAGAAGAGATCACCACGGCCTCCTGGTCGCCGCCCGCGATAATCACCTGCTTCGGATCGTAGGCCCGCAGAGTGAAGGCCTTGAGTGTAGGAACAACGGTGTTCTCCATCATCCAGGATGGAGATGGAGGGTTGGACCACATGTTGCCCAATTGATAAGTAGCATCTCCATGTCGTTTCATTTATCATTACAAGATAGACCTTGAGACGCATATCATTCCGGATGGAGTACTTCCGAACCTCATCTATCAAGTTCAAGTGGCGATGATATTTCAATGATTGCCAATAAAAATATTTCATTGTTTGATAATTTTTTCTTGTAAACGAGAGCAAAATGCGTATATACTATTTAGTTTGGATGCGTAGGGCATAGTTTGCTCGATTTAGCCGTAGATTAAAGGCTTTAGCTAACATTCACTTCACCAATTAATAACTTAATTAGTATTTTGATATAAATTAATTATCTTTAGATTTTTCTTATATAACACATAAATCACATACTAATTATTAATATAAATATTGATAGAGGAATCTCTTGATAAAAAATAACGCTTTATGTTTTCTGTGCATGTATCATCGTGAAAGTATCGTTACGTGGATATTTGTTCATCACCTTTCTCATCTCCGCTTCGAGTCCACACCAATGTTGCATGGATAGTTACATATGGGGACTATACGTCTTGAACAATATCATTGTCCAACTTCGGGTCCGATAGCACAAGAGATTCTGATGTCCGCCGCTCGAACCAGTCACAAGCAGAGTAGAAACAAAAAATAATAATGGTAGAAAAGCAACAAGGAGAGGAATCAACAACCATTTTAAAGAGAGAAAATTGCAAAAAACCACCACAATTGGTGGTTCAGTTGCAAAAGACCACCGGTTTCCAACAAATTCGCAAATCGCCACCACTTTTGAATGACAGCGTTGCAAAAACCACCGATTTTTCCGGTGACCTCGTATAGCTAAGTTAACGCTCGTTCTGACCAGTATGGCCCACTGTCAGGCGTGACGTGGCGTGTGTAAATTTTGCGAAAAAGTCCTCCATAAAAATTTTGCCAGCTCGTTCCCTTTAAAAAAATAAAAAAAAATTTACACGGCACGGCCGCCGTGGCTGCAGCAAGAACCGGCGCCCGCACGGCCATGGCGTCCGATGCCACGCTGCTGCGGCCGGCGGCGAGCCTGCAGCGAGGGCGTCATCACCTTCGCGCCCACGTACAAGTACTCGTGGAACTCTGACAGCTACGCCGGCGGCGAGGACGTCGGCGGCGGTGGTGGCGCGGCGTCGAAGAAGAAGCCGAAGCGGAGCGCCGGCCAGGGGCGCGGCCGCCGGAGCGCCGGCCACAATCCGATCGATACGACGCCGCCGGCGACCACGCTTTTGTGCTGCACTTGGTCGGCGTGTGGCGCTCACTGTGCTTGGTCTTCCCGCGTTGCCCGCAGGAGGCCACGCTCCTCCTGGTCTTCCCGGCGCCCGGGACCACGCCGCCGCCTCCCACCGGTGCTCCGGCAACGCCCGTGGCCGGCGTCTGCTGCCGCCCCGCGTCCCACGTACTGCGCCATGATCCTGAGATTGGGTCAACGCTCTCATGAGGAAAAAATAAAAGAAAAAAGAGAAATAATTATGGAGGATTTTTTCGTAAAATTTACACTCGCCACGTCACGCCTGCCAGTGGGCCAGACCTGTCATAAACAGCGTCAATTCGGCTAAAACGTGGTCACAGGAAAAAAATGGTGGTTTTTGCAACACTGTCATTCAATAGTGGTGGCGATTTGCGAATTTGTTGAAAACCGGTGGTCTTTTGTAACTGAACCACCAATTGTGGTGGTTTTTTGCAATTTTCTCTTTTAAAGAGGTTCTTTAGAAGACCAAATAGTCCGGCTCCTTTTAAGAGAAGCAATGGTATAGTAGTGCTTTCTTCCCCGATCGGAACACCCTATTATAGCTTTATTAATTATCTCTCCCTCGCTGCAACATCTGAAAAGAGAAACTCGCTCTCTAGTGGAAATATATTCCTCCTAGCATCAAGCTTCGTAGTCTTGTGTACTGCAAGTCTGCAACCAACATCACCCAACTTAGTTGTGTGCATCTTTCAACCAAGAGACCATTGACGTGCTATTTTAGTAACTATCCTGAAAAGGGATAAACTCTTCTCTTCCAGGAGTGCTTGATTAGTTCCATGTCTAGATAGAAATGGCAGGCATTGGAAAGTCGTCGACTACATCTCTGAAATTCCCCGCAGCATGATTCAGCGTAGACGGATAGCGCGATATCGAAGCTCCAAAATTTTGCTTTCTCGCCAGTCGGCTTGCTCAGAGTAATGGACTGACGCTCGCCAAGGTCTCTCCGTGCACCACATTCATGAGTTCCAAATGCTATGGGAGATGCTTCATGGTGCTAGCATCTCAAGACGCTGACACAATAAGATGAAAATTCACAAATGAAAGGACATACACCCCTTGTTCTGCATATCGTGTTTGGTTCCTCTGTCTTAATCTGCTCAAATTTCCTTGAAATTGGAGGTCATCTATTTCTTAATAGTAAATAAACGGAGCATCGATGGTGTGCACTTCTACTCCAAGATTACTAGACAATATTAAAGATTCGTTGTCGGGTTTTTCTTCTTTTTAAATTATATTTTCACTGTACTACATAATAATTATGTTTAGAATCATATAAAATACTAATGTCTCGAGATTACTTTTATGTTTAGACCATCTTATTTGTGTTTTAGAGTTCGCCTAAGCTCAAGTTTTTCGCCTTCCGCCAGACCGCCACTGATGCATATGCAGGTGCATGGCACACGTAAACGGGATGAATAACAGTGAAATCATACGGAAGTAGAAGTCATGTGAAAACAAAAAAGTACACCATATAAACGCATTATCATTTTTCCACATGTTTTTCTTAGCGTTATACAACATTTAAACTAGTGTCAGAAACGGGATCGTGTGCCAGGACGCACCGCTAAATTAGTTCGAGTTAACACGGGTGGTGATGGCTCATTTATCTGCTGATGTCAGGGTTGTTCACTGCTATGGACTTTAGGGACGTTTCAGTTTCACTCACCAAGCTGCCCGATTCACCAGGAGACTCCCACTGGGTCGTGGGTCCGATGGAACGAGATGCCCTGCAGTCTACCGCCCAACCCAGTGACCAACAGAGTAGAAACTGAAAGCAAACAAATTAATGGTAGAAAAGCAACAAAGGAGGAAAAACAAAAACCATTTTAAAGAGGTGCTCTGACAGAACTAGTAGTCTGGCTCCTTTTAAGGGAAGCAATGACAACGCATTTCTACTCCAATCTTGACAACCTCTTACAGCTTCACGAGCTCTCCCTCGCTACTCATCTGAAAAGAAAAACTCTCCTCGCTAGTGGACATATAGTTCCTCCTAGCATCAAGCTTCGCAGGCCTGTATATCGCAACAAACATCCCCCAACTTGCCTTTGTGCATCTTTTGACCATGGACGTAATATTTTTGTAGTTATCCTGAAAAAGATCAAATATTCTACTCCAGTAGTCATCCGTCAGAGATTGATCAGTTCCATCTCTAGCTAGGAATGGCAGGCATCGGAAACTCGTCGACGACTTTGTTGAGTAGCTCCGCAGAATGAATCGGGATAGATGGCATAATGCCCAAAGGCAGCAGACCTTGTACCTATGGGGAGCTCCAGATTTTGGCCATTCCCCACAGTCACAACAATGGCAGTAGCAAAAAGGCCCATTCCCAGTGCAGCGCATCCAGGAGTTCAGAAAGCCATGGGAGATGTTAGGCCCTGTAGTGCTTTCCCTCCGAACCGCTTACATAACAAGATGGAAATTCACCTCGGTCATTATGTTCAGTTCGTTGGAAGTTCTTTGAAGATAAAGGTCGCCTATTTCTTAACTGTAAAAAAAGTGAAGCATCGATGGTGTGCACTACTGCTCAAAGAATCAACAAATATATGGTCTCCAACTCGTATTTGTTATCCCGGTTGTACGTTCTTCGTGTTATCCCTTGTGCTGATTTTGACCAAGATTTAAAGTTAACCAAATAGTATATGAAATGGTAGCCATTAGTAACAAAGCTATACGCATGTAGGATCTGCATCGTACAATAACATAGGTCCACTACCAAAAATACATACACATTGTGCAATGTTCACGGACGTTGCCCAGCAAACTATATGAAACTAGTTCAAACATTATAACAGCACCTCGCTGCTGGAAATTCTCATCAGATCCTCTGGACAGAAGACACATTACAGCATGTCACCGGTAGTCACTCGACGACCTCGGCTTACCACCGTTCGACGAGTTGAGGTGCAGTGAAACGAATACCACCCCGATCACCACTATCAGGCAGCCGACGAGCGCGCTGAAGAAGAGCGCCCCAGGCTGCCTCGTCTGCACAAACCCGTACACTCCCCCAGACGTCACCAGAATGACGTCGGTTAGGCCGTCGCCGGAGAAATCCTCGAGGATCAGGGCGTGGGTCGGAGGCGCAGGGAGTTCGATGGACGCCAGCAAGCTGCCGGAAGGAGAGATCACCACAGCCTCCTGGTCGCCGCCTGCGATGATCACCTGCTTCGGGTCGTACGCCCGCAGGGAGAAGGCCTTGAGTGTGGGAACCACGACGTTCTCCATCATCCCGGATGGAGATGGAAGGTTGGACCATGTTGCACCTGTGGATAGTTGCCATCTCCAGATCGCATCATGACCAAGTAGACCTGGAGAGTATGAGGTCACCTACAATGGTAAAAAACAAGTCAGTGTAATATTAGAAATAAACCATTGCTAATACTTTCATGAGAAAAGCTAGCATCACAATTTGATGCGTCTAAAAGCCTTTAAAATGCAAAGAGTATTTGTAGACAGATAAGGTTAAAGTATGCACCGGTCTCAAAACCCACAGGTCATAAGTACATTATATTTGATATTTCTCTGTTTGATATTCATAAGTGATTTTACTCACTTATGAAATGTTCAGAGCATATCACGACTATCAGGCAGCAACCCTGCCTAACTACCCTAGATGTGCACTTCCAAAAAATAAAAGTGAAGAATATGCTGACCTCTCCCCGGCTTGTTAGAAAGATGATATCGCCATGACTTCCTCTTCTGTGTTTATGCCCATCCTCTCTATGGAGCAGAATAGGGGTTGCCACCTCTAAGCCACTTGGATCAAATGTCCTCCCAAAACTTGTTGAGAAGTCACCATGATGGAACAGATTGTAATGGTTGTAATGGCAGACAGAAACATTGAAAAGTTGCTCTCGCACCGGTACACCCGATGTGGCAACTGCCCAACAGGGTTTCAGCACTTCCATGGACCCGCTAACAACAGTTTGCTCAACACCATTTGCACCGACAACCTTCAAAAGAATGAACCGACAGTTTTGATAACAATGATTAACAGAAAAGCACTATTGGGGCGAGCAAAGAAGGCATATCTAACAATCACGGATTCATTAGGAGAATTACAGGAAAGAAATTGCCCATCTCAGCAGATGAGGCTTCATAAAGAAGAACAACTAATGTGGTTCTAAGTTGGGTCTGTGTACACTAATTCTATCATTTCCAAATTAAATTAGTAGACCTCAAGTTTGATGGTGAACATGAACTTATTATTTGAGGTGAACTGGGAAGGGAATTCATTTATCATGTTAGCACTATAGTGGTGTGAGCATTGCATAAATTATGGCTAACCACTTAATATGAAGATACTATATAATTTCATTACAGACGAACTTACTACTTGCTAGAACAAAATTATATTGAAAACAAGTAATAAATATGCAGACAGAACAAGCCATGTTCAGTATGATCTATGTTCATGTTTAAGAAGACATCTTTCTCCCCCAACAAAAACCTAACTGAAACTCCTATATGCCTAAGAGTATTGGCAGGCACTGAACATCTTGGGAACCACTTTTGGGGACTTAGGAGAGTAATCTCAACCTCATGTCCTGAGCTGTTGGTGGACCTCTCTTGCAGAATTAAAATTTTCTTGATTAATTAATGAGTAGGCAAAAATCTTGCCTGCGTTTCAAAAAATTCAGTCTAAGAAGTATGATAACAACTTATGATACGAGTAGCCGAAGAAAAAATATAGTTATACTCCAATTATGGACATAAAATACAATGGCTGTGGCCTGAAGAGTATTATTCTCCAGACCTGAAAATGTGGTGCAGATGCAAAAAACATGAATTGCAGCTCTAGTTTTGACACTTCAACACACCTGAACATGATCTAGAACTCCATCTCCATTAATATCTGCGTGAAGACCTCCTTCAGTCAAATGAAGCTGAACACGGAAACAATATCACAAAAATAAGTCAGGGATCAATGAAACACTTGAGAAAGCTCGATTGATTTCCTTTTAACAAAATACATGAGCCCATACGTAGGCAATAGCAGAGAGCGGACGGCAAAAGTAACTAAGATGCATCTTGTACCTTGCGAAGCGTACGTCCAGATGCTAGATGAATAGCCTCAATCCCTTCCTTTTCATGTGCAACAACAACATTAGGAACCCACCAAACTTGAGTATGGTTTGTGATTGTAGGAACATAAAGCCTGTTCAGAGACTGCAATATAAGCCAGATGTTACATTCATGTACAAAGTGACCCAATATACGTAAGGGCTGTGGTACAAAAGGAATATGCACTAGCCACCACAAATTCCAGAACAGACCGCATAATGCAGATAGAAATGTGCACTAAGAAACTGATGAGTTTGAAAATTATATGGTTACAGAATTACATATATCCTAGAAGCAAAGGATATAATATTCCAGGGAATACATGAAGATGATGTTAACCAGGCTAGATCCCAACAAAACTAATCACATTGATACAGCACCAGTTTACAGTTTTCCACCCTTAGCCAGGGAATGGAAGATGCCAAGAAAAAGACTCAGTGTTATATATCACTTATTTAATCATAAAATAGACATGAATAGCTGTACTATTACCTCTGTCTCCAAATATAATACATTTTGATGGGCTGTTTTAGCCCACCAAAACGTCTTATATTTGGGGACAGAGGTAGTAGTATATACAGTAAGTTTGGTTAATTTGATTTTACAGCCATCTACATTATACTAGTTGTCAATTTATAACTTACTATTAATATCTATAACTAGAGTAGTCACTCAAACACTTCCATACTAAGGGGACTTCAAGATCACTGCAGTTGTGGTCAACTTGCTACAAAGAGAAGATAGGTGCATTTTCAAATTAACACACATAAAAATGTCTTGTACCTTTCTTCCTTTAGTTGACCCAGCCAGATCTGCAGCTTTCCCGATCGCTTTGGTTAATCTATTAGTGTCATCCTTCCCGAGTGGATTATGTTCACTGGGCTTGTGCACGTTATTCACAGCAGTTTTCCCTTGAGTTTTCTTTAACTGTTTCCTTTTATGCTTCCTAAAATGTGCAAGCTGTAGGGAAGTATCCTCTCTCCTATCCTGAAAAAGAACAAAAATTCATACCTGAATTAGAAATAACCAAAATACAATAACTAAAATAAAGATAACATGTACCTAATCTTACCCAATGATGAGGCATGGCACCAAGAACTGATTCTCTGAACTGCCGGCATTCATACTGCCAATTCATATAACACATTAGGTTAGGGTAACAAAAATAACACTATGTGAACCTACTCCCTCCGTTTTTAAATATAAGATGTTTTAGCTGTTCCACATATTATCTAGATGCATACTAAAATGAGTGAACATGCACACTAAAATGTGTCTAGATACATTCATATACATGTGAATGTGGACAGATGCTAAAATATCTTATATTAAAAAACGGAGTGAGTACATAGCATCTCTATGGGTCCATGTCCAAATCAACGTGTGAAGTGGTACTCCCTCCGTTCCATATTAGATGACCCACTTATATGCAGATATGGATGTATCTAGACGCGTTTTAGTGATACATCCGTATCTATATAAAAGTGAGTCATCTAATATAGAACGGAGGGAGTAGCAAATATGTTATATCATATATTTCTTTTTCAAATTTCAATAAATGGCATGAAGATTGCTATGTAGGCTAACTCCCAAGCCCAAACATAATATAATATTTGTACGCAAACTATCCGTGGCAGCACAAAGAACGATGATTATAGTTGCTAAAGTAGAACAAATGGATGTCAATAACATATTTTTGCATAGTACAAGCAAATCACTCTGGTGGATATCAGAGGGAATATTGGCACTGTTAAGACCTTGCTACCTACCCAAGAAGATGATCATGATAGTAAAATCAAGGTAACAAAGAACAAGTGGGACAGAATAAAGGACTTACTTATTGTGAATATGACTTCTTAAACATTATTTCACTATCAGGGGTGGTGGAAATAATTCTCACCTCTCCAGGATGGCGACTATTGAGGGCGTGAACATCAAGCTTGTAATTGTGTTGTGGTATCATCACTGAAGCATCTGATGGCTGTGACTGGATGTTCTGCAGAGAAAAACATGACAACAATATGCAATTACATGCTAAATCGGAATAGAGAGCACATACATCATCTGACAACAGTGGTGTTGAGTTTATTCATGGAGAAAACATGGAATTGAATGCTTGAACATAGGGCATACCTCATTCTTCCGGCTCCATCTCAATGTGCCGGTACGACCAGAAAAGGCATAAAGCGCAAAATGACGCACGTCTATATTGCCGCCCTCTGAATCCTGCAGGACATAGAAGTGCCAGCCCAAAACAGCTTAGGTTTCTATCAAGTTATGGGTTAACATTTTTGCAGACCATAATAAGACAGTACAAGCGAAGAGAAAGGTTGGAATTACAAGAAAATAACCTGCTTGTCGCTGGCACTTCTACGGTGCTCTTCCCTGCTGTGTTCAGAGGTCATGAAGTCATCGAAAAGATCTGCCGACTGATAAACAAGGTTTAAAAACAGCTGTTTCGAATCATTAAGGTGAGGCAGAAGAGGATTGATGATTATGTGGAGGGATAGCATACATGATGTTGCATCTCCATCCTCCCTCCGACGATGATGAGCCCAGCATCCCCGTGCTTGAGCGTGTAATTCGAAATAGATATGGCGACCTCCCGATGGCGCGCGGCGTGTGGGAAGTCGTCCTGGAGGTTGGCCTCCCAGAGCTTCTTGAGGTTGTGGTCGAAGCACATGACGGCCCATCCTGAGGTGACGACGACGAGGACCTGCTTGTGGACGTGTGCTGCCTTGTAGGAGCGGTCGACGGCGCCGACGGCCATGGCGACGGAGCGCCTGCCCGAGGCGACGCGGACGTTGGAGGGGAGGAGGGAGATCTCGGCCATGACGCGCGCCTCGCGGAAGTCGTCGAGGATCGTGGCGGCGTGGTGCGCGGGCGGGGGCTGGAGGACCTGGATGGTTGCGTCGTGGGTGGGGAGCAGGACCTCGGGCCTGCCGTCGCCATTGAGGTCGGCGACGAGAGGCGGCGGGAGGCGGTCGGCGTCGTGCTTGATCGGGTACCCATCGTCCGAGAGGTGGTACCACGCCTCCCGGAACGAGAAGTCGCCCTCGTGCTGGAGGTCGGAGGAATGGTTTGCAGCTTAGGGTTTAGATCGGAGTGGAGGGGAGGGGAGCGGAGGAGAGGGTGGAGAAGTGGCTGACCTGGAGGGAGAAGAAGACGGCGAAGGCGGCGAGGAGGAGGATGCCCAGATCGCGCTTCCTCATCTTTCACGGCGGCGAGCGACTCCGGCCAGCGACGTCGACCGGATCTCAAGGAGAGAGGGAGGGGCAGTGTACTGGCTCTAGCAGCTACTGCCGCAGTAGGACGACGAGTCCATGGGCCGCCATTGTCGAATTTCTGTTACCTGGGCCCGCTACGAATCACACGTCGTTGTCCAACGAGAAATGTTGAAATCGCGTCCCCTCATACAAAAAAAGAAGAAGATGACTACTCCCTCCGTAGTGTACTTCCAACTTTCTAGGAAAGTCAAACTTTCATATGTTTGACCATGTTTGCACATAAAACCACAAACATTTATGTCACTAAATTAGTAGCACTACATTTATGATAAAATATATTTTTATAATATATCTATTTGGTTTCACAAAAATTTATATATTTTTGTACGAGCTTGGTCAAAGTTGAAAATATTTGACTCTCCAACAAAATTGGAAGTACACTCTTTCAAGGACGGAGGGAGTATTTGTAAGTTGCTTAAGTTTTCTTATGTTGGAATCTATTATATACTAAAAGCAAAATGAGTTAGTTATTCGAGTCACCACGTTAATCCACATCATTCTAATTATTTTGGATAGTTAGATCTAAATCGAGTGGCTAAGATTTAATTAACGGTTAATAACTACGTAACAGTACAGAGGTCCGTTTGACACCGTTTTATACATCAGGCATCGTTTGACACGTTTTGTACATCAGGCATAAAGTGTTATTTAATTCTGTGTAATCACGATTAGTTACGACCGGCCGGTGCAATCCCGATTGGTTAGGACGAGGTTGTATAACCGTACGTGCAACTCCGACAAGCTGCATGGTCCAAAAAAAAATCCAAAACTGATCGTTTGGTTATAGCAGCCAACAGTGCCCACGTATGTCTAGAAAAAAGCTCTAACGCTGATCGTTATTGGAAGCTAGCTCCAAGTTGATTGGTACAATACTGATCGATGTGATCTGATTTTTGTACATACACACGCATGTGCGTGTATTAGGTTACAGGAGTGCGGGCTACACTACAACATGGTTGCAGCTTGAATTGGCCAAAACGAAACTGATGATCGAGTAGTACATAAATTGAAATGTATGATTTTAAAATTTTGGCGGTTATGTGAAATTGCGCAGAGTTAACTAGGAGGAGAACTCCAAGTTGTCGGACTCACAGCGGTGCCACTCGCACACTCCTCACAAGATATATTATCGAAACCACTCTATTGCCAAACTATCGAGGAAAAAAATGGAGGGACAAACGCTGACATGTTCCATGGATTATTTCATTATTAAAAGTTTATGAATAGGCATGAAGAAATAGACATAACCAACCATTTCTTATTCTATACAACACCATCTCAACCAGCTAGACATTGTCGCGAGAAACACACTAAAACCAACACGGCTTCCTTCCGAAGCATTGTTGTTATTCTGCCTAGCAAACACATGTCAACATAGCCTCATCAGGACCCGCTATAGGGACAACAAGATTGATTTGACCTACCGCCCAGGAGACACATCAACTTTGATGCACATAGATTGTGAATTAGGATATTGCTAAGAAAGAAGGAGGAAGTCTCTCTGGATGTGCATTGACTTCACGAGCTTAAATAAGGCACGCCCAGAAGATTCCTTCCCCTTACCGCGCGGATAGATCAAATTATCGATTCAATGGCTGGATCAAAGTTGACGTGTCTCCTTGACGCCTACTCGGGGTACCATCAGATACAATTGCGGTATGAGCACATATCGGCCACGGGCTATATCACTCACGATGGCACATACTGCTATAATTAACTCCATGCCATTTGGATTGAACATTATATGACTTTGTGTTAGATTAACAGTAACCAAAAGGAGAGACACGCATGGATACTGTATGAATCCAGCCCATAAATAATACTTATAGTTACTCCAAATATTATACGTGGCTTGCACATATGTTGGGAGAATATAGTAACTGAAACGACAAAATTGGTCACTTCTAGATAAAATTGGTGGCATAGGCATCGGTTGTATATAGCAGCCGCTAATGCGCTAGGGTACCATAAGTTCGATCACTAGAAAAATAAAAGCCCTGCAGTTACTTTACAGTGGTTCAACTGGGTTGTTGTAAGGTTTTTCGAAACTCAGATAGATTCCTAAAAGTCAGAGAAAAGGCATACATTTACTCCAAATTTTATACATGCCATAGACTTCGTGTCTGATTAATTTATTAACTAAAAGCAGAGAATTGCTCACTTCTAGATAAATTGACGGTATAGGAATTGACCGTATAAAGCCCTAGCTAACGGGATAGGATAACTTGAGGTCAATAGCAAAATAAATGCCCCAGTGTTACATTGCAATGGTTCAATTAGTCTGTTGGAAGTGTTTAGGAGACTCGGATGGATTCCTAAAAGCCCAAGAAAAAGTTAGACCTCTATAAAGTTCCCGAGGTTCCAGTAAAACGAGAATGACCTACAATCGACCTTTCAAAACATACAGTTCGACATAATGAATCAATACATTTTATAAAACACACTATTATCAAATAGAAATGTACAAAATAAATCCCAAAATAATATAGGTGGATGTACAATTAATTTAATTTTTTTATTATACTTATGGTGACTAGGAAATATTTAATGTGAAAAAAATTGTACAAGTTTCCACAATGCAATGCAAATTGTCGGTAGGCACATTCAGACATTGCCCTCGCATTTGCGAGGGCCACCTTGCTAGTTTCTGTAAAAGTACATCGTAATGGCATAGAGTCGTAGGCATCCGATGGGTAACTTCAGGAGCAGATCTCCTAGGGGAGCAAAGGATGAAAGTGGCAGCGGTGCCCAACAAGCCCATATATGCGAGGACCGCGCCTAGCGCGAGTGGCTTGGGGAGCAGTGGCTCCTCCAGCACGTCCCAGGTTCGACTCCGGCTGGAGCGAATTTTGGGGCGTTTTCCTCACCGGGTTGCACTGTTCACGTGAACAGTGTACGCCAATTTGTGGAGGGCAATAGGGGCTGCATATATGCAGTAGGCTGAGCCCATTTAAATCAGCCTATCCCGGTATTTCGCAGGTGGAGCCGATTTCCCGCGCGGTTCGACAGTGGTATTGTGGTGTGCCCACCACCGCAGGGTTCTCCCAGAAGATCTAGGCTCGCGTAGGCTCAGTCTTAGTATAAGGCTTGTTAGATCTAGCTTGCGCACCGGTGGCGTGTGTGTGGTGTTGCGTGCGTGTGGTGTGAGTAGTGCGTGAGTTCAGATACTACAGCTGAACTAAGATCAGGGAAATCTCAAAAAAAAACAAGCCCATATATGCCTCCCACCGAAAAGCGTGTAAATGGCGTAAATGGACAGCCACAAAACTTAAGTGGCGTATATGGATTAGTCCACCAAATCCAGCAAACCCAGCGGCGGCGTGTCTTGCGCTCCCTCTGTTCTGTCGCGATTCATCCCCTTCGGCAACCAGAGAAGACGCTGCTCAGCCACGCCGCCGGCCGAATTCTAGACGACCTCTGGCTACCACACGAGTCTTCCCGTCTCCGCCCACCCAGCGCCCCTTCGCCCTAGCCTCCCGCGTCGCCGCCCTAGTCTCCAACGCCGGACGCCATGCCTCGCGCCGTTTCCCTGCTCTCCATCGATGCGTCTCCTTTTTTTTCCTCCTCTCTCTCTCCGGCCAGATCCGTATCACACGAACCTCACGAATCAATTGCATGTGCAGCTACAAGTCCCACGAATTAATTGAATCGATTGCATGTTCAGCTAGCTCCAAATCCCACGAATCAATTTCATGTTCAGCTAGCTCCAAATCCCACGATTCGATTGCATGTTCAGCTAGCTGGAGCGCAGCATGAAGCTTGGAATGGAATGAGACGGCATTTCATTCGCGGTGCCCCGGAGCATCCCGTGCCAGGACACGGATGGAATCCCGCGCGGCAGCCATGCGGGACGCCGGCGCCACGGCCGCGGCCGTCGCCGAGCTCCGGCGCAGCTCCAAGCGACATGAGCTCTGACGCGGCCGTCGACGAGCTCCGGCGCGGCTCCAAGCGACATGAGCTCTGACGCGGGCGCGGTGCCCTACCTCGCGATTTCGCGAACCAGCTCAGCTCATGTCACCCTCCACGGCTCCATGTCCGCCTCCGCGGAGGATGCCGCCGCCGCCCAACTGGTCCAGCTCGTTCCCGGAGCCGCCGGCGACGCGCTCCCCTGCTGCTGCTGTGCGCTCTCCTGCTGCCTGCGCCACGAAAACCACTTAAATCCAACTAATAATATACGGCTGCCACTTAATCCATTTAATATTTACGTGGCTCGGGTGGACATGTCCATAACGACCACCGACCTGTCCATTTACATCCTGAGGAGCAATGCCGGTCTCAAGTTTTGTTCTTGTTTTTTGGGTGGAGAAAACGTGAATACCTTTTTCATGTCCACTTGCTATGAGTTTCGAGTGACAATCCAGTGCATTCTAGGATTTTTGTGTTTTCAACCGTGAGATGACTTGATGGTTCATTCATTTCCTGTTCAATAGATCAAAAAAAATTTGCAACCAGTTTCTAGACCTTTTGCTCCCGCAATATTAGTGCACCCAAAACTCTAAAGTCTGTCCAAATAATGATTTTATTATTATTTTGTGGAATCCACAAGCTTCCAATTGTGCAGGAGTTGGCTGGTCTTTGCCTATGAAACCGAGCAACCGCTCCGCCGCCGTGGCGTGCATGGACGACATGAATGTGATCTTCGCCACGCCCGAAACCCATTCTCCTCGTCGAGCAATTTGTGTAGGACGGGAGCGTGTACTATCCCACCAATGAGGTTGCCGGACGCATCGATTCCAGTTGGTCAATGGGGCGGTCAGGGTTACAATTGTGATGAGAACTAGAGGGGAAAAGAGAAATGAGAGAGGACGAAGTGTGTCGTCAAACCTATCGGTTTCTTTCTTTTTGTACTTGTGCTTTTGTACATCATAATTGGTGTATGGGGCTACCCACTTGTTTATTGCATGCTTGTAGGCTTGTGGCCGCCCTCTGTTGTGTATGCAATGGCGCATCTCACGTGACATCCCTTCTCTTTTTCAAAGGACAAAAGTCAGTGTTGGCACTAAAAGGACTAGATCACTAATCGCAAAAAAAAGGACTAGATCACTAGTACGACTTGGAGTTATTCACTACACGAAACAGGATCTTTGTCTAGTATAAAATATACATGGCAAAGGCCAAAAAATACTCGGTGGAGTTTTTGTCGAGTATTCCACTCAGCAAAGGCTACTCAGCAAATTTGGCTCGCCAAAGTTTCTTTGCCGCGTGTATTTTCTCAAGTACACGGCAAAAAACAAATTTCTGGGTGTGTATTCGTGGCACACGACAAAGAAAAATGTAGCGTCATTAGATGCAGCCGTTAACGGCGCAAGCTCTTTGCCGAGTGCTAAAGACAGCACACGGCAAAGGCTCCCCGCACGAGAAGCTGCCACGTTGCCCAGTTTTTGCTGGGTGCCATGCCAAAAATCACACGGCAAATATGTACTCTTTACCGTGTGCCAAAAATAAAACACACGGCAAAGATGTGCTCTTTGCCGGGTGCCGAAAACACAACACACAAGGAAAAGAAGTGCTCTTTGTCCGAAGCCAAAAAAAACACATGGCAAAGAGCCAAAGAGCTGCTTTGCCGAGTACCTTCAAAAAGGCACACGGCAAAGAAATATACACTCAGCGCAAATCAGGTGGGAAAACTACCGCCATTCTCTTTTTTTCTTTGGTCCAAAAGACTTTCTTTGTCGGGTGTTTTCAAAACACACACGACAAATATTTCTTTGTCGGGTGCCTGATCCTTAACACCCGGCAAAGCCTGACGCCGTTAGACCAGCCCTCAAGCCCCGGGGAAAGCCATGTGGCACGTAACTTTTCCGAGTGCCATATGGCACTACTAGAAAATGAAACGCCGTCGGGTGATCAAAACACTCGGCGACGGCCGGAATCCACCTCGACGAAGGCTTCGCCGAGTGCGGCACTACTGCACAGAAATTACACTGCACAATCACATGTCTTAGATCGGTAATGCATCCTCATTTCTTGCCTCGATGATAGATTGTAGCATGTATAATTTCCTACGAATGAGAGGTGTTGGGAAACCTTCTAGCACTTACACAATATGTAACATAAGCTAAAGCTGGGAGATTTCTATCTGGCTTGAACTGCGGCCGTAAGCCCTGACCGTTGGCTCCTGGTCGTCGAGCCCGGCTGCTCGAGGACATAAGTATGACTCCAACGGGCCGACACAAACGGACACGCGTTTGGTCCGCGGTTTGTCCGTTTGGGTCGGCAAACAGACGTGCGTCCGGCCCATGTCCGCCCCTTTCTGGCCACTGCGCCCAACGGGGCCGACGCATTGTGTCCGCCCGGTCTTTTTTTTCCTGAACATTTTTCTTAATAATAAGGATTCTTACATATTGGAAACTTAAAATACATAATAAAAGACCTAATATTATCTAGAGCTTCTCGTCCTCCTCTTCCTCCGGTGGTGGTGGTGGAGTAGCCGGCTCATCGCCGGCCGGTGGGGCCGGTGGAGATCCAGGCTCGTTCGCCGGCGCCTCGGCCGGAGCTGTCTCGGCGGCAGGAGCCCATGGTGGCGCAAACAATCTTGGATCCGCGCCTCGCCGTTCCCACGGAGACCAGGGCTCCCACGGTGAATATGCCAGGGCTCGTGGAGGAGTCGCTGGCTCTTCCGGCGCGGGCACCTCCTCTTCCGGCGCGGCCACCTGCCCCTCCGGCATGGCAAGGGGCTCATCCGGCACGGGCACCTCCTCCTCTTCTAGGTTGGCCATCGATGGGATGAGTGGCGAACCGCGGCGCGGCGAGGGATTTTTGAAAGGGGTTCGTAGCAGAAAACAATAATTTTTCTAACTAGCGAATACCAAAACATAGTCAGGATCTATCTAGTAATGCGGTAACGAAGCGGAACATCGATAACGTACCCTCGTAGATCGATAAAGCGGGAATTACGCTCCCGCACAAGCGTTGCCGAAGTAGACGACATAGCCGACCTCGAGGTCGCGAAGAACTTGGCACGATGAAGACGAAGATGTCACGGCTACGGCGATGGTGGCGTGACGATGACGCCCCGGTCACTCAGATCCAGCTGAGATCGCAGGAGTAGAACTTTGGGTGGAATCCCGCAGTACGACGGCGCACTGCGGTATAGCTTTAGTGGGAGAGAGAGAAAAGCGGGCGGAGAATTAACTTAGGCCAGCATATACAAATTAATTGTATTTTCAGATATATTAAAACAATTAATATGCCTCTCTTTACATAGAGGGAGGGGGTGTGCAACACACCTTGCCTCCCCCGTGTGGGACTAAAAAGTGGAGCAGCAGGGGGGATGGCCGGCCGGCCGGCCATGCGTGGTGGCCACGCTCGTGCGTGCCATGCGTGGTGGCCATGGGCCCCATGCATGGCCCACGTGCCCCACCTCATGCATGTGGTGTGGCCCCACATGGGCCTCACCTTGGGGATTTGGCCCGTTAAGTGGGCTGCACCTATTATCTCCATTTTTTAATTAATATTAAATTAATATAAAATATATATAATTCATAATTAATATATTTGTATATTATTTAATCTCCCGTGACTTCGAAACAATTTGCGGACCACCCGAACTTCCTTCGGACATTCCCAGAACCCTTCCGATACTACCGAAACCTTTCCGGATTATTTCTCTCTCCCTATTTCTATTATTCCAATAAATCCAAACGATCTCCATGTGTCGGCAAGACCTTAAGCGTGTTACCCTACGGTTCGAGAACACTCCAGACATGGTCGAGACCCCTCGCTCGCCAATGACCGCCAGGGAGACCTGGATGCCTGTGACGGTCCCTGTGCATTCTACGAATATCGTCGTTGAACCATAAACCTGATATTCATTCCTTTTGTTCCTTCGATACTACCCTAGTCCGAGACATGATCGTGAACATCCGATGTTCTGTTTTATGTCGTTACCGACAAGGGTTAATTAACTCGTTCTGTGATATTACATCTTCATGACCTAGTCATATGCTGTTGATGGCCCTTCACGTAGTTACCTGCGTGAAAAGTAAATGGGTTAGGTTGAGACTCCAAGTGCAGAGTGTGTAGTAAGTGGAAGACGTGTTTCCCCACGAGGGGTGACTCAAGGGTTTAATATCGAACTCTCGGGGAATCAGTAGTGAAGATTTATCTTTCCTATCTTTCTTTTGGTTATCTACAAAACAAAGTAAATGTTTTGTTCCTCAACCTCACCTAGTGGTTGTCAAGCACAAGGTGTGAGAATGATATCAAGATAATATGCAATGCAAACAAGAAATAAATATGCAATGGTGATAAATAAATATGCAAGGATAGTGGTAGAAACGATAAATGATATTTTTGGGTTTTATATGATGAATGCAAGATGTAAAAGTGTTTTTGCATTTTCGGATTTTTAAATGGCAGAAAATGGAAAAGTGATAAAAGTTGTTGAAAAGGTGTTTCTTATGATTAAAAATGGACCGGGGTTCATGGTTTCACAAATGCACTCTCTCTTTAATAAAGTGGTAGACAATGGAACACTAGAGTTGACATATGAGATTGCAACACAACAGTTTAATGACAAGTTATAATTATATGGGCATCACGTCCTAACATAGAGACCTTTTGGTTATTAGTCTCTCTTATACTCCACCAAGATGCGAACTAAATCATAACACCTCAGTAATTAAGATAACTCAGAGTATAGCAATAAGTATCATGACATGAAGTTAAAATAAGAACATGCTAGATCTAGTCATGGAGTAGTGGCAATGGTCACACCCACATCTCCGGTAGCATGGTATTTCTTTTTATCCCTAGTGAGGCAACAAAGTAAGGTAGAGATACCTAACTGGATCGCAGAACTTTCTCTCACGTTCACTGCACTAGCCATCCCCGTTACTCCAACTAATGCACACGTTCCCCCTCACGCGCTCTCATAGACATGCTTGATCATGACAAGTAAATAAGAACGGGATACATAATATGCATCTACTTTCATAACTGAAACAAAACCATTGCAATCTCAAACATATATTAACTCATAAAAAGATCCACCACAAAGGTATTACATAGATGACCATAATCATGTTCAGCAGCTCATACGGTACTAATTAGTAAAGCTCGAGAGAGAGAGATACATAAGTTACTTCCACAAGCCCATAGTCTAGAGGTGGACTACTCCCTCTTCATCATGGAGACGGTGGAGAAGTCGTTGGAGAAGATGGAGACCACGCCGGCAGCGCCCTGCCAGAGTTTTCCCCCTCCAATCTGCAACTCCAGATCTCTGTTTCGGTGTTTCTGTGTTTCTGCGGCGGTCCTTCCAGAGAACGTCGGGGGACTATTTTTATAGGCGGTTTTAGGTCAAAACGGAGTCGGTGGAGGAAAGATCGACGGCAACGGAGCTCCAAGGGCCAAAAGGGGGGGTCCCACGCGGCCAGGTACATGGGCCACGTGGGCCCACTCATCTGGGCCCTTGGGCCTCCGCTTGTTTGTTCCTTCGCTCCCACGCTTTGTTTCTTCCAAAAACTGATGCTCATAAATTTCCAGGTCATTTGGACGTTGTTTGGGTCCCTGAAACATTAAAATATAGAAATAGGGTTTTCTGCCTGTGCAGGGTTAATTTCATAAAAAATAGGAAACATATCAAATATTTCCAAAATCATTATAAAACAGTGATATAACCCTTATATGATGCAAATATGACTGGAATATAAGTAAAAATAATGCAAAGTTCATGTATGCATTTTACATGCATCAGCTGTGCAGCTTTATAGATGTAATCTCACCGAATGGGCCCAGAGTATCTTTCTATCACGAGGATGAACAAATCCCACTCTTGATCCATATGCCTCAACTTACTCTTTCGAGATACACAAGATACACCGTTATAGTCACCAATTTATGAACTGGCGGTTGATGCACTTAGATTATCCTACGGAGCAGCAATTAATATGATCTCACGGTCTGAGGAATAAGCTATCATATTTCTTTCCTATTGCAAATGATGAACATCGTGATACGATCCTATTGCAATACTTTGTTCGGTATGTCCATCACCTTATTCTACTAATAAGATGAGCTCATTGTCAACCGACATGACTGTCCATGATCGGAAAATCTCGATCAACAGTTGCCCAATGAACTAGTTTATATAGAGGCTTACTAGGGACTCTGGTTTGTCTATGTATCACACGTGTATTAACAATTCCGATTAATACAGTTATGGCATGATACAAAAACATATTCTAAACTTTAATGAGATAATGTGATAAATACTATATATTTATTTTCCTCTGGGGCATATCTCCTTCAGTCTCCCACTTGCACTAGAGTACAAATAAACCAGCTGCATTTACTTTTAATCATACCACCTTATCTAATAAGCGTTTTATGATAATGCTTGCTTGTGGAAGAGTTTTCCTTCTAACAATTTTGTACCATACATAATTGTATGTTCTTTGCGATTCATTGATATCACCTTGTTTGATATCATCATGTTATCCTGATAACTTATGTGTATACATACACCGTGACTAATTGAGACTTTTGTTTCCCTGCGCTTACTCTGATTCTGTTAATCAGTCAATTGCAATGCAAACACACTTAGTTACAAAGAACACCTTTCTCAATCAATCGTAATATGTATAATCTCGCGATATCTATGTACCTTTCATATCTATGTAGAGTTTTGACATTCCATTGTCAATCTAGTGTCTAAAACTTCCTACGACCTTTTTACCTTCCATTGATCTAGGACAGTTATCTCCACAACACTTGTTGGTTTTACTGTTTTCTATAAATTCTAAATTTATAGATTCTAAACTTATTCTTAGTTTCTGTTAAACTATGGAGGATACATTTCTACTTCCAGTAAATTCTAAATTTACTCTGGTAAGTGTTTTTCTCGCAAGAACATGGGTCACACTTCATCGAGCACATAACATGGTTCTTATATGATGCCTATTATCCTAATATAAAAGATCAACATATCTTATAACCACTATTATCGTTTAGTAAATATACTGAATGTTTTAATTAGATTTCCAAGGACCTTTCCTTTGGTTTTATTCCATTCTGACCTTTCAGAATCCAATCTTAATAAAACATCTCGACCTTCTATTTAAACTTCATGTTATATCTTTATAGACACAAACGTTTAAATCATATCACAACTTCATCTTAATTCTATAATTAACTCTAATTAATTCTACTGGTACTATCCATTCTACTGGTACCTTTCAGAATCCAATCTTAATATGAAGCTTTATTAAACTCTCACAAAATGTCAATCACATTTTATTTCACTAAGCTCCCTAAGCTCCCACTCAAAAACATGTCGATTACATATTATTGATGGCAAGCTATTCGACTCCCACTTAAATTATATACTATTATAATTTTCTTTTCGCCATTTTGGTGTATACCAAAATCATTGATCTTTTATCAATTCAAAATTTCAAACACGACGCACCAGTATTCTACCAATACATATCCTTCAGAGTCAGCAATTTTGATTTTGTTCAAGACATTTTCTTTGACAAAATTAGCTTCTATGTCTCTCTCAAAGTTTCATTTCTTTCGTATAACATTTTATATGAAGATTAAATAATCTTATTCACTTAATAAGATCCAAGTAACATTTACTATTGTAATCTTAAATGTAACTCGGGACTTCAAGACTCTTAGTCTTTATTCGTATTTATTATTCCCCGATTTTTCTTCGTAGTTTGAAGGTGTATCTTGTTCTGTTAACATGATCATCTAAATTATGAATATTATACTGTGACCTGATAGAAAAAATTCTTAATATAACACCTCATATAAAAGCTTCTTATTTGAAAATACTATGATCTCTTATCATCAAATTTTCTTTTCCATTTGTAGAGATATTCTCTTCGGAACATGTTCCGATATTCTACTTTATGGCAACAAGGTCAAATACCTCATTTTAAGCTTCTATTTTATTCCATTAACCTTTATTCGAAAATCTTATTTTCTATTAAATTACGCAGACAGCAACACAAGTTTTGCTTCGGTTGGTATTTGGTTTACGGAATACTCCCTCATATTAATATGAGTATTCTACAAAGAACTATTCGTGTACATTATGTATTATCGTATAATCATCTATACCACGACACTCACTGTCGATTACACGAATCATCGTTGAAATTTTTATTCCTAAAGTGGATGTCGGCTATGAATAATATTTGAACATATTAAGAGATACTATTTTAAGACCACACTTTATCTGAAATAGAGTATGATTATAATATTCCATATATCACTATATCTGATATTATAATTTGTGGAACAAAATTTCACAAGTCCTTTTATGCTAAAACCACAATTCAAAATATTGTCCTGTTTGATCGAATCATGTGGATCTAATTTCTATCCACCTTTTTTCTGAAAATCCCCTTTGATTTTTATCAAATTGTTTTCATACTCGTTTTTCTTTTAGCAAATACATTTATTTACTTAGAATCATAGAAAATTTCGAAATAATGACATTCACCATTTAATTTAATGATCATCTAGCATGACTTTCAATTAATTTCTTTGTATATTGACATTTCAATATCTAATATAATTTAATCAATTCGGCATATGTAACTTAAATAGATCGAAGCATCTATATATATCTTACATTGCTTTTATGATCAAATTCGGTGGTGTTTGTTCTTGAAACAATGTCATTTAATCTTTGGACTTTAATTTTTATCATTCCTGGTTTTATAAATGTATACCGGGTTATCATTCGAATATTGTAATCGAGATGTGATCGCAAGAATAAACTTTATTCATAATATAAAACAACTGACTTGTTCCACGACATAAAACAACTGACTTGTTCCATTACATATATGAATAACTTGTCTTGTAACATTCAAGACACTAAACAAAATCACACTCTCACTATTATAAAATCTCTTTTCAAAAAACTACTAATGATAACTATAATGATAACTTGAGGACGTGAACACCATTGGCCATCAACTGCTTTGCTCGCCATCACTTGCGCACCGTCACATCGTAGTCCTTCGCATACTTGTGATAATCAGGACATGTTTCATAAACAGAGTGAGTATCAAATACTTTTCATCAAGTATCATAAGAAGAATACATTTATAACTTTGTATATCAAATATACCTGTAGCGTCGAAGATTTTTCCTTCGATGGGTTCAACCTTTACAGATCTGAACTGGCTTATGAACTAGAAGAAAGTGATCGTATCTCTCCTTATAGCATAGCCACGGATATGTTTCTAATAGCTGGGAGGTAGTGAACGCAACGCAGCAGCTATCGCAAAGGAATCCGCCATCCAGTAGTTGTAGACATTTGTGAGACTCAAGAATGCTTCATACATTTTCTTCAAATGAGTTTCCAAATAGGTATGTTCCTCCATCTGGAGTGAAAGAAACTTAGCCAGCTGTTTGTACTGCTCAAATTTCACATGTTCTATAAAATGTGCCTTGAGTGCATCTATCATATCATAAGGTTCCATGTGTTGAAACTGCGCTTTCAACTCAGCCTTCATGCTTATTGCCATTGTGACCTGAACACTTATGAAAATGTCACGACCCTGACGAAAATTCTCATCTTCTTCTTCACTAGAGGAATCTCCTGGTTTATCTCCTAATCCTTCCTCTATTAAATAGAGTATATTATTGTGTATAAGAGTTTCCCTCAGTTTCTCGTACCAGTAGATGAAGTTGGATCCATCAGTCAAAAGTGACTGCCCTCTAAGGAAGTGACCAAAGTAGAAATTGTCGCTAGGGTAAACCACCATCTACAGAGATAATCGCAAAGTTGGTAAGGCTAAGTTTATAAAAATATGAGCGTAGTTTATAATCAAATTATCAAACATACTACACTAAGATTATTATCTCTAAAATAATTTTAGCTATTACACGACCCCAATTCACTGTACCACCCCCGATCGTCACAGCCGGCGGCACAGCTTCAAAGGTGAACATCGTAATGTCGGTCACAACAATCATGTGACTCATGCTCGATCTTTCGATCTTCCCGTGTTTCGAGACTATGTCTGCACATACTAGGCTCGCCAAACAAACCTCGGTGTTTTTGCGCGTGCAACATGGCTTACACCCACTGTATGCGAACGACGAAATGCATGTCACCCGATCATCACGGCCTGCCTCATAACGTAGAACTTTCTTGGTGCTGCACACTGAGGGAGAACACAATTTTGGAATTTATTAGGGATCATCCTATTATAGCTACCGTCGTATATCTAATATATAAGCAATCAATAGGATATACACACAATGATACATAATCAAAATAATGTAATGAAGTGCGATATGACATGGCCGTGCGCCTGGACCTCCACAGCGCCGTGCGCCTGGACCGCGCACCCCGGCATGGCTCCGAGTCTACGGCGCCTCCGATAGTTCAAACAATTCAAAATACTTACCGTAACCATGTCATATTTAAATGCCTCTGCAAAACAAAGTTAGACGCTTCTACCTTTACTAGTTTTGCAAGTTTTACGTGGCTTCTAAGGCTTTCGCAAGAGAACCGTTCCCTACCTATGAATTTGCACCACAACGCCGATCAAATAACTGCATGTTTTATATCCCTTTCGGGCCCTCCATTGAAAATGCTCTAGACCATCTAAAGAGAGAGAGAGACAGACACCCGCCAGCCGCAGATATGGTACAAGCCATATGTCAGTTGCGGAACCAGTCTCTCGTAAGCATACGCGTAAGGTCGGTCCGGGCCGCTTGATCAACTCAATGCCGACGGCAAATAGCAAGTGCACGCGAGAGGGTAGCAAATATAAGAAAGACGCCCTCATGTTCAACACGAGTTCTAACCGTACCACAAAACTACGCATAGATCGGCTCTGATACCACTGAAAGGGGTTCGTAGCAGAAAACAATATTTTTTCTAACTAGCGAATACCAAAACATAGCCAGGATCTATCTATCTAGTAATGCGGTAACGAAGCGGAACATCGATAACGTACCCTCGTAGATCGATAAGCGGGAATTACGCCCCCGCACAAGCGTTGCCGAAGTAGACGACGTAGCCGACCTCGAGGTCGCGAAGAACTTGCGTGATGAAGACGAAGATGTCGCGGCTACGGCGATGGTGGCGTGACGATGACGCCCCGGCACCTCAAGTGTGGCGCCTCCGAGTACTCACACACGTACGGACCTTGACGACAACCCCCGGTCACTCTGATCCAGCTGAGATCGCAGGAGTAGAACTTTGGGTGGAATCCCGCAGTACGACGGCGCACTGCGGTATAGCTTTAGTGGGAGAGAGAGAAAAGCGGGCGGAGAATTAACTCAGGCCGGCATATACAAATTAATTGTATTTTTAGATATATTAAAACAATTAATATGGCTCTCTTTATATAGGGGAGGGGGTGTGCAACACACCTTCCCTCCCCCGTGTGGGACTAAAAAGTGAAGCAGCAGGGGAGATGGCGGGCCGGCCGGCCATGCGTGGTGGCCATGGCCCCATGCATGGCCCATGTGCCCCACCTCATGCATGTGGTGCGGCCCCACATGGGCCTCACCTTGGGGATTTGGTCTATTAAGTGGGCTGCACCTAATTTCTCCCTTTTTTAATTAATATTAAATTAATATAATATATATAATTCATAATTATTATATTTGTATATTATTTAATCTCCCGTGACTCCGAAACAATTTGCGGACCACCCGAACTTCCTTCGGACATTCCCGGAACCCTTCCGATACTACCGAAACCTTTCCGGATTATTTCTCTCTCCCTATTTTTATTATTCCGATAAATCCAAACAATCTCCATGTGTCGGCAAGACCTTAAGCGTGTTACCCTACGGTTCGAGAACACTCCAGACATGGTCGAGACCCCTCGCTCGTCAATGACCGCCAGGGAGACCTGGATGCCTGTGACGGTCCCTGTGCTTTCTACGAATATCGTCGTTGAACCATAAACCTGATATTCATTTTTTTTGTTCCTTCGATACTACCCTAGTCTGAGACATGATCGTGAACATCCGATGTTCTGTTTTATCTCGTTACCGACAAGGGTTAATTAACTCGTTCTGTGATATTACATCTTCATGACCTAGTCATATGTTGCGCAGCTTTATAGATGTAATCTCACCGAGTGGGTCTAGAGTATCTTTCCATCACGAGGATGAACAAATCCCGCTCTTGATCCATATGCCTCAACGTACTCTTTCGAGATACACCGGTATAGTCACCCATTTATGAACTGACGGTTGTTGCACTTAGAGTATCCTATGGAGCAGCAATTAATATGATCTCACGGTCTGAGGAATAAGCTATCATATTTATTTCCTATTGCAAATGATGAACATCGTGATATGATCCTATTGCAATACTTTGTTAGGTATGTCCATCGGCTTATTCTACTAATAAGATGACCTCATTGTCAACCGACGTGACTGTCCATGATCGGGAAATCTCGATCAACAGTTGCCCAATGAACTAGTTTATATAGAGGCTTACTAGGGACTCTGGTTTGTCTATGTATCACACGTGTATTAACAATTCCGATTAATACAGTTATAGCATGATACAAAAACATATTATAAACTTTAATGAGATAATGCGATAAATACTATATATTTATTTTCCTCTAGGGCATATCTCCTTCAATTTTATAGGAGCCCGCACGCGGATTTGGAGCAGCCGGACTATCGGCCAGATGTGAACGCTGACCGTCACCCTCCCCGGCATTAAACTTTAAAACTAAACTAAAAAACATAAAAAAAAATAACCGACCACCGGCCGGCAAGGGGGAAGATCAATGAGGGGCTCCGGCCTTGAGGAACGTCCAACCGCAAGCCCGTTCGGCCACGGACTTGCTGGCTCTTCCTTCGTCATGGCCGTGGCCAGCCGCGGACTAGCTGGCTCCTCCACCTTGGTCCTTTTGTAGCTACGAAACACGTAGCGGCACCGGCTTCAGTACAAAATTGGCCGCGCATAGGCGGCCTAGCTGGCGGGGATAGGGCAACAGTTGGAGCTGCCTGCTCCGTTGACGGCCGCCTCGGCCGCCTTGGCCTCGCGATGCCGTTTGCGGCGCACCACGCGAGCAGCGCTCTGGATGGCGCGGCGCGCTTGCTCCGTCTCGGCCTCCTGTGCAGCATCGGCGCAGCCGCGCGCGGCGGACATGAACGCGGCCGCCCTCTGGGCGTTCAGCTGCATGTGGGATGCCCGCGCCGCCCCCTCCTCGGAGCTGTGGACATAGCCGCCCACGCCGATGGGAGGCCCTGGCGGCACGCTGCCCGTCACGACTCCAGCGGCGTACTCTTCTTCGTCATTGTCGATGGAGTCGGAGTACACGGCCTCCACCACCCTTCTCTTGTCGTCCGATAGCCGCGGCCGCGGCGGCTGCGGAATCATGCCGGCCCATGCCGGGCTGGTCACCATCTGGCGCGAGAAGCTGCCGCGATAACGCCCGTGCGCGGTCATACGAGCTCGCTCGACCTGGTCCACCAGATGCTGCGGCGGCGGTGGCGGATCCATTCCGGCGCGTGGATCTGTTCTTGGAGGTGGTGGCCGCCATGGCTGGGGGAGGAGAGCTCTAGGGTTTGTGCTCTAGGGTTTGGCTGGTCGACGCCATCTAAAGAGCTCCACCGCCCACAGTGCGGGGCCTGAGCGGACACGGGGAGGACAGCCGAGCGCTCCGCGCGCGTCCGTGGCCGACGTAAACCTGGCCCAAATTATGGGTCGCGGCGGACAGGAGAACGGACGCGCGGTCCGTTTACGTCGCCCCGTTGGGCCTTGTTTTTGGCTTCCGCAAACAGCGACGGACGCGCGCGGACTCGATCCGTCGACCCGTTGGAGTCATCCTAAGAGTGCACCAACTTTCCTTAAGACTGTGTCGAGTCGACGACCACACTAACTACAACCACCTCTATCCCGAGCCCCCTGTTCAGCCGGCAGAGTGACCCCGAGGAGTTTGACCGTGAGAACAATGGGACATGTCGGCTGCTAGCCACAGGCCCACAGCCTACACACCCCGAGCATTGCTTCCCCGTCAAGCCGGAGAAGTGACCTTCTTCGCTTGCTCGATGCTTGTCTCGCACGTACCACATCGTCTGCATGTGACCAGATCGATTATACATAGGTGCTATGCATTGCATACTAATAGTCATATTTGTGTTTTACCAGAGTCATGAGTCCTTTTACAGTCAGTGTATTCTGGGCCATTTAGATCCTTAATCCAACGGCCCTGATATGTAATACTACACACACAATTTCGTGTAGTATATTTAGGCGTCAGGGGCGTCTTGGGTAATTCACTGCTAGAAATACCGCGGACACGTTCTCGGAAACAAAAGACAAGGGCAGTGTTGGAGTTTAACAGAGTTCAACGTTCTTCCACGCCACATGCCCGCGCGCGCACGAACGTAAGAGGAGCTCCTCATGGCTCTGCAGTGGCGGGCTGCCGTCGAGGCACGGCATTCGCGCTCAGGAATGTTGGCAGCGCGCTCTCCGACTACGCCATCGGCAAGGCACACGGCTGGGAAATTTTGACAAAAAAGACCACTTCGATGAATGAATTGTCAAAAAAGACAACCTCCCAAACGAATTGTCAAAAAGAACCACCTGTACCGTGTCGGCATGCTGGCCAAGCGACACGTGGCAAAGGCCGCCACGGCGGATGGCGGCGTCCGAAGTCGCCACGGGCCACGGCGGCGCGCTGACGACCGCTTCCGGGCGCATGAACCGTCTAGGTAGCCCGTTTTGATTTTTTTTAAACATCTCAAAAAAATCGAAAAAATATATCTTGACGTAGCTAACTCTATGCACTAAGATCGTGCAAAAATTCACTGCAAAATTTTTCATATTTTGGGCTCAGCAAAAAAGACAAATTCAACAAAATTTCGTAGCTAACTCTATGCACTACAAAACGATGGCGGTGGCAGGCATTGCCAGCATGCCGCCGTGGCCGGTGGCGGCAGGCATGGTCAGCATACCGCCACGGTGCAGGTGGTCCTTTTTGACAATTCATTCGGGAGGTGATCTCTTTTGACAATTCATTGCCGAAGTGGTCTTTTTTGTCAAAATTTCCACGGCTGGCTGTCGCGGTAAGGGACGGAACTGCCTTGTAGGGACTTGGGTCAGCTGACGGAAAATGCAACTCCACATCAAATTGGAGGTCCCCGCTTATCTATGACGTGACTCGTGTATAAATTATAATCTATCTATTATTTTCTTGTAAAAGCAATATATGGAGCTATGATGAAAACACCACGTTAATCCACATAGATTAAAAATATATAATCCGTTGATTTTAACTGTGATGGTTGAGATTAATGGATGGAGAAGTTTCATACAACATTAATCGGGTAAAAAAGTCGTTTTCAAGTACAACCAAATCACGTCCCGTTCAATAATTTTTATTTATCTATATCCGTTGATGCTATTTAGAACGGATGAGATTGAAAAACAAATATGTTTGAGTTGTATTATTTAAGTGTGTATTGCTTGCCAAGGGAATGAATCTGGGTCGCGTTTGGTATCCAGCATGAGCATGGGACAAGCCCACCAGCCGCAAAACACGGCTGCGTGTTTGGCTAGGTGCAGCCAAAATTTTGGCCCGCACGCTGCTCAAAGCAGCCTTGGGTCAGACCCTCTAGGAACGGTCAAAACGGCCGTTTCCGTGGAGCCATGCCCCGTAGCTGCAAAAGGGAGCGATGCTCATGCACGCTCGTGCTTGCCCTTTGCTTCCCCTCACTCTCTCTTTCACCTACCCTCTCCTAATCAGCACAAAAGTAACTTGATTCAAAATGATGCGCTTTGATGATGTGGTTCCATTTCGGCAATCAGGTCAAACTTTCGTTAACCGTTAGATTCTAGTTTCGTGTTTTTGTCTGAAGCTTTTTTAGACGAATTTCGTCAAACTAGTCGCATAGAGTCGACCGTTTGCGATTTCCTTTTAGGAGTAGCTTCACCTCGTCATTCTTGAAGGTGTTGTAAGTTTCGTCTTGTAAGTTTCGTGTTTCGATGCTCGTAGATGAATAGATCTTATACTGTAAGAATGCGTATTTAGACTGTTCTTGGTGTACGCGTCTTTTTCAACCTCCGCTCTACCTCGTCGTCATCGAGCTCTGCCGCCGCCATGTCGTGTCGTCGCCGTCGAGCTCCGCCGCCGCCATGCCGTGTTGTCGCCGTCCAGCTCCGCCGCCGCCATGGCGCCGTCCAGCTCCGCCGCTGCCATGCCGCCATTGGTGAGCTGTCCAAGTGTGGTTTTAGGTGGTAACGAAAATAGATGAGTCTAACCAAGTTTTGCATCCAACCAAACAAAGAGGAGTTGTTTGCCCAGCCGATGCCATATTTTTTGCTGTGACCTACCAAACTAAACACACAACACGGCTCACTGCTCGTATGTACTCAGCGGGCCTGGAGAGCACTGCTCCGATGAGCTCCAAATTGGATGCTGGATACCAAACGCGTTCCTGATGAAAGTTGTTCCTCCGCTAGAATGAGGGGGCATGATCGCTGATTTGACACACATCCATTATCATGTAGAATTCATTGACTCGTACGGGCATATCACGTACGGAGCAAATTAAGAGTCCTAATTAATCTGGACACGTATGCAGAGATAACGTATGCGCACTAGGAAATAAAGACTCCTAATCTATCACGTACCTCTTCCTCTCAAAATAAAGAGGTATGAAATTACAAATCATACGGTGGCATGCAGCAGTGCAGATAAAGAGGTATGAATTATTTAGATAACTAAAATACGTATAGATACATCTATATTTAGACAAATCTATGTCAACTAATTCGAGACAGAGGAAGTAACTAATTAAGCATATAAGGAATTAATCATTTTGGTGTTCGGACAAACTACACAGGTAGGAAACAACTGGACACATGCATATTAAATCCTCAATCGTATACCGGATGGATACATGCAAGACTAATATCAATCAATCTCAAGAATGTACAGACGCATATCAACGCACATACGAATGGACAAAAAATAATAGAATTAGCGTGCATCTATTTTACTACTCCGGAGTTGATAGAACTACCAATGAATCAAGCCTACAAATAAGTTCTTTATAGCTAAGTTTGCAGATATACTTTTAATTTAAAAATATCAAATAGATTATAAATTAGTTGGATGAAGAATTTACTTCTCTAAATAGCTAAATTTGGTCAATATGGTGTCTCTAAATACCATCATCGATTCATGTTGAGACCAAACCAGGTAGGAGTAGGACATGGACACATGCACACAAGAACACAAGCTTGGGACAAGCATACCAGCTAAGAAAATGAACATATTGATGAGTACGATTGCCGACATTTGACTCCTAGGCATCAGGTCAATCAGTCCGCCCGAATACTTTCCCTCCAACCGGCGATCAGTAAAAAGCATGCGACGAGGCGCCCGTCATGGAGGCGGCCGCGCAACAGGATGCGAGGGCGTGCGGGAGGGGAGCGCGTGCGGCGGCGCTCCTAACGTGCGCAGCGTAGTGTGGCTGACGACGCTACATGGGGAGGCCGAGCGGTTGTGCTGGACGTGTGCAGCAGCGCAGGATTTTTCGTTCACGGGGGCGTGCGTCCGTCCAGGTTGCGTCATGCGGGTGCAATCATCATTTCAGTATTAACTGCAAATTTGTTTCCGAATAGGAAAGGAACATTCTACCCTGATAAGAAAAGGACTGACTAGGGCTCAATCGAGTGAGTATTATTATTATTCTCACTCTGATGATATTATCCAATGACATGTGTAACTCATGTGTAATCCATGTGCAACTGACAAATTTTTGATTGTAACTCATCAACCCATTTGCAAATAGGAAACTTCTAGTTGCAACTCATGTGCAAACCATATGTAACTGAGAAAAAATTATTTGCAACTCATGTAAAACCCATCTGCAGCCGGAATTTTTTTGGTTGCAACTATGTGCAACCCATGTGAAACTCGTGAAAATTTGAGTTGTGTAAATGACTTACTGCACGAATCACGATGCAAATCTGACAAAATTAAAGTTGAGTCAGATCTAACTTAATTCTCACGCGAGTGAGAAATAGCAAAACCGAATAAGGAAATACCAAGAACTGGCCCATTTTAACCGTTAGATCGTTTTAATACAAGCCTTTTTTTGCATAGAGATTTTTTTCACCCGAGCTTCAGTGCCTCAGCTATTTAAAAAAATTGTAAAAATATTAAAATAAATCAAATTTAAAAAATGCTTGTTCTCGATGATGTATTCTATAGACGTCCAAAACCACAATAGAAAATATTTTGTATTCTGAGCTACACAAAAATAATAAATTTACATATCTGAATATAGTTAACAATGCATAGTTTAAAATCTCTATTTTTTATCATTTTTGTGTAGCCTATAACATAAAGATAATTGTGTCGAAATTTTGCACACTTGTAGCATAAATCTAGAAATTTCCATATTTTGTTGAAACATGTAAATATAAATTTTGAATTTTTTAAAATAGAGGGATCACTGGAACTCGGGAGTCAAAACCACTTTCTATTTTTAGCAAGGTAATCGGTTATCATCAGAAAATATGGTAGGACTACAAGTCAACAACACGTGTTGTTATGCGGCCGGACAATATGAACTCCTTCACATGGTACGAGGATTTCCACTTATAAATTTTAACATCCTTTACAAGAACTCGTGCACCACCCACGTGGCGTACCCAAATCTAGAAACCACCCTCGAAAAAATTATGACATAATAGAATTTATATCTGTTATATTAAAATCAAAAAATTAATACATATTTATAAACAAAAAGATAAATATGGCTATGAATAATATCTTATCCAATTTAGCTCGTGAATTTAGGGAAGAAACCTTATGAAATGCAACAAAAATAGAACAAAAGTTTCACGCATACATTCCCGACATTCTTTGTACGCACGCCAAGTTTCGTCGAAAAATGACGATTTTTGTGGTATTACTAAAAAAGAAAAAACTTATTTGTGAAAAGCCAGTTTAACACTGATTTTTTTTACATACGGCAAAAAAATGTGAGTGCATAGAATGTCAAGATGTACACGTGAAAAATCCAATGTTTGGACCTTTTTAATTAAGTTTAAAGTGTATCTTAAAGTTTTCTCATTAAAAAATAGTAATGTTGGATTTTTTTCTTGTTTATGAAGTTTTATTTATAGTCTATAACATACTCCCGTCGTTGTTTCTTATAAGGGGTATTAGTATTATGAAAGTTCAAACTACACTAAATTTGACCATGTTTTCTGAAAAAATTACCAATCTCTATAAAAACAAATAAGTTTCACTAGAATCGTCATGAAGTATATTACTTCATTTTATTTATTTAGTATGTTAATATTAATATTTAATTCTAAAAACGTCAATGTTAGTGTGGTTTTATGTTTTCGAAAATTATAACACTTTATGAAAAGGAACAAATGGAGTATATAATAGATCCATGCATGTATTATATAACAGTTGTGAATTATGGTTCTTCATTTTTTGGTACCGCCTAGTAGGAGTACTCCGCGTGCAAGGAGTACTGGATACTTTATATGTCCTTCCCCTCGGCAGCCATGAGCCATCACTCCTTCAGTTCTAGATTGATAACATTTTGTTTGGAATGGCTAGTCTCTCCCTTGATTTACCATCTCATGCATCCCCTTCATGCTAGCTAAAGTAACATGTATACCTGTGAATGAGCGGTGTCGGGAATACTTGCATCTTTTACGCGGTAACCAACAGAAACCTTAAAGAAATACCTGGCTCTAAAAAGCTCTAGCTATCTCCCCAAGGCATGAACGGTGATCCTACTCCACGCATACGAGCTCAGCAAAGTTTAGATATGCTTGTATGAAGTTGAGGTTTAGTCCAGGGACGACACGGAACACCCCACATACGGTGATGTACACTAATCTGTGAAAAATAAAAAAAGTATAGAGTAAATTCTCTTTCACCCCATAGTTGTACATTTGTGACATCAAATGCCCCATTTAATGAAAAATCTTTCGAATTACCCAATTTAATGAAACTTATCTCGGATTTCACCCGTTTAAAAATTTAGCGTGTTCTAGTAGGTGCAACGAGCTCTGCATGTTATAGAAGGCACAACGAGCTATTGCTAGGTCGACTAGGATGAGAAGGGGTTTGCAAATCACACCACACACACACACACCGGCATCAGCATGTATGCAAAGTTGCTCAAATTTCGTGCCAAAGTCATACAGATAGACATCTTGATAACAAGGCACACAACCTTACATTACTTCTATAAAGGCCCGTGGAGTACCCGCCCATCCCCGAGTTTGCCCCTCCCGGTCATTATGGTTCGTTCGATTGCGTTGAAACAGGGTAAATCGCATCCGTGTTTGACTGCTGACCGTTGGATGCGGTGAAAACTTTTTACACCCGTTTGGATGAATAGTAACATCTCAATACTCCATGACCGATGGGTCCAGTGGTCCACAAATCAGTGAGCGAGACATGATCCCCGCGTCTCACTCCTTTTTTCCTTTTCCCGCAGCGACACAAAACTCGGCCCGGGGTGAAACCCTAGCCCAATTGCTGCTCGTTCTCCTCCCCAATCCCGTGCCTGCTCTCTCCTCCACTCCCGCGTCTTCTCGCTCCTCCAGCTCGCGCCGCCGCCCCTCCCAGCTCCAACTCGCGCCACCACTGCCAGTCCCAGCTCCGGCTCGCCCCTCCCAGCTCGTCCGCTTCTCCGCCTTCTGGTCACGAATCCCAGCGGCGACGGCTCAGGCGGCGGCGACCTGGCAGCTGGTGACCTAGATCTCACATCTCGCCCTCAATCCCCGCTCCTCCCCAATCCCCGCGCCGCTCGTCTCTCCGCCAATCGCGCTCGCGTTTCCTTCCCCAATCCCCGTGCCTTTTCTCCTTCTCCAGATCGATGGAAGAGATCCTCCACCGCCGCGTGCTCCTCGATCTCTCTCCTCTCCCGCTCGCATGCTCCTCCTTCTCTCCTTCTCGCGTGGTCATTTCCGGGGAGCCCCATCCAAGAGAGCGTCAGGGACGGCGACGGCCGCGAGCGGCGGCTGCGGTTGGCGGCAGCGACCGGCGGCGGCGGAAGCGAGCGGATGCGATGACAGTGGACGGCGGCGGCGGTTGGCCCAGGCAAGGCAATGGCCTCCCCAAGCTGAGCTCGTGCTTCCTCGTGGTTTGGTCTTTTTCTGTTTCTTCTCTTTTCCTTTTCTGTTTCTTTTTCTATCTATTTATTTCTGATTTTATTGTTGAGCTGATGCGGTCTGCCGCTGCAGGCACAAACCTGATGCGAGGCGAGGGTGAGATGGAGGAGAAGGCCAGGATGGAGCTCGATGGCCAAGCCCCGGTGGCCGTTCGGAGGCTGTCGAATGACCACAGCGCGCGTGTACAGCTCGTCCATGGAGGGCGCCGTTGGTGGTGGAGGGAGGACCAGGAGAAGCTGCGCAAGGTTCCACTGGCCCACCGTCCGCCTCCTGCTCCCTCGTGCTGCCCAGGATTCCTCCATCCTGCTCCATCTCTACTCCCAGCAAGGTACTGGCCCTCTCCTCATTCCGATTCCTCTCCCTAATTTTCTGTTTCAGCGCTCGATCTATTTTCTTTTTGGTTTCCTTAATTGTTTTTCTCTCTCCTTAATCGCTTCAGGTGGTTCAAGATTTTGTGCTACTTGATGGATGGAGGTGCACACCATTCAGGATCTGCAGCTGTAGGTAAGACACGCATCAATTTGTTTCTGTCACGAAGCATTCATATATTGGGTTGTGCCTGCTGCGTACAAGAGTACACAATTTATCCTATTTTTAGGTTTTGCTGCATAGATGAATGAGCCATCCACCTTTGTTATATTGACACTGGAATGGTTCAGAGTACATGATATTTTGCATCTTAGAAAGATTGATGAAAACCATTGATGCAAAATTGTGGGATATTTACCTTGCTTTTGTATGCTAATGCCCCTGTAGTAATTCTCTAGCGGTGATTTTAACACCATGTTCCTCATCCTTTTATGATTTGTTTCCTTTCAGGTCCTAGATTTCTTTTTCCAGACTCCTCTCTACAATGATTCTATTCAGGTAAAGGACTACTTTCCCCATCAGAAACAGATTGGTTCTAGGTAAATATGTACATTAGTTCTGGTTCTTGTGTTGTGCTATGGGCTCAGATAGTATGCTTGGAAGTTTTACATGTGGGTCCAAAATTATTTATTTGGATGATGCTTGTGACGACGTTGGCCAGCTAGCTGCTGTGTGTTAGTCCACTTAATTTGGTTAAAAAAAATCAGATGTTCGGTTATGCTTACTTTCACGTACAAAAATACTTATTTCTCTTCCAAACTAAAATTTAGACGTGCTCGTGAAGAGAGGGCTTTTCACAAAAGATGAGCATTATAATTAATTTATGAGGCATGCATTCCATTTTGGAAGTAGGTTGTTTAAAAGTATCTAGCTGTTTTCTTGCCTGTTTTGAAAAATAGGAGAGGTGGTAAACTTGATATTAAATGTTTAGGTTGGAAGCTAAATATTAAGAGTTGTGATTTTCCTTCTTGCAGGTTCATAGATTATATGTACTTATTTTATATGATTCTTGCAGGTTCATGGAGAGCATCACATGGATATGCTCACAGCTTTGGAACCTCATCTATCTCATCGGTGAAGTAAATTGTGTAAAGCTCAAATGGCTCAAGCTTCGTTATTTTTTCAGTATGTGCATTCCTTGCATTTTCCAGAGTTTCAGTGCTAAAAGTGATTGAAGTTATGGTTTTTTATTTTCTTCAGTTAAGATGTTTAAAGAATGACATTGCGTCGAGTAAATTTGATGCTGACGTGGTATATATCTCTGAATTTCCTTCTTTCATGCGTCTTCGGTATCTCTACTGAAAGTTTTTGTTCGGGCACCTCCATTGATATCATTCACAGCTGGTTAGGATTTCATCTATTTCGCTTAAACCCTTATGTATTTATTACTATGTAGTTTATTCAATTGAGCATCAGGATGTAGGTTAGATTTTTGCATGTTGTGCCTCTATATATCACCATATTATTGTGTTGATGCTATCATAAGTGTTTTTTTGCAGTTTGCACTGAAGCTTTGACATTGAGTCGATCATTGCAGTAGGTTTCATGCTTTTCAGCTAGGTTAATTCGTATGATGATAACTGTTGTGCTGATAGATACAACTTTTCAGCTTTCGCACGTATGGACTATTATGCCCTTTTTCAGATTGTTTTGTTTCTTAACTGCATTACACATTAGTGTATATACACAGTACATTGAAACTTAAATTTTTTCCTTCAAGGGACTAGATGAGAGTATGAAACAACGGAGTTGGTGCTGATCCCAAGAGTCTTAATATGTTTATTAATTTCCTGCAAGCTTACTCCCTATGTCATTAATCAGGTATAGAGCTACTGTATTTTTTCTTTTGCATCATTGAATAATTGTTACATGTGATTCTTATGCTAAATGTGATTGACACATCTTTTCTCTCCAATTTTTTATTGTTTCAGAATGTTCGTGTGGCATACAAAGCGGGCAAGATTAATTTTTGGGCTTCATCGTCGAGTGTACAGAAAGAGAGAATCACATGTAAGGTAATTATTTCTTCTTTCAGAGGGAGGCCTGGTTATTGAAAGAGAGAAGTCATTGGTTCTTTTTTCTTGATCTGCTCGGAGAAATTAAAGGTTTCAGGCTCTTGATCTGGTCGGTGGTGTGGTGCATCTACCAGCAACGTTTGCGATGACAGAACCATACACCCAAGCTCCTCCTCCAAGCAGCAAGGTGATCCCTCCACTCTGCAGTTTTTCTTCACACAATGCAGCACTACATGTGTCTATTTTTTGCCATGTACAATTTGGGCACTCTAGGACATCTATGACAGACCTCTGTTAACCGTAAAGATAGATTGTAATGACCATGGAAAAGGAAATGTAGACTAAGTAACTACCCTGTTAGATATTAACTGGAACAATTCCAATATTATGAACCCCTCTCTAGCATCATGCCTATGATGAATTCTAAATTGGACGTCAAGACCTAAGTATGAACTGCCTATTACTTGGTACTTTGCTGCTTTGTATTACAATTTTTTATTAGTTTACCTGAGAGAAATATAGAATGAAGTTATAACTACGTGTCTCAAATAAGTTAGTTTTCCAAGTTCAATTATAAGCTCTGAGTTAGTATGTTTATGTTCTTATTTTTTGGATTTACTTCTTTGCAGATCTTAGCTTTATTATTCCAGCCTCCCCTTTGCAATGATACCCTGAAGGTGAAGTACTACCTTCCTCCCTCATTTTATTTTGTAAGGAGACGCGATGGATGACAAGAACTAAGTATGAACCGCCTATACTTTGCTGCTTTGTGTTACATATTTTTTGAAAAATAGTTTACTGAGAGATATCTATAATGAAGTTATAATACATGTGGCAGAATAAGTACTTTTCTAAAAAAACAATTTAACATGGTTTGAGCAGCAGCCTTTGTAATCACACTTTTGTGACTTGCAGTAGTTTGAAGGAACTCCCCAGAACTTCTTCTTAAGTTTTCGTTAGCGGGAAAAAGCCAGTCCCTGTGCAAAATCAGTGTGAAACTTTAAATAGTCCATGTGCAAAATCACACTGATTTTCAGTAGCCGAAAAGGGCCAGTCCCTATGCAAAATCAGTGCAAAATTGAATATGTACACCTTCCATTCACCTTTTTTGTATTTCGTAAACCATTGTAAAAGTCTAAATAGCTTTTGAATCAAGCCTTGGTTGAAAGTGGAAACTCATAATGGCCATCTGTTTGCAGGGTCTTGCTGATTGAAAGTGGAAACTCATAAAGGGAATTTGTTTGCAGCGTCTTGGTGAGCTGGGATGACGATTTATGTATATTCGTACTTGGAGGTGATGAACCAATTCCCCTCTGATTGGTGTTTAATAGTAGGAATTTAGATATCATGTTCTTTCAGTTCTCATTTATAGGAATTGCAACTAGGTCATGTCATCAAGGGTAGAAAACCTTGCACAAAAAACTGGACGCCTTTTGGTGTGGTCTGCACCACACTAACTTCACTGGGTCTATTTCAATTCTCCCCACATGATAAATTCGAAGCTCATTTTTCATTGCATTTAGTTATTTGTTACATCTCGCTGTATTTCATTTTGCCTTCCTAGAATCTCTGAACTAATTTTATTTCTGTTCATGTTCTTAGTTAACATGAGCATTCAGTTTTAGATATTTATACATAGCAGCATTGGTTGTCTTAAATTCGCTTCATCTTTATTTTATGGTTTGAAGATTAAAGATGTGGTAATATAAGAAGTGCCATTTGTCGACAAGGTGCATCAACACTGAATGGGGTTTCCGTTGTTCCTCCTAGCACAACTTTTTTGTGACAGGTGACTAGATATAAGGTGCAATCAGTTTACAACCAACTCATTTGAGAATCATTTCTACTGCATAAACCCTTAATTGCCTTTTAACATGTGATTGCATGAGTTGTAGTTCTGAATCTGTCGTCTATCATGGTCATGGCAGGTATACGAGCTTGAAGCGGTGCAGTACAGTAGCCGAGCTCATGGTCGTGCACCACCTCGAGGTCACTGCATCCCGGACCACTTTTCATCTTTTTCCTAGCTTTTTCGATGAAGCGGTAGGCTCCTCTGTAAGATTAGCTCCACGGTGGAGTGTTGGCTATGCCGTCATGGCAAGCTCCCCTGTCACCGAGCGCTCCATCGACCACCTTAGCAATGTTAGTACCCACCCAGACCAGCTTTGTCCCTATGCATTTTTTGTCTGTTCCAACAACAGCTTCTCTGAACTCTGAATAGCCCAAGATGCAATGTTATTCTTCTGTTACAGAATTCTTGCCTGGAATCGTTGTTGTTTATCCAGAGTACTTCTGACAATTCAGGGAGTACTATAGTACTACTGTGAATACTTCTGTTTATGTGAATACTTCTGTTTATGACAGGCAGTCAGGCATGATTGTGTTTATTCTTTTTAAGAGGAACGTAGCCCAGCCAGTGAGCATGGTGTTCCATGTACTGTAGGGGTGCTTTTAGGCCATCAATGTGATCAATGGTCGATGAGTAGTTTGTTTTTATTTGGTTAATAGTCTACCTAAGTACTGCAATATGAGTAATAAAATTTTCAGCTTCTGTCTAATTATATAGCAATTTCTTAGGAATCTTATCCTTAGTTATGATTTTTTTACTACTTCGTCTGCAGCTCGGATTTTACTTTTTCCATTCTTATTTCTTGGTAGCAGAGGTGTAAGTTGAGTAGTGACGTTGATCAATGGATGATGAGTAATCACGTTGCAATTTCCTAAGGATCAAATAAAATTAATTACTTTTCATCGACAAATAAAGCATGTCTTAACAATGTGGTAGTTGCATCTGGCGGTTGCGCAGTCGCGCAACGGGTCATCTAGTCATCATAAAAGAGACTGCTAACAGCAGCTAGCAGCTGCTTCGATGCACCAAGGACCAAGGCCCCATGGCCGTGATGTTGGCCTTGAATCAAGAGGTGCTCTGTGAGGAAATTAAGCAAGACCTGCACCACAAAGAACTTGGTGCTTCCGTCCAAGAGGTGCAGGTGCTTGTCGTGTTCGCGGGCGTGGCATAAGATATGCCGCCGCTGGTAGAACAAACACGGCCAATAACATGTGTATGGGCTGGATGGAAGCCGATGTCTCCGCAACGACGCCAAGCAGGCGTAAATTACCCCTCCGAGTTGTACGTCTATTTTCCATGTCACATCGACCTAATGAGCGGGTTCAACATGTTAGACTTGGCTAAATTTTTAAAAGGGGTATAATCCGAGACAAGTTTCACTAAATAGAGTAATTCGGAGAAATTTTCACTTAATGTGGTAATGGTGTCGTAAATGTATAATTAGGTGGTAATTATATGGGGGAATAGCTCCTGTGCGACGTATTTCCACGGAATGGTGAAAAACATGACATCTTTGGAAGAAATAGCTGTTGCGCGACGTTCCGGACGGCCAAAATAGCCAGGACACAACATGGTTGATTAAACGGTCGTAATGTTGTCTCCGCCAGATTTAATTAGTTGGGCTAGAAGAATTCGGGCAAAAACAGCCCGTTATTCAGACAGGTGGGGTCCCAATTAATTGGCCGCCGACTGAATCTTGGAGCTGACCTTGCTGCCCCTGCCCGCTCCCCACCCGTCCCCTCCTTCTTCGGCGGCGGCGGCCAGTTTTGTTCTCGGCGGCGCGGTAGCCTGCTCGTTTCGATTAGGATCTGTCCCTAGTCGTCTCGGCCGATTCGAGACCCGTCTCAGTCTCGGGCCTGCTCGTTTTGATTAAGCGGTGTGCTGCTGAACGAGGGGGAAGGAGATGGACCCCGAGGAGACGGGCGAGACAACTTCAAATAGGTAAATGGATCCCTTTTTGTCTTAATTTTAATTCTGTGCTTCTCTTTATCTAGAATTGTATGCGGTTTGTTCCGATTCCGCTACCTCACACATCCCGTCGCCATTCAAAACAGAGGTGATGCTTCGCGGAGGAACTTCCAATTCACTGTCAAATTCTTTGTATCTAAGGCGAAGCTAGGTGATGGTATCGTGAGAAACATCGAGAGAGATACATTAGTAAGATGGGAGGTCAAATTTACAGAGATTGATCCCCAAGAGTTACAAATTTTGGAAGAGAAGGCTGTGAAGAATGTGGTGGAGAAACTTAGAGAGAGCGTTCTTTGGGGTCCGGAGCAAGAAGTAGCATTGTTACGGTTTGATAATTAGAAGGGCGAGTATGTTAGAATTGAGAATGGAGAAGAGATGGTTGAAGAAATTGATCGGCAGGATGGTTGGACAAGCAAAGAGGCTACTTTTCGAGCAGAGCTTGTTGAACTGAATGCAGATTCAAAGGTTGGATATGTGCCATCAAAGTTGGCTTCACAGATGTTAGATGATGAGTGGGCATCACGGAGGCAGATCGTGCCCATACGTACCGAGGTGACAGTTTTAGGTGAGGGGGCTGATACTGATGTAGGTGTTGTTTGTGTTGACTGGAATTGGAATTCAGTAGAATTAGCTGACACTGCTGATTTGGTCATTGCACCAATGGAAGACACTGAGATGGCTGAATGTTTTGGAATTCCAGTAGATGAGCGAGATAAGAAGGAGAAGGAGAGTGATGATAGAAGTGACACTGCTGATGCTAACAGAAATCATTTTGAAGATGTGGATGAAGAGTTGATGCATGAAGCTGCAGATGATGTAAATGACGAGTATGATGATGAGCTGGTAACTGTGTATGATAAAGAAAACCCTGTGATTGCTGTAGAAAGGTTGTTTCCAAACATGGAAGAGTTCAGAATGTGTTTCAAGACTTATGCAATCAAGAAGGAGTTTGACGCCAACACCAAGTGGACTGATAAAAAGAAGTTTTATGCGAGGTGCAGAGGTTTTGATGGGAGTGCCAAGCCTTGCAAATGGTACATTTCTGCTAGACGTCAGCCTGATGGCAGTACCATCAGAGTTAATCAAATCCCACATGTACATAGTTGCATTACTAGTTCACAGAATCCAACCACAATGACATCACAGGCTTGGGTTGCAGAAAAGATCACTCCTATTTTAGCCAAGACACCAAACACCACAGCAAAGAAGCTGAAAACAGACATGGAAAAGGACTACCCAATTGTTGGGAAATATATCACGGTGTGGAAGGCAAAACAAAGGGCAATGAAAACATTATATGGTGATTGGGCAAATACATTTAGGATGCTTTACAGCTTTAAAGCAGAGGTGGAGAAAAGGTCACCTGGCAGTGTTGTTGAGATTGATACTGAGGTAACAGAGGATGGCAAGGTCTACTTCTCTAAGTTTTTTATGGCATTGAAACCTTGCATCGATGGCTTCAAAGCAGGTTGTCGTCCATATTTAAGCATAGACTCCTCTTTTTTTAACTGGAAAGTGGAATGGTCAATTGGCAGCATGCAATGCTCTAGATGGACATAACTGGATGTTCCCTATTGCTATAGGCATGTTTCAATCAGAGACAGAGGCTTCATGGACATGGTTTATGATGCAGTTGAAAAGATGCTTAGGGCCGGTGTCACCTTTGGCAGTCCACACAGATGCATGTAAAGGGCTAGAAAATGCAGTGAAGATTGTGTTTCCTCATGTTGAGCAGAGAGAGTGCTTCGGCCATATGTGGATGAATTTGATCAAAAAATTCAGAGGGGAAGAATTTGGCCGCATGTGGCCGGCAGCAAGATCTTACACTACCCAGACACATTCATATCATCTGGGTAAGATAATGGCAGCATGCAGTGAGAATGATTTTGGTACATGGCTGAAAACCTACCATTCTCTATTGTGGTATAGGTCAGGATTTAATACTGCAATCAAGTGTGATCATATCAACAATAACTTGGCAGAAAGTTTTAACAACAAGGTGAAGGGGTTAAAAGACTTGCCTGTGCATGACATGGTTGACCAGATCAGGATCATGATCATGCGCTTGTGGGAATTGAGAAGAAGGATTGGTGATTGTTTGCAAGGGGATAAGCTGCCGGCAGTGGTAGAACAGGTTGTCAATAGGAGCAGAAATCTTGCACATTTGTGTGTTGAAAAATCTTCATTGTGGGGTGTTGAAGTTAGAGATACAAAAACTGGCAGGAGGCATTGTTAGCACCCGTTTTTGGCAGATTGCCAGTTTCAGGTTCAAGGAGGATTTGGCGGCTTAAAGAAGGCAACAAAGAAGGCTAAAATGGTGATATGGGAAGCTTTCCAGGAAAAGATGGCCGGAAGAAGGCTGCCAATAATCCGGCAACCGGAACAAGGCGGAAGCTGGATTCGGGAGTGCGAAGTTGCCTGAAGACATAGCGAGCTAAGTCAAAGGAAGCAATAAAGGTGGCTGAAAAGAAGCCAACTTTGTCAACACAAGGTGGCAAAAAGGAAGTCAATGTTGTCAAGACAAGGCGGCAGAAAAGAAGTCAACATTGTCAAGACAAGACGGCATAAAGCCAACTTTGTCAAATACAAGCCGGCAAGTCAACTTTCCACCGATCAAGGCAGAAAAATAGAAGACAACTTTCAAGGTCAAGATCAAGGCGGAAAACGAGAAGACAACTTTCTAAGATCAAGGCTGGAAAATGGGAGGCAACTTTCTAAAAGAAGCCGGACAGAAATCCGGGTCTAATACGAAGCCGATCAAGATATCTCGTCTCTAAGAAAGAAGGCAAGTTTGAAGCCAATACGGAAGGGAAAAAGGCAACTTTCCAGTAGCCAGCAAGTTGGAAGCCAGTACGGAAGGCAAAAGGCAACTTTCCGAAGTAGCCAACAAGTTTGAAGCCAACGTTGCCGGCCAAAAGTTGCCTATTTTAGAGATGGATTCGACTTAGACTATGATTTGTAAGCCTTGTAGAAGTCCATTACTTGTACGGGAAGTCCAGCCGCCTCATATATATGTGAGAGGTGACGGCCGATTGAAATTAAGCAAACAATCGACAACCTATCAATACAACCTACTTTTATCTCCTCAAACCCTTGTTTATGCTTCCGTTGTTCGGCGACTTCATCTAGATTTCGCCGGGTATCGAAAACCGAGCTGAGAGCGGCCAAGTCCGGCTTAGTTCAGCCAATCGTCGCCGGCTTCCTCAGACGGGGCTTCCCGAGGGGCTGGGGCGTCTGGTCTAAAAAGCGCCTGCTTGCTGTCTTGCGTATCGCGCTGGAAGCAGGCCTCCCGCGGGGCGAGTTGCGGAGTATCTCCCCCGGCACCGCGGGTACACGAGGACGTGTTCGTGTGACGCGTTTCGAGCGCAACACACTTTTTGGCGACTCCGCTGGGGACGATTCGATCTGAAAATTGGACAGCAATGACCAATTCCAAGACCGACGCTGCCGGTATCAATACCGACAACATCATCAAGCCAACTCTCGAGAAGTTGTCGGAAGAACAACGCCAAGGTCTGGAGGCGTGGAAGAAGAAGAGAGATGAGGAGTTCGAGGCGCTGCGAGCCAAGCGGGATCAAGAAGATCAAGACCTGTACTTATCCAGCTTCAAGGTAGATCGGCAAGGTATAATCTCGCCGATCAAGGAGCCGGAATTTGTACCGCTGGATGCCAACATTGACAAACCCGCTGTAAGTAGTAGCCTTTTTTCCTCTGAACAGATAGCCGAAATTCAATTTCATGTTTCGCAAGGCACTGCCAATGTTTACGACCTTATGCTAGAACATGAAAAGGCTAAGAAAAACACGTCCCATGACCAACCATCGGACAAACAACCGATCGGTCAAAGTAGGGAAAACCAACTTGTGCCTACGCTGCCATGTCCAACTCCTGTCCAGAGTATGCCTAACTCGGCAAGCCAGCCGAGTCAGACAAGGCGGATTCTGGGTCATGAGTCAATGCCGAATCAAAATTCGGCTACTTGGGTGCAAGCTGGCCCTGCCGCCAATTCTTCTCTCGTGCCGGCTCAATCGGCCATTATGGACGATTCCTTAGCCGAATTCAGGAGAAGATTGGACCAGATAGCTTTTGACAAGCTCGGGGTGATGCCAAAACATAGAACTTACACTAAGCCTTACCCCGATTACTTTGATCTGCAACCTTATCCACCTGGTTATAGAGTCCCTGAATTTGCCAAATTTAATGGGGTGGATAGTAAGTCAACATGGGAACATATCAGTCAATATTTGGCTCAATTAGGCGAAGCTAACCATGATCACATTAAAGTTCGCCTGTTCTCATTGTCTTTAACCGGCATTGCGTTTTCTTGGTTTTCGGCTTTAGCTCCTAATTCTATACATACATGGTTTCATCTAGAGCAAAAGTTCCATGAACACTTCTTTGCCGGCGAAATAGAGTTAAAATTGTCTCACCTTACATCGGTTAGGCAGAAGCAGGATGAATCGGTATCTGATTACGTCAAGAGATTTAGAAATACCAGAAACCGATGTTATAGTTTGGCAATAACTGAAAGAGACATGGCTGACTTGGTTTTCAATGGTTTAAGGTCCTACCTGAAAGAGAGGTTAGAAGGACATGAATTCTTGTCTGTTGGCCAAGTCCAGGAGAGAGCGTTGGCTCAAGAGAGCCGGGTCAATGAGTCAAAAGACTCGCATCGGATGAGCAGGAGCCGGCTTAATATTGTTGACAACGATGCCGACTCCGGTGATGAAGCCGATGTTTATTCCGCTGAGTTTGTTTGGCCCAGCAAGGCCAAACCATACATGTGTGATGATCTAAAGCCGATTCGTAAAAATCGGGATGACGAAATAAAATGCAGCTTTGACGTAGGCAAGTGTGATAGAATATTTGATGCCTTGTTGAAGGATAAAGTGATAAGGATAAATCATGTTATACCATCGCCTGATGAATTAAGGCGGCGGGCTTATTGCAAGTATCACAATTCTTTCTCTCATGCTACTAATGATTGCAATGTCTTTCGTAAACAGATCCAATCGGCCCTCAACGACGGACGATTGAGCTTTGCCGGCATGGCAATTGATACACAGCCGTTTCCAGTAAACGTGCTAGATCTGGAGGGAAAGAAAGTTCTACTTCGGCCAGAGGCAGCCGAAGCCGCTAATAAATCAAATGTTGTTGTTGGTGAACCCAGGAAGGTGGCCAGCAGCAAGGCGGCAGGAAGACAAGTTATAGTGAGCCGGCAACCCGATGGAGGCGAAGTCATCAAGATTACCATCAACAACCCTACACTCGGGGGGCAAGTACCACGGCCAGACAAGTCGCCGCCTAGATTTATCAAGCCCAAGAGCCCAGAAGTTGGCAGATGGAAGACAAACCAGGTTGAATATAGACCAAGGAAGACAAAGCCAACTTTTGACATGCTGCTGAACAAGTACGTGCGCCAGGCCGGGTCGAGGTCGCACCAGTGGCAGTATGGGAAACGACCAAGGTCACCATCCACGGAGGAAAATAGCCGGCACCAGAGGCCGGCTGACGAGGTCAAACGCAGGGCAATCCGGCCATCTATGCAAAGCCGGCTTGTGTATCCCGGAGACATGTCATATTGGCGGATCAAGGCGCAAGGTGCTAAAAAGGCGGAGCCAGAAGGCGGATTAGTCTCAGACAACTTATTGGTTGTTGGAACTCATGTGCTAAAATTGAAGGACCCGATTACAGAGCCGGCAAACAGTGAGCCGATACTTGCTATCGCGCCAAAGCCAGCAACCAATGATCATGAAGCTAGCTCCAGTCAAGCCATGAAAGCTCAACCCCGGGATCCAAAATATACTCAGCCAAAGTGGTGCCCGCCAGGTATAACAAAGACACAAAAGCGGAAACTGCAAAGAGCAAGGAACCGGGAGAAGGCAGAAGAAAGAGCTGAGCAATCCAGGGACGTCAAATTCAATGCTGAGCGACCAATGTTGCCGGCGCAAAAGTGGATTCCTAGGCCAGTCCTTATGGCGGCTTCCGCACCAACTACCATGAGTCCTGCTGTCGATGGTGAAATAGAGCCGGCAGCTACGCCGGCTATCACCTATTCTTCATGGGCTGACGAAGTCGAAGCAGCAGACTTGGCGATGGCAAGTTTGGCAAAGGAGCTGGCAATCCAAGATCCGGCCACAGAGAAGCCGGCAAGTGAAGACCTCGCAATGGAAGAAAAGGCAGAAGAAGAACCAGCAATGTCAGAGTCAACAATGGATGAGTCAGGCAATTTGACAGATGAAGATCTGCTAGATTATGAAGAATCGCCGACTCGGACAGGAATGGACATCAACATGGTGTATTACTTGCCGGCCGAGTTCCGTGCTGTCAAAGAAGGCGAGGTTGCGCAAATCAACTTTGGACCAAAAAATGTTGTCTTCGAAAAACCTGACAAGCCGGTGAAACACCTCAGGCCTCTGTATGTCAGAGGACACATTGATGGCAAGCCGGTCACCAGGATGATGGTGGATGGCGGCGCTGTGGTAAACTTGATGCCATATTCTGTCTTCAAGAAGCTACAACTAGATGATGGCGACCTGATGAAGACAAACATGGTGTTAAATGGGTTCGAAGGAGGAGAAGGAGTAGAAGCCAAAGGCGTTATCAGCTTGGAGCTCACAGTAGGAAGCAAGACTTTGGCTACCGCCTTCTTTGTTGCTGAGGTGCAGGGAAACTACAATGTGCTGCTAGGACGGGATTGGCTTCATGCTAACCAGTGTGTTCCGTCTACTATGCACCAGCAACTAGTGCAATGGGTTGACGACGAAGTTGAAGTTGTCCATGCTGACGAATCGGCATGCATTGCGTTAGCCGAGTCGATTGTTGACTGGCAACATTCTAATGTCACATGCCTTTCTGGGCGTGATTTATCCGGATTCGACTTCCTAAGTGCTACCAGGGACGGATTCGTGCCAGTATCTCTAAAGCCGATTGGTAGCAATCGGCTGCCGCTCAAGTAGATGGATCAAAATGATGAGTGGCTGCAGAAGCGTCTGGACGAGTATCGGACCGAAAGGAACGATATGTATGAAGCAATTGAAGAACCAGATGACATGGATAAGTTGGGACAAGGCTTTACATCGGCTGACTTGCTGGAAGAAGTTGACATTGGGGATGGCACTGTCCCTAGACCGACATTTGTAAAGCAAAAGTTGGCGGCCGATTATAAGTCTGAATTAATCGCGCTAGTCAAAGAGTACGTGGATTGCTTTGCATGGGAATACCACGAGATGCCTGGGTTAAGCCGAGAGTTGGTCGAACATCGGTTGCCTATCAAAGCCGGCTTCAGACCATACAAGCAGCCGGCTCGCAAATTTAATCCACTGATCTATGATCGGATAAAGGCGGAAATTGGCAGGCTTTTGAAAGCCAACTTTATTCGGCCCTGTAAGTATGCCGAATGGTTATCCAACATTGTGCCGGTCGAAAAGAAAGGATCCGACAAGATTAGGGCATGTATTGATTTCAGGGATTTGAATCGAGCCACGCCAAAGGATGAGTACCCTATGCCAATAGCCGACATGCTTATCAACGAAGCCTCAGGTCACAAAGTTATCAGCTTCTTGGATGGCAACGCAGGTTACAACCAAATATTTATGGCCGAAGAAGATTCGGCTAAGACGGCGTTTCGCTGCCCAGGCTTTGTTGGCTTGTTCGAATGGACCGTGATGACTTTTGGATTGAAGAATGCCGGAGCCACCTATCAAAGAGCGATGAACCTGATATTCCATGATCTTCTGGGAGTCGTACTGGAGGTATATATTGATGACGTGGTGGTTAAGTCGGACGGCGAGTCAAATCACTTGGCCGACTTGCGGCTGGCGTTTGAAAGAATGAGGAAGTACGGGCTCAAGATGAATCCTTTGAAGTGTGCCTTTGGCGTGTCGGCTGGGAGATTCCTTGGTTTCATCATACATGAACATGGCATAGAAGTTGATCCGGCAAAGATTGAAGCCATCCAGAAGATACAGGCGCCGGGTTGCAAAAATGACATGCAGAAGTTTCTGGGCAAGGTAAACTATTTGAGAAGATTCATTGCTAACTTGTCTGGAAAAGTTGATGCATTTACACAGATCCTTCGGCTCAAGAATGATGATGAATTCACCTGGGGGGCAAAGCAGCAAGAGGCGTTTGACAAGATAAAAACTTGCCTGTCTACTCCTCCAGTTCTCAGGAAGCCGGCTCATGGTCAACCTTTCCGGCTTTATATTGCTGAGGACAAAGTGATCGGAGCTGCCTTAACTCAGGAAGCCGAAGGACAAGAGTACATCATCACTTATCTGAGTAGACGTTTGCTGGATGCCGAGTCAAGGTACAGCTTTGTAGAAAGGTTGTGTTTGTCTCTTTACTTTGCCTGCACCAAATTGCGACATTATCTGCTATCCAGTGAATGCAAAGTCTTTGGTCAGACCGATGTTCTCAAACACATGATACAAAGGCCGATTCTTAGTGGGCGAATCGGCAAGTGGGCGTACGGGTTGATTGAATATGATTTGGCTTATGAACCACTAAAATCTATGAAAGGCCAAATTGTAGCTGACTTTATTGTTGAACATCGGATTGACCTGGAGGAAGAAGCCGGCTTAAATATTGTGTCGGCTGTACCGTGGAAGCTTTATTTTGACGGCTCAGTCTGCAGCAGCGGACAAGGAGTTGGCATTGTGTACATCTCACCACACGGTACTGTTTTTGAAGCCTCTTGTCGTCTTGACTATTTATGCACTAACAATGAAGCCGAATACGAAGCACTTCTATTCGGGCTAGAAATATTGGTGGACGCAGGGGTAACTCATGTCGAGGCATATGGAGATTCGTTGCTTATTGTCCAGCAAGTGGCCAAGATTTGTCAATGCAACAGCGGGTCTCTCAACATTTATCTTGATAGATGCCTGGATATGATTTCAACGTTGGATTATTTCCACATATCTCATGTTCCTAGGCAAGACAATTGGCTTGCGAATGAGTTGGCACAACAGGCATCTGGCTATCACGTCAGTCGTGGTTTATTCTTTATCAAGGAACAGCCAACAACTCATGTTGCCAACTTGGAGGAAGCCAGTCAGGAAGCCGGCTTGTTGGAGCCGGCTAAGGAGAAAGCCAAACAGGAAGCCGGCTTGTTGGAGCCGGCTAAGGAGGAGTCAAGTGACAACTTGGCGGACGACTGGAGACAACCTTATATTGACTATTTACAAGATCCAAGTCGAAAAACAGACAGAGCAGTTCGGCGCCTAGCTCTCAAGTATACATTGGTGGATGCCGCCTTATATCGCCGAACTGCCGATGGTCTTCTTCTAAAGTGCTTGAATGAAGACGAAGCTAGAGTTGCCATGGGAGAGGTACATGATGGTTTATGTGGAACACATCAGTCGGCCCACAAGATGAAGTGGATGCTCAGGCGAGCAGGTTTTTATTGGCCGACAATGATCAATGACTGCTTCAGATATTACAGGGGATGTGAAACCTGCCAGAAGTTTGGAGATATTCAGTTGGTGCCAGCTTCACCTCTTAATCCAATTATAAAACCGTGGCCTTTCCGGGGTTGGGCGCTTGACTTTGTCGGCATGATCCATCCGCCTTCATCCAAGGGGCATCGGTTCGTATTGGTGGCTACTGATTATTTCACCAAGTGGTCTGAAGCAGTACCTCTCAGAAACATGACCCACAAGGAGGTGATCCAGTTTATTACAGAACATATCATCCATCGATTCGGCATTCCGCAGACTCTTACCACAGATCAAGGTACTTCCTTCATGGCTAAGGAGGTGAAGCAATTTGCCGAATCACTTGGAATCAAGATGCTCAGTTCATCTCCCTACTATGCACAAGCCAACGGACAAGCCGAGTCAAGCAATAAAATCTTGGTCAAATTGATCAAGAAGAAGGTACAGGATCATCCAAGGAGGTGGCACGAGGTACTGTCCGAAGCATTGTGGGCGCACAGGATCTCAAGGCATGGAGCAACCAAGGCAACTCCTTTTGAGTTGGTGTATGGACAAGAAGCCGTTTTGCCAGTAGAAGTGAATCTGGCTGCCTTGAGGCTTGCTAAGCAAGATGACTTGTCGGCTGAAGACTACTGCAGCTTGATGATGGACAATGTTGATGAAGTAGCCGACAAGCGTGTTATTGCCTTGCGAGAAATTGAGAAGGAAAAGTTGCGGGTGGCAAAAACTTACAATAAGAAGGTCCGGCTAAAAGACTTTCAAATTGGCGACTTGGTCTGGAAAGTTATATTGCCAGTTGGCTCTAGAAGCCGGAAATTTGGCAAATGGTCCCCAAACTGGGAAGGGCCGCTGCGAGTCGCGAGAATAGTACCCGGCAACTCTTATCTGGTGGAGACATTGGAAGGCAGCATGTTGCCTCGAGCTATCAATGGGAAATACTTGAAGAAATTCCACCCGAGCGTGTGGCAAACTGCATGAGTTGCACGTATGGCCGATATACATATATCGCCCTTAGCATATGGCCGATGAGCTTAAGCATCGCCCTTAGACAAAAACTTCTACATTGAATATTTTCTAGTACGCAAGCTCTACTAGAAAACAGGGGGCATGTGTTAGCACCCGTTTTTGGCAGATTGCCAGTTTCAGGTTCAAGGAGGATTTGGCGGCTTAAAGAAGGCAACAAAGAAGGCTAAAATGGTGATATGGGAAGCTTTCCAGGAAAAGATGGCCGGAAGAAGGCTGCCAATAATCCGGCAACCGGAACAAGGCGGAAGCTGGATTCGGGAGTGCGAAGTTGCCTGAAGACATAGCGAGCTAAGTCAAAGGAAGCAATAAAGGTGGCTGAAAAGAAGCCAACTTTGTCAACACAAGGTGGCAAAAAGGAAGTCAATGTTGTCAAGACAAGGCGGCAGAAAAGAAGTCAACATTGTCAAGACAAGACGGCATAAAGCCAACTTTGTCAAATACAAGCCGGCAAGTCAACTTTCCACCGATCAAGGCAGAAAAATAGAAGACAACTTTCAAGGTCAAGATCAAGGCGGAAAACGAGAAGACAACTTTCTAAGATCAAGGCTGGAAAATGGGAGGCAACTTTCTAAAAGAAGCCGGACAGAAATCCGGGTCTAATACGAAGCCGATCAAGATATCTCGTCTCTAAGAAAGAAGGCAAGTTTGAAGCCAATACGGAAGGGAAAAAGGCAACTTTCCAGTAGCCAGCAAGTTGGAAGCCAGTACGGAAGGCAAAAGGCAACTTTCCGAAGTAGCCAACAAGTTTGAAGCCAACGTTGCCGGCCAAAAGTTGCCTATTTTAGAGATGGATTCGACTTAGACTATGATTTGTAAGCCTTGTAGAAGTCCATTACTTGTACGGGAAGTCCAGCCGCCTCATATATATGTGAGAGGTGACGGCCGATTGAAATTAAGCAAACAATCGACAACCTATCAATACAACCTACTTTTATCTCCTCAAACCCTTGTTTATGCTTCCGTTGTTCGGCGACTTCATCTAGATTTCGCCGGTATCGAAAACCGAGCTGAGAGCGGCCAAGTCCGGCTTAGTTCAGCCAATCGTCGCCGGCTTCCTCAGACGGGGCTTCCCGAGGGGCTGGGGCGTCTGGTCTAAAAAGCGCCTGCTTGCTGTCTTGCGTATCGCGCTGGAAGCAGGCCTCCCGCGGGGCGAGTTGCGGAGTATCTCCCCCGGCACCGCGGGTACACGAGGACGTGTTCGTGTGACGCGTTTCGAGCGCAACAGGCATGTTGTGGACACTGAATTGCATGAATGCACTTGCCTCGAGTGGCAACACACTGGGAAGCCATGTGAGCATGCCATACTTTTCTTGGCCTCTAAACCGAAGTTAAATATGCACCCATATTTGCATGAATATTACTCAGTAGCAAGATTCAGGGCTGCATATGCAGCACCAATTTCACCACTTACAGACCAGACTCAGTGGCCTGAAGTGGATATTGAATTTACCTTGTGTCCTCCTCTAACAAGAAGAAAGGCTGGCTGGCCAAAACAGAGTAGATTCAAGCCATGGTTTGAGAAAGGTGGGAGTAGTAAGAAGGCAAAAAAAGATGACAAGCCAAAAATGTTCCAAAAAGGTAACGAAAATAGATGCAAGCTTTGCCAGGAACTTGGGCACCGAGCTGGATCTACCAAATGCCGTTACACTCCTGAAAGGCCAAGGTAAGTTGATGTTTGTGTTCTAATTGTTTTTGTTGTTTTTTCATTTTGTAACCAAATGCCATGCTTTATTTCGGCATAGAAAACGAAAACCTGCTGCTCAGCCCTTGTTGTTGAAGATTGCTGGCCAACAAAGAAGAGAAGAGTTGGCGAATGTAGAAAAAGAAGAAGTGTACAGATTAGGTTCAGTTGCGATGAAACAGTGCAAACTGAACATGTTCTGTCCGATGAAGTGCAAACTAAACCTGTTCTGCATTTTGACGTGCAAACTGAACCTGTCCTGGATGCTGAAGTGCAAACTGAACCTGTCCTGGATGCTGAAGTGCAACCTGAACCTGTTCTGGATGCTGAAGTGCCTGTTCTGACCGATGAAATGCAGACTGAACCTATTCTGGATGCTGAGGTGCAAGCTGAACCCGTGAGAAGAAGAAGAAGATGTGTTGTGGGTACGCCTAATGTGGAAGATGCAAAGAAAAGCAAGAGCATGAGTGAACTTCTCGGCATAGAATCAAAAATGACGACGCAGAAGAAATCGAGAGGTAGAAGAATTGAAACATTTGAGGCAGATTCGTAAAAACACTTGTGGTATAATAATGCACTTTGATTTGATTTGTATCATGTAAAAATATTTGTTAATTGGGGTTGGTCATTGTATCCCCATATTCGTGAAATTGGGGCTGGGGTATTGATGTTTCAATGCTATCTGAACTCAAATATGTATGTTAGCTGATCAATCTGAGCCCTTTTGCTTAGTTAAGCTCATAGTCATCAAAAGTGTGTTTCAAATGACCTCCAAAGGTAAGGTAAACGACCTAATTTCTAAGCAAGTTTTTTTGCACCTTATCTAAATCAGCCAAATAATTTTTCTAGACATCTATTCTATCTATATAGTGTAAATCTGAAGTCTCACTATTTATTGAACTAATCTTCCATTATTTTTTTGAAAAAACATGGTTTAGTAGAAAACCATATATAAAAATAAGTAAAAAACATGTTTATATTTTTTTTCTCGTTGCTATATGACATAAGAAGACTATGTGCGACGAGTTTGTATTTTTTTTTATTTTTCTTGTATTAGTTATGCTCAACCCCAGTCATCGAAACCCTCTCCTCTCAACTTTGAAGTCCATACTACATTGTTCGAGGAATCACATATGAGTGAAGCCATTTTTGTGTAAATGCCTGTAAACCATGTTTATATTTTTTTCTCGTTACTATATGACATAAGAAGACTATGTGCGCCGGATTTGTATTTTTTTTTTTTGAATTAGTTATGCTCATTTGAACGTGTTCGAGGTCTCTCACTTGATTTTTGAATTTTTCGTAAAAATGTATGTAAACCATATTAATATTTTTCTCTCGTTGTTGTACAACATAACAAGATTATGTGCGCAAGCGGCGTATTTTTTTGATTTTTTTTAATTAGTTATGCTCAACCCTAATCACTGAAACAATCTCAAAATCCCTCTAAACCCCGAAAACCCCGTCTGAAACCCCGCACCCTTCTGGGCCGTTGATCGCTGTGCGTGGACGGTTGAGATCGTTGTGCGTGACGCGCCGATCCGCGTGGATGGTTGATCTGCAATTTGATTGGCTCGCGCATCGGAAGCGCTGATTGGATGGAGCGGTGTGGTTTGGATTGGACTGTCCATTTGATCTCGGCCATATTCTAATCCAACGGTAGAAAACGACACGATGCATGGAAAAAGCCTATGCGCGTCTGATTTTGTGTGTTTGTTCACACTCCACTGACCAAGACATGCAGCAATCCACGTAGCCTGCTCGCCCTCTTGATGCATGCATGCATGCATGCCCAGTCGCACCGCTGCTTCGCCTCGTTCTACGTAGCCCTGCTCACCCTCTCGACGCAATAATGCGTCGCACTCAGGCCATTTGCAGCGATTCAGACCACCCGAGACGCGCAGAAGATCATCCCGTGTCGCTCTAGTTTGAACGGCCATTTGCAGAAAAGCGATTCAGGCTTGTTTGAACCGCGTGCTCGGCAAAGACGAAGTCAAATAGACGAACGGCGTCCATTAATGTCACGCGTGCTCGGCCGTGTTCCACGAGATGAAGGTCAAACGGCGCCCCATTCACCATTCGTCTACCTCTAAGCCTCATCTTCCTATTTAACCACACCTCCCGTCCCCTACCTCTAAGCCTCATCTTCTTCTCTGCCATCACAAGCACCAAACACTCGCACTCGCACTCGCATCTCGCATCCAAGCCACATCCAAGCGCCGCCGCCGCCATGGATGAGTTCACCGGGCCAACGTTCCGTCTACCCAACACCGTGGCCGAGAGGCAGTACCCCGCCGGGGTCGTCGTTGAGAGGGCACTCCGGGGTGGGCCATCTCTCGCTGGAGGGGTTCATTGGAGTTCCCGACCTGGTTCCTTACCAACTGCTTCAAGCACTTACCTCGAGGCTCGCCGGTGATGTTCACCATCGAGGAGGTTCGCATGGGAGGAAGTGGTCTCATTGCACGCTTCACCAACCCGTTCGATGCATATCACCTTCTCGCCCAGGTCTTCTACGGTGGGTGCGAGTTTATCGCATTCACCACGTACAACTTCTTCACCGACCTTGATCGCCCCTTCCCCGCCTTCATGCACTCCCTCCCCTACAACATGCCGGCCGATGATGAGGAGTGAAGACGTCTCCATGTTGGAGTAGGGAGGCCGTCGAAAGAAACATGCCGGCCGATGAAGAGGAGCAAAGAGGCGGGCTCTACTTTATCATGTTTTCCTTTTATCGTGTCTATGTAATGGGGCCGCCCCTATGTAATGTCGTGTCGTGAACTTATTTCATTTTTATCGTGTCCGTCGAATCTATTTTGTTATTGCAGTAATCTATATATATGTTGTTATTTTTGTGCCAAAATGTTCGTGCAAAATTCATTTATACGTGCCAAAAATGTATTGTTCATCCTAATATGTATGTTTCGTTCAAATTTGCTCCTTGAATATTATTGATATGTTGTACGAAAAAGTAATATTCTTTGCATACAATTAACTAATATTCAAAGGCAAGTTTTGCCTTTTTCCATGCAAATAACAAAATTCAAAGGCTAAGGCAAGGAAAACAAGTAAAACATGTCGTAGCTCTTTGTATTTTGCCGCATTTTATTTACCAGGAATTCAAAGGCTAAGACAAGTAACAAAATTTAAAGGCTAAGAAGTGCATGTTTCTAAGAGGTTTTTTGCCGAAGCAAAATTTTATTTTAGAGCTTTTAGCCTAAGCATTTTTCGCTCTATGCTATACAAAAAAAAAGGGTGCCCACAAGCAGGTGGGCTGGTTTTCTCTTTGGCCTGGTTGTTTTCTTGATGTCTACGCACGATTCAATTCTTGTAGACAGTGTTGGGCCTCCAAGAGCAGAGGTTTGTAGAACAGCAGCAAGTTTCTCTTAAGTGAATCACCCAAGGTTTATCGAACTCAGTGAGGTAGAGGTCAAAGATATCCCTCTCAAGCAACCCTACAATTAAGATACAAGAAGTCTCTTGTGTCCCCAACACACCCAATACACTTGTCAGATGTATAGGTGCACTAGTTCGGCGAAGAGATAGCGAAATACAAGTGATATGGATGATTGCAAGTAGTAATTGCAATCTGGAATAAAAATGGCAGCAAGAAAACATGTAGCAGAACTTGTTGTAAACGGTGTTTCAATGCTTAGAAACAAGGCCTAGGGATCATACTTTCACTAGTGGACACTCTCAACAATGATCTCATAATTGAATAAATAAAAGCTACTCTTAAACACTCTCTTGTTGGATAACAAACACCATTCATTGTGTAGGGCTACAAAAGCACACCTCAAGCCGGAGTAAACAAGCGCCACAACGTCATAAAGGAATCACACACGGTGCACACACTGTCACCTTTACACCGTGGAGAGTACCGGAGTTCATATTAAAGTAACCTATAGAGTGCATAATAAATAAAGAGTAACATCTACATATTCAACTAGATTAGCACAACTGAACACAAGTAAATACTACTCGGGATTATTCTCCTTCTTGATGAAGCAAGAGTACTATGCGTAGGGCTGCAAAAGCACACCTCAAAGTCTGAGTAAACAAACACCACAATTCTCAAGAATAAGCCATGATAAATGTCTAAATTATTTATAGAGTCACACAAGTACCCACACTGTCACCTTGATACCGTGTTGTCACAATGACTCCAGAAACTAGACAAAATCACTTGAGTAGCATAAACATTATTAATGTATTCAGCGATACTAGCAATACACATGATCACATAAAGATCACACTATGTGAGAGAGAGATGACCACATAGCTACCGGTAGAGCCCTCAGCCTCGGGAGAGAACTACTCCCTCCTCATCATGGGAGTCAGCAGCGGCGATGAAGATGGCGGTGGTGTCGATGGAGATGACTCCGGGGGCAATTCCCCGTCCCGGCAGCGTGCCGGAACAGAGACTTCTTTCCCCCGAAACTTGTCGTCGATGGCGGCGGCGCTGCGGAACTCTTCTGGAAATATAACTTGGTATTTTAGGGTTTTCGCGTCTGAGGCAATATATAGGCGAAGGGGCGGCGTCGGTGGAGTCCCGAGGGGGCCACACCATATGGCGGCGTGGCAGGAGGTGGGCCTGCGCCGCCAGGTGGTTTGGCCGCCTCCTGGCTCCTCTTCGTCTCTCCTTCGGACTCCGTGTACGTGTTGGAAAAATAGGGACGTGGCCTTTTGTTTCGTGCAATTCCGATAATATTTCCAGAAGTACTTTTCTGAAACCAAAAACAGCAGAAAACAGGGAACTGGCACTGTGGCATCTTGTTAATAGGTTAGTCCCAGAAAATGCATAAAAGTGATATGAAGTGTATATAAAACATGTAGCAAATGGTATAATATAAGCATGGAACAACAGAAATTATGGATACGTTGGAGGCGTATCAAGCATCCCCAAGCTTAGTTCTACTCGTCTTCGAGTAGGTAAAACGATAACAACAAATAATTTCTGAGGAGACATGCTTTCACACAATCTTGATCATAATATTGTAAGACATGTAAGCTGTGATCAAATCATTCAAGGCAAATGTATATAGTTGATATCAAAAGACAAATCAAGAGTCAAACAAGCTAAAAGTTTTCATGAACTATTGCTTCAAAGACATGAAACCGTACAAGGTTCATTAAAGATGATTTAAGTATCCAGCATAGGAGTTCTATCCTTCAACCAAGCATCAAGTAAATTTTCATAACATAGAAGGATTCAGCCAAGTAAACATAAACATGAACGTCATGAATCAACTGTTTCGAAGTCTACTCAACCGGTGAGCGCAAGCATTTGGTATTGGCACCTTGATGTTATGGCAAAGAGAACATTAATAGGGGTTTGGAAGGCCAAAGGAAGAAAGTCTCACAAAGCTATAAGTAATCATTAGACAAGAGGAAGTCTTATGATCGAAGCTATGTAAGGAGTAGTGATTGCCATGCAACGGATGCACATAGAGCTATATGTGTATGAAAGCTCTCTAATGGAACTAGTGGGGGTGCATCCAACTTGGTTGCTCATGAAGACCTAGAGCACTTTTGAGAAGGCTCATCATTGGAATATACAACCCAAGTTCTATAGTGTAAATTCCCCACATAGTTATACAAATAGAACATGAAAACTCTCTCACATGGAGTATAGGTGCTAAACATGAGCACAAATGATGACTATGAATAATGCAGGTGCCATAACATGAGCACAAGTGTGAACAAAGGATAATAATGTTGCCCCCTTTTTCTTTATTCTTCTTTTTTTTTCTTTTTTTCTTTTTTTCTATTTTTTTTCTTTTTCTGTTTCTCTTTTCGATGGCTCAATGGCTCTTTTCACATTCAGGGGCAACATCCTAATACAAAAACACACTTTTTGGTACAAATAACTCATAATAAACTAGACATGATGTATGAAACTGAATGCCTCTGCCAGTGTAGCAGGATATGCAATGATCTAGCGTAACATGGGTAAACCACACATCAGTTGTATAGAATCATGCAAAGCAATATGTATGTGATGAATGACAACAAGTCATGTAATGTAAGATGGATGTTGCATGGCAATATATCTCGGAACAACTATGAAAATGCTGTGGTAGGTAGGTATGGTGGCTGATTTGAGGAAGATGTATGGGCTTATGTGTAGGAGAACAAAAGGAAGTTCTCCCACGGGGTTGGATGTACTGGCGAAGTATGCACAACTCTCAATGTGAGCAGAAGGCAATGCACAGCACCGAAGAGGCTAGCAAAATATGGATGGTGGAAGTGCCAAAAACCGTAGCTTAACATTAGTCAAAAAGAACTCACAAGCTTATTGCAAACAACTAGCAGGTTCAACATTAAGAGCATGATTAAAATTCACTCCAAGAAGGGCCGTTCACGGCGGTACAAGTACCCCGTTAGATCCCTCGACCTTCAGCACAACTTAGTTACTACGATGAACTTTCAGACATGGAAAGCTATCAAATCCAACTACACCTTCAACAATTTTAGTATAGTTTGTAGTACGGTACAAGCTCAAAGACAACAATCCACTAATGTTTTTAACTTAATTAACCAGCAAGATTTACCATCTAATATCTCAAAACATTTGCAAAGAATCAAGTTATCAAAGTTTCAATGATCTACAAGATTATGCAAGTTTTCATACCACTACCACATGCAGCATTTTCTTTTTCCAAGCAAACACCAATCAACTTATTTAAACATAAACTCTCCAAATGATAATATAATGCAGCAAGAGAGTGTTTATAAACACGTGCTAACAGCTCGAAGAGATGCATGAAAAACAGGAGCTAAAAGCACTGCAGTAGCTAGTTAAGAATACTCAACAAATATAAGTGAAGAACATGAGTATTCACATGAAAAAGCGGAGCGTGTCTCTCTCCCACACAAGGATTGCTAGGATCCAAATTTATTCAAACAAAACAAAAATAAAATCACACAGACGCTCCAAGTAAAGCGCATAAGATGTGAAAGAATTAAAATATAGTTTCACTAGAGATGACCTGATAAGTTGTTGATGAAGAAGGGGATGCCTTGGGCATCCCCAAGCTTAGACGCTTGAGTCTTATTGGAATATGCAGGGATGAACCACGGGGGCATCCCCAAGCTTAGGTTTTCACTCTTCTTGATCACATAATATCATCCTTCTCTCTTGATCCTTGAAAACTTCCTTCACACCAAACTCAAGACAGTTCTCATTAGAGGGTTAGTGCATAATCAAAAATTCTCATATTCTGTAATGATACAATCAATCCAAAGCTTCTGGACATTAGCTACAGCCACCAATGCTTTGTGGAGCAAAGAAATCCACACAAACACAGTAAAAGAGCGAATGCAAAACAAAAAGCAGAATCTGTCAAAAACAGAACAGTCTGGAATGACGAATTTTTCGAGTCATTTAAGTTGCTCAGATGGATCTGGCCTAAAATAATGAAAGTTGCGTACATATCTCAGGAATATGCGTGATTTGTTTCAGAATTTTTTGAATTTTCTACAGGGAGATAAGCTCAAATCCGTGACAGCTAAAAATCTGTCACTGCGCAGAAATCCAAATCATGCATCAACTTTCAATAAAAACTTTACTTGGCACAACAATGCAATAAAATAAAGATACAAAGGTGTTGCTACAGAAGTAAGCAAGCTCCTTGACTCAATAAAAGAAAATTGCAGAAAATAAAACAATGGGCTGTCTCCCGTAAGCGCTTTTCTTTACGCCTTTTAGCTAGGCATAGTGATTTTTATGATGCTCACATATAGATGAGAGTTGAAACATAAAAAAAAAGAGCATCAAGAAGAATATATAAAACATGTTTAAATCTAACACTCTTTCTATGCATAGGAGTCTTGTAAGAAAACAAGTAAATGAAGAACAAAGTGACTAGCATAGAAAGGCAAAACAAGTGTAACTTCAAAAATTTCAACATAAAGAGAGAAGACTTAATATTATTGTGATATATGAAATCGTGTCTCCCTCTCTCATAAGGACCAGTAGGTCTTAAAGTACCCAGCAAATAAAAGCAAATCAAGAGAAAGCTCAAAACTTCATCATAAAGAGAAGAAATTTAGTAACATGAAGATTTCTATAACCATACTTTCCTCTCTCAAAATAATTTTCAGCGGCATCATGAATAAACTCAACAATATAGCTATCACATAGAGCATTCTTATCATTATCCATATGCATAATAGTATCACCACTCTCCACATAAGCATGAACATTATATTAGTAATAGTGAGAGTAAAAGTATCACATCCATCATTGCAATCATCAAAATTGGAGGCATAGAATAATCATAATGAATTTTATCCTCAATAGTAGATGGACTGAAAATATCATATTCATCATTGTAAACATCATATATAGGAGGCATAGTATCATCAAAGCAAATTTCCTCCTTAAAGCTTGGGGGACTAAAAATATCATATTCATCACAACTAGCTTCCCCAAGCTTAGACATTTCCATAGCATTAGCAATAATGGTGTTCAAAGAATTTATAGTAATACCATTGCTACCATCATGCAAACAAGCCTCCATAGGTTTTTTAATTTTCTCTTCAAAAGCATCAAGTCCTAATTCAATATAAAGTTCATAAAGATCTCTAATTTTTTTGTTGTTTTCCATTAAGCCTAACTAGTGAAAATAAAAACAAGAAACAAAAAGATATAATTGCAGAATCTAAAGGAAATAACTTCGAGCACTCACACACTAGCAACAAAACTAGAAAATAGCTTAGTAGCCAGAGGATGTGAATACCTTTTACCTTACCTCCCCAGCAACGGCGCCAGAAAATAGCTTGATGTCTACGCACGATTCTATTCTTGTAGACAGTGTTGGGCCTCCAAGAGCAGAGGTTTGTAGAACAGCAGCAAGTTTTCCTTAAGTGAATCACCCAAGGTTTATCGAACTCAGTGAGGTAGAGGTCAAAGATATCCCTCTCAAGCAACCCTACAATTAAGATACAAGAAGTCTCTTGTGTCCCCAACACACCCAATACACTTGTCAGATGTATAGGTGCACTAGTTCGGCGAAGAGATAGTGAAATACAAGTGATATGGATGATTGCAAGTAGTAATTGCAATCTGGAATAAAAATGGCAGCAAGCAAACATGTAGCAGAACATGTTGTAAACGGTATTTCAATGCTTAGAAACAAGGCCTAGGGATCATACTTTCACTAGTGGACACTCTCAACAATGATCTCATAATTGAATAATAAAAGCTACTCTTAAACACTCTCTTTTGGATAACAAACATCATTCATTGTGTAGGGCTGCAAAAGCACACCTCAAGCCGGAGTAAACAAGCGCCACAACGTCATAAAGGAATCACACACGGTGCACACACTGTCACCTTTACACCGTGGAGAGTACCGGAGTTCATATTAAAGTAACCTATAGAGTGCATAATAGATAAAGAGTAACATCTACATATTCAACTAGATTAGCACAACTGAACACAAGTAAATACTACTCGGGATTATTCTCCTTCTTGATGAAGCAAGAGTACTATGCGTAGGGCTGCAAAAGCACACCTCAAAGTCTGAGTGAACAAACACCACAATTCCCAAGAATAAGCCATGATAAATGTCTAAATTATTCATAGAGTCACACAAGTACCCACACTGTCACCTTGATACCGTGTTGTCACAATGACTCCAGAAACTAGACAAAATCACTTGAGTAGCATAAACATTATTAATGTATTCAGCGATACTAGCAATACACATGATCACATAAAGATCACACCATGTGAGAGAGAGATGAACCACATAGCTACCGGTAGAGCCCTCAGCCTCGGGAGAGAACTACTCCCTCCTCATCATGGGAGCCAGCAGCGGCGATGAAGATGGCGGTGGTGTCGATGGAGATGACTCTGGGGGCAATTCCCTGTCCCGGCAGCGTGCCGGAACAGAGACTTCTATCCCCAAAACTTGTCGTCGATGGCGGCGGCGCTGCGGAACTCTTCTGGAAATATAACTTGGTATTTTAGGGTTTTCGCGTCTGAGGCAATATATAGGCGAATGGGCGGCGTCGGTGGAGTCCGAGGGGGCCACACCATATGGCGGCGCGGCAGGAGGTGGGCCCGCGCCGCCACGTGGTTTGGCCGCCTCCTGGCTCCTCTTCGTCTCTCCTTCGGACTCCGTGTACGTGTTGGAAAAATAGGGACGTGGCCTTTTGTTTCGTGCAATTCCGATAATATTTCCAGAAGTACTTTTCTGAAACAAAAACAGCAGAAAACAGGGAACTGGCACTGTGGCATCTTGTTAATAGGTTAGTCCCAGAAAATGCATAAAAGTGATATGAAGTGTATATAAAACATGTAGCAAATGGTATAATATAAGCATGGAACAACAGAAATTATGGATACGTTGGAGACGTATCATTTCTCACGGCCCAACATCCATTCGGCATACCACAACTTTTTTTTAGTTCAAACAGAACTTTGCCTGGTTATGTTCTCACGGCCCAACATCTACTCGGCGGCCCAAAACGTTTTTTTACTTAAAACAGAAATTTGCTCTGCACTTTCTGTACTGAAGAACATGAAGAACAGGGGCGCCGCCCCCGAAGAACTTCCCAAATTCTTGCTTCGATTCGATTCGATTCGATTCAGTTACACCAACTTGGCATGGCGCACAAATCGCGTCCTCTGCCCTAACGACGGATAAACAACAAGTAAAAGAAAAACAGAGCAATGATACAACAATAAAATCCCGCTGCCATGAAATTTGCTTGCTTCTGCAAATCGATCATCTGCTTCAGATGTTTCTTGATCTTCTTCAGTTCTTGGTTCAGTTCGTACTCCACGGGCACTGCACCATTGCTCGCATTACTCGTCGTCGGCATGTCTCGGTCCGGGGTGGACGAGCTCCCAAAATCCAAATTCTCCACACCAAGCGACGGCAACCCCCAATTGAGCTCCCAGGTTGCGGCCCCGTTCGAATCAATGTAGCCCTCCCTTTTAAGCCTCTCAAGATATACATCCATCCACTCGAAATGCCTACATTTTTCAGGATCTGAAAAACAGCCACATGAATCCTAAATCCAAAATTTGACGAGAAAACCCGAATTGGGGAGAAATCAGAGCAACGGCTGCGAAAGAACTGAGATCTAACCTTGCCATCCCTTGCTTGCAGTGTCTTGCTCGGGCATTTGACAAACTCGCGCCCAAGATTGCCATTCTCATCCGTCTTACTCACCCAACGTTTAAGGGGCTCTGGGCGTGGGCATTTAGGGCACCGTGTCAGCGGCACTGCACCATACTTTGGCCATCTTGACTGCGGGGCGGAGGAGCTAGACATCTGCGTGTCGTCGCCGGAGAAGGGACGGAGAAGAGACAGATTGGGGAAAGGGGAAGCAATGTGCGACGGGGGCGGCGGTCGGGCGGGCACAGGCGCGGTTCTTGTCTAGATGCGGTCAGGTGGGTCCCACGCGGCGAGGTGGACAAATGGTGGGTCCTGTGCTTACGTGGATAAGTTGTGGGTCCAACGTTCCAACGGTCACAATCCTAACGGGCACCAAAACCTAACGAACCTAACAGCTAACAGCTAACGAGCGCATCAGTTGCGTTTAAGGGCCATGTTGGGCCTGGGCTATTTACGCGCCCACAAGCGTCGCAACAGAGCTATTTTCGCCAACGACGTCGCTCTCATTCCAATTCCGGAGAAAGATGTCGCCCAGGAGCTATTTGCCCTAATTATATTGATTGCATGCACACGGGCTAGTGAGAGTTGCTTTTGCATGTGTATATCTGGGCTCACAAGCTACGTAGGCCATGCACACATCAATTTGTATTTATTTGCTTCTGAAACTCGTCAAGCGTCAAGTGGATGCATCATGCTGTGTTTATCACAGGTGTTAAACTTTCCGCTATACCTCCTCGGCAATGAAAATCACCATCCAATACAAATGATAGATGAGCAGTTCAGCACCTCTGCCAAAACGTTTTATATTTATGGATAAAGGTAGTACTCCCACCAATCCACAAATATTATCTTGAATTTTCGTACGACACTTAATCCGGACTGGAGGGATTAGTATATATGATGGCATGAGCATTCCATAGGTAGGGGTGGATATCGAGCCAACTCGACTCAACTCGTAAATACTTAGTTAACGAGTCAACTCAACTCAACTCGTTAACTAAACGAGCTCCAGACCCCAACTTGGCTCGACTCAATAAAATATCGAGCTGGCTCGATAAACTCACTAATCTTGGTAATAAACGTAAACAACATAAGCATATAGCGCGAGTAGTCCATATTATAACAAAAACTTAAATATTCAAACATTTATTAACAAATCATTGTTCATAGTTTAAAAATCAACAACATTATAGAACATAACTGCTACATATGGCCTATATGGCTCTAGTGGCTATGTTTCCACGTAGCTATGGCCTACGTATTGTGGACATTACAGATCTGAACTTCGTGTTAACTGTTGACGAACAAAAATATGCAATGAATTAGCTCACAAAGTTATGATCTTAAGCATATTACGAGTTAGTCGAGTTTAACGAGGACTCATAACTCGACTCATTAAGCTCGTTTTCTTAATGTGCTAGAAATGTCAGCTTGCCTCAACTCATAAGTGTCGAAGTTTAGCCGAGTTTTCAAGTACTCATTAAGCTCACGAGTTTCGAGTTTTATTTCCACCCCTATCCGTAGGCAGTACCCTCATCATTAGCTAATCGCTATGACACAAATTTACATTTAGCTACCGGGATTAAATAGAGAAAAATAATCTTTTTTAGGGAGAATAAAGAAAAATAATCTGATAATTAGTTTTACTCTTAGTTTCAATTATCGACAATTGTAGGCTTAAGATGTAAAGCCCTGCAAGCGTCGGGTTTAGCAAAAATCTGATGATTAACCTGTAAAGTAAGTTAAGCCAGAGGGCCTCACAATGTAATGAAAGGGCAAATTAGTAAATATAATTAAGTACTTCCTCCGTTCCAAATTAGATGACTTCCATTTGTCCACATGCAACATGTATAGATACATGTACATGTGAAGAAATGAAAGTCATCTTAATTTGAAATTTGAAACGGAGCGAGTAGATAATTACTCGCAATTTTATTTTTAACTCGCAAATTGACTGAAAGGATAATGTTCGTTCCCCATCAATTGATTCGTTGGGCTCTTCTGTTGTGTCCAAAGAAGAAAAAACATGTGTTCGGCTCTTTCCGCAGCACATCGCCGCCGGCCGCCGCCAGGAGCCGAGGGAGCAGCCTCCGCATTTGGCCGATTCGACGCCGGCTCTGCCTCCCCGGCTCGGCATCGTGCTCTTGCCGCTCGTACAAGGCGCCGTGTCGCGACGGATGGCGCCGCAAGCCAATGTGCGCCGCTTCGCCCGCGCCTGAGGGAGTCGTGCCTCGTCCGGATGGCGTCGCCACTCGCCGGAAGGAGCCCGGTCGAGGACCGCGGGCGCCGCTGCCGAACGCTGGAGGACCCTCGCCGTGGTTGTTCCCGTGCTTCAACCAAAGGGGAATTTTTTTTGAAGAACGACATGGTACGTTCTCTCCCTTCTTTTCAGTGGATGTTTTGTTGATGGTGGTGCCTGAGGTAGTAAAAATGAGATTGTAGACAATGCTAAAACCGGGTGCAATCTTAAACTAATTCTTGCTTAATCTTCTTTTTCCGGTTGTTCTTGCTTAATGAATGTGCGCTGCATCTCTCTATTCTACAGAAGTCCACAACACAAATCTGATTAATTTCAGAAGTTTGGTACCATACAATGCGAATAACGACATGGTCATACAACATGTCAAAAAAAAATAACGACATGGTCATACAAAGGCTCTTTACAATGTATTTGACAAACCCGGGAAAAGATAAGCACAATCAATCCAAGGAAAATAAAGCAGATTAAAAACCGGAAAGATATAAAAACCAAGTACTAGCTATCTTGATTCTTGACACGTGCGGAGAACACACGGAGCAATCAATTCTTTGAAAAGTAGACACCGAAAGAAAACTGCAGACTAGTTATACTTATCCACTCCTTCCTATTTAAACTTGCACATTAGCATCCATCTCCTGCCGTGCAGTTGCCACGATAGTTGAAAGGCTTTCGTAATTAGCCATGTCCCCTGCACGGCCGGTAAGGAGCATACCTAGTTCCAGGTTTCTCATATCCTCCAAGGCACCTTGCAGTTTTGTGCTAGTGTTCTTGTTCTGGAATTCTGTAATGCAGTCTGGCTTGCTTCGCATCATCCATGTACATAACTTTGTCACTGTCTTGATTATTATGAGATAATCAACTGAGGGACGCTTCCCTTCCAAGTTATCGACAGAGTGGCCCTTGCACTGTTCTATTATATCATTCAGTTTATCCACGAATTCGCCAATGGAAAGAGGAATGTTCGCAAGTGCGTTATTAAAATCATCTGCACTGATATTCTGTTCGTTGCATATCTGCATGGCAAGGCCTAAGAAGGCTGCCAAGGATTTTCTTCTACCACCTACGAGCTGAGGAACAGCCGGCAAACTGTCAACGGGAGCGTTTCTGTTAGCAGCGTGAGAGCGGCGAGGACAGAGAAAACTGTTCAAGCGATGAAGTGTTAGTGTTAGTAACGGAGGCAGGCCCAGGTTGTGCTGTGGAGAACCCGCCTGATTCGCATTTGCTGCTTGTTGCTGGTTGCCCGGGTTGTGTTGTGGAGAACCCGCCTGATTTGTGTTTTCTGCTTGTTCAACATTGCATATAACTCTGAGCACCTGCCATGCGAAAAAAAAATTACTAAAGAAGAAACCTCTTATTCTAAGAACTAGGATGCATGATATTTCAGCAATAATGTTACATCAGGTAAAAAGGAAAAATGGTTGTGCATATTGTATTCATGATGTGTACTAGTTCAAAAATGTGTATGATAATATTCATTAGTCATTGCTACTTTTATATTCTATAAACAAAATTGGTAAAGCTCTTGCCTTTTTGTTGGGGTTTCCACTATCGAGTACGCAAGATCCGAACTCCAGACGAACTTTGGGATTCCATTTAGAGTACATCAGTCCAAAACACGTTTTGATGGAAACAAAACTAAAACACATGAAAAGCGACATGTAAAAACAGTATGAAGATCAGTAAAATGATCGAATTAAAATTTGAACATCGATGGCAACTTTTCTTAACCAATTTTTATATATGACGCAAGACACAAGTGCTTTATTGTTGCAAGGGGCAAATGATTGATTGATGGGCTAAGAAATTCTTTCTAGGTTCAATCTGGGGTAAAATTAGAAGATTATTTCAACTAGCACTAAATCACACAAACATGGCATCTTAGCAAATGTGCAATGAAAAGTAGGGCATTTCATCCATGGCAAATTAAATGTGCCCTTTGGGGCAACTGCCAAAGTAAAGGGTGGCATTTTATCAAATAACTCTTGCCTATGTGGCGGTGTGGGGGACATTTCAATGGGCACCATTTCCACTGAATCATCGCCGCCAGCCAACTTCCGGCGCTTCGTCTGCTGGATGCTGGCTTTCTGTCGTCCCGGACCATCCTTGACCACTTTGCCGGTCCTGTCGCTGTCAGTCCACCATCCCGGCCGCCCTCCCCAACCACGGCCAGCTGTGCGCTAAGGAGACCTCTGCCCCTCACCACGCGGCTCCTCTGTTCTCATGCAAATTCTCGCCCGTCCCCACCCACTAGGCAACATGTGACACCTCGGAGAACTCGAACGAGCATTGGTCCTGCCGCCTTAGCGAGAGGAGTAGCGGCATTGAGAAGATGAAGGTAAAGGGTGACAAATATTGAGCCAATGGCGGATGGACCCCGTGTGTTAGCGAGGGCAAAGAAATAGAGGCTTAGAAACATTGGTCATTGTTGGAGTTGGAGGCATTATATGGGCATGGAAAATCGGGGCAGCTCCAGAAAATCATAGCCTGGACCAAGGACGCATGGTCTTAGAATCTGGACCACTAGACAAATCCTTTCGGGGATCCGACAAAACAAAAAATATGGCTTTGGTGTAGTTACTAAATCTTAGTAAAATATAAATTTGAATTTTCTTAAAAGTTCTTGAAAAGAATCACACACATATGTATTGAGCTGAAACATACCTATGTAAATTTTATAAAATAATATGACCATCGGCTAAGTTTTTTGAAAATGAGAAAATTAGTATGCTACAGTTTAAGTTTCAAAATTTACGTTTATTTTCCGAGTTTTTGGTAAGTTATAGAAGTAGGTTTCTGTGTATCTAGGTGTCAAGAATCCACTCGCCTGAATCACGAACTTGTATAGTGGCTGTAATTATGAGAACATATGTCACCAGGTTCCAAAAATCTGCTCTATACTAGCTAGCCCCCATTTGAACTTCTGCGGATGTTTGCAAATATTACTGTACCAAATGGGCATTCATGGTCGCACACTACATTGAAGATTACGGCTACAGATTGTTGTCTTGAATAGAACTCAGATTCTACACAACCTAGTTTGAGAAAAAAAAAGGAAATTAATATATGGCAAACATTGTCCTGACAATAGATTGCAGCAGAAACCACAACTGATTTGCAAATTGTAATGAAGCTAGCTACATCTTGTTTATTATTACTGTAATATTGTGCACTCTTAGTGCTAATTTTATTCAGCAAATAGATCATGACAGTAAACCATAATTTTTAAGTTTTTCCATACTCCAAAGGGGTCGAACACATCTCCACTAGTAAGTAGTAATATTGCACTAAACGGTTGCATTTCCTGAATGGGTCTCTGTAAGTTTTAATTGAAAAACCATTTATATTGAAAACAACTGACAAAAAATTATGTTCGTTGGCTCAAACAATTAAGGGCGGAACTAATTGAGACGTTCCTGTCGTGCCTGATTTTATTGTGTAATTGCATAGCAGGATGGTGTAGTTTCATCAATCGAGTGGCTAAAAAGGGATGGTCATCATGATTCGATGGATAAAATAATGGATGATTTGGATTTGCGTAAACAGATAGAGTATGATTAATAAATGTTAGTGAGAATGATGGACAATTGGATGTTTCAAATAATTGACGATGTGGATAGTTTGCATGTTGAGATAAACTATCATAAATACATCTTAGTAGGGTCTTGCTTTATAAGATATATAGATAAGTGACTTCGTCATTCTGAATTTCTCTTTCGTATCTATGATTTATTGAGTACTAATAGATTATTGGAAAATAAGATGGATATTTACGCTAATAGTTACTCTTACCTCATGCAGAATTGTTTTGACTGGTTCGAGACGCTCCCTTTCTGCACTGGAATCAGGATTTGCAGAAAATTGCATCAGCAGTTGTGCTATGGCAGTTTGATATATTCTGTTGTTCGCCTCAGGAATCATTGCTGTGAGAAGCTGAACAGCTGAAGTTTCTGTCCCCGTACTGAAATTCATGATCGTCGTACAATTGGCATTGTCCATCGCCAGTACTGCCAATGCTTTTCCTGCAGTCTTCCTAAGTCCACTCTCATTACCAACATCAAGGAAGATGTTCATCAAGATCTTTATGAATTCAACAATGTCATCAAGTCCAATGGTTGCTCGAGTGGCCATATCCAAATATAGCTCTGTAAGGATTTTTGTTGCTGGAACCTTTAGCTTGTTGTACATGTGCTCCCTTTCCAAGATTGGGCGGATATTGTTTACTGCTATCCCATTGCTACATATATCTCGGCGTATCTTTCCATTAGTTTCATCTGTGCCGCTGACAAGCGTGCTCACCACTTCAAGTGCCTTCTCAGTTATTTCCATGGTGATACCATCATCGCTGGGGATCTGGTACACGTTGTTTTTTACTGGTGATATGATCTTGGAGAAGAGACCCTTGGAATCATATATCTGTTTGCAGTTTTCTGGATTAACAGCAAGCTTGGCGAGAATTAACAGGCCCTGGATAATTAGAGGTTTGCTTTCTGCTCCACTGGTAGTGGTGGAGGATCGAAGAGTTCCCTGCTGGCCATTTGTGATGCTGTCTTCTCTTAATTTTTTCCACCAATCTAATCCCCTTTCCATTAATTGCTCTACTGAAGTACAAAGTCCAATGTTTTCTCCTACATTGGTAGCGCTGGATGACTGGATAGCTGTCTGATGGTCAGTTGTGATGTCAATAGCTGTCTGATGGTCAATGTTGACATTGGTAGCTGGTGTTGACATTTTATTAAAATAAGGATCTATCATGGAAGATATGGATTCCGTTCCTCCTGATATGTCAACCAGGCGCAAGTTGCTAGCAAGATGTTCCACAATTTCTGCTATGCATAATTTTATCCTCTGCTCAGTGCGGCTCTTTGAGGTAACCATGTCAAGCAGCCTGGAAACAAAGAGTGGTGAGTATTGTATCTGAGATAGTGTTCTTGTTCTATGGTACTCTTGGGATGTCAATGTATGTATCACCAAAACTGCATCGATGCGGTCTTGAATGTAGTCAGATTTCATCAAATCTGTTGCGAAGGAAGCCAGGTTCTTGTTGACGGTACTTGACACCCCATTTTTTATGGCCGTGCTCATGGTTCTGTCCATATATCTGTCAATCAATTCTCTCCTGGCCTCAAGTCCATACTTGAAGCTCAAGCGGTTCGCAATATAAGAACGATACAACCTCAGACTCAACCAGATGATGAACAATCCACCTTGGAGAAGCACAAGAGCATAGAACAAGATGAGTGCAGGAAACACGTTGGACGCGTCGTGATGTCCCGGCAGGAGGGCAACGAGACGATAGATGGGAAGTGATATGCAGCCTAACCCTGCAATCATCGGAACTGCAGGGACCAATACTGCTAAGAAGGCCATAATGGTTATGAAATCCCTTGCACTTCCGAGTCCCAGCATGACATAGTAAATGAATTTTTTGCCAGTTGCTTGGCCAGTCAACGGCCTTCTTCGCCCCCATGTGGTGTAGTGCTCAGCGCCCAATTCGAGGAATGCTGCTGGAACTTGATTGAAAAATTCTGCCTCAGGGCTTACATTTATGCCCACGACCCTGTTGCTCGACAGCAGCAAACTAATCAGTCGATATGTTTGTATGACCAGTCAACAGTCCTAAGAGGATGAGGATTGAGGAGGTACCTCGCTGTTTGTATGAAGACGATAGCGGTGATGACCCAGAAATCAGCCTTCTGTAGAGAAGTGGAGAACCCGCCCAGCAGGACCACGGTCGCCCAGACTAAGACGAGGGCACCGAGTCCCGTGGCAAGGATCTGCACGAACACCTCGGATACTATGAAGATGTTAAGCTGCAGCTCGGGTACCTGGTACGAGGGCGTGCCTCCGCTCGTTGTCCGTTCCAGGTCGAGCCCTCGAGCGCCGTGCAGCTGGAGTGCATCCTTCAAGACGAACCCGAGTCGACGCAGAACACTCGTCCACAACACCCCTATCAGTATCTGTAGCATCCTGCTGTTGCTGTCCGATCAACCAGGCAGCTTCGTTCTCCTCTATCAAGGTGTTCTAGTCTTTGAGCTCTAGATGTTGCCTAGGAGTGCAACGGATTATGGATACATCTCCTCCTGAATGGCCGGTCGTAAGAAGCGTCCCCCCCTCTCGGGGCTTCTCAGCCTCAGCGCTAGTTTGTGGCTCCGTTGTGCCTCTGTTGTTCACTTCTCTGTGCCAAAAGTGGGTCCCGCTCCCGGTTTCTCCCTCCCCACCTTTTTTTTTAGACGACTGGCATAGCAGGTACACGGTGCAGGTGTCTGTATTTTTCAGCCGCAAAGCACGACTCACCCGTGTCGTGTTATTTTTCCGTCACAGCCAAACTACCCCTCACCAAAACAGTTCTGCACTATCATATTACAACGCGGATGCGCTAATTTGATTTGCTGTGTTCGGTACGAGGCGTTCAGTTCAGGTCAATAACAATATAATAAATAGATGACCATCTGTGCTTTTTTTCGAAAAGGGGAGTAAAATATCAGCCTCTGCATCAAGCTAGACAAAGGTACACTTTCTGCAAGCTAGACAAAAGAACATTTTTCTGCAAGATAGAAATCGTATGGCTAAGTAAACTGAACTCTTGATTACGCTCAGTTAATATACACATGTGGAGTGAGGTACAAGTTATGCGACTCTAGCTGACTAGTTTTTTTTATTTTTCCAACTAGGTAAAGGGCTTGCCTTTTCTATTAATTAAGAGGAAAATTAATTTAAGACATTAAGACTGAGGCAAACCCCTCCAGCCCGGGGGGCGACATGAGGCATAAAATGCGACCTAGAAATTACTCTCCTGGTATAAAATTCACAAAAACATTTTGCTCCTGCGATGACCCATGTCTTGGCCTCCTCTGTAGTGTTTCCAATCAGCACCTAAGAGAGGGTGGATGAGTGATTAAAAAGCCCCGCATTCTGCTCGTTAAAAAGCTTCCATGCTACAAGAGTTATCAAAGAGGCCACCGCCTTTCGAAAGAGTCCAAGACGAAAGACGGCAGCGGCCCAATAGTACACTCTGCAATCCCACCCAAAAACCCGGTTAGATTCCAATCCAAGAAGTTGCCGCCTCCCATATGCGAGAATAGTAGCGACACTGGAAGAGAAGATGCACTGCCATTTGTTGAGTCCACTTTACAAAACGGGCAAACTCCATATTTCAGCCACCCTCGCTGTTGCAGCCGTTCAGCGGTCCAAACCCAATTTTGAATGGAAAGTCAAGCAAAAAAATATCCCAAATGCTAAAGAATGCACGGCTGCTCCCGTGACAAATCGAGCAATCGATTCCGCGCCGTCCGATGGCGATCAGAGCGTCCGTCGCGCGTCGTCCTTTTCTGACAAAACATCACCTGGGCGGGCCGTGGGTCCCGCACGCACGTGGCAACGGGAGGCTTCGTTTGAACAACGAAGAGACGCGCCCGTGTCTCTCTCGCTGACCATTTCCGTTCCCCTCAAACCAATTTACTAGGGTTCCGTTTCTCCGGCGATTTCGCAAAATCCTTCGCCGACGACCAGTGCGACGAGCTCGGCGGGGACCGGGAAGAGCACGGCGTGGTTTTGCGAGCTCGGGGAGCGAGGAGATCGAGCCTCGCGTGTCAGGGCGGAGGAGCTACGCGGCGGCGAGACAGCCGGCTCGACGTGCGGGGACGGGGAGCTCCTCCCATTCGAGCGGGCGATTCCGCGTAGGAGGGGCGGCGAGCTGCGTGGCGGAGGTTGAATCCGCGCGCGTGGGGTGCGAGATCTGCGCGGGGGAGGCGAATCCGTGCACGAGTTCGGGCGAGCAGCGCGTCGGGGAGGTCGAATCCGTGCAGGAAGGTCCACGAGTTGCGCGCCCGAAGGCCGAATCCGCGTGTACCGGCGAGATCCACGGGTGTCTGCGAGCGGCGCTAGATTGGGCTCCATTGCCGACGACGAAAGGTATGTACGCTTTTCCTCCCTACCGTTTAGCAAGGTGCAGAGCATCCGTGAACTTTGGCTGTTGCAGGCAAATTTTGCACATTAGTAGGTTCGTAATACAGGTAGATTTTTAGGAGTAAGTTGCAGAGCAAACATACCAAACTGAAAACGCCCAACTGAATGATGCTTATGCTGCAGGTTTTAGTAGTAGTAAGTTTCAGAGTAGTAGGTTTTAAATGGGTACAAGTGGTAGAACATGAACAATTTTGCAGGTTTTAGTAGTAGTAAGTTTTAGTTTGAAGAGCAGTAAGTTGAATGATGCTTATGCTGCAGGTTTTAGTGGTAGAACATGAACATTTTTTGCAGTAAGTTTTGCAGCAACATTTTTGTTTGTGAACTAAGTTGCTAACTTGCAGATTAGAAGTACTAAGTTGATTCTACGATGCAATAGCTCCGGGCCTCTCTACCCTGTGTGTCGTCCTCCACCACCCGAAGCCCACATCACCACCACCTCCCTCGACCTTTGGCATCGTCGTCTTGGACACCCCGGCCACCACACCATGAAGCGTCTTCAATTTCCCAGCATATTTCATACAATAAAGTCCCGTCGTCCCTTTGTCATGCTTGTCAACTTGGGCGACATGTTAGATTACCGTTTTACTCGTCTGTTTCCCATACTATTAAACCGTTTGCATTACTACATTGTGATCTTTGGACATCTCCCATACCAAGCACTTCTGGTTTTCTTTATTATCTCATAATTGTTGATGATTATACACATTACTTTTGGACCTTTCCTCTCCGAAAAAAATCTGATGTCTATGCCACGTTTCTCACTTTTCATGCCTACGCTCGAACTCAATTTGATTTACCTATCTTAGCCTTTCAGTGTGATAATGGCCAGGAATTCGACAACACTAGACTCGACACCTTCTGTGCCACCAACGGTATTCTTCTTCGTTTTTCATGTCCATATACCTCCCAACAAAACGGCAAGGCCGAATGCGCTATCCGCACCACAAACAATGTCATTCGCACCCTTCTGATTCAAGCCTCTCTCCCACCCTCCTTTTGGGCTGAAGCACTACACACTGCCACATTCCTCATCAATATTCGTCCTACCTCTTCTACAAAATTTCTCACACCATATCAAACTCTTCTTGGTTCATCGCCACCATACGAATCTCTTCGAGATTTCGGCTGCCCTTGTTATCCTAATACTACATCCACCTCTTCTAACAAACTATCCTCACGCTCCACCCAGTGTATCTTTCTCGGCTACCCATCACGTCACAAGGGTTATCGTTGCCTTGATCTCACCACACGTCGAATAATTATTTCTCGCCATGTTGTTTTCGATGAATCAACGTTTCCTTACGCACCCGAGACATCTCCTTTCCAACCACCTTGTACCGAAATTTTTGATCCACCAGAACCTCTCCACATCCTACCTACGCCCGCAATGCATGCGCCCGACATTCCGCCTAGTCATTCACCACCCACCAGCCCACGCACGACACCATCACCCCCTCCTAGTCCCCAACAAAAACAGCCCGCCGGCCTCACCTTCTGACTCCCCTGGGCCACAATTCAGCCGACCCGGCTCCCCTCACAACTCTCCTATACCTTCGCCATGTAGCTCACCCGTTCCAGCACCACCTCCCCTTCCCATCTCCCATCGTACACGCTCAACCACTGACGACTACCTGGGCCCCAGATCGTCTCAACCTTTCTGCCAAATCCTCTTCACCCCTACCATACAACTATCTAACAGCTTTACGTGATCCTAATTGGCGTCATGCTATGCAAGAAGAATTCGATGCTCTTACACTTAATCAGACATGGACCTTGGTCCCTCCTCCTTCCGGTGCTAACATTGTGAATGGTAAATGGATTTTCCGCCACAAATATCATGCTGCTGGTTCTCTTGCTCGCCACAAGGCTCGTTGGTAGTCAGTGGTTTCTCACAACAACCAGGTGTTGATTTCGATGAGACTTTTAGTCCAGTTGTTAAACCTGCCACTATTCGTATTGTCCTTTCTAATGCTATCTCCCAAAATTGGCCTATTCATCAGCTGGATGTCAAAAATGCTTTTCTTCATGGTCAACTTGATGAAGTTGTCTATAGCCAACAACCTTCTGGCTTTGTTGATCCTCGTTATCCTACACATGTCTGTCGGCTTCTCAAATCCCTATACGGTCTAAAACAGGCCCCTCGAGCTTGGTTTCAGCGGTTCGCAACCTTTGCTCGTTCTATTGGCTTCGTTGAATCCAAATCTGACGCTTCTCTTTTCATTTTTCAGCAAGGTACCACCTTAGCATATCTCCTTCTTTATGTCGATGACATCATACTTACCGCCTCCTCTCTTTCTATTCTTACACATTCACCCGTACTATGGCTAATGAATTCGCCATGAAGGATCTTGGACCTCTTCATCACTTTCTTGGCATCTCTGTAACTCGTACATCCAATGGTCTTCATCTCTCTCAACGCCAATATATACTAGATATCTTGACTCGTGCCGGTATGCGCGATTGTCATCCTGTCTCTACACCCATTGACACTAAAGCTAAGCTCTCTTCTAATTCTGGCCCTCCGGTTTTTGACCCATCATCATATCGCAGCCTAGCCGGCGCTCTTCAGTATGCCACCTTAACCCGTCCTGATATCGCCTATGCCGTCCAAAAAGTTTGTCTTCACATGCATGATCCCCGTGAACCTCACTTTTCTCTCATTAAACGCATCCTTCGATACCTCAATGGTACTCTTGATCATGGTCTCTCCTTACATCGTACTTCTTCTCACTCTCTCATTGGCTACTCGGATGCTGATTGGGCTGGATGCCCGATACTAGACGCTCTACTTCAGGGTTCTGCATGTACCTCGGTGATAATCTTATATCGTGGTCCTCTCGACGACAGACGACCGTTTCTCGATCTAGTGCAGAGGCAGAATACAGGGCCGTTGCCACAGCCGTGTCAGAATCCTGTTGGGTTCGACAGCTTTTGCATGGGGAATGTCTAAAAAACAGTTTTTTCAATTCGTTTACAGTCACATTTTTTACCACTCGCGTGTTCCCACGTGTCTGTTCGGTCCCGTAATCCAGCTAGCTCGTGCGGTCCCGTAAAATCCAGCTGGGGCTCGTCGGTGGATATGGGTTTTAGTCTCGTGTCTGTTTTTTACCCGCCAAAAAGCCCAAAAGAATGGGCTTCTTACCGCTCCTCTAAATAAGACAAACAGAAAAAATAAACGTGGGCTTTCCCTCTCTTTTTCAGCTCCTGGACTAGCAAAAACCAATGCAAAAAACAAAAGTGCCCCGTGGGCTCGAACGAATCTATGTCCAGGTGACGCAGGGAGCAGGTGAGGGATCTTCTTCTTCATAAAGAAAGGTGAGGAAAAATATACTAACACCTAACTCTGAACCTGTTAAAGGCTTGTGCATGGAAATGGATTTGATTCACACAGTTGTAAAAAAATGAAGACCTAAAAAATACTTCTATAACAATAGATCTAGCTATCTCTATCATGTAATGAGTTGCTGCAGGTTACCACCGACAAAAGAAAGTGCCAGAGCAGAAGAAGATCCTGCAAAAAAGAGTGATGAAGGTGAGCAGGAAAATTAGTTTCCTGCTTTCTTATTAGTGCCAAAAATATAAAGAAGACACGAAATAGACAATCTTGAATAAGATAATAACACTAACATAAAGGAATTTTTCTTACTAGGTACACAAAACATTAGCGTGTGTCGGTGGTGCTAAAGAAGAGGAGTACGGGAAGACGCAAGAAAAAGTCTACATATTCATCTCCATCGTGTGTTGAATTGCTGCAGGATACCAACGACAAAGAAAACGCCATAGCAGAAATAGTTCCTAGAAAAACGTGTCGAACAAGCCAACTGATGGACCCTGGAATGAAACAAAGAGAAGAAGGAAAAATTCATCGAGAAGAAGATTGTAAGACCCATGATAATAATGTGTACTAGGGTTCAATATTTGTTACTAAAAAACAAACTTTTGAGAAAATTCAGTTGAACTTATATTTTACATATTGAACTATTATTTATCATTGTCCATCTTTTTATTTTTGGAACAAAGAGGAAAGACCGTACGACCCAAAAAATGAAAAGAATATGATCCTCCTCCTTTTTTCAGGCTTGGACCGGCTGTCCAACTAAAGTATGTCTTCAGTAAAATATAGGGCAGACTGAGTTACCCAAGAAAAACATCACTCAAGAATTGCGAACAAAATAAATGACGAAATTCAGAGAAATAAAACTGAGTACTATCCTACTGAAACAAATTCAAAGCATGACCAAGAGAACGCATAGATCAATGAAGATGCTAGAAATAGAATGGGCAGACACTCAAAGAGGCATACAATGGGCAGAACAAGAGGCACAAAAAGAGGCACTAGGACTTCAGTTTGAATTTCAGAATGGGCAGAAAGATAAGAGAAAGAAAAAAACGAAATACGGATGAAAGACACACTGAAATTGAATGGGCAGAAAGATAAAGAGAAGACAAAAAAGAAATACGGATGAAAGACGCACCAAAATAGAATGGGCGGAAAAACAAAGAGAAAGACGGAAGAAAAATACAGATGAAAGACGCACTGAAATATAATGGGCAAAAAGAAGAAAAAGAGAAAGACAAAAAACGAAATAGAATGGGCAGAAAGACAAAGACAAAAACGAAATACAGATGAAAGAACCACTGAAATAGAATGTGAAAAGACAAAGAGAAAGACGAAAACAAAATACGGAAGAAATACGCACTGAAATATAATGGGCAGAAAGACAAAGAGAAAGATGAAAAAGAAATAGGGATGAAAGACGCACTGAAATTGAATGGGAAGAAATAAAAAGATAAATACGAAAACAAAATACGGATAAAAGACACCCTGAAACAAAATGAAGATGCTATCCAGCGACAGCACATGCAAAGAAAAGAGACTGACGGAAAGACAAAAGATGCATACAAGACTGAAACAAACTGAAGATGTTGTTACATTGAATATCAAAGCCACCAATGGGTAGACCCAGAATGATATGAAATGTGTGCTTTGATATGTCAATATCTCTGCACGACACTGTAATCTGAGAGCATACTGGGTCAATGCAATTTGCTACCCAATGAGCAAACTCTGACGGGATATCACACAGATCGAGAAAAAGGAGGCTCCAAAACCGTACTTCTCAATAACAGCTCTTTGATGCTTGGTCAGCTTCTTTATAAATTCTACTGTTAAATACTTCAATGAGTACTTGGTGAAACCAGTCTTGTCCACACCATCCACTATGCACCTCTTGTCCTACATAGACCAGAAAAATAACACATCAATACATTACCAAGAGAAAGCGAACAAAAATCTACAAGAATTCAGAAAATAATAAAGAAGGTTAAAACAAAATAGCATACCTTATTACTTGGTGATGGACCAATTTTTTTGCAGAAATCTGAGAAATTCCTCTCCAATGTTTAACAGACTATTAAGAGACAAGGGATGAGAGTGAGTATGGAACTGACTATGGAAATGATGAAAATAAAGCCTCAAATATGACATTTACTAAAATAAAATAAAAACAGACCTACTTCCTATAAAATCCAAACAATGCATCATCTAGTACTATGTCTCTTGATTGCATATCCATATCCTGAGCACATATGAAACACAACAAGTTGTGGTCATCAAGTCGTTCGTGCACATATGAGAGAGTGATAACAAAAAAGGTACAAAAAGTATCACATTGTAAGACTAGAAAACCTCACTTCATTCCACCGGCAAACTGGTTCCTTCACTGTTATCGGCGTCAAAACGACCATCTCTGTACTTAGTTGACATCCGATGCAAGCTACATACATTGATACATAACAGACAAAAGCATGAGACTACTAACAAGATCAACAGATGCAATTATATAGAGGCAGGCAAAAGGAGGAATTAAAATTCTAAAATTTATGCATTATTCAAAAAAAATCCCCACGCCACATCAGTAGTTTTGTGAATTCAGAAAAATACAACTGAATTTACACAAACTTGATTGCATCTGCACACACAACTACATGCTGAACCAAAGACAAAGCAACACCATCCACATTTGCATGCCATTACATCCAGCTCCACTGCCTTCACCACCCCACGCAGAAAAAGAAACATAAGGGGAATCTAAATACATAATAAACAACAGCACCACCATGGCACACGGCCTCTCCCTGCCTGCACCCCCAGAAAACACATATCACACATCAGAATTTGTGGAAACTACTGCTGAACACCTAATGGAGATCCTAAGCTATCGCCTCTCCCAAACGGATTTGAGTACAGCAAACAATGACTTCAAAACGATCCATCACACTATTGCTGAACACTGAGCGGCCTCGATCGCACAACCCACAACAAAATACAGACAACAAAAACCTCCACCGCGCTGCCAGCCTCCGGCGACCTAGAGCTCCCCCAACTACAAACTCGGACATAGTAGAGCGTCCTCCTTGCCCATCGATTTGCTCATGAAATCGAAAACGCCAGGCAGAGGAAAAGGAGGAGGCGACGCGCACCATACAAACAGACAGAAACCACGATCCACCGCCGGGATCCGGCGCCTAGAAGCTCGCCTCCGCACCCAAAATCAAATTGAACAGAGGGGCGCCCCTACCCACCTATTTGCTCACGAAAAACGGGATGAAGAAGTGAGAGAGCGACTGACGGGGGAAGAGCAGCACAGATGAATAGATCGGTCGGCGGCGACCTCTCCTGTCCCCAACGCCGGTTCTCGCCATGCGCCGACGGGGCGGATTCAAACGCAGAGACGCCGCTCCTCTCTGCCTCCACCCATTTCCCACCGACGACTCGACTCAGAGTAGCACACCTCTTGTCTGCTCTCCAGCGAACGAATGAGACACGCGGCGTTGGGGGAAAAAAATCAAGAAAAGCGGTCTAGAAACGGGCTCATATTTAGGCGAACCCCACAGAAGCCCATATCCGACGTACTCGGGCTGAGGCGTCGCGAGCCAGTCGCACTGCGACAGACTTGGCAGAAGGAAGCCACGCGAATCACAACGAAGATCGAACGATGGAAAAAACGAGTGTGACTGAATTGAAACACAGTCAGCTGTGGTTTAGCAGAATCCTTTGCATGAGCTTTGTCGGCCGATTTCTAGTGCCACTATTGTCTACTGTGACAACGTGAGTGCTGTCTACTTGTCGGCTAATCCAGTACAACATCGCCGTACCAAACACATCGAGCTTGACATTCATTTTGTTCGGGAGAATGTTGCTCTTGGTGATGTTCGTGTGTTACATATGCCGTCCTCGTCTCAGTTCGCGGATATTTTCACAAAAGGATTATCGACAGCTCTGTTTCAAGAGTTCCGTTCCAGTCTTCAGGTCGCTTCTTCTCCCCGTTCAGACTGCGGGGGCGTGTTAGAGTCCTCTCATCGTACGCTAGACAGCAGCGGTGGAGACCGACCTGGAGTGCACGCCATGCAGCCTAGCTAATCGATGACTTCCATGTTTAGCTATTTGTACTTGTAATCAAACTCTGTAACCTGTGATTATATATATATATATATATATATATATATATATATATATATATATAATCACAGGTTACAGAGTTTGATTATATATATGTACACACGAGGCTGACCGAGGCAGGCAATCAAGCCGCCCAGTATTATCAGATTTACAGGCACCGCTACGAGGAAGGATTGTAGGCTTGTAGCTTGACGCTGGTCTTTTGCGCTGGTAGCTGGGTGCTCATACACAGGCTGAAGAAAAACTCAAATCTGAAGCATAACCGCTGTTGCGCTTGAGTGTGTAGGAATACAAACTTTGTGGCCTGTAATATAATCCTTAGCATTCGCTAGCTGTAGGTTTTGCTGTGGGCCTCTGTGTTTTCCCTACCTCTTTGTTGTAATCAGGTTGACGGCGCTTCTGATTGCTACTAGTAGTCTAGGAGGATGCTTTACTTTTCCTGTATGAACCTCTATGAGTTCGTTAATGAAGTGGGGGAGAGATCCCTTTAATAAAAAAATAAAAAAACTGGAGCGTACTCATCCCAAACTGGGTATTTCTTTTTTACTTGAAAATTACTGACAAATTTATTGATAATAAAAACTAGTATCTGGTTGCAAAACTTTGGAAAAATAACACTCGTGAGTTGTTTTGAGTGTTCGATAAGTTGAGTTTATTTCCTACACCTAATCAACTGGATTAACCGGTTGCACACAAGTTTTTGCATCAATTTTTGTTGGCCACCATTTGCTAGTTAGTTGCACAAGCTAATGAGTCTTTTGTATTGTTTGGAAGAGCAGACCGTGATAATGGTGAAGCGAAACAATTTCATGCCGGAATTGGAAAGGTCAAATGCTGCCAAGATACATTATGTGATGGTCTAGCAACATCTTTCACACTACGGGACTGAGCTTCTACGCCGACGGCTTTTGGCCGTCGGCAAATGCCCTTAAACCGTCGGCAATACCTATGCCGACGGCTACCGTCGACACAGCTCGGTCGGCATAGATCGCCGTAGGCACAGGTCAGCAGGCCGTCGGCATAGGTAAAAACCGTCGGCGTAGCCTGTGCCGACGGCCCGGGCCGTCGGCGAGAAAAACCGCCGGCGTATGCGTTGTGGGGCCCACGACAGCCAGCTGGTCAGGATGGACCTACGCCGACGGCAAAGCCGTCCGCACAGCTCTGGACACGTGGCGTCATCTGGACGCGTCTGGCGGAGCTCCAGGAGGCACCTATGCCGACGGCCTTGCCGTCGGCATAGATACCTCCTATGCTGCCGTCGGCATAGGGTTGCCAGAATTTTTTTTAAAAAGCTCCAGCAGCTCGTTTTTGCAGAAAAAAAGCAGCAAAAAATATCAGAAATTACAGGAAGATCACATCAAGGATATATATCATCACAAACATGACCACAAGTAATATCATGAAGCAAAATGCTAGATCATAGTGTAGATACACACATAGAGGCAAAATGGTATATCATAGTGTAGATACATCAAGCTACATGTCTAGAGGCCGAAAGCCCTACATCTAGGGCGGCGGCGACGGGGTGTACCCCATATCTGCCGAGGTGAGAAAAGGCGACTGACGTGTGGGCGCAACACTAGAAACACCAGAAGAAGGTGAAGCACCCGGCGAGGCACCACGCGAAGCACCAGGAGAAGGACCACCGGGATGTACCGGCGTGATCTCACGTGAACCCGGCGTAGCAGCACGCGAAGTACCAGCATCGGGATCAAACGGCATGATCTCACGCGATCCCGGCGAGTGTGGCGTCTCCGAACCTCCCGGTCCCTACATGTTTGAGCAAGACTTGGCAACTTGCGAGGCGAAGGAAAACGGTAACCAGTGGTTTAGCAAAGAACTTACCGGGGTCGATGAGTAGTAGGTGAGAGTGAATTGGTCCCTCGATGGAAATAGTGAACACGGCCCCGGCTCAGGAGGCTCCTCAGGAGTGTTTTCCGGCCGCTCTCCATTGGCAAAATATCTAACCAGCGCCTACAAGATAGTTTAGAGTCAGGCGTTGCCAAAATAAAGCTTCAAACTAGGGAAGTGGGATTTGTCATATTTTGCATAAATAAAGGTTGAAACTTACAGCGTTCATGAACTTTGTGTAGGAGACGTGGGCCAGGTACTTCTCCTCCCACTCGCGATGGGCCTCCTGATACTCCGCATGAGCGGAAGCGTAGGCCGCCTCAAAATCCTCCTACGATTTCGAAAATAATGAATCTCGTCAACTTAGCCATGCAGGAACGAATATCGAAAAAAGGATGAAAATGAGAAAAACTTACATCGGTGGAGGCGGATGGACGAGGCTTTGGACGATGGGGGATAAGGGGGGTATCGGCAGGAAGGGTAGCTCGGAGACGCGTGAAGCTCGAGCTAGGACTGACCACCTTCTCAAGAACGCGATTACGACCATGCTTCCTTCCGTGCCCCGACAGGACAACCACGTTCTCGTCGACCTCCTCTCTCAAGGGGTTATCCACCTCCGGGTGCAGCTGTTGGAACGTCGCACAGTAGTTATCCAAGTCCTCCTTGGCCTTCCCGTAGTACCTGAAGGGGTTATCCAAGTCCGAATGTGAAAAATATCAACTAATATGAAAATGGATACAGAAAATATCCAAGTACCTCGGCTGCGAAGGATGAGGCTCCGAAAAATCAAGCTTCTTCTGCTTCATCTCCCGCCACGTTTCCATGTGAGTTCTCGGCTCCCCGGTCTTGGCCTCCTGCATCGCGAAAAGAAATGTTATGCGTACCAAGTAGGAACATGACGGAAAATAAATGCAGGTCATTCAATGTAGATGTATACCAGCTTTTCCTTGAAGCGGTGGTGGTTGAGGTTTCCCCCACTGTGTGTTCCCTCGGTGCCTCGGTTTGCCTTGTTCCGCTTGCTCACGGCGTAGAACTCGGGGTCATCCCCGACCCACCTCGAAACCAACGCCTCCCATGCGTCTTCTTTGTCGTCGGCCCAGTCGGGCATAACCTGAAAATCCAAATCAAGAAGAGATAATGCAATAGCAACTTAGCAGCAATATAGAATTTCATTGACATTTTACTTACCGACATATAATCCTCCTTCGTGATGTCCGGGGGCAACTCCGACTTCTTGACCCTCTTACACCTCTTCTCAGACAGGAACAGATTGGTGGTCGTAGTCCTTTGGTTGTAGAATTGCTGTCGTGTCAACCTCAGACAATGAGCACGCAAAGTGGGAGCCGCATATTGGAGATGCTCGTCTTCCACCCGATAAAACCGCTTCAACCATGCATAAAAAATTGTAAGAGTCATGAGTTAGCATGGTGGGGTCATAAACTATGAACGGAACTCGGAAAATATGTCTTACCCAAAACTTGGTGATCACGGCCTCAGCAGCTGTCGTGAAGCCCGGGTACGGGGCAGCCTCATAGTCCACCCAACTAGTGGCCATCTTCTTCTCGCCGTCGGGGACCGTCGCGTACAAGCCCGGCCAATGTTTCCTAATCAGAGCTCCAAGCAAGCTCGCAGGAGTGCGGGGAGGCTTAACTGGCCATGTCCAATTGTTGCACAATAATCAAACATTAGTACATATGCCAAATTGTTATGACCAAAATGAAATTACAAAATTAGTACACTTACTCCTTTCTGTTAGGAGCAATGATGGCTTTCTTGTCCTCGCTAGTAGGCCACTCGTCCTCGTCGGGGACTCCCGCTTCACCACGACACTTCGGCAGCTTCGGCGCCGCCTCCACCTCGTCCTCCACCTCCACCTCGTCCTCGTGCTCTACCTCCGCCTCGTGCTCCACCTCGTCCTCCAACTGGAACTGGGAAGCCACCTTGCCAGAAGCGGAGGGCAACTCGGAAGCCACATTGCCAGAAGCGGAGGGTGGACGCTCCACGTCTCCTCCACCTCGTGCTCCACCTCGTGCTCCACCTCGTCCTCCACCTAACGTTTTCGTCTGCCCCCATAGACGTGCGTCGAAAGGGGGTAGGCCAGTGGACTTTTTTGCTTGGTTGTGTTAGGTTAGGCCATAGGAACATGAGAAACCAAAGTCTACTCCAAATCAACACAAGATTCCATCTGGTTCGCCCGAAAGGGGAGTTTTCACCTCTAAGTGCAGAAACTCACTAGAGAGAAAGTGAAGTCGGTGAAGCCGGTCACACCTAGGAGTAGGAGCTTGGACATCCACAGCACCCAACACACTTGTATACATATGGTATGGCACAACCTAGGTTTGGGTGGGGTTCCGATGCTCCGGGGCCCCGCTTCGGCGAAACCCTGAATCCGCTGGAAAAACCCTAACGTTTTCGTCTACCCCCATAGACGTGCGTCGAAAGGGGTAGGCCAGTGGACTTTTTTACTTAGTTTTGTTAGGTTAGGCCATAGGAACATGAGAAACCAAAGTCTACCCCAAATCAACACAAGATTCCAGTGCATGTAGTATGCCCAATCAGGAAGAAGCACACGGATCGTGTGTTTCCTTCTAGCCCTTGTGAGCCATTGGATCAGCGGTGTGTTTCTTTCGAGCGCTTGTGAGCCGTTGGATCAGCGGTGTGTGTTTCTTTTCAGGGCTTGTGAGCTGTAGTATGCCCAATCAGGAAGAAGCACACGGATCGTGTGTTTCCTTCGAGCGCTTGTGAGCCGTTGGATCAGCGGTGTGTTTCTTTCGAGCGCTTGTGAACCGTTGGATCAGCGGTGTGTGTTTCTTTTCAGGGCTTGTGAGCTATTGTATGCCCAATGAGGAAGAAGCACACGGATCATGTGTTTCCTTCCAGCGCTTGTGAGCCGTTGGATCAGCGGTGTGTTTCTTTCGAGCGCTTGTGAGCCGTTGGATCAGCACTATCACGACCACTTCGTAAGCCACGCGACCCTATATATAGCCCACCTCTAGGACATCTTCGGCACTCTCAGTGTGTACTCATTGTAGTTCATTTGGTATACAGAGCATTCGGATTTCCTGCATACATCCCGACGGTGCATTTGATATGCAGGCACTCTCTAGCCACCGTCGGGTTGTATGCAGGGGAAACCGTGTGTTTTGTTCTATCTAGAAATCCTTCAGTTCATCGACCGAATACAAATCATTCGGATTCCCTGCATACGTCCGACGGTGCATTTGATATGCAGGCACTCACGAGCCACCGTTGGGCTGTATGCAGGGGAAACCGTGTGTTTTGTTCTATATATCTACATAATCCTTCAGTTCATCGACCGAATGCAAATCATTCGGATTCCCGTCATACATCACAATGGTGCATTTGATATGCAGGCACTCACGAGCCACCGTTGGGCTGTATGACCGGGAAACCGTGTGTTTTGTTCTATCTAGAAATCCTTTAATTCATCGATCGAATACAAATCATTCGGATTCCCTGCATACATCCCGACGGTGCATTTGATATGCAGGCACTCTTTAGCCACCGTCGGGCTGTATGCAGGGGAAGCCGTGTGTTTTGTTCTATCTAGAAATCCTTCAGTTCATCCCGACGATGCAATTTTATTTTTGCCGTGGATTTTCTTGCCGCAATTTTTTTTCCATCCATCGTTTGTCCCGCGAAATGCATTCCCGCCATTCTATCTCCCGTCAATATTCGTTCCCGCCATTTTTTCCCACCATCCTATCTCCCGCTTTTTTTCCCGCCATCCTATTTCCCGCCTGTTTCTCCCGCCAATTCTTGTCTTCTCGAGGAGAGCGAGGATGAAGATGATATCTTCATGCCGAGTGAAGAGAGCAAGAAAGCTGTAGCAGCGGCGGCGGCGTCGTCGAAGGGCAAGGGTGCTGCGTCGTCGAAGGACAAGTGTGTTGCGTCGTCGAAGGGCAAGGGTGTTGCGTCGTCGAAAGGCAGGAGTGATGCGGGAGGCTGCGTCGATGGTAGATGACTTTTCTTTTTCTAATTTGCAGAGTACCATGTATCTTCAATTTATGTTGTGTTGTCGCTACTACCGATATTTTGTTCTCTGTGTAATTTATGTTGTCAATGTAATTTGCATGGTTTGTTTAATATCAATGCGAAAAGTAGTCGAAGGGGTAGCAAAGTGAAATTTTTTTGTTGCTTGTGTAACGTTAGCCCCTAGGAACACCCTAAACAAAGTTATACCCCACCTCTTACGTAATTTCTTGACGTGCAATTCTGAGAGACAAGATTCGCGTTATCATTTTATGTGGGTGGAGACCGCTATTCGGTGTAGCTATATACATAAAAATGAATAAAAATATATTGTGGGCAATTCTGAGAGACAAGATCCGCGGACACTGACCGGGCAGCCCCTAAAACATGCCTCCTACAACCACATACCCTAAAATCTAGCTACCAAATTACTACAAACCATGCAACGTAGATCATACTACGTACTACTCCTACTACATAGCTATTCTAGGCTATCCTACTCCTCGTCGGGGATGACGATGACTGTCGCCCCTGCCCCTTCGCCGGAGCCGCCGCCCTGTGCCTCGTCACTGGTGCCGCCCGCCTTTCCCTCCTCGTCGGAGTTGGAGATGGAGAAGGTCGCCGCAGATCCGGCGGCTTGAAGGTCGACGTTGCGGCCTTCCTTCATTGCCGTCTCCGCCTGGAGCTGCTGCTGCTCCGCCGCACGGTGCTCCGCCTCCTCTTGGATCCGTGCCTGTTCGGCCTGGTACCGGGACTCCTCTTTCTCCATTCGCTGGCGGAACTCCGCACCCGTCATGCGGATGAACGTGGGCTCGGCCTCAAGCTCGACGACGCCAACGGCCGCTGTCTCCGCCGCCTGGACCACCGCGTCTGCGGCCCCTTGCGCGTCCGCGTCCGCTTGCGCTTGGGCCGCAAGTGCAGCGACCTCCGCCGCGTCGCGCGTGAGCGCCTCCCGGTGGATCTGCGTCCTGTCCTCCGGTGTGAGCATGCCGGTCGGAAGGCGGCGAGAAATGGTGGATGTGGAGGATGGTGGATGTGGATAATGCGGCTAGTGTTTGCTCCGGCCCTCCTTATAGTCGGAGATGGCCGGTAAGACATGAATGCTGGCCGGTAGCTACACCATTAATGCGGTCAAGGTGACTTATCCGCGTCCGACGAGGCGGTCAAGCGTAGATCCACCCTGTCAGCAACCAAGGGGCGGACGCGTCCTGCACACCCCAAACGCGGCTCAGATATCCTGCTCACATCCCATGCACGCGCACTGCACTGAGCTGGAGCTAGGAGACGACCGATCGATCGATCAAGCAGTGTGCCAAACTCCCACTAGTGCCAGCATGGTGCAATAGTTCGAATAGTAATTCCACGTACGTACGTAGTACAAGCTTTTCAGTACCCATCACGTTTCGATGAAAAAGTTTGTCTATGGCCACGGTTTCGCGCAAATCGAGGAAGATAAGAGAAGAAACGAAGAAGATCATGTGGCGTTGGTTGACAAAAAGTATATGAGCACGTTGGTCGATGGTCGCTTTCGCTCGCTCCTTCCCTTGAAACCAGGGACTGCTCGAAACCACGACAAAAAGGAGATTTCATCGTGGATTTGGTGCATCCCGTGGAACGCTGAACCGTCTTGGACCCATCCTCGCGCGCGACTCAAGTCTTCGTAACGACAAGTGATCGTACGCTTAAACAAAACGGTATCGTCGATGCTCGACATGTGCATGCATGTCTATCCCTAAAATACTCCACGTCGGAGGCACGGCAGGAGACGCCGGCCGGAATAATACCGTAAACACGGCCCGAACCGCCACTATGTCACGTCCGAGAATTAAAGCCACTATGAAGGCATTTTTTTAAAGTGTGACTCAAATGAGTTAGTAATCAAAGGCGGTTTTTATATATGCCTTAAAAAGATCGCCATTTGAGGCATTAATCAAAAGTGCCTCAAATAATTTACTTTTTGAGGCACTTTTAGATGACTCAATTAGAGTTCATTTGAGTCACTTTTGATATGTGCCTAAGAAAACCACCATTTGAGGCACTTATCAAAGTGCCTTAAATGATTTCATTTTAAGGCACTTTTAGATGCCTCAAATAAACACTATTTGAAACACTTTGATATGTTGCCTAAAAAGACCACCATTTGAGGCACTTATCAAAGTGCCTCAGATGGTTCACTTTGTTAAGTCACTTTTAGATGCCACAATTAGATTCCATTTGAAGCACTTTTTATATGTGCCTAAAAAACACCTTTTGAGACAAATGTTGAAAGCAAACATAGTTATTTTTTACCCTTTTAAATCCACAATTTTGTGATTATTGTTTAGCCTACAATAGAACACATTATCTAGAAAAACTCTACAACTATGTAAATAACATGTGTATGTATACATATAATTGTTTTCAGAATTTATAAAATTTAAAAATGCCATTTTCAGCCACGCTATGCCAAAAAAAAAATTGACATGTGTATGCCTGATTTTGCTATGCATAGAATTTTGCCATCCATTTTTTCGGATGGATTATTAGAATTCGTTACAAAATGTTAGCATCATTGAAATTCCATGGAAGAGTCTGGGGATTGGTTGTCGACAACAGATTATATAAGTGGCAGTAGTAGTAGTAGTAGTAGTAGTAGTAGTAGTAGTAGTAGTAGTAGTAGTAGTAGCAGTGTCATGACTCATGACGTCTTTCTGTGTATCCAGGAACAATTTTCTCGCTGATGATAGTTCGCCTCATTGTTGATTTTTTTAGTCTTATAGTTTCACTGTATATTCTTTATTTAAATCATGGCATACTTCTAAATTGGTGCTAAATTGCTAACCAATGTGCACTATTACGTTTTCTCCAGATTCAACCTGACTAGAGGCAACTTCTCAATTTAGATTAAGTTCGACACAAATTCATGGGAGCCTGATGCGTGCTAACAACCTAGATCTGTAAACCAATGTATGCTGAGATCTATGAATAGTCATCATTCCATATCCTTCCATTTCGCTGTTACTTCAACCATCCTAGTGATCTTACGTTAGTGTATACTCTTTGAGTTGTGATTTGTGAATGTTTCATGCTTATTTTGGTTTTCAAGTGCGCAAAATGGGTATACAGAGGTGTAGAGCTAACATGAATTACTGCTATTTGGCTTGGGGATTTTCTCGCCAACATGTCCTCTGTCAACAATGCTGTCAAACATATGTTGTCAAATGCTGTCACATTTGGGTACAATGTCATGGATTAATGTTTGTTGATCTAATGTAATGTTTTAATTCTGATTGCCTCTGAACTACCTTAATAAACAGTACTATCCGAATTTGCATTGTTCACATTTGAGGACCTGAATTGGATGTCTTTGATGATATAGCAATTGAGGCACTGAAACAATAGTGCCTCAAATGGTATAGCATTTGAGGCATTATTGTGTGCCTCAAATGGTATAGCAATTGAGGCACAAATCAAAAGTGTCTCAAATAGTATAGCATTTGAGATATTCAATAACGCCTCAAATGGTTAGCATTTGAGGCACCCAATAATGCCTCAAATTCTTAGTATTTGAGGCACACAATACTGCCTTTAATGGTCACTTTTGTAGGCACTAATGAAAAATGTCTGAAAAGACTTTTAACTACCCAGTAAATGCTGCACTTTTTTTTTCGCCTCCAAAAACCTTTTGAGGCATTTCTGGGACTTTTTGAATGCCTCCAATTCTAGTACGTGGTGTAGTGAGCGTTGCACGACCGACCAGTAAACCTAGTAGCTAGTCCTACGGTACGACTGCGTACGTGCAGTCGCCGATCGACGCCGTGGCATGGGGGCAGCAGCACAGCCACCACCACGGTCACAGGCGAGTCCAATAGGCAGGCTTAAACAGGCTCAAGCCTGCCCTCCAAAATATCAAACCAAAAATTTACTACTACTAATCTGGGCTTAGTACGTTAAGTCAACCCATTAAATCAGGCACTCGGCCCAGCCCACACGAGAAGTGCAGAGGTCTCGTCCGCGCACAAGAAGCGCATCGCGACGCGTGTCGGGTCTAGGTGTGTTGCTCGTACCAGGCTCAAGCTTCTCTTTCCTTTCCCTCGTCTGCTTTTTTTTTCCTATTGCCTGTGCTCCTTTTACATGCGAACGTACTTTGCATTATGCATTCTCTATTCTTGTAAAGTACACCACGGTACACGAGCGCTCTTGTGTTTCCACGAGTTGTACTTGCAATACTTTCATTCCGAAACTTTGCATTTGTGTCGAAACTTGTATATGTTCCTATCCAAAAAGTTTTTTTTTGAAATCTTTACTTTTCTTTAAATTTGTTTAGAATATCAGGAGACCGGGAGTCAACTGAATTTCTGAAACTTTCTAGTCTATTTGTCATAAATAATTTCATGTCTTAGATACTGGCTATTTTTCTCCAAAAAGTAGCGTTTAATTTACTCGTGGTCCACCCTCCAATTGATTCCATGACTCGCCGTTGACCACGGTAGTCCTAGCTTGTACAAGTAGCCCGCAGGGACACGGCATAGCCTGCAGCTAGCCTTGCGGTCACCGTCATCAATATACGGCCGAGAGCGACGGGCAGGGACGATGGTAGTACTATAGGAAGGAAGGAAGGTCGCGCATGCAGCTCACGGAGCGGGACGTGCGCACAGAGCTTGCCTTTCTAGCCATTTCTTCAAAGCACGCAGCTTTCGGGCTATTGGAACTAGGCGGGCTGCATGGGGCTTGTGCTCCTCGATCCTCCAAACTCCCACCATGGTGAAACCTCTCCTCTGTGCGTGCGTGCGTGCGTGCGTGCAGGACGTGGTTAATGAGCCAGCACATGACGACGACGACATCACGGCAAGGCTATCTTCTGTAATTAGTCACGTCCTTTGATCGTTGAGAGGAGGAAGAAGAAGGAACATAGGCCTCAGTATAGGAGTCCATCGATGGCGAAACCAGATCCATGGGCGACCAAGTTTGGGGTCAAGCCCTCCCCGGCCCTGCTGGTCTGCTCTGCACAAAGCAGCACGTCCATCAGGCATCAGTCCATGCCAATGCGTCGCGGCAGGAGGCTGGAGGCCACCACCGGCTGATTCGGCACGGCAAAAGCGGCAGTGCGGTGCAGCCACCGACGACACAACCTCCAAAATATTTTGAAACCTTCAAATGCTGATTTTAAAATTTTCAAAGAAGGGCTCCAAAAGTGTGAATGTTCAAATGGAATGTGTCTACAACCTCCAAAAATTTTGGGTCCAAATGCAAAAGGCATATTGAGGAAAAAAAAGACAAATCCATATATGGATAGTGACAGAGGCGGAGCTAGGCCCCCTGGCGTAGAAACTTTAGTCTGGCTATTCGTGCGACTCTTTGCAGGCCTCCGATTGCTTCAATTCCACTACTAGCCCATTAGAGATGTCAGCCTTGTCTCACACGGAGCAATCTATTCAGAGTACAAGGCCGAGGTAGTGATCCATCATATGAAAGCGAACTGAAAAACAAATCCATAGACAACTGGCTTTTGTGGCCCTATGCACGGAAATGTTGCCTGCTCCCCGTGGGCGCAACTTTCCCGGCCTATGTGTATCGAGTTCAACGCAGCGCCTTTCCTCCCTGTGTAAATGGTGCAGCTATTGGTGCAAAACCGTTTTTTTTTGTCCCAAAAATTTACAAAAACGGTTTGACTCAAACCACCTGAGAAAGCAGTTCATTTTCCTCCATTGCATGTAAAAAAAATTAGTGCTACTACAAAATTTTGTATACCAACCACATCGCACTGTAAGAGCTTAATGTTGGCCCGGGTCACGGAAAAATCCTGGCTCCGCCACTTGATAGTGTCACTTTTGATATTTTGTCTTTTTATGACACTGTTCATACTTTTATTTCTCAATGTGTATTTTGATTTTGTATCTGATTTTTTGAGCTTGTAGACATATTTTGTGTGAACATTCACACTTTTTGCTAGAATATATAAAAAAATTAAAATTGACTTTTCCGAAATGGAAGCATGGGAGTATGGAAGGGGTCGGTATCACCGGATATTCTCCCACCGGCGGCGACCATGCCGCGCCGGCCAAGGACGCGGACGCACGGGCCACCACACCTACGTATGCGCAGTGCGGTGCAGCCAGCAGCGCGATCGACTTGCCGGCCGGGCGCAGTGCGAACTACTCACTACTGTGCCTGAGTTCCAAGGTCGTCGCCGCTGTCTCCCTGTGTCCCTCCTTACACGCGGGGCCTACACATCTGCACACGCGAATACAGTGTGTTCCAATCCAATCTATCCCAATCTCCCGACCCCCATACGAGGAACAGTGTGGTATGTAACTCTGGAATAGTATTTTCAGAAGTAATTACTGACGCCTCTCGACATCTCTGGACAGCAGTACTAGCCCCCTTCGCTCCCTTGAGAGTCGTCTCGCTTCTTCCTCCGTCGCTCCTCTCCCTCCTCCTGTCAGGCGGCCATGGTGGCCGGCATGGGGTTGGATTAGGAGGTCAGGCTTCTCTGTATATAGTAGTAGTAGGATTAGCGGTAGGTTTTGCCTGCAGGGCGTTTGGCTGCGTGCTGAATGGGGTGTCCCTGGAGCTTTCGAGCTGCTGCCAGGGAGTGAATCCCAGCTTCTCCGGCGAGCTCCTGCGGTGGGAGATGGCGGAGATGGTGGGGACTAAAAGATCCCGTCTAAATAAAGCTCGTCCCTCCGCCAGATCTGGCGGATTTCGTTGGAGTCGGATTCAGCTCTGCAACCCAAGATTCGCTGGTTCCTCCTGGTCAAGGTGGTCAGGACGCGAGCGGATTTGGCGGCGGTGGATGCTTGAGCTCGGCTCTGCGGCAGGGGAGAAGCGTGGCTTCTCTTGGGAGCTCTCCATCGTCGGCGACGGCTTCGTCGACGAACACGTTGGCCGTATGGCGGCCGCTCCCACCCCTTGCGTCGGTTCCGGTGTCCTCCGACCGGCGCCAGTGGATTTCTTCAACCTCCAGGCTTTGTGCCGCAGTGGAGGCCCTAGGTTGGCTGTGCAGTGTGCTCCCCCCTCATCGCCCCAAGTGGCGAAGTCCCCGGCGACGGTGAGGGTGACTGTACGGTGGCCGGATGTCGCGGTGGTGAAGGAGCAGGCCTTGATCGCTTTCTCAATCTTTTTCAAGGTCTTTTGTGCTTATTCCAGGGATTGTGTTGTAATTTCTTCTTTCCTTGTGTCCCTTTTTATAAAATGTACTCCACCTGCGATAATGAATGAAGCTCTCTAGGCCCTTCGGGGCGTCCCCTGTTCAAAAAAAAAAAGTAATTACTGGGTCACTTCCCTGCGTGAAATTGTCAACAACAAAAAAACGTTCTAGCATAAAAACAAGAGAGCAGTGTGAGGTGAGCAAACAGGGCAAAACCCAGTTCTGAACCCCTGCTAACATAAGCACTAAACTAAACGGCAATTTGCCACTCCCCGGCAAGCAGAACCACTCCACAAACCAACTCCCACGCCCAGGCCACATCCATCTTGTTCGACAAGCCCAGAGAGAGACAGAGGTCAACGAGCCATTAATGGAAACCGCGAGCCTGTTACCACACACCTCCAACACCCATGTGACGCCTGCTTCTCTCGAACCAGACCTGTAAACCTTTACCTAGATTATGAGTAACCAGCGTCAACGCTTCGACGACACACTGCACACACGTCCCTGGACTGGATCACTAATTGAACGCATTGTAGTGCCAGTAAAATTCCTTAGATTAAGATTGAGCTCGGGTTATCAGCAACCAGTGTCAACACTTTTACGCATAGAGTGATTAGATTAAGCGCGGCAGACAAGTGTAACCTCGATGATTAGATAACTACTCCAAAGATTAGATACACAAAGATTGATGACATTAGTTTTTTATACTCGTAACTAAGACAATAAGAGCCGTAATTAGCGCTAGCTGATTGTACAACGGCACTGGAAGCTGCTATGTCAATGCATGCATGCGAATGCGATAGCTAACTATGACGACGCGGCCGGCGGCCCGGAGCGCTAGTTTGCCTCGGCTTTGACTTGGGATCGATCAGAAGAGCTCGAAGCGGGGGTCCTGCTTGCGCGACGTCGGCGCCTTGCAGGACTGCGACCGGCGCATCGGCGCGCCGGGTACGACAGGCGGGCGCGACGACCGGAGGAGCGCGAAGTTGAGGCTTTTGAAGAACGGGTGCACCTTCACGTCGGCCGCGCCGCGGACGGACCCGAGGCGGGCGGCGGGGTCCTTGACGAGGAGGCGCGCGATGAGGTCATGCGCCGCGGCGAGCTCGACTTGGCATCCGGTGCTGGAAGGGAAGGCGAGCGGCTCGCGCACGATGTTGCGGAGCGTCGCCTCGTAGGTGGCGCCGGCGAACGGGGTGCGGCCGTGGAGCAGCTCGTAGAGGAACACGCCGTAGGCCCACCAGTCCACGGCGGCGCCGTGCGCGCCACCGCTAGCCACCTCTGGCGCCACGTACTCGTGCGTCCCCACGAACGAGCTCGACCGGGCCGAAACCGGCTCCGCCACGAACCGCGGGGGCGACGCCGCGCACCGGCGAGGACACCTCCGCCGCCGCCTGAAACGCACCGCAAAGCACGAAGACACGCTTCCCGTCTCCTCCTCGTCGGTGTCGGTGTCGGCGGCGGCGGGAAGCTCGAGAGAGGGCGAGGAGGTGGACTCGAGCGAGAGGTCGAAGTCGGTGAGCATGATGTGTCCGTCGGCCCGGATGAGCACGTTCTCGGGCTTGAGGTCCCGGTAGACGACGCCCATCATGTGCAGGTACTCGAGCGCGAGGAGCACCTCGGCGGCGTAGAACCGCGCGGACGCGAGCGGGAACCGGCGGGCAGGCATGCGGTGGCGGAGCGAGTGGAGGTCCCCGCCGGGGCAGAACTCGGTGACGACGCATGAGAAGCGGGGCGCGGCGTCGAAGTCGGCGAAGAGCGTGGGCAGGAACGGGTGGTCGAGGAGGCGCAGGATGCGCCGCTCCGCCGCCGCCCGCTCCAGCTTGCGCTTCCGCGCCACCAGCCGCCGGTCCACCACCTTCATCGCGTACAGGCATGGGTTGAGCTCGACCGGGCTGGCGCGTAGCCGGCAGAGGTAGACCGTGCCGATGTCGCCGCCGCCCACGCGACGCAGCAGCTTGAAGTCCGCCGGCCCGAGCGGCGTCGCCGGGGAGGACGAGGAGGAGGATCTGGACGCAGAGAGCGCGCGGATGGCCGCCCACGCCACGTCGCCCGAGCGGTGCGGCCGGTTCACCGTCGCGACAGGACGCGGCGAGCATGACGCCGCGGACGGGGAGCAGTCGAAGGAGAGGCGCGAGAGGCTGGAGCAGCGCGCGAGGCTGGCGGAGCTGAGGCTGGAGTTGGGCGCCCCCGTGGAGGAAGCTGTCTCGATGTCCGACAGCGGCGACGACGCCCCGAGCCCGAGCATCGCTTCCTTCTCCGCCGCCGCCGGTGGCTTCATGAGAACGTGCGTAGCTGGAAGCGCGGCCACCATCGACGGAACACCAGTCTCCTTGCTCCTGCTCTGTGCTAGTGCGCGGACAGTGACGCACGCGACCGAAGCTTCTTCTCCTCACTCTGTGCTAGTGCGCGGACGGTTGTTGGGTCTCCGGGCGTTTTATACCAACGGCCACTCGGCGCGCGAGGCAATGACACGCGGGCCCAGCAACTACGGTCGACACCACAACGCTGCCCAGTGACATGGCACATCCACGTGGCCCGATCAGCCGGCCAGGAGTAGGCCCGTGAGGCCGTGTTGCCAGTAGGGGTACGCCCGTCATTTCGCACCGCCGTCTGTTTTCCGGTTTTTTTTTTGTACAGTGCTGGTAGTTCACTTTTACTGCGCACTGGAGTTTAAACTGCGGATGTGCGAATGGGTTGTCGCCGCATGGAGCGAAAAATTACATTCATCTAAGGAGCCACCAACTGGACACCCGGGCTTTGCCCTGTTGATGTTGGGTATCGAACGTGTCGGTGCGACGGCGAGCTCCGTGCATAGTGCAGTACCTGAAATACCACAAATATGTACGGAGAATGTTGTAATCTTGTTTTAGTTTGTTTTTTTTTTGCGGAGAAACAACTAGTACATCAAAGCAGGAAAATTACAGAGAGGACCTCCATGAAGCTCAAAATTACAAACCAGTCCTTCTTCTGCAACGCGATGACGCCGACGAAGAGCAGCACGTTCCGATGGCGCGCCGCCGCCGCATCTTCACAAACCTTGGATCGAAGATGTCCCCAGGCGGACGGGAAGTCGTCGGTACTCGAACCCCGAAGAGCCTCCATCCTGTTCCCGCGACGGCACCACAATCCTGCTTTAGCACCAGCAGCTACGAGATCTACACAAGCCGGAGTCGCCAACCTCGATCTCCGGCGCGAGGAAGCCACCCATAGCAGCTGCGACGAGCTGCGAAGGCTACGAAGGCAGCAGATCCACTGCGGAGCTCCTCCGGAGTGCCGCCGTCGAAGAGGAAGATCCCCACCTGCAAAACGCCAATCCGGCCACGCCGCCACCTCCCCGACGCCGCCGGCTGGACACCCACGCACACCTAATTCACATAGCCCGGATCCGGGGATTCCCCGACCTCCCGCCGCCGGAGCGGCCGCCGGAGGCGAGGAATCCCGCGGATCTCCGGCGAGGAACCAGCGCGCACGGAGTTCGCCCAAAGAAACGCCTCTCTTACTGTAGCTGGGGAGAGGAAACCGTCCAAGGTCGGTCTAAAACGGATTGTTTTAGTTTGTTCTATTTTCATCATTTTAAACGACTTTATAGTTTATCCCGATATCAAATGCATCTGGGAGTCGTAACACCATCCGCAAACACTAGACTCTTATGTGGACTTATCGTGCTCAGATTATAAATATCAGCTAAATAAGATGGTCTGAATGCTTTAATCCTAATAATTATTTTGATGAAGCTTATCGTCGTGCAAATTGCGTTGATCACTAATGCTAACTTCATTGTATCACGTTGGACTAAAAAAAAACAGTGATACATAGCTCATTTCGTTGCGACAAAAAATGGCGGTTTCATTGTAGGAGCGGTTTTGCTAAGTCCAAGTCAAGTGAGATTTTCTTAAATCTCAGTCACCTGAGTAAAGTGAAACCATAGTTTAGAAGTGTAACTCGTTAATGTTGCACTTTTCTGGCAAAAAGAGCAACTGCACCTTTTTTTTTGTGAACTGTGGTTACATTTTTCTTGGGTGGACTTAACAAAATCTCAATCGATTGAGACTTAGACAAACCCTTTTAGAAAATACTAGGCGACGAATGATGCTTCATGTAAGTAGAAGTCAATTTACATGTCTCTTTTCCCACGATTTTCTAATATGTAATTTTAAGTATTGTCTGAAAATATGATGTTGTTAGAAAACATTAATAAACAGTTAGTTATTGACTGGTGAAGAGCGAAAATAATGTGTGAACTCCAACAAGACGTGAAAGCAAACTGACCGACACGATGTAGATGACAGTAATCTATAAGAGAGAGATAGAATAGTACTCCCTTCATTCCAAATTAGATAACTTTTATTTGTTAACATGTGGATGTATTTATATTTGTAACATGTCTAGATAAATTCACATTTTGACAAATGAAAGTCATCTAATTCGGAACGGAGGGAATAGTTTCTTATAGACAACCTTGAGGTGCAAATTATTATTGTGACAGAAGTCGTGGACGGTACACGAGAACTAAGCTTTCTAGGTCACGGCCTCACGGGCCTTGACTTTCTACTCTTTTTCTCGCAACCCATTAAGTCTACAAGACCGTTTCCCTTTTACATGTAGTAGTAGAATGCGTTGTTCGATCGAGCTCTGATCATGCATGATTGCAAGAGCGACAAGTGTCGAAACAAAGCGCACTCGGTTAACCAATTATCGGTGGTAGTTTGAAGATCGGGGATGGCTTGCGAGATACGTAAGCAAATTAGTGAGATGGAGCTTACTTTTGTGTCAAGAGTTGGTACTTTCTATTTCGGGGCAACGAAAAAAAGGTATTAGTACTCCACCGGATCAGTACTAAATTTCAACATGTATGACCAGGCATGCATGCAGTCATTAAGGCCCAGCAACCTAAACCGCAAGGCACCACTGGAAGATCAGTAGTACACACAGGTCGTCTATCCTTGTGTCAAAAGGTCAAGCTTTAAGCATCAATGCTAATTTGAAGTTTTCTTTACATGGTGTACGTTGACTTAACGCCGGGTAACGTCTTACGTGATCAGATTAATGAGTCCTTCCCTTTGACTAAGGAAACGGGGTGCGGATCCTGGCAGTCTCTGAATCGAAACCATGCACACATTCCTGCTTTATTTAATAGTTTCATTAAGTTAAAAAGTTTATAGCTCATGGGTCTTTCAGAATGAAAATAAAGATCAACCGGTCACAAAACCACGTTGGTCGACATGGAGAATAAAGGACCACATGTTGATCCACTAACCTGCCTTGTTGACCACCTGCAATGTTTTGTTAAAGATAATATCATTGCGACAATTTGATATTGCCCAAAGAAAAGCCGACACGCCTATACATATATGCGCTTTAGTGCTCTAATCTGTACTATTCAACCAGCTGCCATACATATTCGCTATACTAGTTGGTGGGTATATATTGAAAATGAAATGTACTAATCGCCAAATATTACAAGCAAAAGGACATGAAATAAACATATATTGAACCAATTAAACCATATATATGACAAAACACATATTTCTTACAGCATGTCCATACCCTTTTAATCAGATTGTCTTTTGCCAATAATTCTTTTCTCTGCATAAACCATAGGAAATTTTTTATCTTTAGTGGGATCTTAAGTTACAAGTATTTTCGCAAAAACCTTGTGTGTCCATTAAGCATATATGCATACATGGATTTGACCGAAAAAGACACCCGTTGGTGTCAAGTTTCATTTGGAATACATTAATTTGGTATAAGGATTTTTTTTCTGAAGAAATAAGGGGACGTAAACAAATTTAGCGAGTTAAGTGAGCCAAGGCAACAATTTAGGAGTAAAATACAACCCCCCCCCCCCCCCCGCACTAGTAGAAAAGGGGGCATTAGTACCGGTTCCAGAGGGCCTTTAGTCTCGGCTTTCCAACCGGGACAAACTAATCGGGACTAAAGCCCCCCCCCCCCTTTAGTCCTGGTTGGCCACGAACCGGGACTAAACAGCATCCACGTGGCCACGGCCGGGCGCACCAACCGGGACTAAAGGTTTCTGCGTTTTGTTTTCTATTTATTTATTTTTCCTGGTTTAAGGTTTAGGGCATTAGGGGTTTCGATTTTGTGTTTTCCATTTAATTCTTTTTGTATGGAGATCACGTTGTGCAAAAAACAAGTCATATACATAAAGTTTATACTACATCGAGATCACGTTTGATGCATATATATACATACACACAAGTTGCTTTAATTAAATTCTCACGTCGAGATCACGTCAATTACATTGGAGGCATAACATAATTATTAGGGTGATGAAATTCTCCGGTTATCTTCATGACCTCCGAGTTCAAAAATCTCTCAAATTCCTCTTGAATTACTTTTAGGCGCTTCGTTGGTATGAGCTGTTCTCGCATTCATTCCATCTAGATCAATATGAATATGTGAGTTGTGTGTATATATATATATATATATGAAATCATCATAAAATAAATTATGAATGGAACTCAACACAATATGGTAATAAAAAAATTGCGAATAGTGTATACGTACTTCAGCTGTTCTGTGTTGTCTATTCCGCTCAGTGACAAAAGAGCGTATGTACTCGAAAACGTAGTATGCACATAAATTAGTCTCTTGTGGCTGCCTCAGACACCACTTCACAAAAAATAGAATTTAATCAAATAATAATCAAGGATGATAATGGTATTGAAACTAGAATTAAAGAGTTGCGCGAACCTATATATAGTACTACTTACCTTGGTGGTATAAAAATACAGCTCCGGTTTCCAATCCCCTGCACCCTTCACGATGAACCGTTTCCAAACTCTGCCCGGCAAAAGAAAATGATTGAAGGGGTTATTAATTACTTGATATCAGAAAATGAACGAAAGAGGTCGATATAGAGCGATAATGATTGAAATTACCTCTGGAGCATTTCTTGCAAGCTGAGGTACTCGTCCATATCTCTCCTTAACGAGTCCATGACTTGAACGACTCCTTGGTCAACTCTAATGATTAGCAGAATCCAGTGGAATCTGCACACGTTTATATGTCCATGACTCATCGATTACACTAAACATCGAGTAAGCAAAATAGAATGTGTAGAAGGTACAATAACACTCACTTGAAGTTGTAAGGAAAAGGATTTCTGCGCAGGTATTTTGTTTCACTAAAAACCGGAGCAAGTTTTTCTCTGTGTCCTCGGGATGGTTATTTACGGTCACTTCATGAATATAATATGGGTCAATGAACCCAGTGTCATAGATGCGGCGTTCTCTGCATTCGACAATCTTCATTCTGCATAATACGTACAAAAGAATATAGTGAGATAATTACAGGCAATGAACGAGCTGAGCTAGAGACTTAATTAAATTGCCGAAATAAATCACTTACAAACAATAGCAACTGACGAGGGCTTTGTCGAGGCATCTTGATTAAATAACTGAAAAATTTCAGAAAATGGAACATACATCGCGTCATCCGTGAAGTAATGCTCTTTCCTATATGACACCCAGAAGACATCATGCCCGGCCTTTGCGGCTTTCTCGTACCACTGATGCAATCGATGCAATTGTGTTGTTAGAGACTCGAGCTGCTCAGGTCTGACCAGGGACCTCATGTGGACATATGTCCATGCATACTGATACTCTACTATGGGGTCGCCTATGCGAACAGTGTCGTCGTGGTGTACTTCCTTATCGGGCATCACCTTGAGCGGGGGGATCGACTGATTTGCCTGTTCTCCGAGCTGGGCCACTTGTTTCCCGGATTTTGCTGTCTGCATCTACTCCCTCTTTAGGCGATATGCCGCCTCCTTCTCCTGCTGCTCTTGACTAATTGTCTTCTCAATAACACGATCATAGTCATCTGGCAATTTAGGTGGCTGTGGCGGTCCACTCGATAGATTTTTCAAACATCTCGCAACTTTTTCCGGTGGTATTATCTCCTTTGGCGGGGGCTGTTTCGGTCCTAATTGTCTTCTCACATCGGCACGCACCACCGCGTCGAATTCCTCTGGAGTCAAGTCGTAAGGTCTCTTTGGAAGAGGCTTTAGCAACTCGCGTTCCTCTCGAGTTTCCTTATTTGCACTTTTCCTCTGTGTATATGTCGACGGGAAGTTTAGTTTCCGCATTGACGGGACGGAGCAGGCCATGGACTTAGCAGTGGGCGCAATCGATGGACGGGACGGCGCGGGCGATGGACTCGCACTGGGCTCCCAACCGGCGTTGGGGGATGGATCTTGAGGTGGGGGACTGCTGCTCGGAGGAGTCGGTGGCCTTGGCGCCAAGTTTGGAAACACGATGTTTTTCTTGTTCCAGATAACGAAACCCTTCTCGACTTCTCCCATTGTCTTCTCATCGTCACCTCCAGGAATGTCAAGCTCCAGATTAGCATATAATGGCATAACTTCATCCACCCCGAGACGAGCATAGCCAGCTGGAATCCTGCCGAGATGGTAGCTTCCTCCAGATTGATTTGGTAAAGCATAGCCGACCGCCACCTTGAAGGACATGTTCTTCATTGACATATGTAGCTCACAGTCTGTCTTCTCCGTGATATCATTCATGGGGTAGTGAGCTGCCGGCGGTTCGAATCCAAAATTTTCTAGCTGCGTGGAACCCACGCTGCTTTTCCGCTGATCAGATGGGGCGGCTTCAAATTCAGGACATTCTAGCTGCTGCTGAGATGCCCTTTGCTGACTAATTGAGTCTAGTTGCTCCTGCTGCAGCTGCACCTTGCGTTCCAATGCCGATAACCGGTCTGATTCCTGCTTCTTCTTTCTCTGACGGCTTCTATAAGTATCAGCGTCCTCCGAAAAACCTTACTTCCACGAAACACCGGATCCATTGCCTCGAAGTCGTCCAACGTGTTCAGGATCCCGAGGGCGAGTGTCAGCTCGTCGTTCTCTCTGTCGGGCTGGTACTCTCCCTTTCGAACTTTATCTATTGCGTCCACCAGTTGTTGGGTTATTAGCTCAATTTTTCCTTCCATTTTTCCTTTGCAACAATCTGCCCTGTCTGTGGGTCCAACCCTGCCCCATGTGCGAACAACCAGAGCTTGGACCTCTCGGGCCAGTCCGCTGTCTGTGGAATGATCCCTTGATCAAGCAGTTTTGCTTCAAAGACTTCCCACTTTGGTATGGCAGCCTTGTAGCCAGCTGTCCCCAAAGTATGGTGATATGTCTTCTTCCCAGCATTTACTTTATTTATTTTTGATCGGGCCACAGCGGCCTCCGATTTTCTTTGCTTCACAAATGTGGGCCAGTCCTGTTGTATCTGCACTAGTGGTCCAGTGAATTCTGGATCTTGTTCCTCCGCCGCTACATAATTTTTCCATAAATTTTTCTTCCAGGTCTAGAATTGTGTGGCCATCTTCTTAAGAGTCCACTGCTTGACTTTCTCCTTCAACGGCGGGAGGATACCTGGCGGTAGGTTGACATGTGTCAAGAGGGTGTCCCAAAGCAAATATTTTCTTCTGTCGTCGACATAAGTAGTTGCCTTGTTGTCGTCCTTCGGCCTATGCCAGTCTTGAAGGATGATCGGGACCAAGTCCCTAACACGAACTCCACATTGATTTATAAATTTACGGCGGCTCTCTACGGGTTCCAGAGGTTCGTCATTATCACCAACTTTGGCGATCGATATCCTTACACCATCGGCTAACCTTCTGGTCGGGCCTCGTTTCGACCCTTTAGCAGCGGATGATTTGCTCGATCCGGAGGGCTAAAAGAAAAAATGATTCGTTAATAACTGCAATACAACTCAATTAATGCATCTAGTGATCAATCAACAGAGGCTTAATTAATATACCTCGCCGGAGTTTGTTAAGGGCACTTCCTCCTCTCTGCAAATTTCTTCTTGCTCAACTCCCTCACCGGAGTCGTTCAGAAATTATGAGCTGTAATCGTCTCCAATTATCTCATCTTCTCCACCGGCATCTTCTCCAGACGGGTTTGCAGCTGCATATATAATCTGATACATTCGCTCTTCACGCTCCTCGTCTCTGTCGGGGGCGTCCGGACAATTTGGATCCATTCGCTCTTCACGCTCTTCTCTGCCGGGGGCGTCCGGACAATTTGGATAAATAGCTCAATGTCCCTGCAATCAATTTTGTAACAAAAATATGAATCTTAAAATTTGCATCTTAGCAAATGTGAATGCATATTTATAGCAACTACTTAGCAAATTTAAATGTGAATACATCTCCCATGAACCAAAACCTCGCATCTAGAATAATCCAGTTACCTAGCTCGGGTCCATTTTTATTTAACCCTAATACATCACGAATAATATCACTAATACATCTCCTCTCCCATGCATGAACCTCTCAAACTAACTTCGACCGGGTCCTGAGCAGCGGGGTGCAGAGCCGCCGGGTCATAGCTCACGTGATAAGGAACCCTCTGAAGAAACGACCAGCTATTGCTATACTGCCTATCTAACAAATACATGTAGCGACGGACGTGCTCGTCCTCCTCCCTGATACGGCAACGTACCACCTCCTCGGGGGCCGGCTCCCTCTGCACCGAGCGTGGCCCACGCGACTGCCACCAAAGAAGATCCGGGTCAACGGCGTCACCCGGATTTCTCACCAAGATGCGCGTCCCGGAAGGTAGCACCTCCCAGTGCCAGCCTGGCGGAGCCCAGTCCCGGACATTGCCCCTCTGGTCCAACAAGGACATCGTCGCCGAGAACAATAAACAAAGAACACAATCGGTATAAGACGATCATTCCAAATTGATTGAAAAACAAGAAAAATATTATAGTGACCGACTGCGTATTTACACATTGAATGAGAAGAAAGTCAAAACAAAAATCTGAGGACAAAACATAGAGGAACGTCTATTTTCTCGGAGGGCATGCAGGATGAAATGAGAAGAAATAATCATCCTAACGAACATGGACAAAAACATTGATTTTTTGCAAAAAGGTCCCTGATCAGAAAATAGAAAACGCAATCATCCTAATGAACATGGACAAAAAGACTACATGCATGAACATAAGAGGCTATGCACATAGTACTATACAAATAACAAAAATGGTACTATACCAAATTTCTATGCACATAGTACTATACAAATAACTAAAATTCCACATATACAACAAACAGATCCCTGGTTTTTGCAAAAAGGTCCCTGATCAGAAAATAGAAAACGCAATTAGGTCCCAGTACACAAATTCATATACATAGCGAATACTACATTTTCCTAAATTTCCTAAACATTGCCAAAGCATTGAATTTTTTGATAAAATTCCTAAACATTTGCCTAAAATACTAAATTTCCTAAACTGCTAAATCCTAAAATGCTACCTAAACATTGCCTAAAATTTCAAAACAGTGCCTAAAATACTAAATTTCCTAAACAAAATTCCTAAAATTTCCTAAACAAATTTCCTAAAAACAATTCCTAAATTTCCTGAACAAAATTACCTCCGGAGCGTCTGAATCCCACCAAATCCTACTTGGTGCCATACCATGTATGTACAAGTATTTTGAAAAACAGAAGAAAACTCTAGGCGGGGACTTTTCCCGCCTTTACCCCTAGCGCCATGTAGTATGCCAAATCAGGAAGAAGCACACGGATCATGTGTTTCTTTCAAGGGCTTCTGAGCCGTTGGATCAGGGGTGTGTTTCTTTTGAGAGCTTGTGAGTTGTTGGATCAGGGGTGTGTTTCTTTTGAGGGCTTCTAAGCCGTTGGATCAGGAGTGTGTTTCTTTTGAGGGCTTGTGAGCTGTTGGATCAGCACTATCACGACCACTTCGTGAGCCACACGACTCTATATATAGCCCACGTCTCGGACATGTTCGGCACTCAGTGTGCACTCATTGTAGTTCATTTGGTATACAAAGCATTCGGATTCCCTGCATACATCTGACGGTGCATTTGATATGCAGGCACTCACGAGCCACCATCGGGCTGTATGTAGGGGAAACCGTGTGTTTTGTTCTATCTACAAATCCTTCAGTTCATCGACCGAATACAAATCATTCGGATTCCCTGCATACATCCGATGGTGCATTTGATATGCAGGCACTCACGAGCCACCGTCGGGCTGTATGCAGGGGAAACCATGTGTTTTGTTCTATCTACAAATCCTTCAGTTCATCAACCGAATACAAATCATTCGGATTCCCTGCATACATCCGACGGTGCATTTGATATGCGGGCACTCACGAGCCACCGTCGGGCTGTATGCAGGGGAAACCGTGTGTTTTGTTCTATCTACAAATCCTTCAGTTCATCGACCGAATACAAATCATTCGGATTCCCTGCATACATCCGACGGTGCATTTGATATGTGGGCACTCACGAGCCACCGTCGGGCTGTATGCAGGGAAACCGTGTGCTTTGTTCCAACTTTTTCGAGCGCTTGTGAGCGCCGTTGGAGTTTTTAGAACCAAAAATCAGTGTTTAGAGTTTTCTTCTCAGTTTTCACAACACAGTTACATAAAAGGTTTAATACATTATTACACATCACAACCAACATCCCTATCTAGTGTTGTGGTATAAACTTCTTCTTCGTGTGTGTCCCTTTCTTCTGATTGCGCCGTAACCATGGACAATCTTCATCATTTAACACGATGCTTGGGTCAGTTTTCACTGCGAAGGGCGAATTTCATCAAACTTATTGTAATCTTCTGACATGTCTGTCTTGTCCTCCACTCCCACGATGTTTCTTTTCCCTGAAAGAACTATGTGGCGCTTTGGCTCATCGTATGATGTATTCGCTTGCTTATCTTTTCTTTTTTTTCGGTCTGGTAGACATGTCCTTCACATAGAAAACCTGAGCCACGTCATTGGCTAAGACGAATGGTTCGGTGTCGTACCCAAGATTCTTGAGATCCACTGTAGTCATTCCGTACTGCGGGTCTACCTGTACCCCGCCTTTCAGGTTGAACCATTTGCACCAGAACAAAGGGACCTTAAAAGAAGGTCCATAGTCAAGTTCTCATATCTGCTCTATGTAACCATAATATGTGTCCTTTTGCCCATTGTTGTTTATTGCATCAAAGCGGACACCACTGTTTTGGTTGGTGCTCTTTTTATCTTGGTCGGCCGTGTAAAATGTATTCTCATTTATCTCGTACCCTTGAAAAGTCAATATAGTCGAAGATGGTGCTTTGGCCAACAAGTATAGCTGTTCTCCAATAGTGGTGTCATTAATGAGACGTGTTTGCAACCAACCGCGAAAGTCTTCACGTGTTCTCCTTCAATCCATTCTTCAGGCTGCTCCGGGTATTTAGAGCGTAAACTATTCATGTGTTCATTGATATACGGAGCCACCAAGCTGGAATTATGTAGAACTGTGTAGTGTGCTTGAGTGAAAGAATGTCAGTCCTTACATATTATTGCTTTCTTTCCTAGCGTGCCTTTTCCACGCAGTCTCCCCTCATGGCGCGATTGAGGAACACCGATCGGCTTAAGGTCAGGAATAAAGTCAACACAAAACTCAATGACCTCCTCTGTTCCATAGCCCTTGGAGATGCTTCCTTCTGGCCTAGCACGGTTATGAACGTATTTCTTTAAGACTCCCATGAACCTCTCAAAGGGGAACATGTTGTGTAGAAATACAGGACCGAGAACGAAATCTCTTCGACTAGGTGAACTATGAGGTGCGTCATAATATTGAAGAAGGATGGTGGGAACACCAACTCGAAGCTGACAAGACATTGGACCACATCCTTCTGTAAACTTGGTAGAGTTTCTGGATTGATCACCTTCTGAGAAATTGCATTGAGGAATGCACATAGCTTCACAATGGGTACTCGAACATTTTCCGGTAGAAGCCCCTCAATGCAACCGGAAGTAATTGTGTCATAATCACGTGGCAGTCATGAGACTTTAGGTTTTGGAAATTTTTCTCTGTCATGTTTATTATTCCCTTTATATTCGACGAGAAGCCAGACGGGACCTTGATACTGCTCAGGACTTCAAAAAAGATCTCCTTCTCTTCTTTGGTAAGAGCGTAGCTGGCAGGACCTTGATACTTCTCTGGATTCAGGTTGTCTCGTTCGTGCATACGTTGCTGGTCCTGCCGTGATTCCGGTGTATCTTTCGTCTTCCCATACACGCCCAAGAAGTTTAGCAGGTTCACGCAAAGATTTTTCGTCACGTGCATCACGTCGATTGCAGAGCGAACCTCTAGGATTTTCCAATAGGGTAGCTCCCAAAATATAGATTTCTTCTTCCACATGGGTACGTGTCCGTCAGCGTCATTCGGAACAGATTGTCCGCCAAGACCCTTTCCAAAGATTACTTTTAAATCCTTGACCATGTCATATATATCAACACCAGTAGGGCATAGGCTTCGTCCGGTGATCTGCCTCACCTTTGAAATGCTTGCCTTTCTTTCTTACGGGATGCTGTTTTGGAAGAAATCGACGATGCCCCGGGTACACATTCTTGTTACCTAAATATATACTTTCAGTCTCACCTAAACAGTGCGTGCATGCATTGTATCCCTTGTTTGACTGTCCTGAAATGTTACTAAGAGCAGGCCAATCATTGATGGTTACAAACAACAACGCTCGTAGGTCAAATTCCTGTTTGTGCTCATCCCACACACGTACACCTTCTTCACGCCACAACTGTAAAAGTTCTTCAACCAATGGCCTCAGGTACACATCAATGTCGTTGCCGGGTTGCTTCGGGCCTTGGATGAGCACTGGCATCATAATGAACTTCCGCTTCATGCACAACCAAGGAGGAAGGTTATAGATACATAGAGTCACAGGCCAGGTGCTATGACTGGAGCTCTGCTCCCAAAAGGATTAAAGCCATCTGTACTTAGACCAAATCTTAAGTTCCTTGCGTCATCTGAAAATGTCGGAACTCTCTGTCGATTTTTCTCCACTGCGACCCATCAGCGGGGTGTCTCAGCATCACCTTTTTACGGTCTTCTTTGTGCCATCGCAACAACTTGGCATGCTCTTTGTTTTGGAACAAACGTTTCAACCGTGGTATTATAGGAGCATACCACATCACCTTGGCAGGAACCCTCTTCCTGGGGCGCGGCTCGCCCTCAACATCACCAGGGTCATCTCGCCTGATCTTATACCGCAATGCACCGCATACCGGGCATGCATTCAAATTCTCGTACTCCTCACCGCGGTAGAGGATGCAGTCATTGATGCATGCATGTATCTTCTGCACCTCTAATCCTAGAGGGCAGACAACCTTCTTTGCTTCGTACGTACTGGGGGCAATACGTTATCCCTTGGAAGCATCTTCTTTATTATTTTCAGCAAATTTTCAAATCCCTTGTCAGATGTACCATTCTCTGCCTTCCATTGCAGCAATTCCAGTGTGGTACCCAGCTTTTTCTGGCCATCTTCGCAATTTGGGTACAACAATTTTTTGTGATCCTCTAACATGCTCTCCAACTTCAACCTCTCGTTTTCACTTCCGCAGTTTATGTGCATCAAATGGCCCGACGAAGATCATCATCGGGCTCATCAACAATGGGCTCTTCTTCAGCTTCGTCTTCCCCCATTGTAGTACCACCGTCTTCAGTGAACATAGGATAGTTGTCATTATCCTCTTCTTCTTCATTGTCTTCCATTATAACCCCTCTTTCTCCGTGCTTGGTCCAACAATTATAACCGGACATGAAACCGACTGCAACAGGTGGACGTGAATGGTTTTTGAGGTAGAGTAATCCTGCGTATTCTTACAGACACTACATGGACAAGAAATAAAACCATTCGACCGCTTGTTTGTCTCAGCCACACGGAGAAAATCATGCATGCCATTAATAAAGTCGGGACAACGTCGGTCACCGTACATCCATTGCCGGCTCATCTGCATTATATAAATATATCAAAAACCATTACACTACATCATGAATATATAATAGTGACCAAATTAATTAATACAAGTTCATCACATTAAAACCAAAATAGAGTAGTGACCAAATGCAATACATAGTTCACATAAAACATACATTGAAACTAACATACAACTATCTAAAGTTTAAACCAACAACAAATGCGATCAAAATCGCAACTAAGTAATTATTGAACCAACAACATAATGATACCAAGCCTCTTTATGAATGGCATATTTTTAATCTTTCTAATTTTCAAGCGCATTGCATCCATCTTGATCTTGTGTTTATCGACGACGTCGGCAAGATCGAACTCCAATTTCATCTTCTCTTCTAGGCATTGTAGACGAAGATCTTCACTTCTTTTCAATTTTGCTTTCAAATCATTGTTTTCTTTTTCAAAAAACTCGACAATAGGGTCGGTTGGAATTTCCGGTTCAACTACCTCCTAGATAAAAAATCTATGTCAAGTTGGTAGGCATAATTGTTATAAACACGAAATAAAACAAATAGTTATAAAAATATACCACATCCAAATCATAGACCGGACGAGGGCCGATGGGGACGGATATCAAAACCATGACACTATACATATAAAAACATAAATAAATTATACAAGTAATAACTATGCATTTAAATCATACAAGTAATTTGAGCTCAAAATGCATATAAAAAACAAGAGGCTCACCGAGGTGGTGCCGGCGACGGGACGGCGCGGCTATCGACGGCGGTGAGGACGGGGACGGGACGACACTAAAACCCACAAATCATAAATTAATTTGAGCTCAAAATGTATATAAAAAAATGAATTCCCTAACTTAGGCATTTCATCAAACACCTAGCTAGCACTACAAAAATGAAATGAGCTAAACTAGCAATGAAATGAGCTAAAGTAGCACGCCAGAAGAAAGGATGTAGTTGCTAACCCTTGAATAGAGATGGGGTGCCGTCAATCTTGACAAATGGTGGAAAAAAATGGGGATGAACTAGAGTTTGGGAGAGGAAACGGAGGAGAAAATGGTGAAGTTTTGAGCAGGAAAAATGGAGTGGCTGGGTGAAAGAAGAAGATATAGGAACCCTTTAGTACCGATTCGTATCACGAACCGGTACTAAAGGTTTATCTTTAGTACCGGTTCGTGTTACGAACCGTATTAAAGGTTGCTTGCGCTGGCCCCACCTCTGTGGCCGCTGCAACAACCCTCACGAACTGGGACTGGTGCTCTCCGGCGCCCTGGCCATTCGAACCGGATATAATGGCCCCATTAGTTCCGGTTCTAATTATGGCCGGGACAAATGGGCCAAACGGAGGCCCTGTTTTCTACTAGTGCCCCCCCCCCCCCCCCCCAAGCCGTTCTTAGCTACCGGGCAATCTTCAAAATATATGCAGACGAAGCGAAAGGTTTGGATTGCCAAATTTCCTACAGACAACGTACACATATTTCTATATGTGCTTGTTTTTAAACCAGAAGTAGCACCATCCAGACTTCCTAAAGCAGATCCTAGCTATCTTATCTGTTCCCCTCTCCGTCCTCTCTCCACAGAAAAGGGCGACCACTGTTTCCTCCAAAATCTCGGCCCCGGCTCGCTCCCCTCTCCTCTCCGGCGGTGCTGCCGGCCGGCGTGGACGAGGTAGCGATGCGCGGGTTGTAAATAGGGGTAGGGCTAGATCTAGGTTTGTTTTGGTGTTCGTCGTGGCGGATGCCCGTTCTTTTGCTTTCTTCTTCTTCGCTGGCGGATCTCCGGCGACTCGTAGCGACGCCGGAGTAGAAGGCCTCCTTCTCTGCTTACGGGATTCATGGTGGATCTTGTGCAGGGATGGAGAGGATCCTTGCCGTCTTAATAATCTCGTCTGCCGTATCTTCTGTTCTGCAGATCGCGAGTGGCGGTGGTGGTCTTCTTCTCCGTCTGGCCGTGGTGGCAAAGGAAGGAGGAGATGCTACTGCTCGTCGTCGACTCTGGCAGAGCTGTTCTTGCGGCTTGCCCTCTGTTGGGTCGATTGCGAGCTGTGCGGCTCGTGCTCTGCACCGAGTCCAGCTCGACATCCTGCTCTGGTCGGGGCGTGTCCCCCGCCGACGAGGCATCTTCGACGCCAAGGTCTCGCCGTGGGCGAGAGGCACATGCGGCGATCTCAACGGAATCAGTTTCCAATCAGGCCTGAGCAGGTGATTCAGCAGCCTTCCGGTCTCTTCTCCTTCTCCTCTGTGGCGGAGCGACGGCGAGTTCACGGACGGCGGCGGAAAGGAAGATGCAGAGCTCCTCAGGGTTGGGTGTGTGTTTCTTGTTTTCCTTGGGGTGTTTTCTGTAAAAGTGGGGCAGCTGTTACGTGTCTAGAATTTTCCTGTGTAATCCGATGTATTCGCTGTTAATGAATTCCAGAGACGTTGTATAAAAAAAAAGCAGATCCTAGCTAGTGTCAAGAAAATCGGTACGAAGACCGCACACTATGTAATTAATAAATGTCCGTTCAGTTTAGTCTTTGAAAAAATGTACAATTAACAACATGAACGATTAGCACTACCATTGATGCATGCAGATTTGTCTGGCTAAGTGCCAACAAAAGGTACAACAAGTCAGGCAAACATACAACAAGCTAACCTACTGTTTAATTATTTCCCCTTATTAAAGATAGCTCTGATTGATCTTTGTTCAGAAAACAACAAAATGACGATCGATAAAGCTGGTGCGGCAAATGTTTTTTTTGCATGCATGCATCCATCCATATAATCAAATATTTCTATAGCGTTTAATACTATATGTTCTTCGAAACAAAGCAATGAGCATATATATGCATGAATATGTGTTGTATTAGTATAATGGTACCATGCGCGAGTGCATGATCAAATCGTGTAATGGATATCGCACCGTACGTGTACGTTTCCTGCCACGCGCGGCGCGATGAACAGGTTAAATCATTGCCTACAAATGCTACTCTAGACGTAGATCGATATAGATAGTGATCAAGTAAATCCTCTGGATCGGCGATGGTGGTTTTGATCGACTGTAGAAAATTTATTGGCAACGGCGCCGATGCGGCCGCCGGCCGAGGCCCCTGCTATATATGCATTCCAATATCCGTCAATCAAATTTCTCTTCATGCCGGCCGGCCGGGATTTTCTAGACGTGGGGTAGTTTTTTTTTCCAGGTTACCTATAAAACGTCAAAGGTTGGATTAACCTTTTTTTCGTGAGCCAGGGCTCATGTGCTAGAAATAAAAAAATCCCACAAGCTTACTGGAAATTCTAGAGTGATCTATATATTTTTCAACTGTGAGAAATATATAAATTTGTGATGTGCATGAAAAAGACAAGAAAAATGAACTAGGCGCTTTTAGGTTTTGAAGTTTTCAGTTTAGCAAAACACACATTTTTTCCCTCTTACCCGTGCTTAGTTAACGGCCAATATTCAGAAGATAAGAAAATAGGATAGTGCTAGGCGTCCCCCGGGGGATCTGGGGGAAAAATCCCCCGGGTCCCCCTGCCGACACGTGTCCACCTTGTTTTCCCCCAAATCCCGCAATTGCTACAACGGAGCAAATAAATGGCCCGCCGCAGCAATTCTTTTATTCTTGTAGCAAAAAAAAAGTTTCGATCAAAAAGTAGAAAAACAAAGACGTCAACAATAGACCTCGCCTGAGACTTCGCCGGATACCTCGCCTGAGACTTTGCCGGAGACATTGTAGCAAAAATTTATGCTACTGTAGCAAAACCAATACTGCCGAAGACAAGGACGAAGACCTCGTAGCAAAACCATAAAACTATTGTAGCAAAAATTTATGCTATTGTAGCAAACGACATGGACGAAAACCTCGTAGCAAAATCACAAAATTTTGTGATTAGCAAAACCGACCTCGACCTCGCCGGAGACCTCGTAGCAAAACCACAAAACGATTGTAGCAAAAATTTGTGCTATTGTAGCAAAACCGAGACATGGGCCAGAGACCTTGTAACAAAACCACAAAACAATTGATTGTTAATTGCAGCATCGTAGCAAATTTATCCTTATGATGCAGAACAGAAGAAGATGGCAGCAATTCTCCTTTCTATGATGCAAAACAGAAGAACATCGGTAGCAAATTGCTACTTCCTATGATGCAAAACAAAAAATGGTAGCAAAATTCTTCTCACATGATGCAAAAACAAAAAGTCATTCGTAGCAAATTTCTCTTATGACGCAAAACACAAGAACGACAGTAGCAAAAAATGCCCTTCTGTGGCAGCAACTGTGCTCCAATTTGGGGCTACCGCCGGCTTGCAGCATCACGGCGGCGCCCAACAGCGGGCTTGGAGCATTGTGGCACCGTGCCCGATGGCGGGCTTCGAGCACCGATGCGGCACATGACGGGGGGCTTGCAGCATGACGACGGCGCCAAAGCCGCTTCCAGCAGCACCACCCCCTCTCCCTTGCAGCACCGGCTTGCAGCACCGACGGCAGCAAACAACTGCTTGCAGCTCCGGCTTGCAGCATCCCGGCGGTGCCCGACAGCAGGCTTGGAGCATGGTGGCGCCCGCGCGGATGAGGCCTGGCTGGAGCTCGACGCAGCGGTGGGTGAGGCTGCGGCGGAGCTCGGCACAGGGCCATAGCAGCATCGCGCCGCCACGACTGCAGCAAGGATGCCCTAGGTTGGTCAGCAGCATCACTCCTCCCCTGTCCATGGCAGCGACCTTGAATGCTCGCCACTCCCGATGCGCTCCTTCGGCAGCACCGCCGTGCTCCTTCGGCAGCACCCCCGCGCTCCTTCTGAAGCATCGCCACCCTCCCATTTGAGCGGCGCCTCGCTCCTTCAACGTTGAGGCCGGCTTGCAGCACCACCGGCAACGCCGGTGGCTCGGGCACGAGGGCGAACGCGTGCTCGGGCGCGACGAAGACGCCGGTGGCTTGTACGCGAGGGCGATGCCGGTGGCTCGGGGGCGAGCTCGTCGGGGTCCGGACGCGAGCCTGCGGTTGGGAGCTTGAGCTCTACCATGGGTTGGGTAAGAGAGCCAAGGATGGATGGATGGAGGGAGGGAGGGGAGGAGGTAGCCGCTGCCGCCGCCACCGGAGGCGGGAAGGCGACACGGGGAGCGCTGGCGGGGCAGCGGCGAAGGTGGCACGGGGAGCGCCGGGGAGACGGGGCCAGGGACGGCGGCGGCACGCAGGTAACGAGCGGTGGAGCGAGCAAGCGGATAAGGAGCGTGGGGGGACCTGGGGGTGGGCTGGTTGGCCACGTGACGTGATCGCGCAAAAAAAAGGAGGTGGGCCGGTTGTCTTCTCTCCACGTCCGTGGGACGCGTGGCGTGCTGTCAAGGCGGAGGACGCGAGCGCTTGGATCCCCCGGGGGACTACAAACTTTTCCCATAAGAAAAGGGAACCAAAGTCAGATGCTTTGTCGATTGTCGAAGGTTATGGTTGTTATATAATTTTCTCTCTAGAAAACGAGCACATATTGGATATGTGTTTGTTTTTAACCCGAAGTAGCACATCCAGAGTTCCCAAAAACAGATCCTAGTGTCAAGCAAATCGATCGGCCGGCACGAACACCGCACTACCTACTTAATTAATTTGTCCGTTCAGTTTAGCCTTTGGCAAAACACTTATCTAAGAGCATCTCCAACAGTTTTGTAAAAGAGGTTGCTATCTTCAAAATTTGGCAAAACAAGCAAAAATAGCTCTCCAACAGTTTGCCATCTGACTTTGGAAATTTTAGCAACTAGCCAACGAGGCCGTCCGCGCGCGTATTTACCCGCGCGCGAATCCTACTGCGTATCGCGACTCCGCGCCGCGCCGCATGCCTTCCCGCGCGCTCGTGGAAATTTCCCCGTCCCGTTCCCGCGCGGAGGAAGCCCGGCCACCATATATCTCGACGTATCCCGCCTGGCCGATCAGTTCCTGGCCGCCTCATTCAGCATCGCGATACGAGGAAACCCTGGTACGCCATCGACCCTCCTCTCGCGTGACGAGGAAACCCTGCGCGCGAAGGCCATCCGCGCCAAGGCCTTGGCCGCCGTCGCTACCAGGTACTTCCTCCCGTGATTTGTTTCCCTCGATCTGAATAGTCCTTCTAGGGTTCATCAGCTGGTAGATCAATTCATGCCGTGTGTAGTAGATCAGTTTGTGCCCGCCGTTCTTTGATATGTTTCTGTTGATCTGTTTCTGGTAGAGTTTGTACGTACTGGTTGTCTAGCTAGGGTTCAGGAATTTAGGTGATAGATGATTTCTAGGTGATGGAATTCTATTGTTTACATTTTTTAGACTCATGGAGATGGAAGGAGAAGGTTTCTTGTCGGACATTCTCCTGAATGGACAAGATGGCCGTGTTGCTGGTTTGGACGACCTCACCATTCCAATCTCTCCAGACACACAGACTACTCTAGATGTCGATGTCGAAGTTGTGCCATCAAGTCGTGGTAAGAAGGGAACCAGGCGGGCAAAAAAATTTCATTGGAAGGAGGACGAAGTTGTTTGCTCTGGCTGGTTGAACGCTAGCAAGGATCCCATCCACGGGGCCAACCAAAACCGTACCACGTTTTGGGGTAGAGTTCATGCTTTTTTTTTAGAAGAACAACAAAATTGAGACTGTGCGGACAGAAAGTTCCATTATGCATCGGTGGCTGACAATTCAGGCTCAAGTGAACAAGTTTTGTTCATGCTATGAGGCGATTCAACGCAGGCATCAAAGTGGACATACTATCACAGACATGGTATGTATTATGTGTTTAATCTTTTACCACAATTTGTTTTTTTAATTGATATATAAATTGATACATTGCTTCTACAGGTTTCAGAAGCTTCGAAGCTGTACACGGAGCTAGACAAGGACAAAAAAAATCACTCTTATTCCTTGTTGGAACATACTGAAGGGGAAAGACAAGTGGGCAGCCAAGATGGTAGAACTTGCGGAGTTGGAGAAACAAGAAAAAAGCAACAAGAAACAGAAGTCCGCAAAGGTGTCCAGGCCAAGGGATGAAGAAGGTACCGACAATGAACAAGCGATCACAGATGTTGGTGGTCAAGAAAGACAAGCAAGGAAGAGGCCAGATGGGATTAAGAAGGTAAAAGAAAATCTTAGGCGAGGAGGTGGGAAGCTTGCTTGGAGGCTTTGGACAAGATGTGGGAAAAGAAGGAGGAGTCAGATAAGGAGAAAGAGAAGGCAAAACAGGAGAGGTTCATGGCTTCAATTGAGCTAGACAAGGAAGCACTAGAGCTAGAGAAAAAAAGAGCTGATGCAGAACACAAAAGAGCTGAAGCGGAGTTGCTGAAACAGCAAAAATAAATTATGTTGGCGGACATGAACGGCCTCAACCCGACGCAGCTTCAATGGCTTCAGATGATGCAGCAGGACATTCTCACTAGGCGTCTTGGAAATCAAATTTAGTTGTTGTCATTTTAGTTCTTCATCATATGAACCTTTAGTCTATTTACTTCATTCAGCAGACCCTTTGTTTTATCAGCTATAAAAAATATATTGTTTCAGAATTATTTGCACTTAAATATAGTTTCAGGCTATCGGTGTGCTATGGTGTATAAATGTATAGCTAATACAAATGAGTCCATCAAAATAAACTATATGACGAGGTTATACTCTGTGGGTACCCTAGCTTAGAGGTACCTGATGCACGTGATGATCAAAGAAGTCCAAAGATTAATCGAAGCCCACGAAGGAAGGCCCGAGACGAGGAGTGCTTCCCAAGTTAGATCAAGTTATGGTCAGTTAAGACTTTCCATACATGTAACCTTGGTCGGTTGTATTTCCCGAGACCCAGCCTCCTATATAAAGGCTGGGAGGGTGATCGATCAAGGAAGGGAATTGATAGCCACCAAAACCTCGGCGAGACCAGCAACTCGTCGAACCCTTGTAACCCTGATATTCATACCATAAACACAGACAAGCAGGAAGTAATGGTTTTACCTCACTCGAGGGCCCTGAACCTGGGTAAATCCAGCTTGTCAGCCGTCGATTCCACCAATACTACGCGTTCTCTACCACACAATCAACCCTAGGTATAGCAACCATGGGAATTGCCGAGCGCACACCTCGACACTATAACATAGAAATTCATATGGTGTACGAGTATAAATCTGGATGATGGTTCCACAGGTGTTCGATCAGGTCTTCTTTCAACTGCACATGTGTGTCCTTGTCTCTGATCTGTCTATGCGCCTCAATATATTCATCAAGTGTGCGATGAGCTTGACCACGAGCAGGTTGGACATTGTCACCACCGTAATCAAAATGCTCGTTAGGGTCGACCACGAATCCTTCATCTTCGACAATCATGTTGTGCATGATGACACAAGCCCTCATGATCAATGTCAAAGTCTCCATGTCCCAAATGCGAGCTGGTCCTCGAACAATGGCGAACCTAGATTGAAGAACCCCAAATGCTCTCTCGACCATCTTCCTCGCTGCTTCTTGCGCTTTGGCAAAATATTGCCTCTTGTTCCCCATAGGAAGCGTGATGGACTTCACTAAAGTAGCCCATGAATGGTATATACCATCTGCTAGGTAATAACCCATTGTGTAGTCGTGGCCATTAACAGAATAGTTCACTTCTGGAGCTCTACCTTCCGCCAGGTTATCAAACAAAGGAGATCTATGAAGAACATTGATGTCGTTATGAGACCCGGGCATTCCAAAGAAGGCATGCCATATCCAAAGGTCGTTCGAAGCAACAGCCTCCAAGATGATAGTGGGCTTGGCCACATGCCCCTTGTACTGACCCTGTGTGGGCGGGCGGGCGGAGTTCGCCGGGTGAAAACCTTGCCCTGGTCGTCGACCAGGACAGACGATGGTGACGCCCATGGGCGCCACTTCCTTCTTGTTGGCGTCGTCGTGGTGGTGCTCCCTCTCTTCCGTCCGGAAACTTCCGGGGGAAACCCCAGATCCTTCTTGGATCGGGCGAGGGCGGCGCTTTTGCGTCGTATTCCCCTTAGGGCCTCGTCTTGGATGTTTCGTCGGCCAGAGAGACCTGTGGGGATGTTTGGTGGTCAGCGGCGACGATCTTCTCGTTTTCGGCTAGGTGGTGCGTGGCTCTGGGGCATGTGTGGATGTCGGAGCGGCGGCTCCGATCTCGCCTCCGCTGCGTCGCGTTGAGGTGCGTGGGTGTCAGCCTTTCCTGCTTTGGCGGTTTCGTCGCCGACCTGTGTGGAGCGTGGCCCGTGGCCAGCGTGGATGTCGGAGCGGCGGCTCCAGATTTCGCCTCCGCTGTTGCGTTGAGGGGTGTCGGCCTTGGCCGCATGGGCGGTTAGGCCGTCGACTTGTATGGTGCGCGGCCTCGGGGCCGGCGTGGTGTGTTGTGTTGTTGTATCCGGTTTTGGGCCAGTTTTCCTTATAAACTGGTCAATTCACTTCTTCTATATAAATGAAAAGGCAAGCCTCTTGTCCGGTTTAAAAAAAAAATCCGTCAATCAAATTTCTCTTCATGCCGGCCGGCCGGGATTTTCTAGACGTGTGGTTGTTAAAAAAGCAGGAAAGTTGTTTCAGGTTACCTGCTTTCAGTAAGATCTGTATTTCCCTTCGCGCGCCAGGGCTCATGTGCTAAAAATTAAAAAAAATCCCACAATATTACTGGAAATTCTGGAATGATCTATATTTCATCTGTGTGAAATATATAAATTATTAATGTGCATGAAAAAGACAAGAAAAATGAACTAGGCGCTTTTAGGGTTTGAAGTTTTCAGTTTAGCAAAACACACAATTTTTCCCCCTTACCCGTGCTTAGTACGGCCAATCTTCAGAAGATAAGAAAACGGAACCAAAGTCAGATGCTTTGTCGAAGGTTCTGGTTGTTATATAATTTTTTCTCTAGAAAACGAGCACATATTGAATATGTGTTTGTTTTTAACCAGAAGTAGCACATCCAGAGTTCCCAAAAGCAGATCCTAGTGTCAACTGTCAAGCAAATCAATCGGCCGGTACGAACACCGCACTACCTACTTAATTAATTTGTCCGTTCAGTTTAGACTTTGGCAGAACAATTATCTAACATTACTAATGCGACTTAGCACCCTTGATGCAAATTTGTCTGGCTAAGTGCCAACAAAAAGGGCAGCAAGTCGGGGCAACATACGACAAGCTAGCTCACCTGTTCTATTGTTTCTCCTTGTTAAAGATCGACAGTCCCGATGATGATCGTTCTTTTGTTAAAGAAGGAGAGATGATAATAGTGTGGCGAAAAGCTATTGATCTTTATTGCTCCATGTATGCATATCATACATATACAGAATTTCTGTACTCCTTCAACAAGAGTGTTGAATTTGCGCACCGCGGCCAGGATCAATACGTTACACAGTTGATAAGAGAAAAGTGCAGTTAAATGGACGTAATTGAAACGTAAAACACAATGGTGAAGGAAAATGTTGTTAAACGGAAGAAAAACCCACAGAAAAAGAGCAGTTGAGAAAGAATAGTACATCTGAAAAGAGAAACACAATTAAAAGGATGCAACCGAGAGAAAACAATTTACTATTATTACTATAGTTTCGGTCAAACATAAGGCTACCGTTCCCCTTCTCTCTCGCTACAGTGAACAGAGGCGAAAGGGAGGCGACCGGCGTTTTCGCGTTCTCCGCCACCGGGGACTGGGGTTCCCCTCCTCTCCGCTCGTCGCTCCGGCGACGGGAGGGTGGGGGAACCTCGGATCTACCGGTTAGGCGTGTGAATAGTAGAAGTAGGGTTTGTGGCGGAGTGATACGTCTTCAACGTATCTATAATTTCTTATGTTCCATGCTAGTTTTATACCAATAGCTACATGTTTTATTCACACTTCATAGCATTTTTATGCATATTCTGGAACTAACCTATTAACAAGATGCCACAGTGCCAGTTCCTGTTTTCTGCTGTTTTTGGTTTCAGAAAAGCTGTTCTGGAAATATTCTCGGAATCGGACGAAACAAAATCCCAGATGCCTATTTTTCCCGACACGTTCCAGAAGTCCGAAGAGGAGACGAAGGGGGGCAGCAGGGCGCCCTCACCCTATGGCGGCGCGGGTGGGCCCCCTGCCGCGCCACCCTATGGGAGCGGGCCCCGCGCCTCCACCGACGTCGCCCCTTCGCCTATTTATTCCTCCAGACGCGAAAACCCTAAAACACCGAGCCATATTTCCAGAAAACATCCGCTGCCGCCGCCGTCAACCCTAACTCGGGGGGTTCAGAAGTTCTCCTCCGGCACCCTGCCGGAGAGGGGAATCATCACCGGAGGGCTCTACATCGCCATGCCTGACTCCGGAGTGATGCGTGAATAGTTCATCCTTAGACTACGGGTCCATACAGTAGCTAGATGGTTGTCTTCTCCTTTTGTGCCATCATGTTTAGATCTTGTGAGCTGCCTATCATGATCAAGATCATCTTATTGTAATGCTACATGTTGTGTTTGTTGGGATCCGATGGATATTGAATAATATGTCAAGTTGATTATTGAGCTATCATATATGTGTTGTTTATGATCTTGCATGCTCTCCGTTATTAGTGTAGGCTTTGGCCAAGTTTATGCTTGTAACTCCAAGAGGGAGTATTTATACTAGATAGTAGATTCATGCATCCATTTAATCTGGGACAGTGACAGAAAGTTCTAAGATTGTGGATGTGCTGTTGCTACTAGGGGTAAAACAGCAATGCTTTGTCTAAGGATATTAGTGTTGTTTACACTATGCACCATACTTAATGCAATTGTCTGTTGCTTGCAACTTAATATTGGAAGGGGTGCGGAATGCTAACGAGGAAGAGCTAAAGAATGGTTGCTATCTTTGCCTAGAAATAGTATTGATTCATGGACAAAATGCAAAGATACTTTCATTGGAAAATATTATCCTCCTGCTAAAATTATATCTTTGAGAAGTAGCATTATGAATTTCAAGCAATTTGATAGTGAACATGTTGCTCAAGCATGGGAGAGAATGAAATCTATGATAAAGAATTGCCCTACCCATGGACTGACTGCTTGGATGATCATCCAAACCTTTTATGCAGGATTAAATTTTTCCTCAAGGAACCTGCTGGATTCAGCTGCTGGAGGAACCTTTATGTCCATCACTTTAGGCGCACCAACAAAACTTCTTGATGATATGATGATCAACTACTCTGAATGGCACGCTGAAAGGACTCCTCAAGGTAAGAAGGTAAATTCTGTTGAAGAAACCTCTTCCTTGAATGAAAAGATTGATATCATTATGTTATACTTGTGAGTGGTAAATCTCATATTGATCCTAATAATGTTCCTTTAGCTTCATTGGTTGCTCAAGAAGAGTATGTTGATGTGAACTTCATTAAAAAATAATAATTTCAACAATAATGCCTATATCCTTCTAATAATGGTAGTGCTTATGGTAATTTTTATGGTAATTCTTACAACAATAGTAGGAGTGTACCCTCTGATCTTGAAGTCATGCTTAAATAATTTATTAATACACAAACTGTTTTAACAAGTCTATTGAGGAAAAGTTTGGTAAAATTGATGTTCTTGCTTCTAAGGTTGATAGTCTTGTTCTAGATGTTGATCTTTTGAAACTGAAAGTTATGCCTAATGAGGTTAAAGATACTAAGTCTTTTGCTACAGCAAATGCCATCCAAGTTAAAATTGACAACAATATTAGGATGTTAGCTGAGTTGCATGCTAGGTGGGAAAGAGAAGCTGAAATTGATAGAAAGAATAGTATAGCTCGAGTTTGTACTATTACCACCACTAGTAATGCTGAAGCTTCACATGTTGATAAACCTCCTATTATCAATGGTAATGTTATTGATGTTGGCAATGTTTCTACTTCTACTATAAAGCATGCAAAATTGCCTAAAACTGCTGAAACTGTTTCTGATAAAGGTGCTGAAATTTTTCGAAGTATTGGAGGCAATGGTCCCATTACTTTTGATCATAATGATTTTGATTTGATAGTTGTAACATCTCTGAAGTTATTAAGTTCTTGCAAAAGCTAGCTAGAAGTCCTAATGCTAGTGCTATGAACATGGCTTTTACAAAACATATTACAAATGCCCTCATAAAAGCTAGGGAAGAGAAATTAAAACTTGAAGCTTCTATCCCTAGGAAGTTGGAAGATGGTTGGGAACCCATCATTAAAATGAAGGTGAATGATTTTGATTGTAATGCTTTATGTGACCTTGGTGCAAGTATTTCTGTTATGCCTAAGAAACTTTATGATATGCTTGACTTGCCACCTTTGGAATGCTGTTATTTGGATGTTCATCTTGCTGATAACTCTATGAAGAAACCTTTGGGGAGAATTGATAATGTTCATATTACGGTTAACAATAACCTTGTCCCCGTTGACTTTGTTGTTTTGGATATTGAATGCAATGCATCTTGTCCTATTGTTTTGGGAAGACCCTTTCTTCGAACTGTTGGTGCTGTTATTGATATGAAAGAGGGGAATATTAAGTATCAATTTCCTCTTAAGAAAGGTATGGAACACTTCCCTAGAAAGAGAATGAAGATGCCTTTTGATTCTATTATTAGAACAAATTATGATGTTGATGCATCTTCTCTTGATAACACTTGATTTTCACTTTCTGCGCCTAGCTGAAAGGCGTTAAAGAAAAGCGCTTGTGGGAGACAACCCATCTTTTTATTTTCTGTCATTTTATTTTATTTTGAGTCAAGGTGTGTTTACTTCTGTAGCAACTCCTTTGTATCTTTATTTTATTGCATTGTTGTGCCAAGTAAAGTCTCTAGTTGAAAGTTGTTGCTAAAATTGGATTTCTGCGCAGTGACAGATTTTTGCTGTCCACCATTTTGAGCTGTATGCGCTACAAAAATTCGAAAAATTCTGAAAAAATCACGCATGATCCTTATATATGTACGCAACTTTCATTAGTTTGGGCTTCTTCCATCTGAGCAAGTTAAGTGCCTCGAAAAAATTCGTCTTTCCAGACTGTTCTGTTTTTGACAGATTCTGCCTTTCGTTTTGCATTGCCTCTTTTACTATGTTTGATTGGATTTCTTTGCTCCATTAAACATCAGTGGCTGTAAGTAATGTCCAGAAGCTTTGGTAATGATTGTGTCACAGTAGAATATGAGAATTTTTGATTATGCACTAACCCTCTAACGAGTTACCTGAGTTTGGTGTGGCGGAAGTTTTCAAGGAGCAAGAGAGAAGGATGATATGATGTGATCAAGAAGAGTGAAAAGCCTAAGCTTGGGGATGCCCCCGTGGGTCATCCCTGCAATATTCAAGAAGACTCAAGCGTCTAAGCTTGGGGATGCCCAAGGCATCCCCTTCTTCATCAACAATTTATCAGGTCATCTCTAGTGAAACTATATTTTAATTCTTCCACATTTTATGTATTTTACTTGGAGCGTCTGTTTGCTTTTATTTTTGTTTGTTGTTTTTATTTTTCTGAATAAAGTCGGATCCTAGCATTCTTGTGTGGGAGAGAGACACGCTCCGCTTTTTCATGTGAATACTCATATTCTTCACTTATATCTTTTGAGTATTCTTATCTAGCTACTGCTATGCTTTTAGCTCCTGTTTTTCATGCATCTCTTTTAGAGCTGTTAATTCTTGTGGAAAGTACTCTCTTGTTTCTTTTGTAAATTACTTGGAGAGTTGCTTGGTTGATGTGTTGGTTCAGAAAATGCTGCATGTGGTAGATGGTATATCGAAAAGACACTCATATAGATCATTGTCTTGTTTTATTTGACACTTGGCAATTGTTTTGAGCTCTCAAGTATTTCATGTTTAAGCTCTTGCATCATGTAGTTAAAAGTCTATTAGTAAAGAACTACCGTAGAGCTTGTTGAAATTTGGTTTGCATGATTGGTATCTCTAAGGTCTAGATATTTTCTGGTAAAAGTGTTTGAGCAACAAGGAAAGACAGTGTAGAGTCTTATAATGCTTGCAATATGTTTTCATGTGAGTCTTGCTGTACCGGTTTATACTTGTGTTTGCTTCAAACAACCTTGCTAGCCTAAACTCTGTACTGAGAGGGAATGCTTCTCGTGCATCCAAAACCTTGAGCCAAAACCCATGCCAATTGTGTCCACCATATCTACCTATTATGTGGTATTTCCTGCCATTCCAAGTAAATACTTCATGTGCTACCTTTAAACTATTCAAAACTTTATTACTCCTTATTTGTGTCAATGTTTTATAGCTCATGAGGAAGTATGTGGCGTTTACTCTATCACCTTGTCATTTATTCATGACAGACTTTCACCAATGGACTAGTGGCATATACATCCGCTTATCCAATAACTTGCAAAAAGAGCTGGCAAATGGGGTGCCCAGTCCCAATTAATTATAACTTTAACCATTTGATTCTCTTCACATGTTTGCCAATGATTTATCAAAAGCAAATTCCAAAATGTTAAACTTTATCAAATAGGCACTCCTCCATGGTATGTGATTGTTGGAAGGCACCCGAGGATTCGGTTAGCCATGGCTTGTGTAAGCAAAGGTTGGGAGGAGTGTCATACCAATTTATAAATATGCATGTGTAAACAAAAGAGAAGAGGGATGATCTACCCTTGGGTAGAAATAACGTCCTTCATGGGAGCCGCTCTTGAAAGTTTGGGTGACAAGGGGGATAGAGTGCCCACTGCCATTCGTTGACAACAACAAACACCTCTCAAACACTTACTTTATGCTCTCTATATGTTTTCAAAACTTAAAAAGCTCTAGCACATGATTTAATCCCTGCTTCCCTCTGCGAAGGGCCTATCTTTTACTTTATTGTTGAGTCAGTTTACCTACTCCTTTCTATCCCTGAAGCAAACACTTGTGTCAACTTTGTGTGCAACAATTCTTATATGTTTACTTATTGCACTTATTATATTGCTTTGTGTTGACAATTATCCATGAGATATACAAGTTACAAGTTGAAAGCAATTGCTGAAACTTAATCTTCCTTTGTGTTGCTTCAATGCCTTTTACTTAGAATCTATTGCTTTATGAGTTAGCTCTTATGCAAAACTTTTTGATGCTTGTCTTGAAAGTACTATTTATGAAAAGCTTTTGCTTATATGATTCAGTGTTTACTCATTATCTATTTGTTAGCAAACTATAGACCATTGCCTTGAGTCACTTCATTCATGACATATGCTTTACAATATTATTTGATCAAGATTATGTTGGTAGCATGTCACTTCAGAAATTATTGTTGTTATCGTTTACCTACTCGAGGACGAGTAGAACTAAGCTTGGGGATGCTTGATACGTCTCCAACGTATCTATAATTTCTTATGTTCCATGCTAGTTTTATACCAATAGCTACATGTTTTATTCACACTTCATAGCATTTTTATGCATTTTCTGGAACTAACCTATTAACAAGATGCCACAGTGCCAGTTCCTGTTTTCTGCTGTTTTTGGTTTCAGAAAAGCTGTTCTGGAAATATTCTCGGAATCGGACGAAACAAAATCCCAGATGCCTATTTTTCCCGACACGTTCCAGAAGTCCGAAGAGGAGACGAAGGGGGGCAGCAGGGCGCCCTCACCCTATGGCGGCGCGGGTGGGCCCCCTGCCGCGCCACCCTATGGGGAGCGGGCCCCGCGCCTCCACCGACGTCCCCCTTCGCCTATTTATTCCTCCAGACGCGAAAACCCTAAAACACCGAGCCATATTTCCAGAAAACATCCGGCCGCCGCCGCCGTCAACCCTAACTCGGGGGTTCAGAAGTTCTCCTCCGGCACCCTGCCGGAGAGGGGAATCATCACCGGAGGGCTCTACATCGCCATGCCTGCCTCCGGAGTGATGCGTGAGTAGTTCATCCTTGGACTACGGGTCCATACAGTAGCTAGATGGTTGTCTTCTCCTTTTGTGCCATCATGTTTAGATCTTGTGAGCTGCCTATCATGATCAAGATCATCTTATTGTAATGCTACATGTTGTGTTTGTTGGGATCCGATGGATATTGAATACTATGTCAAGTTGATTATTGATCTATCATATATGTGTTGTTTATGATCTTGCATGCTCTCCGTTATTAGTGTAGGCTTTGGCCAAGTTTATGCTTGTAACTCCAAGAGGGAGTATTTATGCTAGATAGTAGGTTCATGCCTCCATTTAATCTGGGACAGTGACAGAAAGTTCTAAGGTTGTGGATGTGCTGTTGCTACTAGGGGTAAAACAGCAATGCTTTGTCTAAGGATATTAGTGTTGTTTACATTATGCACCATACTTAATGCAATTGTCTGTTGCTTGCAACTTAATACTGGAAGGGGTGCGGATGCTAACCTGAAGGTGGACTATTTAGACACAGATGCATGCTGGATGGCGGTCTGTGTACTTTGTCGTAATGCCCAAATAAATCTCATAGTGATCATCATGATATGTATGTGCATTGTTATGCCCTCTCTATTTGTCAATTGCCCAACTGTAATTTGTTCACCCAACATGTTTAGTATTTTATTATGGAGAGACACCACTAGTGAACTGTGGACCCCGGTCCATTCTTTTACATCTGAAATACAACCTACTGCAATCATTGTTCTTTTACATTCTCTGCAAACAAAAATCATTTTCCACACTATACGTCTAATCCTTTGTTTTCAGCAAGCCGGTGAGATTGACAACCTCACTGTTTCGTTGGGACAAAGTAGTTTGATTGTGTTGTGCAGGTTCCACGTTGGCACCGGAATCTCTGGTGTTGCGCCGCACTACATTCCTCCACCAACACCTTCGGAGCAACGTTGACTTCCTACTGGATTGATAACCTTGGTTTCATACTGAGGGAAAACTTGCTGCTGCACTCATCATACCTTCCTCTTGGGGTTTCCAACGGACGTGTGACTTTACACGCATCACGGAGGCGTTCTGAGGGTGGCGGCGCCGTCGCCTTCAATAATTTCTTCCCAGCTCCAGCCCGTCTCGGCGGTGACGCCGAGGAGCTTGTGGAGGTCTCTGTCTGGGCGGTGCGGCTGAGGTGGCTGCGGCTGCATCGTCAGGGACTTTTGGTCCTCCGGCTTCATCGCCCCTTCGATGGAGGCATCTTCGTCGCCATCGAGAAGCCTGTGAGGTTCGTCGAGCGCTCTCTCCCATCTTTGCTTCTCCGGCCGGCCGTGGTGGCTAGGGGAGGAGTTGGTGGGTGTCGGCGATCTGGTTTTGGTGCTGGTGGTGCTGGTCTTCTTCGACGGGTTCGCTCTGGCCGGCCGTGGCGGCGAGGGGAGGGGCCGTCTGAAGGTTGCTGGGTCTGGTTCGAGGGTCGCCTGGACGGCGTGAAGCTGAAGCTCAGACCGGCGGTGTTTCTTGCTGGGAAGGGCTGCAGAGGTGGGGAGGAAGGTGGCTGCTGCTTCGGGGGAGCCTGGTCTGCTGGTGCTCGTCGGAGTTGGGGCTGGAGAAGAGGTGGCCTTGCTGTGCTCGTTCATTGGTTCATGATCCCGTTGCTTGCTTCGGGTGGTTTTTGCAGCTTTCAACATGGTTGGAGGTCTTCTCTTCTCTAGTTTTCGGTCGTGTTGTTCTTGGCGGTTCTGCAGCTCTTGTTCGTGTTCCGCTGCTGGTTTGCTGCCCTGCTTTCCGTTGTAGTGTTCGTGTGTTCCTGCTTGTAATTTGGATCTTTGATTGAATACACGGATACTTTCAGGCTTCAAAAAAAATTACTACAGTAGATTCCTGTGAGATGCACAAGTGAGTAAGACACCAGATTAGGCTAGCATGCCACGTACCCATGCATGCATCTAGAAGCTCATGATACATGCATGCATGTGTGATCTTAAGTTACTTAAAACTAATCCAAAGAAACCTGGGCAATCTTGAGAGAAGAAATTGGACAGGGGCGCCAATATTCGCGCTAAATGACTTGGTAGGGGATCGGGACACGCAGGACACGGCCGTTGGTATCAACCTAAGAACCAGACAGCAACCAAGCAAGGCATCACTTCTGTCTGCAGCTGAAAACCTCATGTACCTGGTTTTGGCTCTGGCCGTTTTTAATACTACAAAAAGTTCAGGTGTTCTGGCTCAGCCCTCCGTTGTTTCCGTCAAACAAAAAAAAGTAGTACTCCCTCCGTCCATAAAAAGATGTCTCAACCTATCTAAAATTTGTAGATATCTCACTAGTAGAAAAAGGGGCTTCGGTGCGGCCTTTTTGTACCGATTGGATAGGAACCGGTACTAAAGGGGCATTAGTACCGGTTCCAGAGGCGAGGCGGCCGGCCGAAGCCGTCCCGGTTGTTGCGGGGCCTTTACCAACCGGGACAAAAGGGTTGGGGCAGACGGCTGCAGTGGGGGGCCCCACGGCAAGACTCTTTAGTACCGGTTCTTATTACGAACCGGGACTAAAGTTTCCCCTATATATCTTCTTCCACCCCGAGCCCAGCTCCATTTTTCCTGCTCGAGCACAACTCCATTTTTTTGCTCTCTCTTTCCTCTCCCGAGCTCGAGTTCACCCCATTTTTCTCCAACATTTGTCAAGATTGGTGGCACCTACCTATACAAGGGTTAGCAACTTCATCATCTCTTCCGGCATTTCAAGTTTAGCTCATTTTATTGCTAGATTAGCTCATTTGATTTTTGTAGTGCTAACTAGGTGTTTGATGAAATGCCTAAGTTAGGGATTTCATTTCTTTTATATGCATTTCGAGCTCAAATTTGTAACACCCCGGCCACCCCCGGGCCGGGCCTGTCACCCCTGGCAGCTCTATAGGATCTCCAGACTGGCCCCACAGATCAACACTAGTCTTTTCTGCAAACTTTGTCCTCACTCATGCGCACCCGGGAACTAGTTCCCGGTCGGTCACCCATCCTTGGAGTGCTCCGGGCCAAGCACGCTTAACCTCGGAGTTCCTTCCAGATGAGCTTCCGGAGAAGAAGTTGCAACTTGTTGATATGAGTATTCTATCAATCCTGTTAAGCCCTGAGCCAGGATCTCACATCCTTCCCCCTTAGAAGACCGACGCCCTCGTCGGTCAGCCCCCAGTCCAGCAACTTCCCCTCTTGGTACACGTCTGTGCGCCCAGTGCCGGCACATGCTCCACATGTCCGCGCCCCTGACCCGCACACGCCCGTGTTGCCGCGAGGGTCGGCTCTGATACCAAATTGTAACACCCCGGCCACCCCCGGGCCGGGCCTGTCACCCCTGGCAGCTCTCTAGGATCTCCAGACTGGCCCCACAGATCAACACTAGTCTTTTCTGCGCACTTTGTCCTCACTCGTGCGCACCCGGGAACTAGTTCCTGGTCGGTCACCCATCCTTGGAGTGCTCCGGGCCAAGCACGCTTAACCTCGGAGTTCCTTCCAGATGAGCTTCCGGAGAAGAAGTTGCAACTTGTTGATATGAGTATTCTATCAATCCTGTTAAGCCCTGAGCCAGGATCTCACATCCTTCCCCCTTAGAAGATCGACGCCCTCGTCGATCAGCCCCCAGTCCAGCAACTTCCCCTCTTGGTACACGTCTGTGCGCCCAGTGCCGGCACATGCTCCACATGTCCGCGCCCCTGACCCGCACACGCCCGTGTTGCCGCGAGGGTCGGCTCTGATACCAAATTGTAACACCCCGGCCACCCCCGGGCCGGGCCTGTCACCCCTGGCAGCTCTCTAGGATCTCCAGACTGGCCCCACAGATCAACACTAGTCTTTTCTGCGCACTTTGTCCTCACTCGTGCGCACCCGGGAACTAGTTCCCGGTCGGTCACCCATCCTTGGAGTGCTCCGGGCCAAGCACGCTTAACCTCGGAGTTCCTTCCAGATGAGCTTCCGGAGAAGAAGTTGCAACTTGTTGATATGAGTATTCTATCAATCCTGTTAAGCCCTGAGCCAGGATCTCACATCCTTCCCCCCTTAGAAGACCGACGCCCTCGTCGGTCAGCCCCTAGTCCAGCAACTTCCCCTCTTGGTACACGTCTGTGCGCCCAGTGCCGGCACATGCTCCACATGACCGCGCCCCTGACCCGCACACGCCCGTGTTGCCGCGAGGGTCGGCTCTGATACCAAATTGTAACACCCCGGCCACCCCCGGGCCGGGCCTGTCACCCCTGGCAGCTCTCTAGGATCTCTAGACTGGCCCCACAGATCAACACTAGTCTTTTCTGCGCACTTTGTCCTCACTCGTGCGCACCCGGGAACTAGTTCCCGGTCGGTCACCCATCCTTGGAGTGCTCCGGGCCAAGCACGCTTAACCTCGGAGTTCCTTCCAGATGAGCTTCCGGAGAAGAAGTTGCAACTTGTTGATATGAGTATTCTATCAATCCTGTTAAGCCCTGAGCCAGGATCTCACAAAATTAAAGTATGATTTGTGGTTTTTTATAGTGTCGTCCCGTCCCCTTTCTCACCGCCGTCGATCGCCCGCGCCGCCCCGTCACTGACATCACCTCGGTGAGCCTCTTGTTTATAGGGTCGTGTGGCTCACGAAGTGGTCGTGATAGTGCTGATCCAACAACTCACAAGCCCTAAAAAAAACACACCCCTGATCCAACGGTTCACAAGTGCTTGAAAGAAACACATGATCTGTGTGCTTCTTTAGTCTTGGCTGGTAACCCCAACTGGGACTAAAGGCGGACTTTGCGGTCACGACTCGTGTTAGTCACACGTGTCCTCCCCCAGCGCTGTCCTGGCCACGTGTCCTCGCCCTGGTCATGTGTCCTCCCCCAGCGCTGCCCTGGAGGTCTATATGTATTGTCGCCGACGGGGTAAACACTAATCCATCATTCCTAGCCACGAACGCATCGTCTCCACGAGATGGATCCGCCACGCCCGACGCAGCGCCTTCTGAATGAGGTCGAGCGTGCTCGGCAGAGCGTGCTTGCGCGCTACCGCGGGAGCCTATCCCGCCGTATGCCCACGAGCCCGGCGTGGAGAGGAATGCCCAACTACCGGCCTCCTGCTTCGGTGCCGGATCCGGTGCGGAGGGTGTACTAGCGCGCGCGGTTCGACGTGCCCGATCCCGACGATGATGCGTATGCCGCAGGGGTGGCGTGGGGATCCACGGCCGCATACGGCGACTTGGACGCGTCTCCACCAGGTGTCGCCGCAGCTCCACCAGGCGCCGCCGCTCCTCCCGGAGGAGGAGGAGGACGACGACTTCGACTGGAGCGACGACGGGGAAGAGGGCTGTGGGTTGCAGATACAGGAGGCCATGGAAGCCTCCTTCCAGTCTGTCCGCGACTACCCTGTCCAGCGAGCCAAGACTGCCTACCAGCTCAAGGTGAAGGAGGCTTCCGAGCTGAATTGGGCACTGAAAGACTCATCATCCATGGATCTTGCCCTCCGCCGCAAACGTCCGCGCGAGAACCGGACAGCCGCGAACGGGGCTGGCTCCTCCTGCCGTCCCCCCTAATCCTACGGCCTCCGACCCAACAAGTCCGTTTTTGTAGTAATGTAACGATGTTATGAAAACTGTTCGTGATGTGTAATAATGTATTAAACTTTTTATGGAACTATATGAGATGTTGTTAAGGATGTTTTTAAGATAAAGAGATGATTATTACAAATTTTTAGACAATTAAATCCATAGATATAAAACAAATCATAAAAAGATATGATTTTAATAAATATTGAAACAATTAAACTAAGTATAAAAGAAAAATAAACTAGAGCAGAAAAAATCATATTAAAAGCATTTTTAGATATTCAAATTATATAAAAAACAATCAAACATGCATTTTGTTTAAATGTTTTGATGATATGGATTTAAATCTATGTCAAATTTACTCAAATCATCCATTTGAAATTTGAATACATTCAACATAGTCAAATTTGAAAACAACCAGTAGCAAAAGATTCTACAAAGTTTGTCAAATTTGGACAATTAAATCAATAGAATAAAGAAATCAGAAAAATGAATAAAGAAAAAAGAAATTCCAAAAAAAGACCTTTTGTACCGGTTGCAGCCACCAACCGGTACTAAAGGTTGGCTTCGCGCGCGCGAATTTAAAGCGGCTGAAAAAGACCTTTTGTACCGGTTGCAGCCACCAACCGGTACTAAAGGGGGTCTTTTGTACAAAAGGCCTGGAGTATATAAACTCGGCCGTTTTCTTTCTTCTCCAATTCTCCAAATCCAATCTCTCGCGCCTCTCCGTCTCTTGTGCCCCCGACGCTGCCCTGGCCCCCACGCCGTCGACGCCGCCGCCGCGCCCCCGACGCCACCCCACGCCGTCGCTGCTCTGCCGCAGCGCTCCCGGTCGCCGCCCCCACGCCACCGTCTCGCGCCCCCGACGCCGCCCCGGCCCCCACGCCGTCGACGCGTCGCGCTGCTCCGCCGCCGCGCCCCCGACGCCGCCCGCACGCCCACACCGTCGCGCGCGCCCCCCACCCCTGCCCTGCCACGACGCCGCCCTCGCCGTCCCCTGCCGATCCCCGCCGTCGCCGCTACGTACGGTTAGCATTTTGCATTTTTCAATTAGATGTTAGCAAAATATTAAATTTGATGTTAGCAAAATATTAGATGTTAGATGTTAGCATTTTTGCATTTTGCAAAATATTAGATGTTAGAAAATATTAAATATTAGATGTTAGCATTTTTGCATTTTGCAAAATATTAGATGTTAGCAAAATATTAAATATTAGATGTTAGCAAAATATTTGATGTTAGGAAAATATTAGATGTTAGATGTTAGCATTTTTGCATTTTGCAAAATATTAGATGTTAGCAAAATATTAAATATTAGATGTTAGCAAAATATTAGATGTTAGCAAAATTCATAGATGTTAGCAAAATTCATAGTAGATGTTAGCATTTTGCAAAATATTAGATGTTAGCAAAATATTAGATGTTAGCAAAATTCATAGTAGACAAAATTTGTTAGTGTTAGAATTTGTAGTGTTAATTGTTAGTAATAGAATTATCATAGTACAAAAAATTTGGGCAATGTAAATTTGTTAAAACTTAGGGAAAATTTGGGATTGCTATTAGCTAGGAATTTTGAAATTGCTATTAGCTATGAATTTTAAATTGCGATTAGCAATTATTTTAGATATTGCTATATTGGAAATTGTAGGATATTGTTCATTGCATAGTATCAATTTTTGTGTATAAGAAATTTAAATTTGCTAAGTACTTTGTAAATTGCAGTGACATTGAGCTATGGACGCCCCCTTCATCAGAGATGAGGATAATTAAGAGCGAATGGCAGAAATTATATTTGAGAAGACGCTTGAAGTAAATTCGGATGGAGAAAATTTCGGTGGAGAAGACGGTCACTAGTAGGAAACTGCCTTTCTATGGATCCATATTTTGTGGCGGACCATTGAGCCGTGCGGCACAAAAAAAGATTCTGTGGCGCACCTAAGCTGGTGCGCCACAGAAAGTTTCACATTCTGTGACGCATGGAGGTCCCATGCGCCACTGAATGCCTACTTTCTGTGGCGCACGGGCCAGATGCGCCACAAAATTTGACCTTTCTGTGGCGCATGGATTGGGATGCGCCACAGAAAGGCAACTTCTGTGGCGCATGAGGCCATGCGCCACAGAAATCAGAACTTCTGTGGCGCACCATGCCCCATGCGCCACAATTTTTTTTTTGTTGAAATCGGATCCCACCCACCCACCCTCTGTGGATCGCCTTTTCAGTTTTGCAAACAAAAAAAGAAAATGATAAAACCTTCAAAAATAAAATTCTTTGAGGTATAGTTAGGTTTTAGTGTCTAGTAGGTATAGAAATTTTGAAATATGAATTTTGACCTTTTTTGCAAAAAACAGAAAAAAAAATTGAACAGCCATAACTTTTGTATACGAAATGCGTTTAATATATCAAAAAAATAGAGAAAAATTGGAGCTGGATTTCACCCGGGTTTACCCGGTGAACTTTTCTAAGATCCTCCAAATTCTAAAAGGAAATAAAATTATTTTAAAAAGAAGATTTTTCTACAAAATAAAAAATATAAAAATTCAAAAAAATTTATTTGTTGAATTTTTTGAATTTTTCTGGAATTTTTTAGTTTTTTTTGGATTTGTTGAACTTCCTTCTGAAGTTTTTGATTATTTTTTAATTTTACAAACACATATATACACATACCACACATAAACTACACACATATATACACATACACAAGGGTTAAGAGGGTTGATATGATACTATTATTAATAAGAACTTGAATAGCATGAGGGTAGTTGAATTGAATATAACTTATAAGTTAAGCGTGCTTGGGTTGGAGCAATCTGAGGATGGGTGACCTACTGGGAAGTCATCATTTGAGATATGCTTGGAGTGTTAAAAATATTCAAAAAAATTCAAATATTTAGGGTTTTCCAAATTATTTCATTTTCTGAATTTTTATGATTTTTTTATTTTTTGGATTTTTTTTGAATTTTTTGAAAATCCCGGATCTAGATCTGGATGCCCTTTTTTTTAAAATTTAAAAAAAAAATCTGTGGCGCACCCACAGAATTGTTGTTTTCTGTGGCGCATCTGGGGGTGCGTCACAGAAATAATATTTTTGTGGCGAGAATTCTGTGACGCACCCACTATGCGCCACAGAATCCTTTTTTGGTGCGCCACGGAATGGCATTTTCCTACTAGTGGATGATTTCAGCGAAAAATGTTTGAACGACTCCGGTGAGGGACTTGAGATAGAAGAAATAAGAGACGACGACGAAGTGCCCTTAGCAAACTCCGGCGAGGTATGTATATATATATATATATATATATATATAAAGACTTTGTTGATCACTAGATGCATTAATTGATTTATATTGCACTTATTAACGAATCATTTTTCTTTTAGCCCTCCGGATCTAAGCCTCGAACTCCGCCAAAGACGAAACGAGGCCCGAACCAAAGGATAAAGCTGCCAGATGGTGCAAAGTTGTCGATCGACGTAGTTGCTGATGATGTCAAACCGCTGAAACCCGAAGACAACTGCCGTAAATATGTAGGTCAATGCGGAGTTCTTGTTAGGGACACGATCCCGATCACCATTGCAGAATGGAATAAGCCAAAGAAAGCCAACGTTGGAGCAACTTATGTCGAGCAAAGAAATAAATATTTGTTTTGGGACACGCTCTTGACATATTTCAGCCTACCGGAAGGTCTCCTAGAGAAGAAGAAGGAGAAAGTCAAGGAGTGGACTCTTAAGAAGATGGCCACGCAATTCAAATGCTGGAAGAAAACATTGTGGAAAAAATATGAGAAACTAACTCAGATTTCACTAGACATCTAGAGAAGATAAAAGATGTGTGGCCGCATTTGTGGCGTATAAGAAATCAGACACCGCTATGGCCCGATCGGACAAAAATAAGTTGAATGCTGAGAAGAAGAAATATCACCATATTTTGGGGCCAGGTGGCTACAAGACTGCCGTGCCTAAGCGGGAAGCCTTTGAAAACGAACTGCGTGAAAAAGGGATCACTCCACAGACAGATGACTGGCCCGAGAGGTCCAAGTTATGGTTGTTCGTGAATGGGGCAGGGTTGGACCCAGACACAGCGCTGATTGTTGCCAAGGGAAAATGGAAGAAAAGAATTATAAGAGTCGTAAAAAAACTAGAGGACGCAATAGACCTAGTTCGAAAGGGAAAATTTGTTCCCGATAGAGAGGACGACGAGCTGACACTCGCCCTCGGGAATCCTGAACACTGGGGACGATGTCGAGGCAGAAGAGCCGGGGTTAATTGGAATCAAGGGTTTCCGGCGGACGTTGCAACTTATAGAAGCCGTTCCAGAAATAAGAAGAGGGGGTTGGAACGGTTAACGGAATTAGAACGCCAAATGCAGCGACAGCAGGAGCAACTGGACTCAATTACCTAGCAAAGGGCATCTCAGCTGCTGCTACAAGATCCTGCAGTCGATGCCTGCCCATCTCAGCAGAAAAACAGTGTGGGTTCCACGCAGCTAGAAAATCCTGCAGTCGAACCGTCGGCGGCTCACTACCCCGCGGAAGATATCACGGAGAAGACAAATTATCAGCTACATATGCCAATGAAGAACATTAGTTGTCCGGTGGCGGATGGCTATGCTTTACCAAATCAACCTGGAGCAATCTTCCATTTTGGTCAGATTCCAGCTGGCTATGCTCGTGTCGGGGTGGCAAAAGTTATGCCGGGATTCCAGACAATGGATCTTGACATTCCTGGAGGTGACGACGAGAAGACACTGGGAGAAGTCGAGCTTGGTATCGTTCTATGGAAGAAGAAATAGATCGTGTTTCCAGACTCGGCGCCAAGGCCACCGACTCCTCTGAGTAGAAATCCACCACCTCAAAGTCCACCCGCCCTCCCCGACGATTGGGAGCCCACCGCGAGTCCATCGCCGCGCCGTCCCGTCAGCCGACTGATGCGCCCACTAGTAATTTGACAAAGCGGAATCTGTTCACGTCGACTGGTACTATGCTCAGGAAAGACAGGTCCCCTGTCAAGAAACGTGCAAACATACCCAAAAAAGTCAAGACTCCTGAGAAGTTACCTTGCGAGGTGAGTAAGGAGGAATTAGACGAGAGCACGCGTGCTGAGGTGACAGCCATTTTTGCACGGAAAAAACAGGAAAGACAGGACCCCATAAAGGAAATTCTAAAGAATATACCAAGGGAGACACTTGATCGCACCGTTGACAACTTATATATCCCTCCAGTGAGGCCCCTTTCAGACTATGAGCGCAGTATTGACAAGCAACATAGCTCACAGATGGAGGAAAAGAAATGCGGGAAAAAAGTTCCCTAGCTCGGAGAACAAGAAGTACAATCGATCACCCCGCTCATTTTGCCTTCTGATAAGGCGGCTCTCTACAACGACAATATTGTTGCTCAGCAAATCTATGGTGATACAGGTTACGCCATTGCTGAGGTGGCATATAAATATATTTCCGGGGAGGCTCTGGTCAAAGATCTGAATGCTCTAACAACACAGTTATGGAAATTGCATAACTGGTACATGGCCGCCGCAAAAGAAGGGAGATTCTATTTCATGGCGGGAGTTAAGGAACAGCACTACTTCCGAGAATATGCTGTGCAGGTTGAGTTCTCTGAACTTCTTCAGATGTACAATCAACGTGCCCTCGACAAATCTATCATCAGCTGCTATTGTCTGTAAGTGATTTATTTGTGTAATTTAATTCTTTAGTTAAGCTTGTTCATTGCCTGTAATTATCCTCACGACATTCTTTTGTACGCTATTATGCAGAATGAAGATTCGTGAATGCAGACTGGGAGGAATCTGGGACATTGGGTTCATTGACCCGGATAAAGTTCATGAAGTCACCGTAGAACAGTATGCCCAGGACACAGAGGACGTTTTGCTAACGTTTTTAAAGCGACAAAGTACCAAAAAAGAAATACTTTTTCCTTACAATTTCAAGTAACTGTTACTGTCTTGTACACATTATATTCTACTTTTCCGATATTAAGTGTAATTGATGAGTTCTGAATAACTGCGTATATAAATGTGCGCAGGTTCCACTTCATTCTGCTAATCATTAGAATCGATCTTGGAGAAGTTGAAGTGTGGGACTCATTAAGGAGAGATCAAGATGAATACAAAAGCGTGCGTATATTGCTCAAGAGGTAATTTCAATCGCACTATATCGGTCTCTTTCGTTCATTTCCTGATATCAAAGTAAGTAATAACTCCTCAATTCATTTTCTTTGCCGGGCAGGGTTTGGAAAAAGTTCATCGCGGAAGAACGCGGTGAATGGAAAGATAATGTGGGGACCCCAGACTAGCTGTCCAAAATACCCGATTATGCTTAACACAACGATCCCATGATCAGTCTGTCGTTGCACATAATCTGAACTGAATACCAAAGTTTACATCCATTACAATACCGAATAAAAATCTTACACATATGGTCATCTAGACCAAGTCTTACATAGGTGCCTTCATGGGCTAATTCACATTATTCAGCGGAAGCTACTACGTGGTAGATAAGCCCATCCTACGATAACCCGGCAGGCAGCTGACTTATGGAGATCCCTAGTTCGCATAGAAGCCGCCGTACTCCTCTTCGGCGTAGTGCTCCTCGAAATCTGGCTAAGACAATAGCCAGGGACGAAACCAATATGAGTACATTTGATTGTACTCGCAAACTACCCCCGAATGAACATGCACTAGTTTTATGTTTATTTTCAAACTTTTATATATTAAGACATCTCTATATCTTTATTGAAAAAGAGGTAAGAAGAATTTTGTAATTATCCTCCCATGAATCACCATCTTATTTATTCCTCCAAAACTCCTCCTTTTTCCGACAATAGCCCGTCATGGTCCATTTGCCTCCAACAACCTCATACCGATCCGTTGGTATGGTTGTATACCACATTCACCACTTCATCTTCATTTCAACGTTAAAAATTTCTTTTCAAAAACTTGCACATGGTCTTAGGACATCCTCCCAACTGTCTATATCCGAGGACTCGGCTATTCGAATAGTTTTACACTCCGCAGAGGTAGCACGCTTTTCCCACATCCATCCGGCAACTCATCGTGTTAGCCACGTTCCGCCATACAAGGTGTATACGAATTGAGTCACCGACCATAGCCTGTCCTTTGCTCATGCTAGTATAGGACCATGCCTTTATGACACTTTCCATCAACACTTAACCCAGCCCGTCGGAATCTAAGTGTGAGGACTCATAGTTTTGTCCGGCGGTGTATTGGGGACGAGCCTTCTATCCTTCACACCATCGTGTGAAGACCCGGGTCAGGGGTAGGTCACCGAACCATCCCCTCATGCATAACGGAGTCATCTCCGTTGATGAGGCATCCCATACTAATATGAGCAAATTATATGACTACGCCATTTCCCATATGTGGGTAAATGTGGTCGCACAGGGTAAGATTGGTCGTCATAGTACTAGGACACAATGTGCATTTTTTCATAAATATCACCATACTCCACTTCTTCACTTCTACGCCGACTTCTCGGCATTCCACATCCATCCAAGTATTTTCAAAGGAGTTTTGAATGAACAATCTTTTTCTTTTCATCCTATAGCTTGATATACTACCTTATATTTCTACATCGGTGGCAAAATAGTTTTTTCATATGCTTTTTAAAAAGGTTTTTAAAAATCATTGCCTTAAGATTAAATCATGCTATCAAAGTAGAGGTATATATATACGGGTGCAACCTCAGAGAGTAGCTTGCCTTGGTCAACAAAGTGACCTTGGTCTTGTTCTTCTGGTTCAACAAATTCTCCCTCCTCGAAAATCCCGGCAACGTTATCGTCTGCTTGTCAAACAAACAGATACAAACAATCACTATACTACTCAATCAAACATCACACATTACAATTTTGAATGCTATAAATAGCCACTGCACACACCAAGCAACACAATTTAGTTTCAAATTAATTGAATTAACCACTATTTATTTATGTCCTAAATAAGGCAGAAACTAGTTGTTCATGTTTAATTGCATATCTTAAGTTCTGTTGGTCAAAAAATTATAAACTAAATTTCTACAGAAAGCTACTGGTGTGTAGAAGACAACACAATTTGATTTGGATTAATTGGAGTTACCAAACTCCCTACACAATTGTTTTAATTCAGAAGTTTAATAATTAAGTTTTAGTTACTGCATAAGTTCTATAGATCATAAAATTAAATCCTTTAGGGGGTGACTAACCTTGATTAAATGTGATCTAACAAAATTGGTCCTAATTCATTTGGGTTAAGCATTAAACATTTATAATTGTTTTAATACAAAAGGGTTTGCTAGATTGAATCTAATGCCAAACAATTACTAATGCTTAATTAATTCTACCAAAATTAGGGCTGCTACGAGATCACATTACAAAGCTTACAAAATTGGATTGGAATTATTTGGGTCAATATAACATCAGAAACAAACAAGTTTAGGTTTTAAACCTTATGTGTCATTTTTAATAGTACATATTTATTATTTATCTAAATGAAATGAAACCACTTGAGTTGGTTAAAAAAATTCATAAGCTAACCAGATAATTTTGGTTCGAATTATTTGGACTTATAAATCTCGAGATATTGAATTTCAAAGTTTAGTCCAGTACTGAAATTCCAGGGAAATTAAATTAGAAAACTACTCTGGTTTGGATAATGTTGAAGATCCTGACGGGTGGGGTCCACTCGTCAGTGACTCAACGGAGACATCTCGCACACTGGATAAAGTTTAAAATGCTGACAGTGGGTCCCACTTGACAGTGACTCACTACGCGAAGCGGTACGCAACCGTTGATCTAAGATCTAACGGCTGAGGATGGCCACGAACGGCCACGACCAAATTTGGGCAGCGCCGCCATGCCAGCGACGGTGAGGTTGGTCAGAGAGGCAACTGGGGTGGTCTACGACGGTGGGGAAGACGGCGTTCGACGGCGGAGAACTTGGGGAGGCTCTGGAGATGAGTTGAGCTTGATGGGGAGGGCTCGAGCGTCGGTGGCGAGCTCCGCTGCTTCCACGGACGGATCCCGACTCCGCCGAGCTCTCTGCGGCGTTCCTATGCACGAAACAGAGGGCAAACGGAGGCGTGTGAGTGCGGTGGTGTAGCCAGAGAGTGTGCAAGCCAGAGAGGAGAGAAAGGAGGTGAAGCACGGCACGGCCGTGGTCGACGTCCACCTTCTCCTCCGGCAGCACCTGGCCGTGCTTGACCAGAGCAGCAAAAGCTGCAGCGGCGTGTCCGCCCTCCTGGCGGTGCACGAGAGGGTGTGGGGTGAGTGCTAGAGGAGTGGATTGGGGGTGAGGAGCGGAGGGATGCGGTGGGGGTATATATTGCCGAACTCTGGCGTGTCGTGGACCTGGCGCAGGAGGGGTTTGGGAGGTGGGAGAACACGCCATTGGTGGCGGTGCGGTGTAGCAATGGCATGGGAAGGTGGCCGTGAGGGTTAGAGGGAGAGAGGTGCAGTGGAGCGAGCTGTGGCTAGCTCGGGCCCACGGCGTCCATGGCGCACGCCCGTGAACTTGACGGAGTGCTGGCGTCGCCGTGGGCCACCAGGGGTGACGTGGGTGTGTCTGCGGGGGCACGGGGAGGAAGGTGAGTGGCTAGGCGGCGGTGAGCTGGCGAGGGGTGCAGTGGTGGCCGCGTTCGCCGTCGATGGCCACGCGTGGCCATGGACGCGGCGCGCCCGTGTTCGACCGCACAAGTACGGCGTGCAGCGCCTCTAGGGCGGTCTCCCCTTGACCATTCGCGAGCGGAGAGGCAGCGAGGGAGGGAAGGCACGGCTCAGGGCCAGCGGCGCGTCCTCCTTCGTCTAGCACCCGTAGGTGCGGTACGGCGGGGAGCGGCTCCAATGGCTACGGTCCAAATTGGCCAAAGCGCACGTTTCCAACGCTTCTCCGGCGATGCAGCGAGGTGAGAGAGGTGAGTGCGACGTGAGGGAGTGGCTGGTTCATCAAATTTTGCTCGAATTCGAGCGAATGGAGCTCGGATTTTGGGCAGAGTTCATCACTGCCTCCAAGGTGTTCGACAGAATGCCTGAACCAAATTCAAATTTGAATTTTTGAAAATTCTTTTCATATTTGGTTCACTAACTAATTATCAAGTATTTGTGGTGCTGTGGGGATATTTATTTTGTATTTGTTCAAAGCACATTTTGTGATTCAAAGAAGATAAAGAAAGATTTTGAATTTAATTTTTAGGTTTTTGGAATTATTTATTTGAGAGGGAAAAGTTGTAGGAATAAATTGAGAGTGATCATATTATCACTCCACTGGAGTTTGGGTGAAAGAAAATTAATTTCTCACTTGGAGAAATTTGGGGTGACACTTGTCACATTGTTTTTGTTGTTTTTAAATTTTAAATTTTGTTTTTCCAAGTTTTTATTTAGAGCAACAATCAACACAAGCAATAATAAACAATCAACGCACATAATACAATAAAAGTTTTTGTTGGCCCACAATTTTGGAATAATAATTTCTTATTATAATTTTGGGATGTTACAGATAAGCTGGAGTTTAAGACTAACAACGTAAGTAGTACTACGTACCTAGGTCCGCGTATCTCTCTAATTCTAGTTTCAATACCATTATCATTCTCTTGATTATTATTTGATTGAATACTATTCTCGTATAGTGGTGCCTCCGACAACCACAGAGGACGGATTTATATGGATACTACGTTTGCGAGTACATTCACATGAAGGTCAATGAGACAGTCAATAGTCGAAGGAATCAAGAGGTACGTAAACATCATTCACAAATGTATTTTGCTACCATCAATTGTATTTAGTTTCCTTCATAATTGATTTGATCTCCTTCTTTTAAAGATGACAAGGAAGCGGAACCAGCTCCTACCAGAAAACCGCGTAAAAGCTATTGCGGAGGAATTGGCGGGATTTTTCCTTACGCAGGTCATGCATGAATCCGGAGAATTCCACTATATCGAAAAATAGACTCCCTACATGTACTAGCAGTGATCTCCATGTAATGAGTACTTTATATGTGTACATATATATACCAAGTTGTATGTGTGTTATGTGATCTTCACGTGTGCGAAAACTTTTTTTTTGTGCATCGACGTGATCTCCTCTGAAACCCTAAACCTGAAAAATAAGCGAAAATAAAAAAAAGCAGAAACCCTAAACCCTGAAAAATAAGCAAAAAGCAGAAACCTTTAGTCCCGGTTGGTGTTACTAACCGGGACCAAAGGTCCTGCGCCCGCGCGCGCAGCTCCGCCCACGTGGAGGCCTTTAACACCGGTTCGTGGACTACCGGGACTAGGGGGGGGGGGGGCTTTAGTCCCGATTTAATTGTCCCGGTTGCACAACCGGTATTAAAGGCCCTCTGGAACCGGTATTGAAGCCCTTTATTTCTACTAGTGTCTAGACATAATTTAGTGTGTAGATACATATAAATTTGGGCTAGTTTGAAACCTTTTATGGTTCGTATGTGGAGAATTTTCGGATAGACATGCATGCACGTGTTGAGCATCGACGAAATCGTTCGTGCAAACGTACGATCACCTGTCGTTACGAAGACTTGGAGTCGCGAGGATGGGGATGTATTGTCAAAGACGGTTCAGCGTTCCACGGGACGCAGCAAATCCACGATGAAACCTCTCTTTTTGTCGTGGTTTCGAGCAGGGGCGGATCCAGCCGCCCCTATGCCCGGGCGGCCGCCCGGGCTTGCCGGCGGTGCGCGCTTGTATTTTGTAATTTTTTTGTAGCGATTTTTGCTGAAAATTTAGCGATTTTTGATTGTTTGCCCGGGCTTCCGGAAGTTTCTGGTTCCGCCACTGGTTTCGAGCAAGGGAAGGAGCGAGCGAAAGCGGCGATGGTACGTGTTCATATGCTTTTGTCAACCAACGTCACATGATCTTCCTTCTTTCTTCTCTTATCTTCCTCGATCCGTGCGAACCGGGGCCATAGACAAACTTTTCATAGAAACGTGATCGATACTGGTGCATGCACGCGAATAGGAAGCTGGAGCTAAGGGCATCTCCGCTCGTCCCAGCGCCTACCAGGAGCCTTTTTACGCCGGCGCGAAGGATTTTTTACCAGTCGCCCTAGCACCTCATTTAGTGTTGTTTTGCGTTGTTTTTAGCGCCGTTTCGCGCCGGCGCACCCAAGCCAAGCCCAGCGTGCCGGGTTCGCCTGGGGGGTAAAAGGCGTGCGTGGGCCAGATGTGTCGGCGAGGCAAGACGATTTCCCTCCATAATTTGGCCCTTCCCTCCATAGTTTTGCTCTTTCCCTCCATTTCGCCCTACATATACCTTCCCCACCGGCTGATCCCGCCATTTCCCTCAGATCTAGCCGCCATGGCTCCCAGCAAATTCACCGGCCCCCGCAACATCGCCGCCGCCACTGCCGCGCCCTCCGTCGCCGTGGAGGTGAAGAAGCCGAGGAAGCCAATGGCGCCGATGAAGAGGCCGGCGGGCTGGAGCAACGCCAAGTGGATCGCCGACCAGGCGCGCCGGAAGTCGGAGAACGCGCACCGCCGGGAGAGGGAGAGGGTGCTGCGGGCCAAGCGCCTGGCCGAGGGCCTGGCCGAGGCTGCCGGCGATGAAGAGGAGGAAGAGGAAGAAGAGGAAGGGGAGATGGAGGTGGTTGAGAAGCCAACTCCGGCTGCGTCTGCGGCTCCGCCGGCCAAGCTGAGGGTCGGTTTCCCTCCTCATCCCCACTTCGCCGGATGGGCCAGCCAAGCTAGCGTCGCCTTGCCGACCGGCTACTCTCCATCCCTGTCGCCGCGCTGGAGCGCGTCCCCGCACCGCTACTCCCCTGGGTACGCCGACGCTGACCCCATGGTGGCTTCAACCCCAACGTCGCCTTTCCCCACTGCGGTTCTGGCGGCGAATCAGGTGGCGGCTCTGGTGGCGGCGGATCAGGTGGCGGCTCTGGTGGCGGCACGGAGGCGGAGGAAGACGGGACCAAGACGGCGGCCGTCGACAAAGGAAGGGCACCGACCAAGGGTGACGAAGCCGGCGGCCGTTGACCCAAGAAGGTGCCGAAGCCTCCCGCCGAGCCATGCATCAAGTGGACGGCCAAGGAAGATGTTCTCCTCGCCGAAGCATGGAAGACGGTCAGCCTGGACGTGATCGTCGCCGCCAACCAGAACATGGATAACTATTGGAAGAGGGTCAAGTCGGCATACGATGAGCGCCAGATGATTGATCCCGATTACTCCATATGCATCGCTCCGCGTGGCGAGAAGGCCATGGCCAACCATTGGGCGCACATCCAACATGCTTGCAACAAATGGCATGGCATTCAAGAGGAGATCGCGAATCGGCCGAAGAGCGGCTCCAACTACGAGATGGAGGTGAGCCTTTTCGCCGTGATTTTCTTTCTTATTTCGCCGGTTTGCTCATTCCGGTCATTTGGTCATGTAGATGGTCCAGATGTTCGAGGCGTACCGTGACGACGAGAAGTCCGACTTCACGTTCCTCCACGTCTTCATCGTCATCGAGGGGTGCAAGAAGTGATTGCAAGTTCGCCATTCTCTTGGCAATGGGCAAGGAGTACGTCCCAGACGCGCCGGTGGCCGGTGCGTCAAATGGGCGCCCTGACGACCACAAGAAAGCCAAGGCGGCGAGAGACGGGGCGCCAGCGGCGGCGAAGCTCCAAGCGCCCATTGAGACTTGAATCGCGGACGCTCAAACCCACGCCACAGCGAGAGAGGAGAAGGCGGACGCGAGGTGGAAGGCGCACATGGACAAGGCGGACGTCAAGCTCGACCTACTCAAGACCGGCACCGCGGCGAAGAGTAGGAACAACAACCTCGCTTTCCTCATGGGAGACGATCCGACGGTGATGGACCCCGAGGTCAGGACGTGGTTCATGGCGCATCGGCGCGAGATTCTCAGCCAGATCAACCTGGCCCCGACGGCGACTCCGAGCTCCACCACTCCAGCCGGCACAAGCTCCGCCAGTCCAGCCGACACGAGCTCGGCCACGGCCACGGTCACGCAGCCTCCGAGCACCGAGCCTACCGCCGAGCCTACGGCCACTCCGACCTCTGCCCCTACTCCGACGACCACGCCATCGAGCTCGACGATGATGCCGAGGTGTTGCCGGCGACCATCTGATCATGCCGACTGTGGCCGTTTCACCAGATCGCCGAACTGTGGCTTGATCCATCGCCGAACTATGGCTTTTTGTATGATCGCCCAACTGTGACTGTTTTGATCGCTGAAGTCGGGCTGTTTTTTAGGCGGAAATATAAAATTTTAAATTATTTTGATGCGTGTTTTCGCTGGGGGCCGAAACGACTGGTAACTTCGCCCCCGCCCCCCCCCCCCCCCCCAGGCCCAAGTTTGCGCCGGCGCAAACGCAAGAAGGCGCCGCACCAAAAACTGGGGGCGAAGGAGTGGAGATGCCCGAGCTGAGGCTAGCGGCATTGTACTACTACAGTACTACAGTATATATGTACGTACGTGGAATTACTGTTCGAACTATTGCACCATGCTGGTAATAATACTGCCACGCTGCTCGATCGATCCATCGATCGTCTGCTAGCCCGACGTGTAAGGAGGGACACAGAGTGACAGCGGCGACGACCTTGGAACTCAGGCAGCTGCACCGCACTGCACATACGTGTGTGCGCGTCCTTGGCCGGCGCGGCATGGGCGCCGCCTCACCGGTGTGGCCGTGTGGAGAATATCCAGTGGTACCAACCAGTTCCATACTCCCATAGTATGCTTCCATTTTGAAAAAGACAATTTTACTTGTTTCAAAATATTCTAGCAAAAAGTGTGAATGTTCACGCAGAATATGTCTACAAGGTCCAAAGATTTCAGATCCAAAATCAAAATACACATTGAGAAATAAAAAAGACAAATATAGTGTGAACAGTGTCATAAAAAGACAAAAAATAAAAGTGACACTAATCACATATGAATTTGTCTTTTTTGTTTCCCAATATGCCTTTTTCGAAAAATTCCAGGAAAAAGTGTGAATGTTCACGTGGAATGGATCTACAACCTCATATTGTGCAACCGTAGATCCCCTCCCCCCCCCCCCTTTCTACCAAGACCTGGCGTAGCCGGTGGTGTATTTCTACCAAGACCTGGCGTGTCAGCTCAAAAAGTTTGAAGTGACACGTAACCTGCTATACACTAGTAGGCCTACGCGTGGCATCCGAGAGCTGGGAGAGGAAGTGCCCGGAACGAGGAGAGGAGGTGGCCACTGTTAGGGTTTTGTTCGTCATCGCTCTTTTAAAAGACTTGCTCGCTGCACGTTGGTTAGACAATGGGAGGGGCTGACAGATCAGGGTTGGACACGACGCATGTCCGCACTAGTCAGTATTTCTGATCCAAATTTAGATCAGGAATGTGTCGAGTCAGACGTGTCATGTCTAGTTGCGATGTCTCATTGGGTGCAGTTTTTAGACCACCGAGACAGAGACAGAAACTAAACGTACGAAGTACGAAATGCGTCGTCCCGTTAGAGCTGTCGTTATAACATCTGCAACCGCACCTCGGAATATGATCCCGCACAGTCCAAAATGTGTTGGCTTTGTGCTGACGGACACATGGCTGGCACAATGAGAGATGGTGTCCCCGGCAGCAACCCTAAACAAACTAGTAAAGTGCCGGATTATCGGAGTCTGTATGCATTTATTATCATAAATATGAAAAATATGTCACAGGCTCACCTAGTCTTACATAGGCAAGAGTGGACAGGCCACTACGTCCACTCACTCGATTTTCTGCGACCATATAGCCTTTATAAAACATGACACATGAGTTTAGAAAGCCACAAAAAATCATAGGAATGGATCAATAAGGACTCCCTAGTATAGGGAAAGTGTACGCATAGAAAACTCATATGATTGGAATGCTATGAATAATTAAATACTATGGGAATATTAAGCTGTTTGATTATGGTGAAAGAAATTTTCCACAAAGTTACATCTTATGTTATTTTTCTATGAAGTTTGTACTATTTGTATGAGATTTTTCCTACGGAAATGATCCTATGAATCAAACGGCTTCAAATGAATAATTCCCATTAGATTTTAATCCTACACAAATCTTTTAACAATCCTAAGAATCAAAGGTGGCCTAATAATGGGCAGCCCCGGAAAGTGCTTTTGTGCCCTTTTTTGAATTTAATAAATCTGCATTTTAAAGTTTTAAAATATTTTGAAAACAATCCTTAATGTTGCAAACGTCTTATTCTACGATTCTGCAAATTTTCAACCTGAAATAGTTCTTCTGGCCTAGACAGAAATGAAAATCTTGAGAAATCTGATTTTTTTTTAATTTTCGATGTTCACATTTCAGATCAAGAAAAATGTTTTTATGTTCGATTGTTTTTTAACAACTTTTTGTGGGGAACCGTCGCAGGGATGACTTGTGAAAATACGAAAGCGTGGAGACGCAGAGCACACCGTTAATTCCTCGTATGGTATGGACCCCTCGCTCGATAACTACTCCCTCTCGCCCCCGCGCGGCGACAGGGGGAAACCCCAGCGCCGCCGCCGCCAAGATCCCCCACCGCTCCTCCCTTCTCCCTCCCCTGCTGCCACCAAGGGCGCGGCCAGGCAAAGCCTGGGTGCTGGCGGCGGAGGGATCTCTTCGTCCTCGAGTGAAGTTGGAGCCGACACGGGTTGGTTCCACAATCTCGGGCGTGGCGCGGCCGCCGGGCGCCACGGCGACGTCGAGTCCTTCCATCGGCGGCGTGGCGGACGACGTGGGTACCCGACCCTCCTTGCGCAGATCGGCGTGGCGGACGACGAGGGTCTCCGGTGGCTCGGCCCTTTTGTGGTTGTGTGCAGGTGATCCAGCTGGGACAAGGGCGATGACTCCGGTGGCGCTGCTCACCTCCGGTGGCGTGCCACCCGGCGTCCTGCCTCTGTTCGTAGTAGGCCTGGAGGCGTTGATGATGGCCGGTGAGAGCCGGGCTCCGATGCGGTCGGGGCCGACGACGGCGGCGCCCATGGGCATCGTTACCTTGATGATGGTGTCGTCGCTGTGATTCTTCCGCCTCCCGCCTAGATGTTCCAGGGCAAACCCAAGATCTGGTTCTACCGGATCGGGTGATGGCGGCACTCCGGTGTTGTTTCTCCTCGTAGGGGCATCGTTTTGGAACACGTGATGCCTGGAATGGTCTACCGGTGGAACGGAGTTTCTTCTACCACGTTGAAGACGACAGATCTTGGCGGCATGGTGCAGCGGGGACTCGACGACGGTCATGGCTAGATGGAATCGCGCAGGGTGGAGGCGTAACCTGGTGTCATATGGTGGCATCGGCCGCAGGTCTAGCAAGAGTTTTTGCTCCGATCGGCACGCTGAAATTGGGTTGGAGGAAGATGGTGGAGGCGTTTTTCCGGAGCGTGTGCACAAGGCGCTATTCTCTGAATTGGCCAGGGAGCCGGCGGCGGCTGTGACCAAGGCACAAGGCCCTGTTTCCTCTATCGTTTGTGCTAGTTGTGGTGTTTTTTACTGTTTAGCGGCTTTGGCTTGTATTCGTTCCTTCTAAATCATCTTTGTAGCACGATTTCCTACACTGTAGCTGATGCATGAACGCCTCAAACTAAACCTGGTCTCGTCTTCCTTCTTCTCTCCACAGGTTGCGCCCACCGCGTCGTTAATCGGTTGTTCGCCAAGGACATTTTGCCAATACAATAGTACATTATCAGTTATGTTGGCCCATTAACGACGTTGGTTCTTCATCCTCGCAACGATCACAGGACGTGACTACGTACGTACGTCAGCCTTGCCGTGATGTCGTCATGGCTCATTAACTTGTTATAAACGATAGCAAAGAAACGACAAAGAGCGGAACGATCAAACCAAAGGGGACACGAGATTTTAACGTGGAAAACCTCTCCAAACAAAGGAGAGGAAAAAACCACGGGCGCCAGCCAGCAACACTTCACTATATCGGGGTGAGGTTACAAACGTCGGGGATTTACACAATGCGATATCCCAACCGGCGGCTTACAAGAGGAATATGGTGGCATAAAACCCTAGGTCGGCTGCAGTCCGACCCAGAAACGATCCGTATCGTACAAGTTGGCCTTCGTCACAAGTTGGCCTTCATCAGTATAGAATTTGGATCATCATAAAACAACACTCCACCTTGAGACAAATTCCATCTTGTAGCATGAACGAGAACTTCACCCTGAAACAACAAAAAAACACCTTCGGCGCCAAATAGCCTCTTGGGCTAGACAGTGATACCAACTAAGCCCGAGCAAAGCTCGAACTTAGTAACAGGAACTGGCTTTGTCATCATATCAGCAGGATTATCATGAGTACTTATCTTGCATACCTTCAGCTTACCTTTTGCAACAACATCACGCACATAATGGTATTTGACGTCAATGTGCTTTGTTCTCTCATGGAACATCTGATCCTTAGTAAGGTAAATAGCACTCTGACTATCACAAAACAGGTTAATGCAAGTATCATCTCCACAAAGCTCAGCAAACAAACCTTTCAGCCAAACCGATTCTTTACATGCTTCAGCAATAGCCATGTACTCTGCTTCAGTGGTAGACTGGGCAACAACAGATTGCAACGTTGCCCTCCAACTCACGGCACAACCACCAAGCGTGAACACATAACCTGTGAGGGATCTCCTCTTATCCAAATCGGCAGCAAAATCTGAATCCACATAGCCTGCGAGTCCCTCATCAGTCTTGCCGAACTTGAGGCAAGCATTGGATGTGCCACGAAGGTACCTGAAAATCCACTGAACAGCCTTCCAATGTTCTTTACCAGGATTAGCCATATATCTACTAACCAAACTCATAGCATATGATAAATCTGGACGTGAGCAAACCATGGCATACATTAAAGAACCAACAGCACTAGAATATGGAACTCTAGACATGTACTCAAAATCCTCATCCGTACTAGGACATTGTTCAGCTGACAATTTAAAGTGAGGAGCAATAGGAGTACTAACAGACTTTGCATCATGCATGTTAAAACGATGAAGAACTTTCTTAATGTAATTTTGCTGACTAAGAAACAACAAACCAGAATTTCTGTCACGGGTAATCTCCATACCTAGAATTTTCTTAGCAGCACCAAGATCCTTCATCTCAAACTCGCTACTCAACTGTGACTTGAGAGCAGCGATATCTTTCTTGCTCTTGGCAGCAATCAACATATCATCAACATATAATAACAGGTATATAGGTGATCCATTAACAAACTTAATGTACACACAGCTATCAAATTCAGACCTCTTAAAGCCATGTGACAACATAAAAGAATCAAACCTTTTATACCACTGACGAGGAGATTGTTTCAAACCGTATAAGGACCTTTTCAACTTACACACAAGATCCTCCTTACCAGGCACTATGAACCCTTCTGGCTGGTCCATGTATATCTCCTCCTCCAACTCTCCATGCAGAAACGCAGTCTTTACATCTAACTGCTCAAGCTCAAGATCACGCATAGCAACAATACCAAAAATGTACGAATTGAACTATGCTTAACAACTGGAGAGAAAACATCATTATAATCAACACCTGGAATTTGACTGAAGCCTTTTGCAACTAACCTTGCCTTAAACCTCGGAGGCTCGCTAGGAGATAAACCCTCCTTTCTCTTGAAGATCCACTTACAGCGGACTGCCTTCTTTTTCTTAGGCAAGCGCACAACTTCCCATGTGCCATTCTTATCGAGTGACTGCATTCTTCTTGCATAGCAGCAAGCCACTTCTCGCGGTCACCGGAACCAATAGCTTCAGTATAGGTGGACGGCTCATGTCCGTGCTCCACCTGTTCTGCACAACTCAGAGCATAATCAACAATGTTACACTCTTCAATTAAACGTGGTCGAGGACCACAATTCCTCCTGTTCCTACGAGCAGCAATAGACTGTTGTGGCTGCAAAACAGGGGGTGAGTTCTGAACATTATTATTATCAGAATCAGAAGCATCAGAACCAGCAGAATCAGGATCAGAATCATCTGAAGTAGCAGCACCATCATTGTCAACAGTGACATTTTCATTTTCAACAGAGTGCTCCACCTCGACACGAACCTGCTCCTCAGAAAAATCTGGCAAAACATCTGAGGACAACTTATCAAAGTACATAACAGATTCATTGAAAACAACACTCCTGCTCATAAAAGCCTTTAGTTTCGGGATTCCACAACTTGTATCCTTTTACACCCGAACCATAACCAATGAACACACACTTAATAGCTCTCGGCTCTAACTTTCCATTATCAACATGAGCATAAGCAGTGCAGCCGAAAACTTTAAGTTGTGAATAATCAGCAGGAGTACTGACCATACCTCGATGGGAGTTTTCTTGTCGAGGGGAATAGATGGTGACCTGTTTATCAAGTAGCAGGCGGTGGCAGCCGCCTCAGCCCAAAAACGCTTACTCATGCGAGCGTTGGAGATCATGCAGCGAGCCTTGGAGATGATGGTCCTGTTCATCCGCTCCGCTACACCATTCTGCTGAGGCGTGTACGGGATGGTGAGGTGCCTGACAATGCCTTCTTTCCTGCAATAATCATTAAAGGCATTCGAACAAAATTCGCCACCATTGTCAGTACGAAGTAATTTCACCTTCCTTTCTGTTTGCCTTTCAATCATAGCTTTCCACTCTTTAAAAGCAGCAAACGTATCATCCTTATTTTTCATGAAATAAGGCCAAACTCTTCTAGAGTAATCATCAATAATGGTAAGCATATAACGAGCACCACCATAAGAGGGCTTACGAGATGGCCCCCAAACATCAGCATGTACATAATCAAGTGTACCTTTGGTGGTGTGGACAGAAGCATTAAACTTAACTCTTGTGTGCTTACCGAAAATGCAGTGTTCACAGAACTGCATCTTACCCAAACTGCATCCTTGCAGCAAGTCTCTCTTGATCAATTCTGCCATACCAAGTTCACTCATATGTCCAAGACGCTTATGCCAAAGGTTAGTTTTACTAGCGTCATCATGAGAAACAGCAGCAACAGTACCAGATAACGTGCTACCTCTAAGAACATATAACTTAGCAGAATTCATATCACCAACCATAACAATGAGAGAACCTTTTGATACCTTTAGGAGTTTATTTCCTCCTTTGTACTTGTACCCGTCACAGTCAAGGGTACTGAGCGAGATCAAATTTCTTGCCATGGTTGGTATGTGTTTCACTCCCGTCAACGTGCGTGTCATACCGTCATGTGTCTTGACCTGAACGGAACCAACGCCAACAATGTTGCATTGCTGGTCGTTCCCCACACGCACGAAATCTCCAGTCTGCACTAACTCATAAGAACTGAACCAATCTTTGTTACAGCAAATATGAAAAGAACATGCAGTATCTAGAATCCATTCATCCTGACGAGAAACACATGCAGCTAAAACAGCTAGGCATTCGCCATCAGAACTACCATCAACAACAGAAGCCTCACCGGTATCATTACCTTCATTATTTTTCGGTTGGTAAGTACCTTTTCTTTTCTCCTTGTTCTGCAACTTCCAACAATCATCAATGACATGATTAGATTTCTTACAATACCTGCAGAACTTGTCACGGCCTTTAGACTTTGAGCGACCTCTGTCACCCTTGCTCTTGTCTCTGTTGTTGTTGTAGTGGTTATCTCGCTGCTCAGGCCTCCCTCGGACCTGCAAAGCATCGCCCTTGGAGGACGACGTCTCCTCTTTCTGTACCATACCTTTCATCTTTTCCCTGGCAAGCAGGGCCTCATATACTTCCGCGGTGGTTAGTTCATCACGGCTTAACAGTATGGTATCACGAAAATTTGCAAAGGAATTTGGCAGCGAGCATAGAAGTAAAAGTGCTAGATCTTCATCATCGTACTTTACCTCCATCGACACTAGGTCAGAAACGATCTCCTTAAAGATCGATAAGTGATTCATTACCGAACCACCTTCTTGCAACTTGTGCGTGAACAACTTCATCTTCACATGCATCTTGCTGGTGAGATCTTTGGACATGCAGATCGACTCCAGCTTAGCCCACAGTGCCGCTGCGGTTTTCTCCTGGAGTACTTCTTGCAGAATATCATTAGATAGATGAAGTTGAATAAGCGATAAAGCCTTACGGTCTTTCCGCTTCTCATCGGCGGTCCATGCCGCCGCATCCTTGTCGCCGAATTTCTCCAGCGCCTCGTCAAGATCATTGGACTGTGCGAGGATCGCACGCATCTTGACCTGCCACAGCGAAAATCTCGTCTTGTAGTCCAGCGCCGGTAGATCGAACTTCATCGATGCCATCCAAAACCCTAATCTGAAAACAGATCTGAAACAGGGCTCTGATACCACTTGTTATAAACGATAGCAAAGAAACGACGAAGAGCGGAACGATCAAACCAAAGGGGACACGAGATTTTAACGTGGAAAACCTCTCCAAACAAAGGAGAGGAAAAAACCACGGGCGCCAGCCAGCAATACTTCACTATATCGGGTGAGGTTACAAACGCCGGGGATTTACACAATGCCACATATCCCAACCGGCGGTTTACAAGAGGAATATATGGTGGCATAAAACCCTAGGTCAGCTGCAGTCCGACCCGGAAATGATCCGTACCGTACAAATTGGCCTTCATCAGTATAGAATTTGGATCATCATAAAACAACACTCCACCTTGAGACAAATTCCATCTTGTAGCATGAACGAGAACTTCACCCTGAAACAACAAAGAAAACACCTTCGACGCCAAATAGCCTTTTGGGCTAGACAGTGATACCAACTAAGCCCGAGCAAAGCTCGAACTTACTAACAGGAACTGGATTTGTCATCATATCAGCAGGATTATCATGAGTAATTGTCTTGCATACCTTCAGCTTACCTTTTGCAACAACATCACGCACATAATGGTATTTGACGTCAATGTGCTTTGTTCTCTCATGTAACATCTGATTCTTAGTAAGGTAAATGTCACTTTGACTGTCACAAAACAGGTTAATGCAAGTATCATCTCCACAAATCTCAGCAAACAAACCTTTCAGCCAAACCGATTCTTTACATGCTTCAGCAATAGCCATGTACTCTGTATCAGTGTTAGACTGGGCAACAACATATTGCAACGTTGCCCTCCAACTCACGGCACAACCACCAAACGTGAACACATAACCTGTGAGGGATCTCCTCTTATCCAAATCGGCAGCAAAATCTGAATCCACATAGCCTGCGAGTCCCTCATCAGTCTTACCGAACTTGAGGCAAGTATTGGATATGCCACGAAGGTACCTGAAAATCTGAATCCGGGACGCTCCGCTCTCCTTCATCACAAGTTGGCCTTCATCAATATAGAATTTGGATCATCATAAAACAACATGAGGGCATCTCCAACGGCGTGGCGCAAACGGACATGCAAATATGTCCCTATTGTCCGTTTGGGGTGTGGTTGAAGTGTCCGTCCACGCTTGTCCGCGCAGTGCCCCCAACGGGGTGGCGCATATTTTCATGGACATGTCTTTTTTTATTCCAGGCTCTGCCGCTTCTAGTACTGCACGCCGGCGGCCGGCAAGCCCGCGAGTCCAAGCGGCAGCGAACTCGGCGGCGCGCTGGGCGGCCCGGACGATCTCCTCGGGCGAGGGCGGCGCGCTCGCCGGCGGGCCCATCATCGCGCGGAGGCGGGCGGCGAGGTCGTCGAGGAGGACATATAGAAGACGAAGACGGGAGCTGCTCTATGCCGGGGCGATGCAGTCTCGTCGAGCCACGGGCAAGCAGCAGACGCCTCCAACGCCGCCGACGACGACGGCAAGCAGCAGATATGCGGCCTCGGCCGAGTACTAGCTTGCTGAAATCGATCGATCATCCAAAGGATTAGTATACCCATGGTCCATCGATCGATCGCAGATTGAACTAGCTCGGCGATAGGAGGCCAGCAGCCGGCCACACCACGCACGCCGTGCGCCGTAGGCTCGACCTTGCTGCACTGTACTGGACCTCGTCGCCATCGCCTGACGACTTGGAGGCAGCGGCACGGAGGGCGTAGCTGGAAGCACGACTTGGCCGCAGGTAGAGCTCGCGGCGGCGTGCTCTGATTTGGCCGGAGGCGGCATTCTCCGATTTGACTTGCAGGTGGAGGGTTGGGTGCTAGTTGGAGCACAACACAGGTACGGCCATGGCTGCCAGACGCGGGAGGAAGGCCAGCTCCGAGCCGCGACGGCCATCTCGAAGGGTCCGTGCTCGCGGAGCTGTGCTGCTGAGCAGCGCCACGGTCGCCGCCAAGCGTCGCACCAGCTTGAAGTCGGCCGTCCCGAGCGGCGTCCCGGGAGGATGTCGAGGATCTGGACACCGACAGCGCGCGGACGGCCCGAGCTGTCGAGCCTGCGCAGAGCCGCTCCTATGCTGCTCTCCGCCGCCGTCGAGCCCGCGCTGTTGCGGCTGCTACTTGAACGGGACGGGACCTGCTCTATTCCGGCGTCGAGCCACGCGGCAAGCAGCTGGTAGGCGCCTCCAACGCCGGGGACGGCGACGACAAGCAGCACGTAGGTGCTGCCGACGCGGGCCCGTGCACGCGCTGCCGAGCACGGCCATCTCACGGGGGAGTGCGCGTGCCGGCGAGCAGCGCCACGGCCATCTCGCAGGGCCGTGCGCGTGCCGGCGGGCTGCACCACGGCCATCTCGGGACGGCTGGGCGGTGGTGAGATTGAGGAGAGGGAGGGTGTGGTAGGTGGGAAGGAGTAAAGTTGATGTTATGTTTTGCTGGCAGCTGGGCCAGGCCAGACAATAAAGGAGGACAAAGCGGACCGCCGGACAGCATCTTTTGTCCGCGCTCGCCCCAAATCCGGACCAAAGTTGGGCCAGCTTTGGTCCAGCACAGACATTCCGGCAGGACAAAAGTGGTTATGCGCCAGACCGTTGGAGGCAGTCATTTGTCCGTCCAGACAAAAACGGACATGCATGGTCCGTTTGCGCCAGCCCGTTGAAGGTGCCCTAACTACGCCCTGCACGCAGAGGTTTCACCATGCTGGGAGCTGGGAGGATCGAGGAGCAGAAGCCCCATGCAGCAAGCGCAAGTAAAAGCCTCTGCCAGTCTCTTTTAACTTTTGACCTATTGTGCTTGGCTTCTACGTTTACGCAGTTATTCTATTCCCATCGCATGCACGCGCAGTGCACTGTGCTGGTCTGCTGGAGCTAGGAGACGACCGATCGATCGATCAAGCAGTGTGCCAGACTGCTGCCAGCATGGTGCAATAGTTCGAATAGTAATTCCACCAACGTACGTCGTACAAGCCTCTGCCATCTTCCTTTATCCCGCCGCTAGCTTCAGCTTCTAGCTCCATCTCCCTCTTCGCGTCCATGGAAAGAAGGCCCATGCACCAGTAGCCATCACGTTTCTATGAAAAAGTTTGTCTATGGCCGCGGTTCGCAGGGATCGAGGAAGATAAGAGAAGAAACAAAGAAGATCGAGTGACGTTGGTTGACAAAAAGTAGATGAACATGATCGTCGCTTTCGCTCGCTCCTTCCCCCGAAACCACGACAAAAAGAGATTTCATCGTGGATTCCCGTGGAACGCTGAACCGTACGTCTTTGACAAGTGATCGTATTTACACAAACGATTTCGTCAATGCTCAACACGTGCATGCCTGTCTATCCCTAAAATACCCCACGTACGAAATTAAGTACTACTCTCTTATTTTAAAGCTAAATTAAGTACTACCCCTCCGTTTTTTAATATACGATGTTTTAGCATTTGTCCAAATACACATGTACCCAAATGTATATAGACATGTATATCGAGACAACGTGTGCAATACATAAAACATCTTATATTAAAAACGGAGGGAGTTGCCGACTACTAGAGCTCTTTGTTTAGCAGTCGAGTAGTACTTAATTTAGCTTAAAAAAGAGCTAGTACTCTAACTACTGCATCAGTATGCACTGCATTTTTCTTGGTTTCGGATCAGCAAAAAAGCAATGTTTGTAGTGTATTCAAGTACATTTCGCGAGTGTTTTCATCAATAGTAATAAAAACAATGCATGCGTCAGCTCATCACATTTCTGATTGATCTGTATATAGAAATAGATATGTGCATAGAAATAGGCTAAGTGAAAGAAAAGGCAAAATTACATATATATGGTCTGTCTGTGTCTGTGTTTGGCTGGGTACTTTGTGTGAGCCAAGCCATGTGAACCATGTCAATGGCTTGCCATGCAAGACTGCTTAATCTAGCAAAATTATATACTCCATTCACACAATGATGTCTCAACCTATCTCAAATTTACATGTATCTAGACATAATTTAGTGTATAGATAAATGTAAATTTGAACTAAGTTGAAACATCTTTTTGTGAACGGAGGGAGTAACAACCATGACCTTCGACAATCAACAAAGCATCTGACTTTGGTTCCCTTTTCTTATCTTCTGAAGATTGGCCGTTATCTAAGCACGGGTAAGGGGAAAAATTGTGTGTTTTGCTAAACTGAAAACTTCAAAACCTCAAAGCGCCTGGTTCATTTTTCTATTTTTTTCATGCACGTTACAAATTTATATATTTCACACAGTTGAAAATATATAGATCATTCTAGAATTTCTTGTAAGATTGTGGGATTTTTTTTATATTTTTAGCACATGAGCCCTGGCGCGCGAAAAAAACAGGTTAATCCAACCGTTGACGTTTAATAGGTAACCTGAAACGACTTTCCTGCTTTTTAGGGGCTTTTTACGGTAGGGATGAGTGAATATTGACCATGCATTAAGCAGATCCGCTGGCCTAGATTGATCAGTACTTGCTGACTAATTGAGTAGTATTTTTTCATCAAAGGGCAGATTAGGCAGATGCAAAAAAACACAGGCCCATCAAATAAGGAAACTTTCATATACCAAATCCCTTAGCTTAACCTTCCCTAAAATATATTATTTATTCTATTCATTATTGTTTCGTGGTACAATACTCATCCGATCCAAATACAATATTTTTTCTATTTCTAACAAACGGGAATGAGTGAAAGTATAAAATAGGTGAATTTTGGGGAAAATTGCCACCAGTCACCTGCAGTCACGCCACCGCGGCACATGAGCACAGTGGCGGAGCTCAGTGCACGCCGACCTCCCGGCCCAGGCAAAAACACTGAAGAAATTGGGAAAATTTGGCCCATGAAATAAAAAAAACAGTGATCTTTATTGGGCTGGCCCGCCCAACAGTTTTACGGGAGCTCCGCCAGTGCATGAGCACCACCGCCGCTAGATTAGTCGGAGTAATCGTCATCTCCTCGCCCCAGATCGACGCTAAGAGATGCCGCCACCGCCGTGCCTTCCAGGCTTTGCCTAGCTACGTCTTGGCGGTGGCGAGAGGAGGGAGGCTGAGCGCGGGGCCTCGGAGGACCGGCGGGGTGCATCCCTGTGTGGCCTGGCACGGTTGCAATGGGAGGGGATGGACGAGGGGAGCAATATGTTGATCGAGCTAGTGCGATAACTACTAGCATGGTTCTATGAATTTAAGACGTGTGATGTTTCTACATGCCCACACGATTCCGCTCAATAAAACTTTTGCCATAAACTCCAAACGCACAGGACCCAATGACGTCTTAGCGTGTACGGTCATAGAAAAGTCATAAGGGTCAAGGTGCGATAACTGTCTTTGAAGGCCCCAGCCATCGCATACGGGTCAAGGTGTATGACCGACCAGTTCATCGCCCGCCATCAAAATAGTGATTGTACAAAACATGTGTGATCGTCCGTTCGGCGTGCCGCGTTGGCATCGCCGGCGAGCTCGGCTCGCGTGGAGGAGAGAAGAGAGAGAGGGGGATGTGGCGGCGTTTTTTCACCGAGGCCCCTGGAGTTTTCTGAATTTGCTAATTGGTGCTTGCCGGGGGTTTCTGCAAAAACATGCACCAAAAAACGTGCGGAAGGGGTTACCGGCTGCGACCGGCGTGACCGGCCGGTGACCTGGACACGTGGCGGCTCCTGATTGGAAGAAATCCCCCGGTACTGTAGCTAGCTACAGTGCCGCGCGGGAGACGATGTGGATGCGTCTAGGCGTCGGATCGCGCGGATCGGACGACCAGGAATAGGGGGCGACGCGGCATGCGGATTGGGGTGAGAATTCTACCAGCGGTACTGTAGCTAGCTACAGTGCCGCGCGGGAGACGACGTGGATGCGTCTGGGCCGTCGGATCGCGCGGATCGGACGGCCAGGAATAGGGGGCGACGCGGCCTATGGATTGGGGTGAGAATTCTACCCGCTAGCTACAGTGCCGCGCGGGAGACGACGTGGATGCGTCTGGGCCGTCGGATCGCGCGGATCGGACGGCCAAGAATAGGGGGCGACGCGGCCTGTGGATTGGGGTGAGAATTCTACCAGCTTTTATATATGTATCTATCTATATATGATCCTTGCATGCTTTCTTTCGAACATCATATATGCTCCTTGCTTTCTTTCGAAGATCATATATTAAACAATATAGAAATATTTGATTATATGGATGCATGCAAAAAAAGTATTTGCCACACCAGCTCCTTTATAGACCATCATGTTGTTGTCTTCTGAACAAAGATGAATCAGAGATATATTTAGTAAAGGGAAATAGTTAAACAACAGGTTAGCTCGTTGTCTGTTTGCCTAACTTGCTGCACTTTTTGTTGGCACTTAGCCAGACAAATCTGCATCAACTAGCTGGGTGGCCCGCGCAATTGCGCGGCTAGCAATTCGATTATTTGAATTTTGATAGAATTTAATATCCAGATGTAGTAATCTTCCATGTAACATTAATCTTCCACATTCCCTAATGAAAATGCTCCTTCTTGATTAGGGGTGTGAATTATAACATCTTTAGTAGAATCATGTAGTTTAATTTTCTTTGATAGAAAAGATACGAACCAAGATAAATGATGATTACTTTGATACATACATTAATTATTTAAGATTTTATAGACAACATGTTCTATGCATGAATACATTAACCCTTTAGCGCTCCTATTTGAATTGCTTAATTGTGTAAATTTCTGCATCGCTAATGATCAAAACATAAGATTTAAGGAAAAGAAGACCTGGCATCCGCCCAAAAGATTTTACTAATACTCTATTGTCATGTATTCCACCAACCACCACCCAAAATATCTGAAACCTGCAATACTGAAGAATCGATGAAATATATAATGTTTTAGGTGAATAGAGGCAATATGCTTCACTTGTTGTTTCAAGCATAGCAAGTACGCCCTCCGTTCTGAAATATTTGACTTAGATTTGTCTAAATTTGGATGTATCTATACACTAAAACATGTCTAGATACATCCAAATTTGGACAAATCCAAATAAATTAATTTGGAATGGAGGGAGTAGAATAGAACAATTTTGTACTCGCTTGGCACTAATGTTGGTTGTATCAACATCGGGGATTGTTTACCAATTTTGTATCAACAACTGAAATGTACTCTTCCAGTGGAAATTTTGTACCTCCGATACGGTAAAATAAATAGTAAGAATTTTCTCATATTTAAAGTTTTGTTTTTGCATAAAGATACTTACTCATCCCTGCATAATAATACAATAGGCTATTTGTAATTTTTCTGTGAACAGGGCAACATAATACGATTGTTTACCAATTTAATCTGAACCTTACCGACTGTAGTATATAGAGCAAATATCAAAATCAGTGCAATATAATTAATGTTTCATGGACCAATTAATCACTTGATCATCTTGTAAGTCTACGGATTCAGCTACCAGCTATATTATTTCACCTACTTTATTCTAGGTAAAGATGATTTTTTTGCCACTTGGCACATCTTGTAATGGCCGAATCAGATCGTAACTGAATAGTCAAGTGAAGGGATCCAGAAATCTTACCAGCTTACCTCGTATCCATCTTTGCATCATGCACAGGTGCTCATGCATATCCTGCATAGAATATCCATCTCTGTACCCACCATTCGTCCTTTGACAACATTGCTAAGAAAATTGATATGACAATTTCAGTTTCCTGACCGGCCGCTTGGCTTATTTTTGTTGTGCAGCTGTAAGAACCGGGCAGGTTTCGTCAATGGGTCCAGGCCATGCATCGATCAATGTTGTACGTAGGTATCAAATCAACGTTGGTGTTCCCTTATAAAATACTGCCATGGGTGCCGTTCTCCTTGGCCATCGCCAGCTCTTCTTCTAGGCTTGCCTGAACCACGTTGGTCATTAACATGCAGGTTTCATGATGCAGGCAGCGACGACATCGACCAGCGGCAGGCGTAACCCGCACTGTAAAAGCTCGTTGATTCGTAGGGCATGTGCTTGCCGGAGGGGTTGGTGTGCAAGGCCGCTAGCCCCGAGAGCTGTATGGCAATACGACATCCTCCGGACATGCGCCGCTGAGAAACTCTCAGACGACCAAATCTATTTTGCTCTGCTCTGAATCGCTGGATTGAGGAGAAAACACATCTGACCGATTTGTCGGCAAGATCGTGACAGGCACGCTGGCCGGCCGCGCAGCATCATCCAACAGCTTCATAATTCGCCATGCATAAGCATATGAGCATAACTCGCAGCTCCATTGTTTGCCCCCGCCACACGAAGCATAACATTGCAACAATACAAGGCGATTGGTCTTGGAGTCTTGCATCATATATAATAGAATTCTTGTACTTCTTTGCAACCATATATTAGTGCACATTCTGTCTTCACTAACAAACAGCTTCGCTTTGAAGAACCCACGCAAGTCAAGAGAATTTGAGCTCATCGCTATGGTTTTATTGTGCAAGGTAATGGAACCGGGTAATGATCTCTGTGAGTCTAAAAAGAATTTGAGATCATACACCGGCACCTGATGCAAAGCCTTAATTTGTGAAATATATGGCTTATTGTAACAACCTACATAAATTAGTGGATGTAATGGATGGCATGACATAATTAAGACATGACTTAAGTAATGACATGGATAGACGTTCTGTAGTGTACCTGGGAAAGATGATGTAGGCCGGACTCGATGGCAATACGCATGTAGCCATGATTTCATAGTCGCCGTGAGTTGCTTATGTACTTGTGACTCCATTTGTTTGCAGCAGGTGGATACTCTTTGTGCAAATACTCCTTTTAAGTGTTGGATGCACGTAGTAAAATCCATGGTGTCAGTACTCACGTGGAGCTTTATCAACTCCTAGTATTAACATTCCAATGATCAATCAAAGATAGTTTACGCCGCTCATAATACTGTAGATGAAATCTGATGATTCCACCTGCTAATTTCTTGCATAAGTATTTTGATCCATATTAGAGGGCATCCATCTAGTCGATTGGTTCCGAATCTGAAAATCTAAATTCTTCGCGGACACTGAACCCTCCGGCATGCATGCATCTCTAGCTCCTGGACCATCGATGGTGGCCGGCCGTGTCATAGTTAGAATAATCCGCGAGATATATCGGTCTGCTAACCCTTGATGCCGGAGTAATTATAGTGCCCTGCAATCAAACAATTCTTAGATTCCTAGTAATACCAGCAAAACATTCTTGTCAGGGTATATCATAGCAATGAAGAGCTTCCAATAACAATTAAGTTCCTGTAAAAAAACATTAAGTTATTTTCTGAAGAAACGACACACTGAAAAAAACTAATCAGACCTGACGGGGTATGTGCGGCGTGCCGGCGTGGTTATAATCCATGAGCTTGGTGATGGTGATCCCCGAGACCTTGGCGTTGTTCCAGGAGGCCAACACACGATATGAGACCTGCAAAAAGAAAACTCCTGATGATCCTTTTCATCTTCTTTACATTAGTATTGTACGCAAAAACAATTGTAAATTAAAACTTTGTTGTGTGATCGGAAAATTGGATACCTTGGTGTCATGGCGACCCACTTGTCGCCGGATTGATATCAGACTTGTGTGGTAGGACTTGCTACCCAAAAGCTTGTGTGTAAGGCACTTCGTCGGCGTTAGATCTACAGATGGTCTCACAGTCGTCATTCCAGACTCATTGTACTTGTAGATATCATGCAGGACATACGCAGGGAACACTTCCTTATCCAAATCGATCCAGTATGCGGCATTACAGCCTTCGACATGTTCTTCTACCGCTGATGTGAAGCCAGATCATTCAGTTGTTGAGATCTCCGGCGTGCAGAACCCCGCAATTGTGTTGGCTCATGGCTGGTACTGCTGCCAAGGGCTGATCTATCTGGAATCAGGACAAAACAAAACAAATCACGTCTTATGTGCATTGGCTAATGGCTGATCGATCTGGAGTAAGAGCACGATTGCAGCTGGCTCATCTCCTTCGTCTTCTAGACTTGCCTGCACGCTCTCCAGCACGTCGGCGGTGGACATGCATGATTCAACCTTCGTGTCAGCTGGCTTCGACCGGCGGCGCGAAAAAACATGTCGAGGTGATGCATCGGGCTAATCTCCACTCAAAAAATAAATATGTCGACGTGATGCATATGCCGACGTGCAGGTTCCGGCGATCCGCATGATCTGCTACCGCTCGAGACCTAGCATTGAGGATTTCGATCGAATCGAGCGGAACTGTTGCGCCTAATAGCGCGTGCATATTTTCCTATCGATTACCTCTATTGCAAGTAGTCTATGACGTGCACAAATAGGAAATACATGGCTAGCTAAGTCGTACAATGCCTGATTGGTCCACTTGCCGTTTTCAATACGATCTCTTTTTATCGAGTCAATACTATCTCCAATAGTAGCTTTTTTTTAATCTGAGCCGTTCAATTAAAAGTGCTAAATCTGAGCCATTAATTGTCTTGTGTTTTAATTATATAATAGATAGATGGTACGTAGTGGTACGTGCTAAGCCTCGTTTCATGTTGTTACTTGTACGTTTTGTCAAAGACTGAACTGAACGGACATTAATTAATTACATAGTGTGCGGTCTTCGTACCGATTTTCTTGACACTAGGATCTGCTTTCGGAAGTCTGAATGTGCTATTTTTTTTTGAGTGCGCAAAATGCGCACCATTGTTTTATAGAAGGGGAGAACAACAAGTACAAGATACCAAACACCTGTCTAAACAGGGTTCAGTAGGACACCAACACAGCAACACTCCACACTAAAGTCTACTCTCTCCTAACATGTGTACTCCTCCCACCACCCGAACGCACACTGAACCAGAGCCTAAGCTCGTCAGTGATCTTGCTCGCAAGCACCTGCGGTACACACTGTCGATTTACATTATTAAAAACTCTTGCGTTTCTCTGCTTCCAGATGGATCAGCAGGCCAGGGTTATCGCTGTGTCGAACTTCTTCCTATCTTTACCCTTGAACTTCCTCCGCTCCTGCAGCCGCCACTGATCCAGTCTATCCGTAGGGCTCGGCACCCTAACTCTGACGTTGAGCTCGATAGTGTCTTCTTCCTGTAAACAACTGAAACAGCTCGAGGAATGTGCTACTTCTTAAAACAAGAACATATAGAAATATGTACGTTGTCTAAAGAAAATTTGACAGTCCGAACCTTTGAAAATAACATCCAACTTTCGCTTCGTCTGCATATATATCTTTTCAAGATTAGCCGGTAGCTAAAGTACGGCTAGGGGAAAATAGGAGTATTTTACTCCTAAACTGTTGCCTTGGCTCACTTAACTCGCTTAATTAGTTTACTTCCCCTTATTTCTTCGAAAAAATCCTTATATCAAATTAATATATTTAAATGGAACTTGACACCAACGGGTGTCTTTTCGGTTAAATCCATGTATGCATATATGCTTAATGGACACACAAGGTATTCGTGAAAATACTTTTGGAAGCTTTAGATCCCACTAAAGATCAAAATTTTCCTATGGTTATGCAGAGGAATAAAATTAATGACAAAAGAAAATCTGATTAAACCCTAACTAGTGTATGTTTAAATGGACATGATGTAAGAAATATATGTTTTGTCATATGGATGAATCGGTTCAACATATGTTTATTTCCTGTCCTTTTGCTCAGAATAGTTGACGATTAGTACATTTCTTTTCAATATATACCCACTAACTAGTATAACGAATATGTATGTCAGCTGGTTGAATGGTATAGATAAGTGCACTAAAGTGCGTATACGTATAGGGTGTCGGCTTTTCTTTGGGCAATATCGAATTGCCGCAATGATATTATCTTTAACAAAATGGATTATGTTCATTACTTGCAGGTGGTCAACAAGGCGGTTTACTGGATCAACATGTGGGCTTTCTTGTCCCTGTCGACCAACATGGTCTTATGGATTCTGACAGTACCCGCATGCTCGCGGTCGTACTGCCTATGATCTTGTGTCGGGCTGGGTGGATACATCCTAGAAAATTAAATGTTTAGAGCTCCATTATTCGAGTGGTTGATCTTTGTTTTCACTTTGAAAGACCAAGGAGTTATGAACTTTTTAACTTGATGAAACTATTAAATAAAGCGGAGATATGTGCATCGTTTGGATTAAGAGGGCCGGGGATCCACACCCTATTTGGAAAAAAAAATAGTCCGGTGGGTACGTAGGTGCACATACACATGCATAGATATTACCCCTATATATTAAGCGCGGAGATTTTCACGCCCTCTCCACGCTCGGGCACTGTAGAGTACTGTTTCTATGAACAGTACTCTACAGTGCTTCCATCCCGCGTTGTTGCATGTTGATCCGACGGTCCCAGTTGCATTGTTGCAAGAAAGCCATCACGTTTTCCAGAAATTACGAACATGTCCCTCCATACAAATACGAATCGAACACAACAGTCGTGACCCTCTCTCTCCTCTCCCTCCTCTCCTGGCGACTGCGTCTCCCGATCCCCTTCCATCGCCGGTAGATCCCAGCCGCCTCCGGCGAGCCCTCGCCGTCGTGGGTTTGTCACGTCAGATTTCATGGATGACTTCGTAGGTGTGAGATTTGCGCGAGTCGATCGTCTCCGAGCTTGGGATCGCAGGAACAAGGACGAATACAGATTTACCCAGGTTTAGCCCCTCAATGTGAGGTAAAGACCTACTTCCTGCCTACCATATATTGGTATTGATATGATATATGTGGTGTTACAATGGAGGCGATCCGATCTGGGAACTCGCCGTAAGAGCTAGGGTTTTTAGGGCTTGATAGCTTGACCCTGTCTAAGTCCTGCGAGTCCTCTTTATATACACAGAGCCTCGCTAGGTTAAAAGAGTTCAACACGAAGCCGATTGCAAGCTTGTCATCCAAGGCAAGTTTTACCACCGACCTTCTGGAGCCTTCCTTTGGCAGGCCGCGATCCCCCCGACATTAGCCCCCAAGTGTAGCCTAAACTTCATGGAATATCTTGATATGTTTTCTTGACTTTGAAAGGTTCCTTGGACGTTTAGGCTGCACTTTGTTTCTTTCTAGCTTGCACTTCCTTGCTCTGCGACTCATGATCACGTTGGACTGGCGTTTACTCGCACTTTTGGGCGGCCTTGAAAATGCATCTGACTTCATGAGCTTCTTACTCTGTCAAGGTTTGCCTGATAGCTTCAACACTTGATGATGACCAATCTTCAAATTTTTGATAACAATATGTTGTAGCCCTAAGGATTGAGTTGATGTGATTTGACAATCATCTCAATTCTTCTCGGGAGGTTTTGAAGATCGTCACCTGTATCTTGATGTCATAGATAAGAAACAATTGTTAAGATATAAGCAATTGCAATTGGTGTTGCCGTACTATAAGCAGTACATTGACCTCTAGTTAGACCTTTCTGAGTCCATTAAGTGGGCACTCGCGCGACTCAATATTTCCTAGGAACATGTGTGTTCAGGGTCGAGAGCGGCCATGACAGGCAATCAAGCTCGATTGACACTACACCCCAGTACTTTGGACGCATAATGCAAGTTGCAATCCGACTTAAGTTAAGTTTGATGGTTGCCAGTAGGTTGGCTGTTTCAGGGTACAAAGCCCCCAAGAAACAAATGATATATAGCTATAAACAACTTTGTTTATGATGACACATAAGGTCGCGCCTTGGTGGCCACCGAGTGTTATACATAGGGTTGGGTCGCACGTAGGCGGCGATCCCAGTTTGAGACATACGGCCGCGCCTAGGTGGCGGCCGATTTCTGATACAAGTGTTGCAGGTCGCGCCTAGGTGGCGACCAATTTTGAAGCAAGAGCCCTTAGTGGCTAGGATGATACTCAGCTATAGGCAGCTGGAAAAGATGAAACTTAGCTCTGATTAGCTTTTTTATGTGTAGTAAGGTCGCAGTTGCGCGACGTTCCAAGGGCGAGGCGCTTCTAGACGATCCTCGAAATCATGGCGATCACTGCTTTCTTCTCTCACATCCAGCAGATAGTACGATCCATTGTTTAGTTTTTTGCTAATGATGTAGGGTCCTTCCATGGAGAAGATAGCTTGTGCATTCCCTTATGGTCTTACTTGAGTCGCAGCACTAGGTCTCCTTCTTGAAAGGTGCGGATTCTGATGCGTCTGGCATGATAGCGTCGCAAGTCTTGTTGATACACCGCTAACCTTGATGCTGCCAAATCTCTGACCTCCTCTAATGTGTCCACAGAATCCTGCCGAGCTGCTTCATTATCTGCTTCGACATAGGCCGCAACTCTTGGTGAATCATGTATGATATCGCTGGGCATAACCGCTTCTGCTCCATAGACCATAAAATATGGTGTAAATCCTGTGGATCTAGTAGGGGTTGTTCTTAAACTCCATAGCACGGCTGGCAGTTCCTCCACCCAACATCCTGGAGACGCTTCAACCTTTTCAATAAGGCGCGGCTTAATCCCATGGAGAATTTCCTGGTTAGCTCGTTCAGCTTGTCCATTGCTCTGCGGATGTGATACTGACGTGAGGTCCAGCCTTATCCCATTGTTCGCACAAAATATTTGTGTAGCTCCTTCAGAGGTGTTGCTTCCGTTGTCTGTAATGATACTCTGGGGATATCCAAATCGGAATATGACCTTCTTCAAGAACTTGACTGCTGTTTCAGCTTCACAATCTCCCATGGGTTCTGCTTCTATCCACTTTGTGAATTTGTCCACCACGACCAGGAGGTGACTTTTTCCCGTTGAGGACCGTCTGAAGGGTCCTACCATGTCAAAACCCCATACGGCGAAAGGCCATGTGATGGGTATTGTACGAAGTGCTGAGCTGGCATATGATCTTGCCTGGCATATCTTTAACATCCATCACACACTCTGATAATCTGCTCAGCGTCTGCTAGCGCCGTTAACCAGAAGAAACCATGTCTGAACGCCTTTGCCACCAAAGATCTTGACGAAGCATGATGGCCACAATCGCCTGCGTGAATTTCGTGCAAGATTTTTTGTCCTTCTTCTGGTGATACGCATCTTTGGAATATCCCCGCGACGCTGCGCTTGTATAGCTCATTGTTTATTATTGTGTAGGCCTTGGATTGCCGTGTTATCTTGCGCACCTCTACTTCATCCTCTGGTAGCACTCCGCGACTTAAATATGCCATGTATGGCTCTGTCCATGCCGGCTGTTCATGCAGGGCCGCGACTAAAGTTGAATAATCCTCTGGCTCTGTGATGTCAATCTCTGCTGGAGGCTTAACTTATGGGTTATGCAACTTATCCAAGAAAACATTGGGCGGGACTGATTGCCTATTGGATCCTAGCCGAGACAAGGCATCAGCTACTTCATTTTGTCTTCGATCAACATGTTCAACTTGGAAGCCAGTGAAGTGTCCAGCAACTCTGTCCACCTCTCGTCTGTATGCAGCCATGTTTGCATCCTTACTGTCCCATGTTCCAGAAACTTGTTGAGCTACCAAATCTGAATCTCCAAAGCAACGGATATGAGGCATTGCTTCGTGGGTTTGTCACGTCAGATGTCATGGATGACTTCGTAGGTGTGGGATTTGCGTGAGTCAATCGTCTCCGAGCTTGGGATCGCAGGAATAAGGACGAACACAGATTTACCCAGGTTCGGCCCCTCAATGTGAGGTAAAGACCTACTTCCTGCCTACCCTAGATTGGTATTGATATGATATATGTGGTGTTACAATGGAGGCGATCCGATCTGGGAACTCGCCGTAAGAGTTAGGGTTTTTAGGGCTTGATAGCTTGACCCTGTCTAAGTCCTGCGAGTCCTCTTTATATACACAGAGGCTCGCTAGGTTACAAGAGTTCAACACGAAGCCGATTGCAAGCTTGTCATCCAAGGCAAGTTTTACCACCGACCTTCTGCAGCATTCCTTTGGCAGGCCGCGATCCTTGATCGGCCCATCTTTTACGTGGCCCAATAATAGCGTGATCATGAAGTCGCTGTTTTGGCCTTGAATAAGTCGCGGGTTAATTATTCCCCGACACTCGCGCCACGGACTACCACCGTCATCAGCACGTGCTCCTCTAGCGATTCCATGGAGTGGAACTACCGAACCGCATCCCCCACAAGAAACCCTAGCGGCGCGAGTTCCCTGATTTTCGGCGCCGTCTTGGACCAGCACGCCGCCGCGCGGTGCCCGAGGATCCCGCCCCAATGGCGTCCATGCGGCGACGGCGACCTCTTCCCTGGCCGGCAGCTACTCCGCTGGATGGCGGCTGTGGCCTCCGGACTCCACAGCTCGGTAGTGTCCACCACTACCTCGCAGCAGCTGGGCGTGGACCGGCTGTAGCTACGCGAGGAAGGGAACGATCTGGACATGCCGAAACCCACCCCAGAGCCCCTCGAGGAGGTCGTCCCCGAGCTCAGCCAGAACATGACGTCCAGCCCAACCAGAAGGTACCACTCCAGGATAGCCCTTTTTTCTCTAATCCTTTGTTATGCTATCTTGCATTAGTATGTGAATCGATGGCTAAGTAATACTTGAGATCAGAAATGTGCTTATTTGCAGCCTGACCAGGCCACTGATGCTATTGGTAAGGTAGCCACGCACATTTATCCTGTATTTTTGAGTTACCTTGTGTCTTCTTAATTCAGGAATAGCTGCGTATGTTTCTTTTCGCTAGATACGCAGTTGCCTCCATGCTCGAGGTCCGCATCAGCGTTGAATATCAACTAATCCATCATTTGGTTTCAGTGTTAAATTTAGTCGCACTTGATTTTGCTACTCATGATTTACAAATGCATTTTTACAGGAGGTAGATAAAAATTCTGTAGTCGATGTTCTGTTTCAAAGTTAACCATGGCCCAACATTCTATTTCTCATATTCTTTTGAACTAAAATAAGTTATATGCCTGCTAGCCAATGAAAAAATTTCAGGTACCTGATTGGAAAACTCTGCAAACCTAGGAGGCAGCTCAAGCAATTGGCCATTTGATTTACCTACCTTTCTAATATTCATTCATCAGGTTATTGTCTGCTCCATTTGTGATAGTTCTCACTGGACACATGGAACCATGTTTGTATCTTGAAAAAGCTCACTTGAGCCATATTTCAGGGAGAACATTTTGTGTTCTTAGGAATCGGCTGCGGTAATGACATGTAAATTTTCTATTTTCAAGTTGATGAGTGCTTCCACATGCATAAACGTTGATGTTTGTCATTTTCCTAGAAGAAGTTTTTCTTCAGATGAGTGGCAAATTAATGGAACCATGAATTTTATTTTCACCATTCAATTCTTTTATGAAAGTAACAATGCCAATTTATTCGTCTATACGTGTGAACCGAGTTGGCCTTTTTAAGAATATATTACGTGCTAGTGCCATACATAATACTTTCTTAAATTTTCTTTTATTAGAGATGTCATAATTCATGCCAGTCACCATATAAGCAACAGTGCTTCTTAGCACCTGTGACTAATTTTCAAACTTTCTGTTTGTAAAGAAAGCTGGACGAGCATCATATGCCATGGTGGCGGCGCATGCTTAGTGTTCGATGATATGGTTCTGAGGATTCTCACTGATTTGGTTATGCAGTAAAAAAGAGCTAGACCGCTTCCTTCCTGATGAGGACTGTTTTTTGAGACGGAGGCTGAGGTGAATGCTGGCTTTTGCCAGGATAATCTAGCATGCTGATGTGTTCTTCTCCCAGTTCACCTATTATATCTTTGCAGGTTCGGTTCTGCCAATTGTGCTACTCTGCTTCTTAGGTGTTTTTCTTTTACATTGGACCGGTACATGTATGGCAAGGATTTTGTGCAATTGCCCATTTTCTTTTCTTCACAGGTTCCTTTGTTCGGATTTGGCAACAGGTAAAGTGTTGGGGGTAGGCCTCAAGTGATGCTGATGGGCGAGTCATTCCCGAGAGGCTGTTGGTTGGTACTGTGTATATCGACGAGGAGAAACTAAATTTCATTGCACAACATGACAGTAAAAAGACTCATAATAGTTTTTTTTTTCTATTTTCAAGTTGATGAGTGCTTCCACATGCATAAACGTTGATGTTTGTCATTTTCCTAGAAGAAGTTTTTCTTCAGATGAGTGGCAAATTAATGGAACCATGAATTTTATTTTCACCATTCAATTCTTTTATGAAAGTAACAATGCCAATTTATTCGTCTATACGTGTGAACCGAGCTGGCATTTTTAAGATTATATTACGTGCCAGTGCCATACATAATACTTTCTTAAATTTTATTTTATTAGAGATATCATAATTCATGCCAGTCACCATATAAGCAACAGTGCTTCTTAGCACCTGTGACTAATTTTCAAACTTTCTGTTTGTAAAGAAAGCTGGACGAGCATCATATGCCAAGGTGGCGGCGCATGCTTAGTGTTCGATGATATGGTTCTGAGGATTCTCACTGATTTGGTTATGCAGTAAAAAAGAGCTAGACCGCTTCCTTCCTGGTGAGGACTGTTTTTTGAGACGGAGGCTGAGGTGAATGTTGGCTTCTTCTTAGGTGTTTTTCTTTTACATTGGACAGGTACATGTATGGCAAGGATTTTGTGCAATTGCCCATTTTCTTTTCTTCACAGGTTCCTTTGTTCGGATTTGGCTACAGGTAAAGTCTTGGGGGTAGGCCTCAAGTGATGCTGATGGGCGAGTCATTCCCCAGAGGCTGTTGGTTGGTACTGTGTATATCGACGAGGATAAACTAAATTTCATTGCACAACATGACAGTAAAAAGACTCATAATGGTTTATACACTTCAAATTTCGTTGCAAATCAATTGTCACTGATTTATGTTTAATTTTCCTTAGGTGGCGATTTGAAGGTCAGAATCAGTTGACCAGCAGAGTGAACTCTTTTAGGGTACACTTCGTGTCCTCGATTCACGCTGAATGTTTTTGCTCTGTGGCTTCTTATAAGTTCATCCAGAGGCGTTTGTGTAAATGATCATCATGTTAGCTAATGTAACTATGTATATATGCTGCTATGCACCAGCTTCTAACATCACCATAGTCATTATATATGATACTTTATGCAGTTATTCAACAAACAACCATTTAATTCTCACTGTAAAAACAAAAACAACAGATCGACAACGTGATTTTTCTCCAAGGGCGCGGCGTGTCGCCGCGCCGATTTCAACTAGTATTCATATATGGTGGCACCATAACAATGACAACAGCGACGTACGTAGCACACTAGATATGCATGTCAAGATCGATCTCACAGGTCCATGCAGATTCCAATACGTGGTTTTTTATAAACGGATTTTATTACTTAAAGCGTTTTAAGCATTACATCCGGTATCTGCATAATTAGGATGCACACAGCCCCAACAAGTTCACAAGTCTCAAACGAACAGAAATAAAAAAGGCGAATTACATATCATAATCAGAAATTGTAAAGACGCCCATGGTGGTGGGGTCCAATCCGGAGATTATGCTGCCATCCATTGTGGGAGAAGATCTCCCACGCTGTAGCCTCCAAATGTGAAGCCACCTCCGAAAACAGGTCGCGGTGCTCCGCACGCCGTAGGGCCGACCAGGATCTGAGCGTTGCCGTGCACTGGTAGATAATCTGCATAACAGAAATATTTTTATCGTTAAAAACCTTATCATTTCTACATAGCCACAACGATCAAATAACGGCAATCGCTCGCCCCCTCACTAGTACAGAATAGGCTATCAGTGACGCACAAAAATAGCCTATCTACGGCGCACGAGCGTGCGCCACTATCTTCAGGCCACTGATAAGTGGTACCTGTGGCGCACGGCTCGGGCGTCACAGGTAACTCAATTACCAGTAGCGCGCACGCCAAAATGCACGCCACAAGTAAGCTGCATACCAGTGGCGCACGCTTTAGTATGCGCGCCACTAGTGACGATTAATGAATTTGAAAAATATACTATTAGTGGCGCAGGATCTCTGTTTTGTGCGCCACTGGTATCTTTTTTGGGATTAAAATAACAATATTACTAATTAATACGTTGGCGTTTTTCCGAAAAGGACCCTAGATCTATTAGCAACAGCTGAAGTTATAAACACCCTATGAAACAAAACAATCACAACTGGGTCCTTTCATAGCCAACAACAATTACAAAAAAAACCCGCTCCATCTCCTCCCTGGTGTCGCCGTCGCCAAACTCGCCGGAGCTCGTCGTGCTACCTCGCCGGAGCGGCGGGGCGAGGGAGCGGAGGTGGAGGTGGAGGCGGACGCAGGGGCACGAGCTTGTCCTCGCCGCCGGACCCGATGTCCTCGCCGTCCGCTGGAGGTGGAGGTGGCGACTGGCGGCGCGACGACCGCCTCCCCGCTCCCACCTCCCCTTTGTCGGGGGAATACTTTCTGGATTAACCCGCGGCCCAGTGCGACTTGCTTTACTCGCACGGATAAAAGCCCACATGAGATCAAGCCCAACATCGAACCGCCACAAGGAGAAGAATCTAGAAGGCACGGAGGCGAGCCAGTCTCCGGAAAGGTCCCAGTTAATATATTCCTTGAGGGAAAGTTTCCTTTGTAACCTGACAAGCCTCTGTGTATATAAAGAGGACTCATAGGACTTAGAGGGGCAAGCCCTAAAACCCTAGCTCATACGGCGAGTACCAGATCGGATCGCCTCCATTGTAACACCTCGATTATCATATCAATACCAATCTAGGGTAGGCAGGAAGTAGGTCTTTTACCTCACATTGAGGGGGCTGAACCTGGGTAAATCTGTGTTGATCTTTGTTCCTGCGATCCCAAGCTCAGAGTTGCTTGACTCGCGTAATCCCACACCTACGAAGTCATCTATGACACCTGACGTGACAAATCCACGACAGTTGGCGCCCACCGTGGGGCCTGCGGTCAAGAGCGTCACGTTCCGCGCAGGATCGAAATCAGGCTTTAAGGACATCACCATCGGCCAGGTTGAAGACATCAATGGAGTCCCCTTCTTCGACGACTCAGAGTGGGGACCCGAGGCGGATCACATCGAGTTTGGATACATTGTGCCCATCGGATCAGTGAAAGTTTTCGTCGGATCCGTCAGTCGCATGCCTATAGATGCGACTCAAGGAAGCGAGTCGGGGGAGAAACTGCGGCCGGTCAGGGTCCGCGTGTTGGAGGAACTGCAGCAAGCTACAACAAAACTACCCATCCCCGTTCTGACAAGACCTGTTTGGGGATCTCTACCAAATCAGGAAGGAGACCTCAAGATCGAAGAAATTGAAGCTATCAGGACGGAACTCTATGAAGAGGCGCAAAGACTCGCGGCTGAGCGCGAAAAAACTCCAAGAAGAATATCGACGACTCCGTCGTTGGCAGCAAAAGCATCAGGCGGTCCGGATCAAGACGACATCTGAGCGCAAGAAACTCCAAGAAGAAGATTGGCGACTCCGTCGTTGGCAGCAAAAGCATCAGATCAAGATGGACAGAGGAGAGATGAAGCCACAGTTCCACGGCGACCCGGAGAGCAACGTGCATGCCGCGATAGGAATATTGTCAAGGATAGCACCGGTTGGAGACACACGAGCTGATAAGGAAGCTCGCCATGCGATCGATCTACTGCAAACCGCTGCCGCCCGATGAACCGCAACACGAGGTATCATGGGGAGGAGAAAAGTGCAGCGTCGAAGAAGTGGTCAACCAGCTAGCAGGTTTGCAGGTATCATTGGAAAAAGAAAAGAAGATAGGAGGCGAGTCACAGACGTCCGGAGCGACTCAGCCAGCCCAGGTTGAAACTGACTCAGATGAAGATTCAGCGCCAGTAAACTCCTATTCATTATTAAAAGGGCCAGCATGTTTTGGAGAGGAAATACGGCTCACTCGTTTTCCCCCGAACTTCTGTGAGTCGCAGCGAGTCACCACCTATCACAGTAACCAAGACCCTGCCTTATGGATAGAAGATTATGAGGCAAGCATGACAGGGACTGATGTAACTCAGGAAGTGCGTGCGAAATATTTCCACTTGGCAATACAGGGAGAAGCCAGGGATTGGCTGTTAAAGCTGCCATCAAAATCAGTAAGCACATGGGAAGATTTGAAGGACAAGTTCATTAACAGATTCCAAACAGAAGACATGAAAAACCTTAGACAATGCGTTCAAAAGGAGGACGAATCAAGTGGTGACTGGATCAAAAGAGTCACGGAGATCCTTGGCTCCGCCAAGAACTTAACAGTACAGTCTGCAATACAAGCTATGAGGAAGAACTGTAGATTTGAGCCGCTGGTGCACAAGCTAAGTCGTGCTGAGCACAAGATTGATAGTTTCGACCCGCTTTTGGCAACAGCTGGCAAGTATGCAAAAACAGATAAGGGGACAGGCGGCTTATCACAGAACCCAACAGAGAAATTGCAAGTCGCGCAAACTGAACATCGTGCATACCAGATGAAGGAGCGAGGAAGTGATAAGGCCTCATTCCCTAATAACTGCAAGGGGATCTTTGACGTTCCCTGCGACTTACATCGCAGGAGAGATGGCAGGCCAGCGAGTCACACAAAGGCGCAATGTCATTATTACCGGAGGTGGAAAGAAGGCGACATGCCAGATGCGGCCCACAGTGGATCAATGTCGCACAAGAATAAATCTAGCTCTCATCAAGGACCTGACGCTTTACCTAGAAGGAACATAGGACAATTTCATACAGTGGAAGTACAAACAATGGATGGAAGCCGGAGGAGTGGCCAGATTTCAACGCCCGAAAGGTACCGTCATTGGACAGAGCGATCGGTTATTTGGAGTCGCGACGATCACCCCCAGAAGTAAAAGATCCAGGACAGCCAGCTCTTGTGGTCACGACTGAAGTCGCGGGATACAAGTTAAGTAAGGTCCTAATGGACGGAGGGGGAAGAGTAAACATCCTATATCAAGACACGCTCCGAAGAATGAATATACCCGAGTCGCGGCTGTGACCATCCAGGAAAGAAATTCAAGGCATAATCCCAGGAGCTGTTACGCGACCAATCGGAAAGATAACCCTTTAAGTTAGCTTTGGGACAGTGCGGAACTTCCGCACAGAGCTCCTAGACTTTGAGGTTGTAGCAGTCAAGAGCTCGTATCATGCGATCTTTGGAAGAGAAGCCTATGTCAAATTCACCGCACGCCCCTGCTACGTCTATCTACAGTTAAAGATACCGGGACCAAACGGTGTTATTACAATATATGGAGACAGACAGAGAGCGTTAGAATGCGAGAACGCAGGTGTCGCAGCAGTGGAACATGGGGTTCCCCTAGTACTGCCAAAGTGGGTCCACCCCATGTGGGCCCAAGATGAAGATGGACAAGACCAAGACTCAAGTCGAGCTGGCGGGTTAACCGTCAAGACACGCATGGCCTACATCGACAAAGGGTCCCCGAACCAAGCAAGAAGGCCAGGAAGGACCCGAGAGCCCGAGTTCCCGGCAGGAGGCCAGGCTCCCTCTCGGGTACTTCCCCACGTCCCTGTGGATAAGCTCTCCACCTCACACGGAAGACTTGGGAAGCAAGGCGAAGGCAGCGCGGGCGGGAAGCACGTCCCGTGGTGGTGTCAGCTCCTGTCCACCCCAGGCGGACGCTCCCACCTAACCCAAAGGAGACGCCTCTCCTAAACTAGATGAGGAGGGTCCTTCACCCCGAAGGTCCCTCACACCCCTCACGTGACCTGTGGCAACCCCTTAGCCTATAAAAGGAGGACCAAGGCACGGAGGAGGGGGGGGTCGAACCAAGGACGAACACAAGCTAGAACCAGAGCAAGACTAGACTAGGGCTGCGAAGGTAGAGAGGAAGGTGATCTCCTCCGGGTCAGGATCTGTCCTTCTTCTACCTCCAGCCAAAACCCTTCCGGGTACCCTGTCCGGGAGGTTCCATTGTAAGCCACACTATGAAGAACCCATCAATCCAGACATGCAGGAGTAGGGCTTTTAGCCTCCGGGCGGCCTGAACCTGGGTAGCTCCTTGTGTCCCTTTGGTTGCATGCTTTGATCGTGGAGAGGAGAGCTTGATCTAGACTCCGCCCAAGAAGACGATTCTCAGCCTCCTTCGCGCCCCGTGCCGAACCTAAAAGGGGGTATCCTATACTCCCGGTGTCCGTGCAACGAGACACGACATCTGGCGCGCCAGGTAGGGGGCGCAAGTCTGGTTTCATCTTCATCAAGTTCATCGGCAAGTTCTTCGTCAAGCATGCCGCCGAAGAAGAAGGGAGACCTGCGGCGTCCAAGCCGGTTTCCCTCACGCACTCAAGCTTCAGCTGAACGTCGTGCTGCTGGCGCACGGCGGAGCGTCTCTCCGTCCCCGCCTCCCATGGAGAGGGTGGCGCCGGACGAAGTGGACGGTCGCGACAAGGACAACGGCCCTGGCGGAGCGGCGGCTCCAAAGGGCGCCACCATGCCTCCTCGCTCGGGGGAGAAGAGCGTCTGCAACGGCGCTGGCAAGGAGCCCACCGCTGGAGGAGGGAACCACGGCGTTCGCCCCAGCGGGGATCCACGAGCATCCAAGAGCAAGACCTCCGCGCACTCGCCTTCGGACGTGCAAGCTCGCCATGATGCTCTAGTCGCTGCCAAGGCCCTGATGCAGTTCCCTCCAAGCAGCGGCGACCCAAGGTCTACCAAGAATGGAGGACTCGCGTCGAGAGGCTCCTCGACTTCGCCGATGGTGGTCCGTGGGTCGAACCCACTCAAGCTCCCACCGTCGACGTCCCGGAGCAGCACAAGACAAGACACGTGATCCGCGAGGCCAGCCTCGTGGTGAACGTCAAGCCAAGACGGCGCCTCCTCGCACCGCGCCACCGATGGCTGATCGGCTAAACCGCGATCACGGCGAGGCCATCTCCATCGGGTCGTCTACCTCGCGCAACCCAGATCTTCGTGACGAGCTCAACAGCCGTCAGAACGAGGATATGCGCACCCGCATCGAGCGTCGCCGAGAACGTCACCGCCGGGAAGATCGGGGCATCGACCTCGCCGAAGGCTGCCTCGCCCTCGCCCCCGAGTTCCGCCACTTCAACTGGCCCAAGAAATTCAAGATCGACGTTCTCCGCTACGACGGCACCACGAACCCCCGGGACTTTCTGCAGATCTACTCTCTTGCTGCGATGGTTGCCGGGGCCGACGAGGTCATGATGGCCAACTGGTTCCCTTGGCCCTGAAGGGAGATGCCCAGACTTGGCTTCTCAACCTTCCCAAGTGCTCCATCCGTTCCTGGCGGGCACTGAAGGAGCAGTTTCTGGGGGCTTTCCAAGGCGGGTACGAGCGCCCGGGGGCTCCCAGTGATCTCCACGACTTCAAGCAGCTGCCGGGTGAAACTCTCCGCAAGTTCATCCAGCGCTTCACCCAGAAGATGAACACCATCCCGTGCATCAAGGAGGAGTTGGTGATCCAGTCCTTCCACGCCAACGTCCGCAACCCCAAGATGCGCGAGAAGCTGAGCATCCATCGCGTCGAGTCTGCTCGTAAGCTCTGGGAGCTTGCAGATCGGTGCGCTCGAGCTGAAGAAGGAGCCAAGTTCCCCGGGGAGGATGAACCCGAGGACAAGGTCGCTCCAGCCAAGAACAAGAAGCGGGACCCTGGACCCGACAAGCGGATCTTCGTCACCGAGCCTCTTCCGAAGAAGACCAAGCCCGCGCCGACTTCCGAGGAAGAAGGTGAAGGTGATCCCTGGTGCCACATCCATCCAGAAGGCAACCACTTGCTCAAGGACTGCCGCATGCTCAAGAACCTCGCCGTCCGGGAGCAACGTCGAGCTGATGGGGTCAGTCAAGACGGTTGCTACAACTGCGGCACTGCCGGGCACATCGCTCGTGACTGTCCCACGGGTCGCCAAGGCGGAGGCGGCCGTGGATGGAACCGAGGCGGTGGCCGCGGGGGCCGTGGAGGAGGACGCGGCGGTCAAGGTGGTCGCGGGTACACACTCCGGAGGCCGCCCACGGCGGCAACGGGGAAGCTCCGGCTCCCCAAGGAGGCAACGGCGGCAAGTATCAAGAAGTCACTGGAGTTGTCGGGTGCATCCACGGAGGGTCTTCTCTGCCTCCCTCCAACGGCGCCTGCAAGAGACTTGTCCGGGAGCTGAACGCGGTTGCTTCTGCTCCGTCCAAGCCCCTGGACTGGTCTAGTCAAGTCATCACCTTCGACCCAGAAGACCACCCTGCAAACACTGCCGGGGTCGGGACCCTGCCGCTGATCGTGTCGCCCGTCATCCACAACTACAAGGTCACCAAGATGCTGGTCGACGGAGGCTCCAGCCTCAACTTGCTGACGGCGAAGGTCCTGGCTATCCTTCAAATTCCCCTGTCTCGCCTGCAAGACACCGGGGTGTTCCAAGGCGTGAACGGAAGTGTTACTCGACCCCTCGGGAAGATCACCCTTCCGGTCACCTTCGGCGACTCCAAGAACTTCCGCACCGAGGAAATCGTCTTCGACATCGCCGACACTCCGCTACCGTACAACGGCATACTTGGCAGACCTGCTCTGGCCAAGTTCATGGCCGTCTCCCACTTCGCCTACAACATGCTGAAGATTCCGGCGCCGTGGGGTGTGATCAAGGTCAAGGCCGACATCGACGATGCTATCTACTGCGTTCACCAGCTGAACCAGACGGTGGCAATCATGGCGGATCCCTCAAGGTGTACAGGAGGATGATGATGGGGCTCTCCCCGGGGGCGAAGGGCACCCTGGGGGCTCCACATCTACTCCCCCAAGAAGGCGCCATTCCATGGCGATCCGCAGCTGACCAAGAAGGTGGCGCTAACCAGCGACGGAGTTCGCTCCATCACCATCGGCGCCCGCCTCACCGACAAATAGGAAAGCGCGCTCGTCGCCTTCCTTCGGGAAAACTCTGACGTCTTCGCGTGGGAGGCGTCAGGTTTACCCGGCGTTCCAAGGGAGGTGATCGAGCACAAACTGGCGGTCAATCCGGGGGCTCGCCCCGTGAAGCAGGTTCTCCGGAACCAAAGCAAGGAAAAGCTGGAATTCATCATCGCCGAGGTGGACAAGTTGATAGAAGCTGGTGTCATCCGGTCGGTTCCCCACCCAAGCTGGGTGGCCAACCCCGTGGTGGTACCGAAGCCCATGACCTTCAAGTGGAGACTCTGCATCGACTTCACAGACCTGAATAAGGCCTGTCCCAAGGACCCTTTCCCCCTGCCGCGGATCGACATGATCGTGGATTCCACGGCCGGGTGCGAGCTGCTGTGTTTCTTGGACGCCTTCTCCGGGTACCACCAGATCATGATGTCACTCGAGGACCAAGAGAAGACGGCCTTCATCACTCCCAAGGGCTGCTACTGCTACACCCGGATGCCTTTTGGCCTCCGGAACGCCGGCGCTACCTTCCAGCGCGCAATGCAAGCATGCCTTGGGTCAGCTGGGCCGCAACGTTGAAGCGTACATCGACGACATCGTGGTCAAGACCCGGTACAAGGACTCCCTCATCCAAGACCTGCACGAGACCTTCGAGAACCTCCGCCGGGTCAACTTCAAGCTCAACCCCGACAAGTGCGTGTTCGGGGTCCCCTCCGGCAAGCTGCTGGGTTTCCTGGTCTCTCACCGAGGGATCGAGGCGAATCCGGACAAAATCAAGGCAATCGAGCGCATGGAGGCCCCCGGCGGGTCAAGGACGTACAGCGCCTCAACGGGTGCATCACTGCACTCGGGCGCTTCATCTCAAGGCTTGGGGAGCGGGCCTTACCGTTCTTCAGGCTGCTCAAGAAGTCAGGCCCCGTGGAGTGGACCTCCGAGGCCGAGGAAGCCCTGCAGTCCCTTAAGCGCTACCTCGCCTCGCCACCAATCCTCGTGGCACCAGAAGAGAAGGAGCCCCTACTACTGTACATTGCTGCCACCAACCAGGTGATCAGCGCTGTGCTTGTGGTAGAGCGTGACGCTCCTCCGAAGAAGTCAAGCAAGATCAAGGGCAAGCGACCCGGGAACTCTCTCCCGGGCAACCATGCAAGAAAAGGCTGCCGGGTGACCAGGGTCTCATGATCCTGACGTCACTGCAACCTCACCAGACGGTGCGGACCCGTCGGGAATGGAGAATCTCCCTCCGACGAGACTTCGCCGGGGGCTACCTCGTCCCACCCCAAGACATCGACATGGAGGAAGCCGAGCCCTCTCAGGACTCGGCGACCCGCAAGGTGCAGCACCCGGTCTACTTCGTCAGCGCAGTGTGCGCGACGCCCGGGAGCGGTACCCATGATGCAGAAGCTGCTGCTGGCAATCCTCATTGCCTCCCGCAAGATGAGGCCGTACTTCCAAAGCCATCCCATCACGGTGGTGTCCAAGTACAACCTAAGAAGCCCCCTGGAGAACCCACTTGCCACTGGTCCCACGGGGAGAAAACACGGCCGCGGATGAGCTATCGCAGGTGGCGTCCAAGCAAGAACCAGTGCCTCCCGGGATCTACATCGAGGTCCTCAGGCAACCTTCGATCCCACCCGAGAGGCTCGCGACAAGATCTGCGCCGGGGGCTGGCGACCCTTCTACCTCGACAACACGGGTAGCCAGCCCAGAAGCTCAAGACCCGGCAGCCCCTCTAGCGGAGGAAGCTATGCTTTCTTTCCGTCGGATGGTGCTACCGGTGGAAGGAACCCACCCACCCTGGGCCCGGGACATCGTCAAGTACATCATGGAGCACGCCCTCCCGGAGGACGATCACGACGCCGAGTGGGTGGCTCGTCAAGCCAAGCTCTACGTCATGATCGACGGCTGCTCTACCGGTGACGGGACAACGGAGTCAAGCTCCGCTGCATCCCTCAAGAACAAGGCCAAGTACTACTGCGGGACATCCACGAGGGCACATGTTCAAGTCATGTGGCATCAAGATCACTGGCGGGTAAAGTTTTCCGTCACGGGTTCTACTGGCCAACAGTCCTCAGTGATGCCGAGCAGCTAGTCAAGACCTGTGAAGCCTGCCAGTACTATGCGAAGAACATACATCAGCCGGCGCAAGCTCTGCAGCCAATTCCAATCTCCTGGCCGTTCGTGGTCTGGGGGCTGGACATCGTGGGGAAGATACCGAAGTCTGTCGGGGGCCATGAATACCTTTTGTGGCCATCGACAAGTTCACAAAGTGGGTGGAAGTGATGCCAGTACCAAGACAGACAGCTCAAGCAGCCATCAAGTTCATTGAAGGGATTATGTACCGCTTCGGAGTACCCAACAGAATCATAACGGACAATGGCTCTCAGTTCACAAGCCGATCCTTCCTCAACTTCTGTGAAGAGCTGGGAATCAAGGTGTGTTTTGCCTCGGTGTCCTACCCAAGGTGCAATGGGCAAGTGGAGCGAGCCAATGCGGAGGTCCTAAAGGGTTTGAAGACCAAGGCCTTTGACAAGTTAGAAGACAAGGGCAAGAACTGGATTGAGCATCTAAAAAGTGTCTTGTGGTCCCTCAGAACCACACCAAGCAGAGCCACTCAAGAAACACCATTCTTCCTTGTCTATGGAGCAGAAGCCGTCTTGCCAACAGAGCTCAGGCATGGATCCCCCCGGGTACTTGCCTATGATGAAGACGCACAAGCTGAGAGGAGGATTGATGACATCAACTTCCTGGAAGAGGTGCGGTGCCGAGCTTCCTTACGATCTGCTCGATACCAGCAAGGGCTCCGCCGCTATCATGATCGCCATATCCGTTCACGGGTACTGGAACCCGGAGACCTGGTTCTCCGCAAGAAGCAGAAGCTTGATAACATGAACAAGCTGTCCTCCAAGTGGGAAGGACCTTATCGGGTGACGCATACCCTGAGACCCGGAGCTGTTTATCTGGAGGACGAGAAAGGCAGGCCGGAGGGCAACGCCTGGAACATCGAGAATCTCCGGAAATTCTACCCCTGAATACGAACATGAATCGCAGATAGTTCGAGTCAACTAAGCACGCCAAGGGGCTAGTGTTCTGTATAAGGGTGTAAGAATCGTCGCCAAGGAATAAAAGTAATAAGATAAGTTTTTCAATTCCGTGAGCCTCTCTTGTTGTCGTGAAGTGTGTTATCCGTAACAACCCCCAAGCAGGGGGCTGACATGGTGCCGGTGGCTGACAGGTCGAGCGCGAGTAGCCTATCAGTAGGCGCTGCCACCTGATCGTGCCGTACTACCGCGGTAAGAAGTGGAACGGGCAGTGCTGTGTTTTAAAGAACATGAACATAGAAATGGATGCTGAAACACTTTCACGACATGTAAGGGAGGGTCCATTATTTTCCTACTGAAAGTGTGTTATGTGTAGCGCCTCTCCCGGGACAGGAATGGATGCTGAAGAGCGGCTCAGGAGCTGGGTACCCGGGAAGGACAGAACAGGTCGAGGGCACGGCAAAAACCAGCTAAGTCTTTGCATGTGCATCTTGCATTCTAGGCATAATATCTCGCTCGGAGTCAATATACCACCAACCTGCGCATGCTTGACAGTTGATGAGAACCTTTGCGGGGGTAATGCGTCCTCCCCGGCGAACGGTCAGATTTCCCTTCTGGCCTAGTACCCGTGGCTGTGGAGTGGACTCCCGGAAGGCATAGTGCTCTTAGGGGTGCTGCTACCGGTGCAGGCGGTTAGAGTACTTGTCACCTAAGAGATCTCCTCAGAAAACTTGACGGCGCGTTAGTGCAAGGGGAGGTTTGGGAAATGACCCCGGGAGTTGAGCCCTAGGATTGCATTCATCTGAACTTACATTCTGAATTTACAATTCTGAATTACATTCAGTCGAAGCTTTCCCTGGATACATATCTAGCCTATGCTACTAAGGCCAGCTCAGGGCTCCTGGCTGTGCAGATCTGTCTTCTGTTTTATTGCCTGCCGGGTGCACTCTTTTCTTCCGGGGACGCCTGGATGAAAGATAACACGCGTGCAGGATCTTGTCAGGCGCGTCGAAGAGCTCGACCACCTTCTGCCGACCAGGCGCTCCAGGGCCAAAGAGGCGGAAGATTCCGTCCGCCAGTTCCCTACGGACTGACTCTCGGCCTGCAAAAGTCCGGGTCAAGATCGAGGTCATCCAAGAAAGAAAGGCGGAAAATGGAGAAGAGCAAACAGTGAACCTGCTCAATGGCCTCGAGCTCAGCCACAACCAAGGACAGCTCCGGAATACCGGCAGTCCTTTCCTTCAGGATGGACCACAGGTGCGCCCTCCTCACTGCCCTAATCCTTGCCTCTTCTTGGGCAACAGGACCAGAGACGGCCGCCAGGCGAGCACATTCTGGGCAGCAGAAGAGCGGGACGCAACCTCGCCATCAGTGGCTCGGGCTCCAGCTTCGCTGGGTGCCTCCACCGCTCCTCGGAAGACGGACTCCGCCGTCGACACGTCGGACAAGGCCATCTCTGCTTCGCCAGACATTGTTCTGCGGGCGTGGGAAGGCAAAGAGGAAGAAGAGCGGAGCGAGGCGAGAAGATTTGTCAAGGGAGTTGGAGTCTGGAGGGTCTTTTATAGGCCTCCCACGCTCCACCTACCCCTTGACGCTACGGCTGCTGCAGTAATGGGAGCGCGTTTTGCAAAAAACTCGTTCTCATTCACACGGACGCGACACGAAGACAAGGAGGAAAACAAGATCTTCTTCATTTACAAGGACTACAAGGGGACGATCTTTTTTACAACAAAAAGGTTGACTCCCATCGAGCAAGGAGCACCGCCGTACAATGGAAGACGCTACTTCCAGAAGTACGTCGTCAAGGCCGCCGGGAGGAGGTCAACGAGATCTCCATGGCGCCCGTCCGAAGCTCCTCGCCTTCAGGAAGACGAGCTCCCCTCGACCTTGATGTCAGATGAGTTTTCCTCATCTTCATCCTCGTTAGGAGCTCGAACTGCCGCTGCTGTTCTCCATGCAGCACTCCACGCGTCCGCCATCGACACCGAAGATCTTCACGGAGAGCGTCGCATCTCCGTCGTACCGGAACACCAAGCATTGCCCCCGGGACAGGCGGCGGGCACGGGAGAACGACATCCACCCCGGACCCAGAAGCATGGCGCCGTCAGTGGTGCGCTCCGCCATGGCCCAGGAGGGGCCATTGGGGCAGCCTTCCACTTGCAGCCAGAAGCCGGAGGGCCCGATGTCCTCCGTCGCCATCGCGAAGGAATCCGGCAGGAGGAGCCGGCTGCGAGGCCTGCGTTCAGATCCACGACGAACTCGAACGGCGCGAAGCTGGTATGAACCATGCTCCTAGGAGGGGGAGCAGCGGTGCCGCGGCCTCCACGGCCGCCGCGACCGCGAATCCCACGACCTCGCGGAACAGCTCGACCACGGGTGGAGGGGCCACTCTCCGCCGCAGCTGAAGAAGAACGAGGGCGCCCAACTCCTCTCCTCGCTCTCGCCATTGGCGCTGGCAGCTTGTAGAAGGCCTGGAGTTGGGCCGAGGAAGAAGATGAATGAAAGAGCCAGGGGCGCGCCTCGCTTTTATAGCCACGGCGGCGCCTCTGTCAGGCATCTCCTCGGTTATTCCGTTATTGGGAATCGAGGAGGCCACCGCAGTTACTCCCCCGAGTGGAGTAACTCCGAGACCTTCAAGGCCACCTACGAACTTGAACAAGGAAGAACAGGTGCCCGGGGACCCACTTTGACCTATCTTTAGGCCATGGCCCGGCAGCGGGAGCAAGAGCCGCCGGGACCATGCCCGGGGGCTACTGTCGCAGCAGTGGAACATGGGGTTCCCCTAGTACTGCCAAAGTGGGTCCACCCCATGTGGGCCCAAGATGAAGATGGACAAGACCAAGACTCAAGTCGAGCTGGCGGGTTCACCGTCAAGACACGCATGGCCTACATCGACAAAGGGCTCCGGTCCTGGGGACCTTCCGGGTCCACGAACCAAGCAAGAAGGCCAGGAAGGACCCGAGAGCCTGAGTTCCCTGCAGGAGGCCAGGCTCCCTCTCGGGTACTTCCCCACGTCCCTGTGGATAAGCTCTCCACCTCACCACGGAAGACTTGGGAAGCAAGGCGAAGGCAGCGCAGGTGGGAAGCACGTCCCGTGGTGGTGTCAGCTCCTGTCCACCCCGAGGCGGACGCTCCCACCTAACCCAAAGGAGACGCTAGGCTGAGGAGAGGCCACGTCTCCTCCTAAACTAGATGAGGAGGGTCCTTCACCCCGAAGGTCCCTCACACCCCTCATGTGACCATGTGGCAACCCCTTAGCCTATAAAAGGAGGACCAAGGCATGGAGGAGGGGGTCGAACCAAGGACGAACACAAGCTAGAACCAGAGCAAGACTACACTAGGGATGCGAAGGTAGAGAGGAAGGTGATCTCCTCCGGGTCAGGATCTGTCCTTCTTCTACCTCCAGCCAAAACCCTTCCGGGTACCCTGTGCGGGAGGTTCCATTGTAAGCTACACTATGAAGAACCCATCAATCCAGACATGCAGGAGTAGGGCTGTTAGCCTCCCGGCGGCCTGAACCTGGGTAGTCCTTGTGTACCTTTGGTTGCATGCTTTGATCGTGGAGAGGAGAACTTGATCTAGACTCTGCCCAAGAAGACGATTCTCAGCCTCCTTCGCGCCCCGTGCCGAACCTAAAAGGGGGTATCCTATACTCCCGGTGTCCGTGCAACGAGACACGACAGCAGGCTCAGAACTCGCAGAAGAAGCTTTCATCGCCAACTCCTCACACGGATATCAGTCGCAGATCGGTAATTGCGGCTCAAAACGGGTCGCGTTGGAGGTACCACGGAGGCGGCCAATAGGATGCGGCCACCGGATGGTAAATTCCCACCGAGAAGTCGCGCATCAGCAAGATAATGCCCCAGAGGTCGCTTTGATACAAAAAGAAGACAAGAAATGGCGCATATGCATAGACCCAGCCTCGATCAACAACCCCAGCCAAAGAGATTCGGTTATCGTGAGTCCCTACAAAGCAGACTCAACTCAACATAAGTCGCAGCTCAGTGCTGCTAATCTTCAAACAAACTTTCTTTCTGCTTCAAAATGAAACGCACATCGGAGCTATCATGCTCGACCCGAGTCGCTTTTAGCGACTCAAAATTGAACCAATCAGGTGTTCAACCCACTCCGTTAGGAGTATTAATTCGCAACTAAGTGCGATGAGTATCAAGTATGCATGGCCTGCGGGGAACAGAAAACTCGCATTAAAGGGCCTGCATCATCCTGTAAGAAATCAAGTGATTATGAAATAAAGCCGGCACCCTTGACATTCAAGGGCTTGTCGTTTCGCCTCAACTATCATTGAGTCGCTGAGTCTTTTGAATTTCATATATCACTGACCCTTGAGGGCTCCTTACGAGCATGGCGAGTACCAATCGCACCTCAAATTTTGCCAAACAAGTGGCAATCCTTAAGCTAGAAGCGTCTTGCATTATGCGGCCAAAGTACTGGGGTGTGGCGTCAATCGAGCTTGATTGCCTATCATGGCCGCTCTCGACCCTGAACACACATGTTCCTAGGAAATACTGAGCCGCGCGAGCGTCTACTTAATGGAATTATCATGAAAAGAACCTGCTTATAGGTCACCAAAATACTGTTTATAATACATGAATGTCTTACAGACTAACGGGCATGTCCCACACTATTTATTTTTTTCTTCCGAGCTACAGGAGCGGGAATTGGCGCGGCTTGTCTCGCGGTTACAGTCGCAGGTGCCCTAATGATCAGGGCGCTGCCAGACGAGGCAGAAGGGCCACCAGATCCTGTTGATGGAGTAGTAGCCCGGGATGACTCAGCTCCTGTGGACTTTTCCTTTGGCACCTTGCTCCCATCAAGATTGAATTTTTCGAGATAAGTGCCCAAGTCTAAGTTATCAACAAATTTTGTGGCATACCCGCGCATCCCTTTCCAGATGTCGAAGTATTCGCTTATTGGCAGTTCAGTATCATCCGCGCTCATCGCCGGCCGTGGCGAGCAATCTTGCCAACATCTATTTCTGGATAATATGCTCGGAGCAATGTCAAGACATGCGCGGCTCCGGTGCGAGCAGAGGATCGTTTCCAATCAGAGACATAATGCGGAGCCTTGAGCAGTTTATTTATCCAATACTCGCAAGATGTTGGGCCATCAGTCGCAGGAGAGATTACCGTCATGACTTCCTTGGTAACCTTTAAGAAGCGCTGACTGAAATCTGACAGATATACCAGTTGATCCTTCAAGTTGGAGCGGGACACTGGGGCCTCAGGCCCTATGTCAAGAAAGAAAAGAAAGAAACAAGTCAGCAACTCACGTTGGCTACCCAAAATATATATGATTAAAGGAATAAAAGACGAACCAGCAAGCTGCAGGATGGCTGATTTGACGATGGAGCCAAAACCCTCAAAGGCTTTGAACAGCGAGTTATATTTTTCATCTCGCGCGGCGAGTTCCTTTGCGTGGTCTCCCTTCAGACGATCAATCAATTCAGATTTAAGAGTCAGCCCTTCTCGCAAAGATCTAATGACTTCGTCTTTCTCCATGAGTCGCTGCCGCATATCTGCTTCAAGTTCTTTAAATTGCTCTTCACAGGAGTCGAGTTGACCTTTGAGAGATTTTATTTCCTGAGCCTGGTCCCTAATGACCTCATTATGCCACTCCAGGGGAGACTGCATCACTTCAGGCTGATCTATGGAAATGCCCTTACCCTTTATTGAGCCAGAAGCATCAAGCAAGGACAGTTCAAGCTGAAAATAAACAGAGCAAAATGCATGGGTAAACTATCCAGGAACTTGGGGGCTCGAGATTTGGAGCAAGAAAAGAATCAACACCCCGTGCAATGACACAAGGTTTTGATCCTTGGGGCTACGGTATATGTACCTGGCGACTTGAAGAAAATTGCTCAACTAGGCCGCAGCAGAGCAGCATGCTTATCTCCAGCAGCAATTATGGCATCCGCAATTGACCTGGAACTATTTCCTGGAGCTGGAATTCTATTTTCAGTAGATACCCTACCAACAGCAGGAGTTGCGGATGGAGCTGCGACTGGAGTCGTGGCAGGAGCCGCATCAGCAATACCTTCCTCCAGGGATGGCCTTGGATGAGTCGCACCATCACTGTTTCCCACGTTTTCGTCAGCAGCATCATCCTCGCTCATAGCGGTATGAGAATTAGACTTGGTATCCTCTTCAAGCATGGCCCTGCAAAATATTGATGGATTAATAAGCCGACCCAGCAGAGCCGTAACATTGAAAAGAAGGCGAACCATACCCAGAGGCGATACGGATACTCTTCATCAGGCAACCAGAGGAAGGAGAAGATAAACCTTGCAAATCTGAACCTACAGAGTATGAAAAGAAGTGGTGATCAGCAATTCCTTGCCAAAAATACGCAAGCACAAAAGGAAAAGGAGAAAGTCGCAAACAACTACCCGAGCTCATTGAGAAGCAGTCCTTTGCAACAGCCTCGGAAGAGAAAGCGGTCTTGTCAGGATCAGCAAGTTTTAAAGATTTGGCAGTTCTTGTTTCTATCAGTAGCGCCAAGGCTTTGCGGCGTTTCTCAGGTTGCGCGGGGTCTTCTGAGCTCTCGCATGAAAAACGTTTTGAGGACCTGCGAGGCACTTCAGGAAGTTCCAAGAAAGGTGTCCTTGGATTGTGGACAGAAGGGCGCTGGCCATTTGTTGCTCCTCTTCAGAAGCGCTACCCTCAGGCTCGGAGACAATATCATGCATAATTGTATCCTTGCCAAGGGCTGCGGCTTGCTTTGATGACTCAGCCGCGGCTTCTTGGTTCGAGTCGGCGTCCTCTGAGGGAAGAACCCAGAAATAGGGGTCGATCTGAAAAGGAGCTCGGGTCAGAAATAATTAATTTTGGAGAAGGAATCTTGGAGGAAACAAGTTACAAGTAAACATTACCACAAAAGGCTTGTGCTCAGCCCAGAAGGGAGCAAGCCCGACGTTATCATATGAGTCGATATCCTCGCTCGTCACTCGGCGAATGAAATTTATCCATTCCCCCTTGTCCCAATCCTCAGGGCAAGTACGGTCGACATCGTTTGCGTGACAAGTGAAATCTACCATAAGTCGCGAGCGGCGACTCACAGGCTGAATTCGCCATTTAGTCCAGCAAGATATGAGATCTAATCCAGTGAGACCATGGAGTGTCAGCGCCCTCACCTTGTCCAAAAGGGATTCGATAAAGGGCAACGAAGAAGGATCAGATTTAGAAGACAGAGCATCGGTAGCCTCGAAGGGAAGAGGAGACCAAAGAGGAATTTCACCCTCAGGAGAAGTGTTTTTACAATAGAAGAATGTTCTTTGCCAACCCTTAATTTTGTTGGCAAGGGCTAGTTTTGGGAAAATACTACCCCTACGGCGTTGGAAGGAAACGGCGCCGCATTGGAGAAAGGGACCATCTGTGGTTTCCCTTTGGCTATTGCAATTGAAAAGAGCAAGCCAGAAATCTACTGAGGGAGGGATACCCAGGTAATCTTCGCAAAGGACGTGGAAATTACTCACTTGGAGCATTGAATTTGGACCAATGTCATGAAAACGGAGGCCTAACCGCTGCATCAAGGAGCGGAAGAAGAGGGAGCCTGGGGGCTTGAACCCGCGCTCGATGTGCTCCGCGAATACCACTATTTCCCTGGTCGAGGGTTGGGAATTACCTCCTCACCAGCCGCTCGCCATTCGCATTGATCTTTTGGTGGAAGAAGGCCGCGTGCAGTTAGGGATTCCAGGAAATCCTCGTCGATCCACGAGCCTTCCCAGTTGCACTTGCGGCGAGACATTTTCTCAGATTGATGGAGATCTTCACCAAAGGATTGTGAGTACGAGAAGTGGGATTGGATGCGGAATATAAGTCTTGATGCAGAACGCTGGGAAAAACGATGAGCCAGATAAATAGCCCAGACGCGGAAGACGTTTAGATCTGAAAATCAACCGTCAAGGCAAGTTAAGTCGCGTCTTGAGCCGCCAAGAAGAGTTATAAGTCGCAGGTTGGAATATGAAAATTGGAGTTCAGCTGGGATAATTCATGTGCGCGGCTCAGGGGTTTGTTAAGACAAGAAGCCTTCACTCGAAATCCAAGCTAAACTTGGGGGCTAATGTCGGGGGAATACTTTCTGGATTAACCCGCGGCCCAGTGCGACTTGCTTTACTCGCACGGACAAAAGCCCACATGAGATCAAGCCCAACATCGAACCGCCACAAGGAGAAGAATCTAGAAGGCACGGAGGCGAGCCAGTCTCCGGATAGGTCCCAGTTAATATATTCCTTGAGGGAAGTTTCCTTTGTAACCTGACAAGCCTCTGTGTATATAAAAAGGACTCGCCGGACTTAGAGGGGCAAGCCCTAAAACCCTAGCTCATACGGCGAGTACCAGATCGGATCGCCTCCATTGTAACACCTCGATTATCATATCAATACCAATCTAGGGTAGGCAGGAAGTAGGTCTTTTACCTCACATTGAGGGGGCCGAACCTGGGTAAATCTGTGTTGATCTTTGTTCCTACGATCCCAAGCTCGGAGATGCTTGACTCGCGTAATCCCACACCTATGAAGTCATCTATGACACCTGACGTGACAAACCCACGACACCCTTGGCCCCGGAGCCGGAGCGCGACGGCGACTGGCGGCGCGACGACCGCGACGGCTTCCTCCGCGTCATGGCCAGTCGGCCAGACCTTCTCCCGGCGAGGTCTCCCGTGTGGGCCGCAGAGGAGGATGAGGGAGAGAGCGGCGTCCACCTTCGCCGTGCGCCCTGCGGGCTGCGACGCCCGCCCTGGCCGGCTCCCGCACCTGCCCTGGCCAGAGACGCGGAGAGAGGGCGAGCAGGAGGAGGAAGAAAGAGAGCGTGTGCATGCGTGGAGGAAGAAAGAGAGGATAAGGAGAGATGCGTGCGTGCGTGGTGCGTGGTAGGAGAGAGAACGTCGATCTAAAGAGAGAGGAGAGAATGTAGATCTGAGGCGTGTGTGGTGTTTTTTTTCGGTGCAATTTTGCCTGTGGCGCATAAAATTTAGCGCGCCACACATAGTCTCTCTCCTCAGGTTACCTGTGGCGCACACATTTTTGTGTGCCACAGGTACTCTCTCCTCGAAGTTACCTGTGGCACACGTGTTTTTACATGTGCCACAGATAATCTCTCTCCTACCCTGACCGTCTGGTCCATGTATACGTGAATTTGAGGGACACTACCTTTGGCGCACGCTATAATATGTGCGCCACAGGTATTCTCTCTCCTCAGAGTTACTGTTGGATGTATGCCCAAAAGGCAATAAAGTTTAACATCTGATTCATAATTATGCTTCATGCTTCTATGATATAACTGCGGTGACTCCTGAATATGTGATTCAGGAAAAACTCACTCGCACGTGTAGAGACATGAACATAATAAAATATATCTAGTCTTGCCTTTTAGACTAATTCGTTGGTTGCTAGAGACTACGTTTTCCTGGTCTGGGACATTGTTTATGTTAGCATCAATGAGTGGCATATTGTTGGTGGAAACAATATGGCTGGGTAGACCCAAATCATTGATATGCTAAGAAGTTTCCAAAGTGTCTTTTTGTCCTTAGTGCAATATCGAATATGGTTATTATATGACATGTCCTTAGACCACTAGTAATTGTGTACGTGCAATGCACGTATAATAATAACTATCAAAATCATTATTTCGTCATTTCATGCCCCATCTCATGCACGTATAATAATAACTATCAAAATCATTATTTCGTCATTTCATGCCCCCTCTCATGTTGTGTTCAATTTCTATTGGCATGACAACATGTTCTTATTCTTCCATTCTTTGTCTCGATAAAAATTAGCAGCTATCACTACATGAGAATCCACAACCAAAAGAAAGGACACCTAAGTAGATGCTTAAATATTAAAATAAATATTAGGAAACAAAATGAGTAGCTAAGCCTCCTTGCTTCTACAACTTGTTTCACATGCCAATAGAAATAGTAACCGTGTAAACCGTACAAATATTATCCAGCTCACTTGTGCAACTTGAATTCATAGCTATTTTTGTAGATTATAGTTCCCACCCAAATATAATCAGTGTGTACATATATAATAAAGAGGGCCCCACATGAACCAGATTTAGGTAAGAAAAATATATTAGCTAGACATTAAAAAGTGACAACATATAATTGTATTTTTTTTTGCGGTTGAACATATAATTGTATTTACATGCAATAACTACCACACATGAGTAAATGCAATTGGGTTACAAAAAATATACATCAGTGAAGAATATATGAACTAATAAAGGCCTCGTCTTAAGATGAAAATGAGCAATCAGTAATGATGATCCTTCAGATAGACAATGACCTGTGAACTCCCACTTATATGTGCACCTGAATCAGACACTTGAACCCAATGCTGCTTTCCTCATGTACGCCATTGTCAACAATCCTAATAGCTGGATCAAGAACACGAACACGTAGTATATACAGACAAACAATTAGCGGGTGGGGAATTCATGTATCAATCTTGCTATAGGAGAACCTTGTTTCACGTTGAATTAACAAAATGGAGTCATCTCGTTCCGGCCTCACTTGGCCAGGTATGCCAATACATGGCACTCAAAGATGTTTACATAACCTGCAAGGAGATAATTGTTGCTTTTCATTATTATGTAAACTTATAAATTGTCTATTTTTTAAAATAAAAGGTAACGCTACGCTTATCCTGGTCATCCATGGTTAAAGTTTTTAGTTCAAGTTATCTGTTCCTCACATTCCTGGAACTAACTCAAGTTGCTATTAATTGCCTGATCCTGTGAATCACATACCTGAAAAGTTGAGCATCACCCATTGATCAAGCCCATGTCAGTACTGAAAAAAAAATGATGTATAATGTGGTTTTATGAGAACATTGCCTCTGTACTTCTGTGACATCTCTCATAGCCTACCAATCACCAAAGTACAGGCTAACCAACCCAACCCAAGCATCTAGAAATCACAGGAAGAAAAAATCTCCATGTTATCATCTATAGTACTTTGTTGCATGCATGATATGGTCTATTCAGTTCACATCAGTAATCATCATCAAAGTTTTCATGGATATTATAACATAATGTGTGAGGTAGGTAGGCGAACAAACAAGGGCCTTGATCTTTAATTAGAATACACATGCCAAAGATGAGTATATGCAAAAACCAAAAAGGGTGGGGTATGTCACTGATCTATTAAAAGTAGAAAACAAGGAGCAGTTAAACTTTCTTTCCCTTCTTTACAATTACCTCAATGTATTGTTTTTAGGGTCAATTATGCACTGGTCAACGGAATAACCGTCTCCCAGAACTTAGGAAAACTTATTTTAGTACAGTACCAAGAACAATGAACAATAGCCGTTATTCAGCTAGAGCATCAGTAGAAATCGTATGACCAAATTTACATATGCATAGGCATTATGATCCAGCTTTAGTATCGGAAACAACTAACATGAACAGAATAAAATCCATGTAGACGAAGAAAAAATACAGCTATGAACCAACCTGATTCCATTACCTTCCCCTCTCATACCAATCTGAAATACTACAGCAATCAACCTAAAGGCAACAATACCCATATCGTGACAAAAAAAATCCAATGAGCTTAAAATTTGTTCTCTAAACCTAAAATGTAGTTTAGCCGATCTGGATACTAACTTGTTGTGCACTGACCAGTGAGATTGGTCATGAAGAAGAAATGTCACGGCGACCTTGCACCGGCATGCACATGATCAGAATATGGTCAACAGACTGGATGTCTCTGTATTCTACAAGAAAAGCACATAAACAATCAGGATTGTATATTCCAACCAGAGCAATCATACTCTGATGCATGTATCTGCCCACAGTAACTACAATATTCCAGATGTTGGAGGTGAGTCTAGCGCCCCAAAATGCAGATCACAATACATAATAATCGTATATCAATGAAAATATACATTTATAAAGATATTGTCGATCCATCATTACTAATGTACAATAGGTAGTTGAATTCATACAATATCACTCGGGATTCTGTTAAGCTACTCTACGGAAAAATGACATGCATTTGGTATGACTGAGATCAAAGATGTACAGAACCTTCAGTCAAGGAGGACTACAGGACGATGACCGATAGCAGTCTAGCCCCTGTGGCTTTTGGATATGCTAGACCATAAACCTGAAACAATTACAAATGTGAATGTGAGCATCAACCTTTCATGGCATATGTTACGTGCCATGTGAATTTTTAAGTCTACTTATGTTTCAATCCAAAGCAAAGCCTTGCTAATCACCTAAAACCAAAGTGATGAAGTTGTTTTGAGTCTATAATTCAATTCACTTTAACATAAAAAATATTGTTATAAAGCAACACAATATAATCAATTTAGTTCAGAATGTTGGGAGAGATATCATGACGCTAGCAGCTTGAGCTTGTCGAGACCAAGCCATGCCATTATTTATTTATTTCTCCTTGAATCATAATAAACGTTTGGATGGGGTCTCCTGCAATGCTGAAGCAACGTACATATAACTTCATAAATCATGAGAGTGTCAACCAAATCGATCTCCACAGATGCCATCCGACACATCAAATAAAAGTCTTACATGCAAACCCAATTTAGAAGAGTAACAACAACTGTAAAGGCAGAGGAGGAAGAATAGCTGGATACTCCAAGCAAACAATAGTTACAAGGTAGTGACATATACACATGTTCCACACTAATATTCTGGAATAGATTCTAAAGGTGTAAATAAAGTTGCAACCACAGTTCTCGAAAGGCAAGGTATAGATTGTACCCTCATTTCTGCAACACATTCTAAATGAGTACATGGAAGCACACCATAAAGTTGCAACTCCCATCTGGATGGTACTACTAATTTCCAGCATTATAATATATTACATAATTACAGCTAGCCTGAAGAAAGGGTGGACAAACATGGGAAGGCACTGCATGGAGAAAGAGGTTTTGGCAACAAATTGAAATGATAGGAGGCAAACTGTATCAGGTTCTATGAGTGAGAGAGGCTATAATACTACTTTGAGGACCTGGGCATACATTGGAAATGTGAGGTGGCACAATGAGACTCTCTTATACCTGGAAAAAAAAGGCTCAACAAACGTGTGGGAGGCGCGCATTCGACCACTCAACATGTAGTTGTGAAGAACAAATTTCCTCCTATTTCTCAGAGAACGTAATACTACCTTGTACGGAGAGTTCGCATTGCCCCTATTTCTGAAATAAAAAAACGGAGCATGTTACATCAGTGGCAGCAGCACTGCACCATAAAGGACCAAGGAAGTAAATCATAGGACAAACTGTGTAGGATGAGATTTAGTATACATGGATAAAAGTACTCAATACAATCACCCGGTAGTCCACGCATAACAAAGCCTATATTGAAAAGCTATTGACTTTTTTTTTATTCCAGCTTGACATCTAGATTGATCTGGAATGCAGTCTTTCCCTAATACATTGATAAGATCTACCAGACTTGACCAGTCTTGCAAGCTACAAGCACAACAATTAACCTAGATGAAACACTATATGTAGAAAAGACATATGCATTCAATACAATGTTAATTTTACAAGTGTAAATGATAAGGTTTCAACACTCCGAACTGAAGATGCAAGAATAAAGAGATAATGTTAGTCTTTCTTCAACATATAAGAAGCGGGGAATAACAAATAATGCTAATCCAGTCGAATCAAACTCTACTCCTTCCAGCCGAAAACTACATCTCAACTGAATTGCACAAGTAACTAACCTTCTTGGAAGCCTGGGTCACCTCTGAACCATGGCTGCACCTTCTTGGGACTTGGGAGAGCGTTGGTGACGGCAGGGACGGCGTCGCGGTGGAGAGTTCCCGTCGCCGTCCGGTGACGCGTTGAGAGGCGCGGCGAGAGGCGCGGTTAGAGGCGCGATGAGAGGAGTTCCCGGCGACGCGAAGGATATTACGGGGCGGCGGCGCGGTGAGAAGAGTACCCGACGGCGGTGTGGTGAGAGGAGTGCCTGGCGGAGCGATGGAGATTGAGGGCGGCAGCGTGGTGAGAGGAGTGCCCGGCGGCGCGATGGAAATTGAGGGCGACGGCGGTGGACAGAGAGGAGCGTCCGGCTGCCGGCGAAAGAGGATTGAGGGGCGGCGACGCTCCCGGCGAAGGAGGATTGAGGCGGAGCGGGAGGGAGGGGAAGGGGATGAGGCGGGAGGAGGGGAGGGCGGCGCGGCGGCGGTGGCGTTGGGGAGGGGAGGGGGTTCGGGTGGCGGCGCGGAGGGGTGGGAGCGGTGGCGGAGGAGGAGGGCGGAGGCGAGGAGGAGGGGAGGGTGGGAGAGGAGCGGGAGGAGGGAGTGGAAGCGGCGGTGGCGGGAGGAGGTCCTCGAGCTCCGCTGCTGAGAGCGGCGGCGGCGCCGGCAAGGCGGAGGTGGCGGTGGCGGAGAGAGGGCGATGTGTGGGGAGGAGGGCGCGGCGATGCGCCCGCGCGAGGCGAAGAGTGGGGGTCGTGGGGGTGGGGAGCGTCGACCGGTTGCGTTTTTTTTTTGGGTAAAAGCAGAAGCACATCATCGTCATTTGGACAATCTGAGGCGTTGATTTGGGCCTGATGGACGGTTTAGATCCTCCGAATCTGACAGTCTCTGTCTTTTAATATTAGTGGAGATGAGGTTATTAGGGTTGTGCATATGGAAGAGTTAATTTGGTACTGTCAAGCATTATGGCCGTAACTAGGTGATCATAACGGCAGTCACTGGGTGATTCCGAAGGTATGGATATATCCTAATGTTTCAAGATAGGAAATTACTCCTCTGTCAAAAGAGAGATACTTCTAGGGCCCACTTGGTATGTATGATATCCAATATGTTCTGCAGACAATGCATAATGAAGTTACATCATGTGGGATATCAGATTATGGGAACGAGAAAAGGAAACTTACCGGTAATGAGATAGACATAGATATAGTGAATCAGGGATTGATTCATGGAAATATCAGGAATACTTTATCTCGGATAATTTCAGTATCGTGAGTAATGGGAATGACGAATTAATAATCAACAGGTTCAACAGAGTGTCCTTCGCATAACGTAGCAGTTATTCAAGTAGCCCATGCACCTGACCCTGGCCGGTGATTAGATGGAAACATCTAATTATAGCTACACCTTATCGAACCTGTAGGGTAACACGCTTAAGTCAGGTCTAGTTTGTTGTGTATATGGTTGGTCTGGATACCGAGAGAGTATCACCGGAATGGTTTCTGTGTGGTAGATAATATCTTTATTAGAGAGATTGGATTATGCAGACACTGGGTGTCTCGAGTAATAGAAATTGTTTCTATCACTAGTCGGATTTATTCCGAGGGTTTATACACTAGTAGAAAAAGGAGCTTCGGTGCAGCCTTTTTGTACCGGTTGGACAGGAACCGGTACTAAATGGGGCATTAGTACCGGTTCCAGAGGCGAGGCGGCCGGCCGAAAGCCGTCCCGGTTGTTGCGGGGCCTTTTGTCCCGGTTGGTATTACCAACCGGGACAAAAGGGTTGGGGCAGGCGGCTGTAGTGGGGGGCCCCACGGCGAGACCCTTTAGTACCGGTTCGTAACACGAACTGGTACTAAAGGCCCATCTTTAGTACCGGTTCATATTATGAACCGGGACTAAAGTTTCCCCTATATATCTTCTTCCACCCGAGCCCAGCTCCATTTTTCCTGCTCGAGCACAACTCCATTTTTTGCTCTCTCTTTCCTCTCCCGAGTTCGAGTTCACCCCATTTTTCTCCAACATTTGTCAAGATTGGTGGCACCTACCTATACAAGGGTTAGCAACTTCATCCTCTCTTCCGGCATTTCAAGTTTAGCTCATTTTATTGCTAGTTTAGCTCATTTGATTTTTGTAGTGCTAGCTAGGTGTTTGATGAAATGCCTAAGTTAGGGATTTCATTTCTTTTATATGCATTTTGAGCTCAAATTAAAGTATGATTTGTGGTTTTTTATAGTGTCGTCCCGTCCCCTTTCTCACCGCCGTCGATCGCCCGCGCCGCCCCGTCACCGACACCACCTCGGTGAGCCTCTTGTTTTTATCTTAGTTGTATGATTTAGATGCATAATTATTACTTGTATAATTTTCTTATTTGTATAATTGTTTGTTATATACAGTGTCATGGTTTTGACATCTGTCCACACCGGCTCTCGTCCGCTCTATTATTCGGATGTGTGCGATTGTTTGTTATAACTATATATTTGTTTAATTTCGTGTTTATGAAATTATGCCGACCAACTTGACATAGATATATTTTTATCTAGGAGGTAGTTGAACCGGAAATTCCAACCGACCCTATTGTCGAGTTTTTTGAAAAAGAAAACAATGATTTGAAAGAAAAATTGAAAAGAAGTGAAGATCTTCGTCTCCAATACTTAGAAGAGAAGATGAAATTGGAGTTCAAGTTTGCCGACGTCGTCGATGATCACGAGATCAAGATGGAGGCAATGCGCTTGGATCACGAGATCAAGATGAATGCAATGCGCTTGAAGCTTAAAAAGATTAGAAAATATGCCATTAGTCAAGAGGCTTGGTATCATTATGCTGTTGGTTCAATTGTTACCTTTGCTGCGATTTTGATCGCATTTGTTGTTGCATTTAAATGCATTAATTAGATAGTTGTATGTTAGTTTCAGTGTATTTTTTATGAGAACTATGTATTACATTTGGTCACTACTCTACTTTGATTTTAATGTGTGATGAACTTGTATTAATTAATTTGGTCAGTTCCCTATTCATGATGATGTAGTGTAATGGTTTTTGATATATTTATATAATGCAGATGAGCCGGCAATGGATGTACGGTGACCGACGCTATCCCGAGTTCATTAATGGCATGCATAATTTTCTCCGTGTGGCTGAGGCAAACAAGCAGAATGGTTTTATGTTTTGTCCATGTGATGACTGTAGGAATAGGAGGAATTACCCTTCCTCAAAACCCTACACTCCCACCTGTTGCGAGAAGGCTTCATGCCCAATTATTTTTGTTGGACCAAGCACGGAGAAAGAGGGGTTATAATGGAAGACAATGAAGAAGAGGATGATGACAACTATCCTGTGTTCTCTGAACACGGTGGTACTACAATGGGGGAAGACGGAGCTGAACATGAGGTCATTGTTGATGAGTCCGATGATGATCTTCGTCGGGTCATTCTTGATGAACAGATAAACTGCGGAAGTGAAAACGAGAGGTCGAAGTTGGAGCGCATGTTAGAGGATCACAAAAAATTGTTGTACCCAAATTGTGAAGATGGCCAGAAAAAGCTGGGTACCACCCTGGAATTGCTGCAATGGAAGGCAGAGAATGGACTATCTGACAAGGATTTGAAAAGTTGCTGAAAATATTAAAGAAGATGCTTCCAAGGGATAACGTATTGCCCCACAGTACGTACGAAGCAAAGAAGGTTGTCTGCCCTCTAGGATTAGAGGTGCAGAAGATACATGCATGCATCAATGACTGCATCCTCTACCGCGGTGAGGAGTACGAGAATTTGAATGCATGCCCGATATGCGGTGCATTGCGGTATAAGATCAGGCGAGATGACCCAGGTGATGTTGAGGGCGAGCCGAGCCCCAGGAAGAGGGTTCCTGCCAAGGTGATGTGGTATGCTCCTATAATACCACGGTTGAAACGTTTGTTCCGAAACAAAGAGCATGCCAAGTTGTTGCGATGGCACAAAGAAGACCGTAAGGAAGACGAGATGCTGAGACACCCCGCTGATGGGTCGCAGTGGAGAAACATCGACAGTGAGTTCAAGGATTTTGCAGGTGACGCAAGGAACTTAAGGTTTGGTCTAAGTACAGATGGCTTGAATCCGTTTGGGGAGCAGAGCAGCAGTCATAGCACCTGGCCCGTGACTCTATGTATCTATAACCTTCCTCCTTGGTTGTGCATGAAGCAAAAGTTTATTATGATGCCATGCTTATCCAAGGCCCGAAGCAACCCGGCAACGACATTGATGTGTACCTGAGGCCATTAGTTGAAGAACTTTTACAGTTGTGGTCTGACGAAGGTGTACGTGTGTGGGATGAGCACAAACAGGAGGAATTTGACCTACGAGCGTTGCTGTTGGTAACCATCAATGATTGGCCTGCTCTTAGTAACATTTCAGGACAGTCAAACAAGGGATACAATGCATGCACGCACTGTTTAGGTGAGACTGAAAGTATATATTTAGGTAACAAGAATGTGTACCCGGGCATCGTCGATTTCTTCAAACAAGCATCCCGTAAGAAAGAAAGGCAAGCATTTCAAAGGTGAGGCAGATAACCGGACGAAGCCTACTCCCTACTGGTGATGTTATATATGGCATGGTCAAGGATTTAAAAGTAATATTTGGAAAGGGTCCTGGCGGACAATCTGTTCCGAATGACGCTGGCGGAACGTACCCATGTGGAAGAAGAAATCTATATTTTGGGATCTACCCTATTGGAAATTCCTAGAGGTTCGCTCTGCAATCGACATGATGCACGTGACGAAAAATCTTTGCGTGAACCTGCTAAACTTCTTGGGCGTGTATGGGAAGACGAAAGATACACCGGATGCACGGCTGGACCAGCAACATATGCACGAACGAGACGACCTGAATCCAGAGAAGTATCAAGGTCCTGCCAGCTACGCTCTTACCAAAGAAGAGAAGGAGATCTTTTTCAAGTCCTGAGCAGTATCAAGGTCCCGTCTGGCTACTCGTCGAATATAAAGGGAATAATAAACATGGCAGAGAAAAAGTTCCAAAACCTAAAGTCTCATGACTGCCACGTGATTATGACACAATTACTTCCGGTTGCATTGAGGGGGCTTCTACCGGAAAACGTTCGAGTACCCATTGTGAAGCTATGTGCATTCCTCAATGCAATTTCTCAGAAGGTAATCGATCCAGCAACTCTACCAAGTTTACAGAAGGATGTGGTCCAATGTCTTGTCAGCTTCGAGTTGGTGTTCCCACCATCCTTCTTCAATATTATGACGCACCTCATAGTTCACCTAGTCCAAGAGATTTCCATTCTTGGTCCTGTATTTCTACACAATATGTTCCCCTTTGAGAGGTTCATGGGAGTCTTAAAGAAATACGTTCATAACCATGCTAGGCCAGAAGGAAGCATGTCCAAGGCTATGGAACAGAGGAGGTCATTGAGTTTTGTTTTGACTTTATTCCTGACCTTAAGCTGATCGGTGTTCCTCAATCGCGCCATGAGGGGAGACTGCGTGGAAAAGGCACGCTAGGAAAGAAAGCAACAATATCTATGGACGGACATTCTTTCACTCAAGCACACTACACAGTTCTACATAATTCCAGCTTGGTGGCTCCTTATATCGTGGAACACAAGAATATTTTACGCTCGAAATACCCGGAGCAACATGAAGATTGGATTGATGGAAAACACGTGAATACTTTCGGCGGTTGGTTGCAAACGTGTCTCATTAATTACACCACTGTTGAAGAACAGCTGTACTTGTTGGCCAAGCACCATCTTCGACTATATTGACTTTTCAAGGGTACGAGATAAATGGGAATACATTTTACACGGCCGACCAAGATAAAAAGAGCACCAACCAAAACAGTGGTGTCCGCTTTGACGCAACAAACAACTATGGGCAAAAGGACATATATTATGGTGTCATAGAGGAGATATGAGAACTTGACTATGGACCTTCTTTTAAGGTCCCTTTGTTTCGGTGCAAATGGGTCAACCTGAGAAGCGGGGTACAGGTAGACCCACAGTAGGAATGACAACAGTGGATCTCAAGAATCTTGGGTACGACACCGAACCATTCGTCCTAGCCAATGATGTGGCTCAGGTTTTCTATGTGAAAGACATGTCTAGCAGACCGAAAAAAAGAAAAGATAAGCAAGCAAATACATCATACGTTGAGCCAAAGCGCCACATAGTTATTTAGGGAAAAGAAACATCGTGGGAGTGGAGGACAAGACAGACATGTAGAAGATTACAATAAGTTTGATGAAATTCCGCCCTTCAAAGTGAAAGTTGACCCAAACATCCCGTTAAATGAGGAAGATTCTCCATAGTTACGGCGCAATCAGAAAAAAGGGTCGACATACGCGAAGAAAAAAATTTATAGCCCAACAATAGATAGGGGGTGTTGTTGGTGATGTGTAATAATGTATTAAACCTTTTATGTAACTATGTTATGAAAACTCAAAAGAAAACTCTAAACACAGATTTTTGGTCTAAAAACTCCAACGGCTCACAAGCGCTCGAAAAAGTTGGAACAAAACACACGGTTTCCCCATCATACAGCCCAACGGTGGCTCGTGAGTGCCTGCATATCAAATGCACCGTTGGGTTGTATGACGGGAATCCGAATGATTTGTATTCGGTTGATGAACTGAAAGATTTGCAGATAGAACAAAACACACGGTTTCCCCTACATACAGCCCGACGGTGGCTCATGACTGTCCACTGATTGCGTGGATCACACGTTCGCTGGGAGACCCCAAGAGGAAGGTATGAAGCAGTATATCAGCAGTTTTCCTTAGTATGAAACCAAGGTTTAATCGAACCAGTAGGAGTAAGAAATCTCTTCTGAAGGTTGTTGGTGGCGGAATGTGGCACGGCGCAATACCAGGGAATCCGGCACCGACGTGGAATCTGCACACAACACAATCAAACTACTTTGCCCCAATGAAACAGTGAGGTTGTCAATCTCACTGGCTTGCTGAAAACAAAGGATTATACGTATGGTGTGGAAAACAGTAGTAAATTGCAGAGAATGAAAAGGAACAGTGTTTGCAGTTGGTTGTATTATTAGTGTAAAAGAATGGACCGGGGTCCACAGTTCACTAGTGGTGTCTCTCCATAAAAGATAACTAACATGCTGGGTGAACAAATTACAGCTGGGCAATTGACAAAATATTGAGCGCATGACAATGCATATATATGACATGATGATTACTATGATATTCATGTGGGCATTATGACAAAATACATATACCGTTATCCAACATCATCTATGACTAATAAACCATCGCCAGGTTGTCATCCGAGTTCCCCGTTGGTATTAAGTTGCAAGCAACGGGTAATTGCATTAAGTAATGTGCGTAATGTAAACAAATGCATTAGACCTAACGGCGCACCCTTAAGCTAAGCATCGGTTATTTTATCCCTAGTGGCAACAGCACATCCACAATCTTAGAAGTTATTGTCACTCTCCCAGATTACCGGTGGCATGAACCCACTATCTAGCATAAATACTCACTCTTGGAGTTACAAACATCTACTTGGCTAAAGCATCTACGAGTAACGGAAAGAATGCAAGATCATAAATAACATATAAGATAGATTGATAATCAACTTGACATAGTATTCAATATTCATCGGATCCCAGCAAACACAACATGTAGCATTACAGTAAGATGATCTTGATCATGATAGGCAGCTCACAAGATCTAAACATGATAGCATAAAGTGGAGAGACAACCATCTAGCTACTGCCATGGACCCGTAGTCCAAGGATGAACTACTCACGCATCACTCCGGAGGCAGGCATGGTGATGTAGAGCCCTCCGATGATGATTCCCCTCTCCGGCAGGGTGCCGGGAAGAGCTTCTGAACCCTCCCGAGCTAGGGTTGATGGCGGCGGCGTCTTTGAAACTTTTCGTGGATAATGGCTCGGGTCTTTAGGGTTTTCGGGTCGGGAAGAATAAATAGGCGAAAGGGCGGCGGCTCCAGAGCCACGAGGGCCCCACACCACCCCACGGCGCGGCAGGGGGGCCGCGCGGCCCCATGGTGTGGCTGCCACATGGCTCCCCTCCATGTCTCCTCTGGACTCCGTCTTCGTGTTGGAAAAATAGGAGGTTCTGTCCAAGTTTTGTCCAATTCCAAAAATATTTCCAGACTAGCTTTTCTGGAATACAAAAACAGCAGAAAATAGGAACTGGCACTGTGGCATCTTGTTAATAGGTTAGTCCCAGAAAATGCATAAAAATGCTATGAAGTGTATATAAAACATGTAACAATTGGTATAATATCAACATGGAACATCAGAAATTATATACGTTTGAGACGTATCATCCACATATCAAATGCACCGTCGGATGTATGCAGGGAATCCGAATGATTTGTATTCGGTCGATGAACTGAAGGATTTGTAGATAGAACAAAATACACAGTTTCCCCTACATACAGCCCGACGGTGGCTCGTGAGTGTCCACATATCAAATGCACCGTCGGATGTATGCAGGGAATCCGAATGCTCTGTATACCAAATGAACTACAATGAATATACACTGAGTGCCGAACATGTCTAAGAGGTGGGCTATATATAGGGTCGTGTGGCTCACAAAGTGGTCGTGATAGTGTTGATCCAACAGTTCACAAGCACTCAAAAGAAATACACCCCTGATCCAACGGCTCACAAGCGCTTGAAAGAAACACACGATCTGTGTGCTTCTTTAGTCCCGGCTGGTAACACCAACCGGGACTAAAGGCGGGCTTTGCGGTCACGAATCGTGTCAGTCACACGTGTCCTCCCCCAGCGTTGTCCTGGCCACGTGTCCTCGCCCTGGTCACGTGTCCTCCCCCAGCGCTGCCCTGGAGGTCTATATGTATTGTCGCCGACGGGGTAAACCCTAATCCACCATTCCTAGCCACGAACGCATCGTCTCCACGAGATGGATCCGCCATGCCCGCCGCAGCGCCTTCTGGACGAGGTCGAGCATGCTCGGCAGAGCGTGCTTGGGCGCTACCGCGGGAGCCTATCCCGCCGTATGCCCACGAGCCCGGCGTGGAGAGGAATGCCCAGCTACCGGCCTCCTGCACCGGTGCCGGATCCGGTGCGGAGGGCGTACGAGCGCGCGTGGTCCAACGTGCCCGACCCCGATGAGGACGCGTACGCCACAGGGGTGGCGTGGGGATCCACGGCCGCATACAGCGACTTGGACGCGTCTCCACCAGGTGCCGCCGCACCTCCACCAGGCGCCGCCGCTCCTCCCGCGGAGGAGGAGGAGGACGACGACTTCGACTGGAGCGACGACGGGGAAGAGGGCTGTGGGTTGCAGATACAGGAGGCCATGGAAGCCTAGACTGTCCTGTCCAGCGAGCCAAGACTGCCTACTAGCTCAAGGCGAAGGAGGTTTCTGAGTTGGATTGGGCACTGAAAGACTCATCCTCCATGGATCTTGCCCTCCACCGCAAACGTGCACGCGAGAACCGGGCGGCCGCAAACGGGGCTGGCTCCTCCCGTCGTTCCCCTAATCCAATGGCCTCCGACCCAACAAGTCCGTTTTTGTAGTAATGTAACTGTGTTATGAAAACTGTTCGTGAAGTGTAATAATGTATTAAATTTATGTAACTGTATGAGATGTTCATAACCCCCAAGAGCAAGGGATCACTGTAGCACCTCTCAATGTGGAAGTAAGGTATCGATCCGCAGGAGCAAGAAGGAAAAGTTATCTATTCCCTACAACTAAAGTGTCACAAGTTTTAGTTGATTATGCACTAAACAAGTTTGGAGAACAAGGTGGTTGATGGATGGAAGTTCGATGTAGCAAAACAAGAATGTAAAAGTGTCCCAATCCTCTTCAATGCAAGAGGACAAGACAAATGGTAGCAAGTGATGCATGTAAAATGCATACATAAAGTTTGCATTATTTTATTCATATTCCCATCATAATTGCATCATATAACGGTTATATCATTGATTTATAATGATTTTGGGAATAATTCACAAGTTCCCCTATTTTTCTGGAATTAACCCTGCGCAGGCAGAAAACCCTATTTTCTATATTTTGATGTTTCAGGGACCCAAACGACGTCCAAATGACTTGCAATTTTGGGAGCATCAATATTTGGAAGGAAGAAGACCTGGGAGCGAAGGAAGCAAACAAACGGAGGTCCGAGGACCAAAAGGAGTGGGCCCACGCGGCCACAGTACCTGGCCGCGTGGGACCCCTCATCTGGGCCCTCGACGCTTCGCTGCCATCGATCTTTCTTCCAGAAGCTTCGTCTTGACCTAAAACCGACTATAAAAATAGTCCCCGAGGCTCTTCGGAGAGGAGCGCCGCAGAAACACAGAAACACCGAAAAGAGATCAGGAGCTGCAGATTGGAGGGAGAAAACTCTGGCGGGGCGCTGCCGGAGAGGTCTCGACCTTCTCCAACGACATCTCCATCAACTCCATGATGAAGAGGGAGTAGTCCACCCCTGGACTATGGGTTTGTGGAAGTAACTTATGTATCTCTCTCTCTTGTGCTTCACTACTTAGCACCGTATGAGCTGCCGAACATGATTACGGTCATCTATGTAATACCTTTGTGGTGGATCTTTATGAGTTAATATATGTGTGAAATTGCAATTGTTTTACTTCAGTTATGAAAGTAGATGGATATTATGTACCCCGTTCTTGTTTACTTGTTTTGATCAAGCATGTTTATGAGAGCGTGTGAGGGGGAACGTGTGCATTAGATGGAGTAACGGGGGGTGGCTAGTGCGGTGAACGTGAGAGAAAGTTCTGCGATCCACTTGGGTATTTTACCTTACTTTGTGCCTCACTTGGGATAAAAGAAATACCTTGCTACCGGAGATGTGGGTGTGACCATGCCACTAGTCCATGACTAGATCTAGCATGTTCTTATTTCAACTTCATGTCATGAAACTTATTGCTATGCTCTGATTTATCTTAATACTAAGGTGTTATGATTTAGTTCGCATCTTAGTGGAGTATAAGAGAGATTAATAACCAAAAGATCTCTATGTTAGGACGTGATGCCCATATGATTAATAACTTGTCATGAAACTTTGTTGCAATCTCATATGTTAACTTTTGTTCCATTGTCCACCACATCATTAAAGAGAGAGTGCATTTGTGAAACCATGAACCCCGGTCCATTTTTAATCATAAGAAACACTTTCCAACAACTTTCATCCACTTTTCATTTTCAGCCATAATTAAATCCGAAAATACAAAAATACTTTTGCATCTTGCATACATCATATAAAACCCAAAAATATCATTTATCATTGTTTCCATCATCCTTGCATATTTTATTTGCATATTTATTTATTGTTTTGTTTTATCATTCTCACACCTTGTGCTTGACAACCACTTGGTGAGGTTGAGGGCACAAAACAATTTATCTTTGTTTGCAGGTTTCCAAGGGAAGGATAAGGAGGTAAAGCTTCCACTACTGATTCCCCGAGAGTTCGATATAAACCCTCGAGTCATCCCTCGTGGGGAAAACAAGTCTTGCCCGTACTACACACTCTGCTATTGGGGTCTCAACCTACGCCATTGAGGGCTATCAAGACTATTTTCTGGCGCCGTTGCCGGGGAATCATTGCTGAAAGTTTTATCAAGGGTATCTCACAACAAGTCAACTTCATCATCAAGTTGTGCAAACACCTAAGCTTGGGGAGGTTGCACCTACGTGAGCACCATCTTATCCATCTTTACTTGCAAACCATTTTATTTTGTTTTGTTATTGTCTTGCATTTTGTGTTGCATATTTTATTTTCAGTTTTGCATAAAAAATTAAAAAACACATAAAAACTTGGAAAATGGAAAAGAGAACCTTTTGGCCATTCAGTGTTAAGAATTTTCCTCAAGATATGAATATCCCTTTTGAGAAATGTGTGGTAGATCCTAATATCATGAAAGCAATTTATGAATGCCGTTTTTATGGGAAACCAAAAGAAGATCCTATACTTCATCTTAAGAAGTTTAAAGAAAGGTGCAAAATGTTAAATATGAACCATGCTAATGTTGAACTTAAGCTTTTTCCTTACTCCCTAGGTGGAAAAGCCTTAGATTGGATATTGAGATGGCCACCTGGAAATTTTAGCACCTGGTTTAATTTAAAAGCTGCTTTCATTGAAAGATTTTGTTCCACTGAAAAATTTACAATCTTAGACAGATAATTATCACCTTTAAACATGAAGAGGATGAGCCTTTGGTAAAAACATGGGAAAGGTTTAGAGGAATAGCTTTTGGATGGAACATGGTCTTAAAGATTGGATGCTCATGCATATATTTTTAGAGGATTGTCTGACACCTCTAAAACCTTTTTGGATAATGAATGTGCTGGTTCTTTTATGAATACTGCTGCCAGTAATACCCTCTACCTACTTGATGGCCTACTTTTGGAAGTAAGAATTAAAGAAAGTCTAGAAAAGGCCAAGTACCTGAAGATGTCTTTGATGATCGTTATGAAATATTTAACCTATATAATAGAGAAAAGAAAGTTGAAGAAGTTAAAATGCTGAGTGAAGTCAAGGAACCATTGCTTGACTTAGAGAATTGTAGCTTGCATGAATTAATATCTATCTTACAAAAATTTGCAAGTGATCCTTCTATTAATGCTAACCAAGCTGGTTTTGGTTCTTATATTGCTAATCATGTCTTAAAAGAAAAGATTGCTAGGTACAACAAGAAGCTATGATACCACCTAAGCTTGGGGATGTATGGATTCCCAAAGTACTTGTAACCATTGGAAAAGAGACACACCATGCTATATTAGATCTAGGATCTAGTGTCTCTGTTTTATCTAAAGAACTATATGAAGTACTTGAATTAAAGAATCTTGAAAAATGCTCTATTGAACTTGCACTTGCTGATGATTCCATTAAATATGCTATAGGAAGAGTAAGTGATGTTATGGTAGAGTTACATATGACATTTGTGCCTGTTGATTTTCTAATCATGGATATGGGGAATAAAACCTCTAGTCCAATTATTCTTGGAAGACCTTTTCTTCGTACTACAGGTGCTATCATTGATTCAAAAGAAGGGAATGTGAAGTTTCAGTTTCCACACAAGAAATGCATGGAACACTTCCCAAGGAAGAGGGACACACCAAAGTTCAAGCTCCCTCATGAGCTTCGTCCACTATAACTATCAAGTAAGAAGCCTAGCTATATGGCTATAAAGAAAGCGCTTTACGGGAGGCAACCCGGTTGTTTTTATTTTTGATTTTCTTTGTGTCCTCTTGCTGTAACAAGAGACTTTGTTTATAGTTTTGTTTCTGGAATTTTTAATAAAGTGCCAAGTTTTACCCATTTTGGTTTGAAAAAGTTGCTTATAGCATTCGGAGATATTATTCCAGCACGAGTCTGTGCACGGTTTGATTTTTAATTCCTATTCTGTAACTCCGAATGAGCTGATATTTAAACTGTAGAAGCAACTTTTCATCCTCTGTATGCATGAATTTTTCAGAATTTTTGACAAAGTTAAGTAGGGTAGAAAAATACGTTTTGCTACTGCTGTTTTTCTGGACAGATTCTGTCCCATTTTGTTTGATGCATGCTTAGAACTTTTAGCTTGAATCTTTCAGATCCAATGAGTTTATGAGTAGGCATACAACATAATACACTTACTGGACATTCATATAATTTTTGTCTAAGGATTATATGCAGCAAGAAACTATTTGTTTATCACTACTAATGTCACCCCACAGAAAAGAAATGGGAGAAACGGTGTTTTGAAGTTTTTTCACAGGGATTAGAGGAGATGCACCAAGAGTATCTAAGGATGGTGAAACCATAAGCTTGGGGATGTGAAGACAACCCACTGGACCAACACACTCTCGGTTTGCACACGTCTAACTTCTGTTTTTCGATCAATGCACTTTATCGTATAAACTTGGAGCGTCTTTTTGTTTTTGTTTGTTTTGATTTTTATTTTTGAGAGACCACCACATTATCATTTATATATGAGAGAGCTACTGGAAATATGGGTTGAAATATGTTGGATGCCATTATAAGATTGGGAAAAGGGATGTTTGAGTTGATTTTAAAAGATACATATAGTTGCATGATTCATGAGCTTGTTAATGAGTAATAATTTGCAGTGTTTTATCAAGAGCTATCTTTTATTCATGTTTTGATGCTGAATGTTACTTTACTTTGTTTAACATGAATTAGTTAGTTCTATGGACACTCATGCATGCTTTAGACGGTCAACTTTCTCCCTCTTGCTAGCCCAAAAATTCCAACAAGTAAAAACTTGTTTCCAACACCTTCAACCAAAGTTTTTCCAGTGAGTCCACCATATCTACCTATTAGCTTTATGCTATTCCGAGTATGTTTACCATGTTATTTTGTATCATTATACCTCTGAATTAAAATGCTTATGTTGTTGATTGTTATGGGAAAAGTTGGTTATATAGCTCTCACGAACTTGATGCACACTTTACTTTTATTGCACTTAATGAACATGACCCATTGTGATTAAAATTATGATGTTATGAGCTTGACAAATGTCTTTGGTTGAGAGTTAGCAGAAATGTGCTGTCACATGGAACGCTTTCAACATTGCACTTCATTATATCTAGTTGATGTCATGTACTTTTGTTTATGGATGCTTATCATGGTGAAATAAATGTGGAAATGAGTAGGTTTAAATGAGTTTGTATAATGGTTAGAGAGACGCCTGGGCCGCTAATCTAAGCCATGCATCATTCATGGTGGAAATTTACTTACATGCTATGGTGAACCTTCTGTGATACACCTTACAATAAAAAGCTATCCAATGGTAAATAAAAAGGGTGTTGAGATTGTTCATTATGTTTGTTTGTCTTGTCATTTTGATATGGGCTTGTTCCATATCCTGGGACAAGAGGTACCCCAGTTGACGCTCTTGATGATACTATTTTACTTACAATGATATTTAAATTGAACTTGCTTTGTTTCCCAAGTTGAGTAACACATGGTGTAGGTACTCGTATTCAAGGGGCATGAGACTTTCAACCCATACTTTGTCAAGCACATACTCATATTTGCTTTCACTTTAAACTTAATCATTCAAGATGCTATGATAGGGGCAATGAGAGCTTGACACCAAGGATACCACATTACAATCATTAACTTAAGTAGAAACATTTGGAAGTTAGATGAAACTTATTCATGCTTTACCTCTACTCATATATATCTTTCCAAAGTGTCCACCTTATATTCAGATTTCCATTACACTCTATGACCATTATAGGATGTTCTTACTTATCATTATGCATACTTGTGGTCCATAGTACTTTTTCATTTATGTTACACTTTGTGAATTATCATTGAACATCCTTACATTGAATATTTGATATCACTTCATAAACTATCTTGCATATTGTTACATCTTATTAAGAATGAACCATTTGACTCTATGTAGCAATAGTAATCATCTTTGATATCCATTGATAGTATTAAATGCAAAGTCCATGTTAGTTTTATCACCTTCATACTCGAGGACGAGCATGGGTTAAGCTTGGGGATGCTGATGCATGTAAAATGCATACATGAACTTTGCATTATTTTATTCATATTCCCATCATATTTGCATCATATAAGGGTTATATCATTGATTTATAATGATTTTGGGAATAATTCACAAGTTCCCCTATTTTTCTGGAATTAACCCTGCGCAGGCAGAAAACCCTATTTTCTATATTTTGATGTTTCAGGGACCCAAACGACGTCCAAATGACTTGCAATTTGGAGCATCAATATTTGGAAGGAAGAAGACCTGGGAGCGAAGGAAGCAAACAAACGGAGGTCCGAGGACCAAAAGGTGGGCCCACGCGGCCACAGTACCTGGCCGCGTGGGACCCCCATCTGGCCCTCGACGCTCCGTTGCCGTCGATCTTTCTCCAGAAGCTTCGTCTTGACCTAAAACCGACTATAAAAATAGTCCCCGAGGCTCTTCGGAGGAGCGCCGCAGAAACACAGAAACACCGAAACAGAGATCAGGAGCTGCAGATTGGAGGGGGAAAACTCCGGCGGGGCGCTGCCGGAGAGGTCTCCACCTCTCCAACGACATCTCCATCACTCCATGATGAAGAGGGAGTAGTCCACCCCTGGACTATGGGTTTGTGGAAGTAACTTATGTATCTCTCTCTCTTGTGCTTCACTAATTAGCACCGTATGAGCTGCGAACATGATTACGGTCATCTATGTAATACCTTTGTGGTGGATCTTTATGAGTTAATATATGTGTGAGATTGCAATTGTTTTACTTCAGTTATGAAAGTAGATGCATATTATGTACCCCGTTCTTGTTTACTTGTTTTGATCAAGCATGTTTATGAGAGCGTGTGAGGGGGAACGTGTGCATTAGATGGAGTAACGGGGGGTGGCTAGTGCGGTGAACGTGAGAGAAAGTTCCGCGATCCACTTGGGTATTTTACCTTACTTTGTTGCCTCACTAGGGATAAAAAGAAATACCTTGCTACCGGAGATGTGGGTGTGACCATGCCACTACTCCATGACTAGATCTAGCATGTTCTTATTTCAACTTCATGTCATGAAACTTATTGCTATGCTCTGATTTATCTTAATACTAAGGTGTTATGATTTAGTTCGCATCTTAGTGGAGTATAAGAGAGATTAATAACCAAAAGATCTCTATGTTAGGACGTGATGCCCATATGATTATAACTTGTCATGAAACTTTGTTGCAATCTCATATGTTAACTTTTGTTCCATTGTCCACCACATCATTAAAGAGAGAGTGCATTTGTGAAACCATGAACCCCGGTCCATTTTTAATCATAAGAAACACCTTTCCAACAACTTTCATCCACTTTTCATTTTCAGCCATAATTAAATCCGAAAATACAAAAATACTTTTGCATCTTGCATACATCATATAAAACCCAAAAATATCATTTATCATTGTTTCCATCATCCTTGCATATTTATTTGCAATTTATTTATTGTTTTGTTTTATCATTCTCACACCTTGTGCTTGACAACCACTTGGTGAGGTTGAGGGCACAAAACAATTTATCTTTGTTTGCAGGTTTCCAAGGGAAGGATAAGGAGGTAAAGCTTCCACTACTGATTCCCCGAGAGTTCGATATAAACCCTCGAGTCATCCCTCGTGGGGAAAACAAGTCTTGCCCGTACTACACAGTCTGCTATTGGGGTCTCAACCTACGCCATTGAGGGCTATCAGCAAGCAAAAGCTCTCAAAGAGAGAGAAAGCCCAATCCTCTATGCAGCAAGAGGACAAGCTCAAGTGTGAGTTTCTTATAGGAACAATGGACATGGGTTCACTTAATCCTCTCTCTCTCTCATCTATGGTGATTATCATGTTATAGATAAAGTACACATAATTGTCATATTTTAATGGTAGCTTTTATAACGGCTATGTCACATCCCAAATTTGGAAACTAAGAAAAACTTAGTTTTACCAGACCCAAAATTCAGAACCAACAAAAACTTTTTGAAATGTTTCACTGATGATAGTGTTTTCCTTCCCATTGCTATGCTGAACCTTGTGTGACCTGTGGTTTAAGTTGTTTGACTAGTAAATATAAGACCCAACCAATATAAAAATATATTTAACTTTGGTGATCAAGTTATGACAAGGAAATATTCCATATATCTTTTCCATTCTTATTTTGGCCAACTCCATTTCAATGACACTTGGTTTATCAGCAACCAAAACTAATACTAGTATTTGAGAAAGCAAAAGTATTTCCAAAATTTACTTGTTTATAAACTAAGGAGAACTACATACTATCTCCTGCCTAGATTTCAACATTAATATTTTGCAAGTATTTTTAGCTCTTATTTTAAAACCTCTATTTTGACATCCTTTGGAAATGAAACAAGTGGGAGACATATCATCCCATATATTTTCTTTAGCAAAACCTTTTGACATGTAAAAATTATTTGCTGAGAATCCTTAACACCATCTTGTCATGGTTAAGTGTGATCACTCTATCTTATAAATATACTGAAGGTTCTGAAAATTGTTGACTACCTTATGTTTGTGGTGTGACTTGTGCTAACTGGTGTGGGTAGTTGATCATCTTGTGTGTTGTGTGTACCAAAATAAAGATGGCGTTGTTCCATGGGTTTATGACTCCAAGTAATCAAATTATCGATCTATATCTTATCTTCACTCCTGTTAAAGAATACCATATCTCAATTTGACATGACCTTTAGGTAATTTTCTTGTTGTAGGAATTTGAATTCAAATAATTGAATTCATAAAATAATTCAAATTAAAACATTGAAGTAACTAAAATAACAATTAGGTAAATGATTTAATAAATGATTGAATAACTCAAATCTAACAATAAATATTACAACTTATTGAATTCTTGCAAAGGCAAACAAATCTTTTTTTTCTCTAAACATAAATTACAATGTCTTTACCACTTTATTACAACAAACTGAAATTCAAAAAGGAAAATTACAATTGTTTCCTAAACTAAAATGTCTTGTATTTCTTTTTCCTCCTTTTGATCTTTATTCCAATCTTGTTTATCTGCACAATGAATAAGAAAACAGAAACAAACATAAAATGAGGATTAGTGGTTAGTGTTGCTCTCAGATTAGCAGTGAGGTGCACTGCTAATTACATCATTGAGTTGTTTAGGCAACATAGTGATGTATCTGCTCTTAATCAGTATGTTTAGCCTCAGTACAACATCCCAGACTATAAAATCCACATGGCTAGTAAAAAGAAATGAAAACAAATATGAAGATAAGCTCAACCCATCAATGCCAGTTCTCTGAACTGAGCCAGCAGAGGAGCCCACAGCACACACAATCCTGTGTTGCCATCATCACACTGCAAAAGACATGTGACTAACAAGGGCAAAGGGAGTTGTAGGACACAAGCCACACAGCCCTGTTTCACCCACCACCAGAGCATTCACTACGCATGCCCAGCTACTTCACTCCCAGGAGGAGGATAAGAGCAAGAGACAGCCGTAGCAAGCAAGGAGCAAGCTCATTTAACACACTCAAAGCACTCAGCTCAAGTTCATCACCCACACATCCCACAGTTCATCACTAAACCACCAATCCCTCCACTTTTCACCACTGGATCCTTGCCAAAAGCAAGAACAAGATGGGATAGAAGCACAAGGCCAAGTAGGAGCTAGGAGGAGAAGGCCAGGAGCTAGAAGGAAGCAGTTGGAGCAGGAGGAGCAGTCCAGCAAGCAGAGCAAGCAACAGATCCACAAGAACTACAAGCAACAGATCCACAAGAACTACAAGCAACAGCCCCAACATCACCACACTTGAGCACAGGTTGATATTCTATCTCTAGCCAAATGATCTGCTAGATGCACATGGTGTGGTGGAGTGTTTCCCTCAGCTAAGCATAGAAATGCTATGCTAAAATCATCACAGGGAGTTAAATCAAGCAAAGCATCTGTTCTTATTAAATCAAAAGCCTCAGCCTATGCATCATGGGCAAGGGACACAAATCCACCAAATGTAGCAAAGGCATACAAGCTTTATTAGCTTGAGTTCATAGTTGGGTAGCACAGATCCAGCATATGCATTGCTGGACACAAATCCACAGGGAAGAGCACCACAAGCACAAGCCACATATCTAAATAGCACTACCAAGTTTCAGGATTCAGTTCTACCAAAAGAACTAGGCCATTCTGTAAACAAATCAAATTGTGTGAAGCATTGGCACATCTCTGAACACAAGGTTCAGAGTAGCACACACTTGCTACACTGTTTGGGTAGACAAGTGAGTATAGCAAAAGACAGCACAAGCAAATGTCACCACAGCAATAGCCACTAGCTAAATCATCTCCAGCATTCCGCACAGAGACATTTGGGAATCATCCAGAGGATATCACAGGAGCCGCAAGGCAGCAAAACACCTAGCAATAGGAAACCTAAAATCACCACTAGCAGCTCACATCACAGAGCAGGGCACGGAGGCCAGAGAAGGAGTGAAGAAGAGAGGAGAGGGGAGAGAGCTTACCAGCGCCTTGGAGCAAACCATTGCGGCATGGTGGGGCAGTGCCCACGCGGCCACCATGGCGCAGCCAAGGGAAGATCTTCCCTACCACCACAACATCACCAAGGCGGCACGGGATTGAGCTCCACACCAGCCACGGCTGAGCAGCATGGGCCGGGAGCACGGCAATGCCGCGCTGCCACCGGAACCCTAGGCGTGGGTACGGGTCGCGCACGGCTGCATCAGGCAAGGAGAAGTGAATCGCCGGGGTAGAAAGGGAGAGGACCGAGTGGCACATCGATTGCGCTATGGCACGGCAGCGGAGCCTGCCGGAGCACGCCGGAATCACGCGGGGACGGCCGGGCGACGGTGGTCGCCAGAGGGGGCTCGAGAGATAGAAGGTGAAGGAGAGGAGCGGTGAGAGAGTGTGGCTCGGTCGGGTTGACCACCGACCCGAGCCAGGTTTTGGTCTGGTTCAACCATGTTGAACCAGGGGCAAAATCGTCTTTTATATGTACAAAATTTTATTAAAAAGAAAAATTCTGAGAAAAAGATTTATTCAGTGCAATTAGAGAAACAATGCTGTAAAATAAATAAAAATATTCAGAGTAATTTTATGAACTCCAAGAAATTGTTTTGTATTATAAATCACTTTATCTTGATTTAAAATATAAGATATACTTTTATATCTCTAAAACTTATTTAAATAAGAATTTAAGTTTGAAAATTCAAACAAAATTCAAATAGATTAAGACATAAATATATTCTTAATTTCCTCATATAATAAAATAAAATTATGTTACATAAATAATTCCTCCTATTATTTAATAAATCAAAATTTAAGTTTAATTAGTTAAATACTTTCTTCAAACTTCAAATATTCTAAAAAGGGAATTTAAATAAGATAAAATTACTAAAATTCTCATTAATGAAAATACAAATAACATATATCAAAATGAACAGAAAAATAAAATCTATCTGTTTGTATAAAGCAAACACCTGTTTGACTAAAATTGAATCACCCTAACATTGAAACAACACTTTGCTTATTAATTTAAATATTGGTTAATTCAATTAAATTGAACCCAATTGGTTTGCCTTGTGTGACTACCGTAGCTATTTGTAGAGTTTAATATTGTAAGGTGGTGCTGTTTGATTGAGTTGTTTAGTGATTGCTTGTATTTGTTTGTTTATCGATTAGACGAGAACGTTGCTGGAATTATCGAGGAGGGGGAATTTGTTGAACCTGAAGATCAAGACCAAGGTCACTTTGCCGAGCAAGGCAAGCTATCCTCTGAGCTTGCATTTATATACATCTATTTTGGTTCACATGTTTTACTTATAAAGAGCAAAAGTGATTTATGTGGTGTTTGCCACAAAAGCTATGATTTTGAAACCCTTTTCCAAAATATAAGTATATTATTTTAACACCCTATCTGGAGATATTAGCTGGAATTTCTTTTTCAAACTATAGGATGGGAAAAATATTGTTTACTCAAAACTCCTTTGGAAATACTTGTGTGGTTGTGGAATACCGAGATGTCGGTGTGGAAATGGAGAAATGGTGAATGGTGATGTTTATGAAAAATGCACATTGTGTCCTTGTACTTACAGAATAACCAATACCCTGTGCGACCACATTTACCCACCTATGGGAAAGGGCGTAGTCATATAGTTTGCTCATATTAGTACTGGATGCCTCAACAACGGGGATGACCCCGTTCCATGAGGGGATGGTCTGAGGACCTACCCCCTGACCCGGGTCCTCTAAAGAGAAGAACGCCTGAGGCAACGCCTGAGGGCTGATATGAATTGGAGATAGAGGATTGAAGGTTCCACCATAAATCGCCGGACAGAACTACGAGTCCTCACACTTAGATTCCGACGGGCTGGGTTAAGTGTTGATGGAAAGTTTCGTAGCGGCAGGGTCATATACTAGCATGAGCAAAGGACATGCTATGGTCGGTGACTCAACTTCGCATACACCTTGTATGGCGGGACGTGGCTGACACGATAAGTTACCGGATGGGTGTGGGAAAAGCGTGCTACCTCTGCAGAGGGTTAAAACTATTCGAATAGCCGAGTCCTCGGATATGGACAGTTGGAAAGAACTGCTTTGACCATGTGCAAGTTTTGCAAAGTTTTGAGACTTGAAAATAAAATGGAGATGTGTTGTATCAGCAACTCTACCGACAGGCTGGTATGAGGTTGCTGGAGAATGATTTGACCATGACGGGCTATGGTCGAGAAGTGAAGAGTTTTGTGATTTGAAAGGTGAAAACGTTTTATGCAACTATGCCAACGGGCCGGCATGAGGTTGTGGGATCGAATGACCATGAAGGGTTATGGTCGAAAAAGGAGGAGTTTTTGGGGAAATAAAACCGGGTGATGAATTTCGGGAAAACATTTTTAAAGAGACCTCTTATCTTCTCCAATAAAGATATGTTTTCGGGAAAAGTTTTAAAGGAGACTTCTTACAAAGACAGGTTTATGGGAAAAGATCTAAAAGCCTTCCTTTCTTTTTCAGTAAAGATATAGAGATTTCAAAACAAAGTTTTATCAAACAAAAGTCTATCCTTCCCTTTTCGACAAGGATATAGAGTTTTCAAAGCAAACAAAGTTTTATTTAAACAATAAAAAGAGTAGTTCATGCTCATTTCGGGGGTAGTTTGCGAGTACATTCAAATGTACTCATATTGGTTTTGTCCCTGGCTATTGTCTTAGCCAGATTTTGAAGAGATACAGTTAGAAAACGAAGGTTTCGACGACGTCAATGCGAACTAGGGCGCTTCCCAGTCAGCTGCCTGTAGGGTTGGCAAGTGACTTGGGCTCCACGTTGATTTGGTGATTTCCGCTGCGAGTACCTGATGAAGTTATGGCTTCAATCAAGTAAGTAAATTTATTCGGTATTTATGGGTGTTCTGTGATACCAATTTGAGTTATGTGCAACAACAGACTGATCATGGGATTGTTGCAGGAAACATAACGAGTATCTCAGATACCTAATCCGGGGTCCTCACAGGCTACATGTCCTAAAACACATAGTTGAAAGAAATACTCATTTGTGTTGCTAGTGTCACCCTCGTAAGGCTAGCGTGGTTGCTGTCACACCCACATCATACTTCTCCCTTTTTACCCCCAGATAAAGGATGTTGGACGGTACTGTGTCATTCAATACCTACGCCTTCTGTCACATTGGCCACCCAGTACCCACATACATCATACTTCATAATGGATAATATTCTAAACACTAGTGCAATGATTTATATTTCGTGTGTGTGACCACATCTCTCTCATCTATCTACACTTGGTGGTGTCAATCACCTCATGATAAAGATAAATAAGGCATTATGCATAAATCAAACCATCACATGCACCATAGAATATCTCCAAAGTATGACAAGTCATAAAAGATCCAACACAACAGTAAATGCATAACAAATATTATCTCACACCACAATATCCACCATGGGAATTACATAGATGACCGTAATCATGTTCAGCAGCTCATACGGTACTAATTAGTGAAGCTCAAAGAGAGGAGAGATACATAAGTTATCACCACAAACCCAAATCCAGGGGGTGGACTACTCCCCTTCATCATGGAGACGGTGGAGAAGTCGTTGGAGAAGGTGGAGACCACCCTGGCAGCGCCCCGCCGGAGTTTTCCCCCTCCAATCTGCAGCTCCTGATCTCCGTTTCGGTGTTTCTATGTTTGTGCGGCGCCGCCTCCAGAGAACGTCGGGGGGCAATTTTTATAGGCGTTTTTAGGTCACGACTAGGTCGGTGGAGAAAAGATCAACGGCGGCGGAGCCTCGAGGCCCAAAAGAGGTGGTCCCACGCGTCCAGGTACAGGGGCCGTGTGGGGCCCTCTCATTTCTAGCTGGTTTGGCTTCTGGCCTTCATTTTGAGCCCATTGCGTTCGTCTCGAAAATTCTGAACCGTGCTCTTTGGCCTTGCCCTTTTTGGAGTACCGAAGCTCCCGGAAAGTCTGAAACACTAAAAAAGACGTTTTCTGGAAAACAGGGTTAATTCCAAATAAATGGGAAAACTATGAAATATTCCCAAAATCATTATAAAACATTGATATAACCCTTATATAATGCAAATATGATTGGAATAAAAGTAGAATAATGCAAAGTTCATGTATGCATTTTACATGCATCAACATCCCCAAGCTTAACCCATGCTCGTCCCGAGTATGAAGGTGATAAAACTAACATGGACTTTGCATTTTAATACTAACAATGGATATCAAAGATGATTACTATTGCTACATGGAGTCAAATGATTCATTCTTAAAAGGAGTAGCAATATGCAAGATAGTTTATGAAGTGATATCAAGTATTCAATGCAAGGATGTTCAATGATAGTTCACAAAGTGTAACATAACAGATAGTAGTATGGACATTCTTACTTTTGCATACATGTGGTCCATAGAGTGATGATGAAAATCTGAATATGTTTGGTGGACACTTTGAAAAGATGAATAAGTGAGTAGAGGTAAAGCATGCATAAGTTTCATCTAACCTCCAAACTTTCCTACTTAAGTTAATGATTGCAATGTGGTAATACTTGGTGTCAAGCTCTCATTCCCCTATCATTGCATCTTGAATGATTATAGTTTAATGTGAGAGCAAATATGAGTAGTGTGCGTGACAAAGTAAAGATTGGATGTCTCATGCCCCTTGAATACAAGTACCTACACCATGATTACTCAACTTAGGAAACAAAGCAAGTTCAAGTTATATATCATTGTAAGTAATAATAGTATCATCAAGAGCGTCAACTGGGGTACCTCTTGTCCCAGGATATGGAACAAGCCCATATCAAAATGACAAGACAAACAAACAAGATGAACAACCTCAACACCCTTTTTATTTACCATTGGAATAGCTATTTATTATAAGGTGTATCACAGACGGTTCACCATAGCATGTAAGTAAATTTCCACCATGAATGATGCATGGCTTAGATTAGCGACCCAGGCGTCTCTCTAACCATTTATACAAATTCATTTAAACTACTTCATTTCCACCTCATTTCACCATGATAGGCATCCATAAACAAAAGTACATGATATCAACTAAATGAGATGAAGGAGCATGTTGAAAGCTTTGCATGTGACAGCACATATGGGCTAACTCCCAACCTCGAACATTTATCAAGCCACTAGCATCATAATCTTAATCACAATGGGTCATGTTTTATTTATTGCAATGATAGTAAAATGTGCATCAAGTTCGTGAGAGCTATATAACCAACTTTTCCCATGGCAATCAATAACATAATCATTTTCATTCAGAGGTATAGATAACACAAATATCATGATGAACATACTCGGAATAGCATATAGCTAGTAGGTAAATATGGTGGACTCACTGGAATAACTTTGGTTGAAGGTGTTGGAAACAAGTTTTGACTTGTTGGAATGTTTGGGCTAGCAAAAGGGAGAAAGTTGACCATCTAGATGCATGCATCAGTGTCCATAGAACTAACTAATCCATGTTAAACCAAGTAAAATAACAATCAGCACCAAAACATGAATAAGTGATAGCTCTTCAAAAAGGATCTGCAAACTATTACTCATAAAAAAGCTCATGAATCATGCAACTATTTGTATCATTAAAAATCAACTCAAACATCCCTTTTCCTAATCTTATAAAAGCATCAAACATATTTCAACCCATATTTCCAGTAGCTCTCCCATATATAAATGATAGTGTGGTGGTCTCTCAAAGAATCAAACCAAAACAAACAAAAAGACGCTCCAATTTTATGCGATAAAGTGTTTCGATCGAAAAACATAACTTGGACGTGTGCAAACCGAGAGTGTGTAAGTCCAGTGGGGTTGTCTTCACATCCCCAAGCTTATGGTCTTCACCATCCTTGGATAGCTCTTGGTGCATTTCCTCCAATCCCTGTGAAAAAACTTCAAAACACCGTTTCTCCCATTTCCATTTCTGTGGGGTGCATTAGTAGTGATAAACAAATAGGTTCCTTGCTGCATATAATCTTTGAACAAAAATTCATATGAGATGTCCAGAAAGTGTATAATGTTGTATGCCTATTCATAAACTCAATTAGATAAAAAAGATCCAACTTAAAAGCTCAAAGCATGCATCAAACAAAATGGGACAGAATCTCTCCAGAAAAACAGCAGCAGCAAAACGTATTTTTCTACCCAACCAAATTTCGTCGAAAAATTCCGAAAAAATTCATGCACACAGAATATGAAAAGTTTCAACTACAGTTCAAATATGAGCTCATTCGGAGTTATATAATAAGAATTAAAAATCATACCGTGCACTGACTCGTGCAGGAATAAAATCTCCGAACGCTATAAGCAACTTTTTCAAACCAAAAAGGGTAAAACTTGGCACTTTATTGAAAATTCCAGAACCTAAACTATAAATAAAAGTGTCTTGGTACAGCAAGAGGACACAAAGAAAATCACACAAAAAATAACCGGGTTGCCTCCCGCAAAGCGCTTTTTTTATAGCCATATAGCTAGGCTTGATAGTTTTAATGATGCTCACATAGGAATAAGAATTGAAATGCAAAAGAGAGTATCAAGAGAAAAATATGAAACACATTTAAGTCTAACCCACTTCCTATGCATTGGGATCTTGTAAGAAAATAAATCAATAAAGCACAAAGTGACTAGCATAGGAAGGCAAAGCATGTGCAACTTCAAAATTTTCAACAAAAAGAGAGAAGACTTAATATTTTTGTGATATATGAAATCATGTCTCCCTCCCTCATAAAAACTTTCAGTAGCATCATTGATAAACTCAACAATATAGCTATCACATGAAACATTCTTATTATGATCCATATGCATAAAAGTATCATTACTCTCCACATAAGCATAAACAGTTTCATTAGGAATAGTGGGAGTAAAACATTCATAATAATCATTGTAATCATCATATATAGGAGGCATATTATAATCACAATAAACTTTATACTCAATAGTGGTTGGACTGAAAATATCATATTCATCATCATAAATAGGAGACATAGTATCATCAAACAAGTCAAAGAACCTCCCCAAGCTTAGATGATTGCAAGATAAAGAAACCTCCCCAAGCTTAGTCTAGTGCACACAAGAATAAAAACTTAAGCGCTACGCTCCCCGGCAACGGCGCCAGAAAAGTACTTGATAACCCCCAAGAGCAAGGGATCACTGTAGCACCTCTCAATGTGGAAGTAACGTATTGATCCGTAGGAGCAAGAAGGAAAAGTTATCTATTCCCTACAACTAAAGTGTCACAAGTTTTAGTTGATTATGCACTAAACAAGTTTGGAGAACAAGGTGGTTTATGGATGGAAGTTCGATGTAGCAAAACAAGAATGTAAAAGTATCCCAATCCTCTTCAATGCAAGAGGACAAGACAAATGGTAGCAAGCAAAAGCTCTCAAAGAGAGAGAAAGCCCAATCCTCTATGCAGCAAGAGGACAAGCTCAAGTGTGAGTTTCTTATAGGAACAATGGACATGGGTTCATGGGTTCACTTAATCCTCGCTCTCTCATCTATGGTGATTATCATGTTATAGATAAAGTACACATAATTGTCATGTTTTAATGGTAGCTTTTATAACGGCTACATGTCCTAAAACACATAGTTGAAAGAAATACTCATTTGTGTTTCTAGTGTCACCCTCGTAAGGCTAGCGTGGTTGCTGTCACACCCACATCATACTTCTCCCTTTTTACCCCCAGATAAAGGATGTTGGACGGTACTGTGTCACTCAATACCTACGCCTTCTATCACATTGGCCACCCAGTACCCACATACATCATACTTCATAATAGATAATATTCTAAACACTAGTGCAATGATTTATATTTCGTGTGTGTGACCACATCTCTCTCATCGATCTACACTTGGTGGTGTCAATCACCTCATGATAAAGATAAATAAGGCATTATGTATAAATCAAACCATCACATGCATCATAGAATATCTCCAAAGTATGACAAGTCATAAAGATCCAACACAACAGTAAATGCATAACAAATATTATCTCACACCACAATATCCACCATGGGAATTACATAGATGACCGTAATCATGTTCAGCAGCTCATACGGTACTAATTAGTGAAGCTCAAAGAGAGGAGAGATACATAAGTTACCACCACAAACCAAAATCCAGGGGGTGGACTACTCCCCCTTCATCATGGAGACGGTGGAGAAGTCGTTGGAGAAGGTGGAGACCACCCCGGCAGCGCCCCGCCAGAGTTTTCCCCCTCCAATCTGCACCTCCTGATCTCCGTTTCGGTGTTTCTGTGTTTGTGTGGCGCCGCCTCCAGAGAACGTCGGGGGACAATTTTTATAGGCGTTTTTAGGTCACGACTAGGTCGGTGGAGAAAAGATCAACGGCGGCGGAGCCTCGAGGCCCAAAAGAGGTGGTCCCACACGTCCAGGTATAGGGGCCGCGTCGGGCCCTCTCATTTCCAGCTGGTTGGGCTTCTGGCCTTCATTTTGAGCCCATTGTGTTCATCTCGAAAATTCTGAACCGTGCTCTTTGGCCTTGCCCTTTTTGGAGTCCCGAAGCTCCCGGAAACTCTGAAACACTAAAAAGACGTTTTCTGGAAAACAGGGTTAATTCCAAATAAATGGGAAAACTATGAAATATTCCCAAAATCATTATAAAACATTGATATAACCCTTATATGATGCAAATATGATTGGAATAGAAGTAGAATAATGCAAAGTTCATGTATGCATTTTACATTCATCAACATCCCCAAGCTTAACCCATGCTCGTCCCGAGTATGAAGGTGATAAAACTAACATGGACTTTGCATTTTAATACTAACAATGGATATCAAAGATGATTACTATTGCTACATAGAGTCAAATGATTCATTCTTAAAAGGAGTAGCAATATGCAAGATAGTTTATGAAGTGATATCAAGTATTCAATGCAAGGATGTTCAATGATAGTTCACAAAGTGTAACATAACAGATAGTAGTATGGACATTCTTACTTTTGCATACATGTGGTCCATAGAGTGATGATGAAAATCTGAATATGTTTGGTGGACACTTTGAAAAGATGAATAAGTGAGTAGAGGTAAAGCATGCATAAGTTTCATCTAACCTCCAAACTCTCCTACTTAAGTTAATGATTGCAATGTGGTAATACTTGGTGTCAAGCTCTCATTCCCCTATCATAGCATCTTGAATGATTATAGTTTAATGTGAGAGCAAATATGAGTAGTGTGCTTGACAAAGTAAAGGTTGGATGTCTCATGCCCCTTGAATACAAGTACCTACACCATGATTACTCAACTTAGGAAACAAAGCAAGTTCAAGTTATATATCATTGTAAGTAATAATAGTATCATCAAGAGCGTCAACTGGGGTACCTCTTGTCCCAGGATATGGAACAAGCCCATATCAAAATGACAAGACAAACAAACAAGATGAACAACCTCAACACCCTTTTTATTTACCATTGGAATAGCTATTTATTATAAGGTGTATCACAGACGGTTCACCATAGCATGTAAGTAAATTTCCACCATGAATGATGCATGGCTTAGATTAGCAGCCCAGGCGTCTCTCTAACCATTTATACAAACTCATTTAAACTACTTCATTTCCACCTCATTTCACCATGATAGGCATCCATAAACAAAAGTACATGATATCAACTAAATGAGATGAAGGAGCATGTTGAAAGCTTTGCATGTGACAGCACATATGGTCTAACTCCCAACCTCGAACATTTATCAAGCCACTAGCATTATAATCTTAATCACAATGGGTCATGTTTTATTTATTGCAATGATAGTAAAATGTGCATCAAGTTCGTGAGAGCTATATAACCAACTTTTCCCATGGCAATCAATAACATAATCATTTTCATTCAGAGGTATAGATAACACAAATATCATGATGAACATACTCGGAATAGCATATAGCTAGTAGGTAAATATGGTGGACTCACTGGAATAACTTTGGTTGAAGGTGTTGGAAACAAGTTTTGACTTGTTGGAATGTTTGGGCTAGCAAAAGGGAGAAAGTTGACCATCTAGATGCATGCATCAGTGTCCATAGAACTAACTAATCCATGTTAAACCAAGTAAAATAACAATCAGCACCAAAACATGAATAAGTGATAGCTCTTCAAAAAGGATCTGCAAACTATTACTCATAAACAAGCTCATGAATCATGCAACTATTTGTATCATTAAAAATCAACTCAAACATCCATTTTCCCAATCTTATAAAAGCATCGAACATATTTCAACCCATATTTCCAGTAGCTCTCCCATATATAAATGATAGTGTGGTGGTCTCTCAAAGAATCAAACCAAAACAACCAAAAAGACGCTCCAAGTTTATGCGACAAAGTGTTTCGATCGAAAAACAGAAGTTGGACGTGTGCAAACCGAGAGTGTGTAAGTCCAGTGGGGTTGTCTTCACATCCCTAAGCTTATGGTCTTCACCATCCTTGGATAGCTCTTGGTGCATCTCCTCCAATCCCTGTGAAAAAACTCAAAACACCGTTTCTCCCATTTCCTTTTCTGTGGGGTGCATTAGTAGTGATAAACAAATAGGTTCCTTGCTGCATATAATCTTTGAACAAAAATTCATATTAGATGTCCAGAAAGTGTATAATGTTGTATGCCTATTCATAAACTCAATTAGATAAAAAAGATCCAACTTAAAAGCTCAAAGCATGCATCAAACGAAATGGGACAGAATCTCTCCAGAAAAACAGCAGCAGCAAAACGTATTTTTCTACCCTACCAAACTTTGTCGAAAAATTCCGAACAAATTCATGCACACAGAAGATGAAAAGTTTCAACTACAGTTCAAATGTGAGCTCATTCGGAGTTATATAATAAGAATTAAAAATCATACCGTGCACTGACTCGTGCAGGAATAAAATCTCCGAACGCTATAAGCAACTTTTTCAAACCAAAAAGGGTAAAACTTGGCACTTTATTGAAAATTCCAGAACCTAAACTATAAACAAAGTGTCTTGGTACAGCAAGAGGACACAAAGAAAATCACACAAAAAATAACCGGGTTGCCTCCCGCAAAGCGCTTTCTTTATAGCCATATAGCTAGGCTTGATAGTTTTAATGATGCTCACATAGGAATAAGAATTGAAATGCAAAAGAGAGCATCAAGAGAAAAATATGAAACACATTTAAGTCTAACCCACTTCCTATGCATTGGGATCTTGTAAGAAAATAAATCAATAAAGCACAAAGTGACTAGCATAGGAAGGCAAAGCAAGTGCAACTTCAAAATTTTCAACAAAAAGAGAGAAGACTTAATATTTTGTGATATATGAAATCATGTCTCCCTCTCTCATAAAAACTTTCAGTAGCATCATTGATAAACTCAACAATATAGCTATCACATGAAACATTCTTATCATGATCCATATGCATAAAAGTATCATTACTCTCCACATAAGCATAAACAGTTTCATTAGGAATAGTGGGAGTAAAACATTCATAATAATCATTGTAATCATCATATATAGGAGGCATATTATAATCACAATAAACTTTATACTCAATAGTGGTTGGACTGAAAATATCATATTCATCATCATAAATAGGAGACATAGTATCATCAAACAAGTCAAAGAACCTCCCCAAGCTTAGATGATTGCACGATAAAGAAACCTCCCCAAGCTTAGTCTAGTGCACTCAAGAATAGAAATTTAAGCGCTACGCTCCCCGGCAACGGCGCCAGAAAAGTACTTGATAACCCCCAAGAGCAAGGGATCACTGTAGCACCTCTCAATGTGGAAGTAACGTATTGATCCATAGGAGCAAGAAGGAAAAGTTATCTATTCCCTACAACTAAAGTGTCACAAGTTTTAGTTGATTATGCACTAAACAAGTTTGGAGAACAAGGTGGTTTATGGATGGAAGTTCGATGTAGCAAAACAAGAATGTAAAAGTATCCCAATCCTCTTCAATGCAAGAGGACAAGACAAATGGTAGCAAGCAAAAGCTCTCAAAGAGAGAGAAAGCCCAATCCTCTATGCAGCAAGAGGACAAGCTCAAGTGTGAGTTTCTTATAGGAACAATAGACATGGGTTCATGGGTTCACTTAATCCTCTCTCTCTCATCTATGGTGATTATCATGATATAGATAAAGTACACATAATTGTCATGTTTTAATGGTAGCTTTTATAACGGCTACATGTCCTAAAACACATAGTTGAAAGAAATACTCATTTGTGTTGCTAGTGTCATCCTCGTAAGGCTAGCGTGGTTGCTGTCACACCCACATCATACTTCTCCCTTTTTACCCCCAGATAAAGAATGTTGGACAGTACTGTGTCACTCAATACCTACGCCTTCTATCACATTGGCCACCCAGTACCCACATACATCATACTTCATAATAGATAATATTCTAAACACTAGTGCAATGATTTATATTTCGTGTGTGTGACCACATCTCTCTCATCGATCTACACTTGGTGGTGTCAATCACCTCATGATAAAGATAAATAAGGCATTATGTATAAATCAAACCATCACATGCATCATAGAATATCTCCAAAGTATGACAAGTCATAAAAGATCCAACACAACAGTAAATGCATAACAAATATTATCTCACACCACAATATCCACCATGGGAATTACATAGATGACCGTAATCATGTTCAGCAGCTCATACGGTACTAATTAGTGAAGCTCAAAGAGAGGAGAGATACATAAGTTACCACCACAAACCCAAATCCAGGGGGTGGACTACTCCCCCTTCATCATGGAGACGGTGGAGAAGTCGTTGGAGAAGGTGGAGACCACCCCGGCAGCGCCCCGCCGGAGTTTTCCCCCTCCAATCTGCAGCTCCTGATCTCTGTTTCGGTGTTTCTGTGTTTGTGCGGCGCCGCCTCTAGAGAACGTCGGGGGACAATTTTTATAGGCGGTTTTAGGTCACGACTAGGTCGGTGGAGAAAAGATCAATGGCGGCGGAGCCTCGAGGCCCAAAAGAGGTGGTCCCACACATCCAGGTACAGGGGCCGCGTGGTGCCCTCTCATTTCCAGCTGGTTGGGCTTCTGCCTTCATTTTGAGCCCATTGCGTTCGTCTCGAAAATTCTGAACCGTGCTTTATGGCCTTGCCCTTTTTGGAGTCCCGAAGCTCCCAGAAAGTCTGAAACACTAAAAAGACGTTTTCTGGAAAACAGGGTTAATTCCAAATAAATGGGAAAACTATGAAATATTCCCAAAATCATTATAAAACATTGATATAACCCTTATATGATGCAAATATGATTGGAATAGAAGTAGAATAATGCAAAGTTCATGTATGCATTTTACATGCATCAACATCCCCAAGCTTAACCCATACTCGTCCCGAGTATGAAGGTGATAAAACTAACATGGACTTTGCATTTTAATACTAACAATGGATATCAAAGATGATTACTATTGCTACATAGAGTCAAATGATTCATTCTTAAAAGGAGTAGCAATATGCAAGATAGTTTATGAAGTGATATCAAGTATTCAATGCAAGGATGTTCAATGATAGTTCACAAAGTGTAACATAACAGATAGTAGTATGGACATTCTTACTTTTGCATACATGTGGTCCATAGAGTGATGATGAAAATCTGAATATGTTTGGTGGACACTTTGAAAAGATGAATAAGTGAGTAGAGGTAAAGCATGCATAAGTTTCATCTAACCTCCAAACTCTCCTACTTAAGTTAATGATTGCAATGTGGTAATACTTGGTGTCAAGCTCTCATTCCCCTATCATAGCATCTTGAATGATTATAGTTTAATGTGAGAGCAAATATGAGTAGTGTGCTTGACAAAGTAAAGGTTGGATGTCTCATGCCCCTTGAATACAAGTACCTACACCATGATTACTCAACTTAGGAAACAAAGCAAGTTCAAGTTATATATCATTGTAAGTAATAATAGTATCATCAAGAGCGTCAACTGGGGTACCTCTTGTCCCAGGATATGGAACAAGCCCATATCAAAATGACAAGACAAACAAACAAGATGAACAACCTCAACACCCTTTTTATTTACCATTGGAATAGCTATTTATTATAAGGTGTATCACAGACGGTTCACCATAGCATGTAAGTAAATTTCCACCATGAATGATGCATGGCTTAGATTAGCGGCCCAGGCGTCTCTCTAACCATTTATACAAACTCATTTAAACTACTTCATTTCCACCTCATTTCACCATGATAGGCATCCATAAACAAAAGTACATGATATCAACTAAATGAGATGAAGGAGCATGTTGAAAGCTTTGCATGTGACAGCACATATGGTCTAACTCCCAACCTCGAACATTTATCAAGCCACTAGCATCATAATCTTAATCACAATGGGTCATGTTTTATTTATTGCAATGATAGTAAAATGTGCATCAAGTTCGTGAGAGCTATATAACCAACTTTTCCCATGGCAATCAATAACATAATCATTTTCATTCAGAGGTATAGATAACACAAATATCATGATGAACATACTCGGAATAGCATATAGCTAGTAGGTAAATATGGTGGACTCACTGGAATAAATTTGGTTGAAGGTGTTGGAAACAAGTTTTGACTTGTTGGAATGTTTGGGCTAGCAAAAGGGAGAAAGTTGACCATCTAGATGCATGCATGAGTGTCCATAGAACTAACTAATCCATGTTAAACCAAGTAAAATAACAATCAGCACCAAATAATGAATAAGTGATAGCTCTTCAAAAAGGATCTGCAAACTATTACTCGTAAACAAGCTCATGAATCATGAAACTATTTGTATCATTAAAAATCAACTCAAACATCCATTTTCCCAATCTTATAAAAGCATCGAACATATTTCAACCCATATTTCCAGTAGCTCTCCCATATATAAATGATAGTGTGGTGGTCTCTCAAAGAATCAAACCAAAACAAACAAAAAGACGCTCCAAGTTTATGCGATAAAGTGTTTCGATCGAAAAACAGAAGTTGGACGTGTGCAAACCGAGAGTGTGTAAGTCCAGTGGGGTTGTCTTCACATCCCCAAGCTTATGGTCTTCACCATCCTTGGATAGCTCTTGGTGCATCTCCTCCAATCCCTGTGAAAAAACTTCAAAACACCGTTTCTCCCATTTCCTTTTCTGTGGGGTGCATTAGTAGTGATAAAGAAATAGGTTCCTTGCTGCATATAATCTTTGAACAAAAATTCATATGAGATGTCCAGAAAGTGTATAATGTTGTATGCCTATTCATAAACTCAATTAGATAAAAAAGATCCAACTTAAAAGCTCAAAGCATGCATCAAACAAAATGGGACAGAATCTGTCCAGAAAAACATCAGCAGCAAAACGTATTTTTCTACCCTACCAAACTTTGTCGAGAAATTCCGAACAAATTCATGCACACAGAAGATGAAAAGTTTCAACTACAGTTCAAATGTGAGCTCATTCGGAGTTATATAATAAGAATTAAAAATCATACCGTGCACTGACTAGTGCAGCAATAAAATCTCCGAACGCTATAAGCAACTTTTTCGAACCAAAAAGGGTAAAACTTGGCACTTTATTGAAAATTCCAGAACCTAAACTATAAACAAAGTCTCTTGTACAGCTAGAGGACACAAATAAAATCACACAAAAAATAACCGGGTTGCCTCCCGCAAAGCGCTTTCTTTATAGCCATATAGCTAGGCTTGATAGTTTAATGATGCTCACATAGGAATAAGAATTGAAATGCAAAAGAGAGCATCAAGAGAAAAATATGAAACACATTTAAGTCTAACCCACTTCCTATGCATTGGGATCTTGTAAGAAAATAAATCAATAAAGCACAAAGTGACTAGCATAGGAAGGCAAAGCAAGTGCAACTTCAAAATTTTCAACAAAAAGAGAGAAGACTTAATATTTTTGAGATATATGAAATCATGTCTCCCTCTCTCATAAAAACTTTCAGTAGCATCATTGATAAACTCAACAATATAGCTATCACATGAAATATTCTTATCATGATCCATATGCATAAAAGTATCATTACTCTCCACATAAGCATAAACAGTTTCATTAGGAATAGTGGGAGTAAAACATTCATAATAATCATTGTAATCATCATATATAGGAGGCATATTATAATCACAATAAACTTTATACTCAATAGTGGGTGGACTGAAAATATCATATTCATCATCATAAATAGGAGACATAGTATCATCAAACAATTCAAAGAACCTCCCCAAGCTTAGATGATTGCAAGCTAAAGAAACCTCCCCAAGCTTAGTCTAGTGCACACAAGAATAGAAACTTAAGCGCTACGCTCCCCGGCAACGGCGCCAGAAAAGTACTGGATAACCCCCAAGAGCAAGGGATCACTGTAGCACCTCTCAATGTGGAAGTAAGGTATCGATCCGCTGGAGCAAGAAGGAAAAGTTATCTATTCCCTACAACTAAAGTGTCACAAGTTTTAGTTGATTATGCACTAAACAAGTTTGGAGAACAAGGTGGTTGATGGATGGAAGTTCGATGTAGCAAAACAAGAATGTAAAAGTATCCCAATCCTCTTCAATGCAAGAGGACAAGACAAATGGTAGCAAGCAAAAGCTCTCAAAGAGAGAAAGCCCAATCCTCTATGCAGCAAGAGGACAAGCTCAAGTGTGAGTTTCTTATAGGAACAATAGACATGAGTTCATGGGTTCACTTAATCCTCTCTCTATCATCTATGGTGATTATCATGTTATAGATAAAGTACACATAATTGTCATGTTTTAATGGTAGCTTTTATAACGGCTACATGTGCTAAAACACATAGTTGAAAGAAATACTCATTTGTGTTGCTAGTGTCACCCTCGTAAGGCTAGCGTGGTTGCTGTCACACCCACATCATACTTCTCCCTTTTTACCCCCAGATAAAGGATGTTGGACGGTACTGTGTCACTCAATACCTACGCCTTCTGTCACATTGGCCATCCAGTACCCACATACATCATACTTCATAATGGATAATATTCTAAACACTAGTGCAACGATTTTTATTTCGTGTGTGTGACCACATCTCTCTCATCTATCTACACTCGGTGGTGTCAATCACCTCATGATAAAGATAAATAAGGCATTATGCATAAATCAAACCATCACATGCATCATAGAATATCTCTAAAGTATGACAAGTCATAAAAGATCCAACACAACAGTAAATGCATAACAAATATTATCTCACACCACAATATCCACCATGGGAATTACATAGATGACCGTAATCATGTTCAGCAGCTCATACGGCACTAATTAGTGAAGCTCAAAGAGAGGAGAGATACATAAGTTACCACCACAAACCCAAATCTAGGGGGTGGACTACTCCCCCCTTCATCATGGAGACGGTGGAGAAGTCGTTGGAGAATGTGGAGACCACCCCGGCAGCACCCCGCTGGAGTTTTCCCTCTCCAATCTGCAGCTCCTGATCTCCGTTTCGGTATTTCTGTGTTTGTGTGGCGCCGCCTCCAGAGAATGTCGGGGGACAATTTTTATAGGCGTTTTTAGGTCACGACTAGGTCGGTGGAGAAAAGATCAACGGCGGCGGAGCCTCGAGGCCCAAAAGAGGTGGTCCCACGCGCCTAGGTACAGGGGCCGCATGGGGCCCTCTCATTTCCAGATGGTTGGGCTTCTGGCCTTCATTTTGAGCCCATTGCGTTTGTCTCGAAAATTCTGAACCGTGCTCTTTGGCCTTGCCCTTTTTGGAGTCCCGAAGCTCCCGGAAAGTCTGAAACACAAAAAGACGTTTTCTGGAAAACAGGGTTAATTCCAAATAAATGGGAAAACTATGAAATATTCCCAAAATCATTATAAAACATTGATATAACCCTTATATGATGCAAATATGATTGGAATAGAAGTAGAATAATGCAAAGTTCATGTACGCATTTTACATGCATCAGATTTGTTAAGGATGTTTTAAGATAAAGAGATGATTATAACAAATTTTTAGACAATTAAATCCATATAAAAATAAACTATAGCAGAAAGAATTCATATTAAAAGCATTTTTAGAAATTCAAATTATGTAAAAAACAATCAAACATGCATTTTGTTTAAATTTTTTGATGATATGGATTTAAATCTATGTCGAATTTACTCAAATCATCCATTTGAAATTTGAATACATTCATGCGGTGACCCAGCACACCACTGCATATTGTAGTGTACAAGTCGTTGACATAACACCCACGGAAGGACTAATACGTAAATATTACATCACTCAGAGTAGTACAACAGAAACTTTGTGGGTCCACTTTATTACACACTGCTAAAGATTACAAGATAAAAATGCATAAAAACATCGACGTCTTCCTCCGACATGGGAGGAATGTCTATTATTGCGATGTTGACAGGAGTCAACCTACAAGCTAGAAAACAGCAAACTAAGAACCATCATGGCTCAGCCGCTAAGTAATACTAGTCTAGTCCTGCTCGGCCAGGTTCATACTATATAGATTCTAGGTCTCCACCTCTTCCTCTTCTTCGACGTCGTCAGCTCCGTAGGCAATGATGTAGTCGACGCCCTCTATTCCTCCAGACAGATCAGGTGCCTCAAAGTACACCTCATCAGCATGGTATGCTCCAAAATCGTCTTCAGCGATCTCCTCAGATTCTAAGCAAAGATCAACAGAGGAAAAGGGTGAGCAACACTAGTTTTGTAAAACATTTTTAGGAAAAGGTCTATTTTATTTTAGAAAACTATGCCCCCAGTCTCCACGGGTTTATAGTCATCACTTGGGATGCCTTTCCCGCTGCGGTCTGTAGTCCCCTCCTGGAACAAGGATGTGACAGTCACAATTTCTTTGTTTAACTCTGCAGAGCTGCACCACTTTACCCAACAGCAACCTGGCTCCTTTTGCTCTCTTCGCACACCATGTGTGCTATAGCCAGAACTCAGGGCAACAAGTCATGTGGAGTCGCTTCCCGGCACAACGCATATCCGCCCCTTATGACCCAGTCTGGTATAAACCAAAGACTCGTCACCACTCCCGAGCTCCTATTCCAAATCACCCCGTCGGGTGGGGAAGGTATGCGCTCCCACGCTATTGGCCGCCGCAACAGACGCAACCAGGTAATAGTCTGCCGAGGATATGCGAACGAAGGAAGAAACCTCTGACTAGCCCATCCATAGTGAATCTGTTGGCTGATGCTTCGATACGGCGCTAGGATCACTGGGCCATGGGTTATTAATCCTAGGTATATACTTTCCCGTACAATGGAACCTCCACCACAACATTAATCCGTGGTTCCACTGCCAGCCAACTATATATATAGCATTTCACATCATTCGAAAATAGATTTTTCTTTTTCACGCAATGATAAACCATAGTACTTTGTAATTACTTTGATAAAATTAATCAATCGAGAACATGCAAGTTGGAACTTGCCTTGAGACTGACAGGTAATGCAGTTTAAAGCTTCCAACGAATTGGGACCCTCGCGTTCTGAAAATCAATATCATTGTCTGTATGAGACAATGTTGAAAAACCAAATACATGCCAATATGCATAGAATGAGATGGTTTTTATTCTTTCCCAAAATTCCCAGAGTTTTGTTAAGGATTTCATTTTTTTAAAATTTCTTTGATTTGAATTTTAGTTAGGATGAGTAACATGACAGTCATAATGTAGTTCAAATTATACTTTGAACTTGATACATAATTTTCCCATATTATTTTCTTTTGAAAATAATTTGAAATATTTCAAAGTCATTTCCACTTAAGGATCATTTGAATTTTTGCTACAAGAAATAGTTTTCAATAAATCAAGTAGATATTTTATTTGGATTACTTATTTTCTTCTGATATTTGTAGATATTTTTAAATTATTTTTAGGATTTTATTTGAATTTATAGCAAGGTTTGAAATTTGGGAAATTTCATAATTTTAAAATATTTACAAATAGGTCCCTGGTCCAACTTGGTTGAACCAAGTCAAAGACCTGGCTCGGGTCGGGTCAACCGATCGAGCCACTCTTTTCTCTCTCTCTCGTGCTCGAGCCCATGCTCGACCTCCTCTGGCGTTCGTGTCGCCCGTGCCGTCGCCGCCCTATTCCGGCCAGCACCGATCACATCCGCCGTCGTGGCGTGGGGCAAAACGATCCCCTTGCTCCGCTCTTCCTCCTCACCGGAGCGATTTGAGTTCCGCTTCCTCTCGCGGCCGTGCACAACCCGTTAGGGTTTCGGTGCTGGCCCGGCTTGCCATCGTTCGCGACCTTCTTCCTCGGCGTGCTCGCCATGGCTGGGCGCAGGGCTTCGTCCCATGTGCCGCCGTGGTGCGGTGTGCCTGAACCTCTACTGCCTTGTGCCCCTCCATCGGTTGCGTGGGCACTACCTCGCCGCCGAGGAGCTACGGCCACGGTCGGCAGGTAAACTTCGTGTTCCTCCACTCTCTCTACCCACTGCTAGCTCTACTAGCTGATACTCATGCCCGTATGCCTCTCTGGCTTAGGATTTGGATGAGCAGATGATGCTCTGCTACTGTTATGCTTGTATATGTGCACTGATTACCTCTCAGTGTCACTCGTGAGGTGAATGGTGTAGATCTTACTGTGTAGATCACACCACTGTCTCTGAATGAATCATTGTGAGCTTAACTTGCTCATAGATGTGATATGTGCAATAGGAAAAATAATTCTGAGCTAGAATTAATACTAGCAGTGATGATTAGCTTATTTAGAGCATGATTTAATCATGTTTGTTTGCTGTGATGCCTCCATGTAGAGTTACACAGCATTCTTGCTTGATTAGAAATGTTTTTATGTTTTCCTGTGCTTCTTCCAAGTGTTCAGATGTGCATAGCTCAGTTAATCCAGCTCTGCTGGTTCACTGGCTTGTGTGCTTTGATAAAAATAGAATAGGAACAGATACTACACTGAAAATCTTTCCCTAGCTTCTGTAGATGCTCAAACAAATGGTAAAACACTCAACTTCACTCCCTTTCATCTCTCTGCCCTATTTCTTGCACAGAACAGAAGTACTCTGCTTGCAAATCATCTTCTATAGCACCACACCTTGCTGAGCAAGGTTGTGGCGCCCCGACCCGACTGCTATACAGTGATGCTGTGTGTCACCAGTTAAGCGATACAACCGGAGGTTACGGGTTTACCAATCCCCGGCCAAAACCTTTGGCAGGCGTTGCTCGGAATGGATCATCGGCAACGCAACTCCCCGATTGATGCCTTAACACAGGCACAACCCTCAAGGTATAATAGAGAGATCAAGACTTGTGGAACAACTGGCACATCACAGACTCTACGACACAAAGCATATAGTTCAACTCTTATAATAGAGAAAGATAGCAAATGACATCCAGAGGTCACAGACCCAACATTACATCAAGCGGAAGCGAAATAGGTTGTTCTAAACAACAAGAACCAACATATGGCCTAAGAGGCCTACAGATAAACATCACAACGCCAGCTGTTCCAGGATGTCCCAAGCTGCCACCTGGGAACCCCAGACTACTCGTCGACGTCCACAAAGAACCCACCTTCGAGGTCGGTGAAGTCCTCTCCTGAAAATAAGCAAACGACGTTGAGTTCGACGAACTCGCAAGATTAAGAGCTAATATATGCTCGATGATTGATTCCCAAGGTTTTATGGATGTTTGCATAAAGCTGATTTTATTTATGAAAACATAACTCAAAGGAATCGACTATTCAGAGTATTTTAAAAATAGGTAAGAAGTACTCTTTCTTTCATCACCTTTCTCATCATAAACCATCAACCTCAACCATTGTACCTATTCATCAAAGGCACCTCCCCGAATCACCCTCGAGGAAGCTCACCATGCAATTGTGAGTGGTACCTCTAGTACCCAGTTTTTAATCATTCCGTTAAAATTATTCTATGATCTTACCTTCACTTCCCAAGTTCGTCCATAACCGCGGACACGGCTTTTCGAAAAGATTTAACCCTGCAGGGGTGTACAAATGTTTGCCACGCGTACCGTCCGGCCCATTACCTGATCATTAGCTCTCTTCCGTGGAAAGCCGGCTGGGTGGGAGCGGTGTCGACTTCTCCCTCGTTAAGGACTTTCCAGGATCATCAGTGGCGGTAGGACTGCCAGGATCACAACACCCCGCCCCACGGCCACTCATTTTCCTAACACCACCATCCTCATACCATTCTCAGCCACCAACTCACGCATGCGCAAATGGAAGCTCGAACTAGAGGACCCTGGCTAGCCCCGCTCGAGTTATTTAGTTTATGAGGGTTCCTGCAAATGCATAGGCCTCACGCATGGTTGCACGCTCAGTCTTGGTTCAAGAGGTATAGAACTCGCACCTAGGCGGCGAGAACGAGACAAAACACCACAACCACAGTGGCCTCTCATCCCCACCTTTAAGCATTTTATTATCCGTCACCACAATTTCCTCCACCATCAACCATTTCTCTCATCACCTGTTTCCAACACAAACCATCCACCATATAGCTATGCAATTTAACTAAGCATGGCTAAGCGACAACATAGCGTAGTAAGTATCTCAGGCCAACAATACAAACCTATGGATAATAGGAGGGAAAACATGTATTGGCATTGGAAACTTAATGCAACTATAGGATACTCTAATCCAATAAAATTGACTTTTGGAACCGCATGCAATATTATAGTGGAGAAAATATTTGCGGAAAATAGGACAAGATATGCTCAGAGGGGGGATTACGCTTGCCTTGTTGAGCGGAGTAGTCAAACTGCTCGTCGGAGTAATGAGGCTCAACTCCGGACTCATGATCTACCGGAGAGCAAACAACACCGGAAAGCGGAAACAACAATGAACACATGGCAATTGTGCAAAGCATACAAGAAAATGATGATATGACATTTTAATTGCATTGGACTTAATTTAGCAAGGTCTACCAACTTACCCGTGGTACGAGAATTAATTTAGTCAACAGGAGAGAAATTAGCAACACCGTGTTTTTAATGTTTTCCGGTGCTCTAAAATGAGGGAAGCATGCATGAAATGATGTCACTGGTTAAACCATAACTTTGGAGGCATTTTGGTATATTACACTAATTTTAAAATGCACCGATAAAAGTTATTAACTTTATCATTTCCTGAATTAGATAAGTTCTTTTAATATTTTCGTTCCTCTTTTAATTATCTCCTGGTTAACACTTAAATTCAACACAAACCACTATTTGAAACCAAAATAGAAGAAGGAAATAAAATTAGACGGGATAATTATTTCTGTACTGCACAAAATCGGAATTTCCGATTTAATTTGGAATCGGAATATCCGAGTTCACTGTACATCCAAAAATTTGGCTAAGGAAAGTAGAACGACCGGTACTGGAGAAGATCGGAAAATCCGAAATTTGCTACTCGGAAAATCCGATCGATGCAGAAGTATCGAAAAATCGACTAAGGACCAAAATCTTCCCGCACTGGACTGGCTCGGATTATCCGAGTTCATCTTCTTCGGACAATCCGAGAGCAAGGAGATGCACGGCGACGCGCAGTGGCGTGAACGCAAGGGCGGCGAAGGATGCGACGGCGACGCGCAGCACCGAGACGAGGGAAGGAACAGGGGGCGAAGGAGGTGGGTGTGCTCACCCTGAGCACGTAGGCGTCGGCGGTGAGGCTGGGGAAGCGGCGACGGCAGCGAATCGCTCCCGGCGACCCGTGTACGGTGGCGGAGGAAAACGAGGACGGCGGCGGCGATTCTCGGCCTTCCCGGTCGATTCTTGCGGCGAGGAAGTAGAGGAGAGCTAGGCGGAGCTTCCTGCGGTCTTCATTTGGCTCGGGAGCTCCTCAATCGACGGGGAGACGGCGGCGCAACTCGACGGCCATGGTGGCTCGGTGCGGCTCGTGGGGAGGAGGGAATGGAGGGGATGGGGCAGTGGAGTGGATAGGGCAAGCAGGTGGGGGCCTCGGGAGCTTGCTCTCCTGCAGGGAAGAGGGCAGAGGCGCGTCATGGTGCGGCATGGCCATGGCGAGCACGCACGCCTCGGTCGCTACAGGGAGGGAGATGACGAAAACGCAAAAACCCCCCTGCACAGTTTAATTCCATCACGAACAGGTCCTTTTCCCTTTTATGAAAATAGCAGCACCTTTCCACATTTAAATGAGGCTTTTACACTTTTTAGTAAAATTTGAGAAAAATCTGGTAGCCTCCCCATATAGTATAGAAGCATCACAAAAATTGGTGTTGCAAAAATAAAATGTTTGGACAACATTTGTTCATAGGGTTCGTTTATGGCATTTTGCCAAAATTTCGAATGTGATTCCTTTCTTATTTTTAGAGCCATTTCAAAATATTATTTTGGACTCGTGAAACTTCCTTGACAAAATAAGAGGTCAAGGTAATTTTCTTTGCAAGTTTGAGTGTCTTCCTTGTTGTGAACTTTGTTGGGACAAGTTTTGCATGTTGGTTTTCAACATAGCCAAGAATAATTTGTGTGTGGCTTAGCAATTTAAAAAGGATGCAATAATGCATGCATGCCATGATGCAAACGAGGACACAAAAGTGAAAATTTTACACAGGCTTTCAGGTTTTCAGCTTTGGACTGTTACAACTCTACCCTCCTTACAGGAATCTCGTCCCGAGATTCTAAGATTATGGAAAGAAGTTGGGATACTCTCACGAGACTAGACTCTCGTTCCCAAGTCGCTTCTTCCTCGGAATGGTGAGACCATTGAACTTGAGGAATTGGTAGTCTTGTTACGGGTCTTCCTTTCGGCTTCATCCAGACACGGATAGGATGCTCGCGATAAGTGAGATCTTCCTGGAGATCCAGCTCCTCATGATTGACCCCATGGATAGGATCTTTGAAACACGGCGAAGTTGAGAGACATGGAACACATCATGTACATTGGGAAAGATGACCGGTAACTCCAACTTATAAGAAAGATCTCCTCGCTTGGCCAGAACGGTGAAGGGCCAACATAGCGAGGGCCAATTTCCCTTTGATTCCGAAGCGGCGAACGCCACGAAGGGGAGAGACGCGGAGATAAGCTTTATCACCAATTTCATAGTGAATTTCCTGATGGTGCTTATCATAGTAGCTCTTTGCCTAGACTGAGCAATCTTCAGATTCTCCTTATGATTCTAACCTTCTCCTCAGCTTCATTGATAATATCTGGACCAAAGAGTGCCCTCTCTCCGGTTCAGACCAATTTAGAGGAGTGCGGCATTTTCTTCCATAGAGAACCTCAAATGGAGCCATGCCCAGACTAGCTTGATAGCTATTGTTGTAGGAGAATCCGCGAAAGGGAGATACTTTTCCCAATCCTTGCCAAAAGAGATTACACATGCCCTAAGCATGTCTTCCAAAACTTGGTTCACTCTTTCGGTCTGACCATCAGTTTGGGATGGAAAGCGGTGCTGAAGTTAAGACGAGTTCCCATAGCAGTTTGGAAACTAGTCCAAAACTTGGAGGTGAATAGGCTTCCACGATCAGAAATTATCTTCTTGGGAATGCCGTGAAGGACGACGATACGAGAGGTATACAGGTCTGCCAACTTGGCAGCTGTAATGTCCACGAACGGGGAGGAAGTGAGCCACTTTTGATAGTCGATCAATGATGACCCAATGGCATCATGTCCCTTTGGAGACTTCGGCAGACCAGTAATGAAGTCCATACCAATTTCATCCCATTTCCACTCGGGAATAGCAATAGGGTGAAGAGTGCCGGCAGGCCTTTGATGTTCAGCCTTTACCCGTCGACAGGTGTCGCATTCAGCAACATACCTAGCAATTTCCCGTTTCATACGGTCCACCAGAATTGTGGTCGAAGGTCTTGGTACATTTGGTACTACCGGGATGAATAGAGAGAGGAGATTCATGAGCTTCTTGGAGGATCAACTCCCTCAATTTTCGTTTCTTTGGCACTACCAAGCGGTCACCAAAATAAACAACTCCGGATTCATTGACAGAAAACATTTGGCCTTCCCGCTAGCAATGTTCTCCTTGATTTTAGAATACCCTTGTCACGCTTTGAGCATCCTTAATCTGGTCCACAAGAGTAGATTTGATCTCCAGATTTGCAAGGTAGCCGGAAGGAACAATTTCCAGGTTCAAACGGGCAAACTCTTCATAGAGGGCAGGTTGGGCCTCTTCAATCATCAGATTGTTGCAATAGGACTTCCGACTTAGCGCGTCAGCCACGACGTTTGCTTTGCCGGGTTGATAGTTCAGACTCACATTATAGTCCGTGATTAACTCCAACCAACGCCTTTGCCTGAGATTTAAATCCGGCTGGGTGAAGAGGTACTTCAGACTCTTGTGATCCGAGAAGATCTCGCAACGGTTACCAAACAGGTATGGTCTCCATTGCTTCAAAGCATAGACCACAGCGGCAAGTTCTAGATCATGAGTTGGGTAGTTGAGCTCATGCGGCTTAATTGGCGAGAAGCATAGCCACCACATGGCCATCTTGCATCAACACACAACCCAACCTTGTAGAGAGGCGTCACAGAAGACGACGAAATCCTTGCTTGTGTCCGGCAGGACAAGCACAGGAGCGGACGTGAGCTTGGCTTTCAGTGTTTGGAAACTCTCTTCAGCTTCGGCCGACCATACAAACTTTTTATCCTTCTTGAGAAGGTCAGTCAGCCTTGGCTATCTTGGAGAAACCTTCGATGAATCGGCGGTAGTAACCCGCCAATCCGAGAAAGCTACGAATGTCCTTGACTGACATTGGAGTTTTCCAATCCAGAATGGACTGAATCTTGTCAGGAATGACAGCCACACCAGCGGATATCACATGACCAAGGAAGAAAGATTATCCAACCAAAACTCACACTTGGAGAACTTGGCATAGAGGCGGTGTTCTCGAAGTCTTGTCAGAACCAAACGAAGATGTTCCTCATGCTCTTCATTGGTTTTGGAATAGATGAGGATGTCATCAATGTAAATGACGACAAACTTATCAAGATAATCCATGAAGATGGAGTTCATGAGCCTCATGAAAGTAGCTGGGCATTTGTGAGACCAAAGGACATGACGGTATACTCATATGAGCCATAACGAGTAACAAATGCCGTCTTTGGAATATCCTCCTTTCTGATTTTTATCTGATGGTAGCCTGACCTCAGATCCATCTTGGAGAATACCGTTGCACCAGCTAACTGATCCAACAGATCATTGATGCGAGGAATAGGATACTTGTTCTTGATTGTCACCGCATTCAACGGTCGATAGTCAGAGACTAGACGAGGCACGGTAGAATCCCTCTTCTTGACAAAGAGTACCGGACAACCCCAAGGTGAACTGCTAGGCTGGATGAACTCCTTAGCTAACAGCTGATCAATTTGCTCTTTCAACAGAGCCAACTCTTCCACCGGCATACGGTAGGGCTTCTTGGAAATTGGAGCGGTACCGGGAAGTAGCTCTATGACAAACTCCACACTTCGGTCAGGAGGCATGCCAGGCAACTCTTCCGGGAACACATCCGGGAAGTCACACACCACGTGTATGTCCTGGATTTCAGGAGGGGATTCGCCTTCCATAAAGCAAAGGAGAATCTCAGGTGAGCGGGGTACGATGGCGGACGGAGGTATTGATGTTGCAGGCCAATACTTCACAATGTCACCGGAAGGAGCGGTCACAGTAATGGTCTTGGCAGCACAGTCGAGATTAGCCTGGTATTTGCTAGCCAGTTCATGCCCAGTATGACATCAATGCCTTTGGACTTCAGAGCTACCAAGGCATAAGGAAAAGACAAGGAACCTATATTAATCTGGACCTCAGGAGTAACCCCATCGGTTTGCCATTTGGAACCAGGAGTAGCGATCACCAAGGACGGCTCATTTTCTCGAACGGTATTTGTGCTCTTTTGCAAAGCTATGGATATGAATGAATGCGATGCTCCAGAGTCAAACAAAACTGTAGCTGTATTGCCGTTGATTCGTAACTCACCCATAAGAACGCCGGGGTCTCTTCAGCTTCTTCAACAGAGACGTGGTTCAGGCGACCACGCACAATAGGTCCAGCCTTGCCAGTTGGAGTGGCAGGGGCTCGTGCAGGAGTTATCGCGAGAGGTGCCTTCTGGGGGCACTCCCTGGAGTAGTGACCAGCCTGGCCACAGGTGTAGCAAGTGACTCCAGGTGGAGCAGGTAGCATAGGACGGTACCCACTTCCGCCTACCCAAGTGTCGAAGTAGTGGGGCGCGGAGGAGGTGGCCTATATCCTGCTCTCGGCATGAATGGAGCACGAGGTACGGCGCTGTAGGGAACAAACACCCTGCGCTTCTTGCTCTCAGAACCCGAGGAACTCTGGTGGTCCCCATGTGCGGGCCTCTTGGAAGCTTCAAGTTCCTTTCTTCCTTGCTCAAGAGTGAAAGCCTGGTTGAACAGCTCCTGATAGGTCTGGAACCTGAAGGGCAATAGCTCATAGCGGAGCTGCGGAGTCAGACCCTTGCGGAACAGCTCTTGCTTGTCAGCATCATTGGTCACGTCCCTTGGGGCGTAACGAGAGATGGTTGAACTCACGACCATAAGTGCGGAGGTCCATCCGTCCCTGTTGCAAATCCAGGAACTCCCTCCTCTTCAAGTCCATGATCGGCTGGGGAATGTACTCCGCACGGAAGGCAGTGCGGAATCAGCCCAGTGAAGACATGGTTGGCTGGAAACAAAGCCACATGGCTTTCCCACCAACAGCCAGCAGCACCAACCAAGAGATAGGTGGCAAAGTTGACTTGCTCAGCCAATGGACATGAGCGCGGAGAACTTGCGCTCCAAAGCACGAAGCCAATCATCAGCTTCCAGTGGCTCCTTAGCATCAGCAAAGTGGGTGGCTGGAGCGCAGGAACTCGGTGAGAGTGTTGCACTCGTTCCTCCGTGCATTCTGCTGCACCAACTGTTCAGCAAGCGCTCATTGCGCCCACGGTTCTCCTCAATGGCCATCAAGACCTCAGCCATCGAGGGTGGTGGCGGCAGATCATCCTCATCATCATTGTGGTTACCGCGACCACCACGGCCTCCACGACCTCCTCGAGCCATTCTGGAGATTTGACAATGACACGCTCTCCTCGAATGCTCTTCACAAGTACACAGACTAGGGACGATAATACTTTGCGAGAAGGAAAACAACAAGATAGAACTTGGGTCAAAGATCAGCATCATGTGCTACTAGTGAGAGTTAAGAAATCACAACTTAACACACTCTAGTTGACACAATCCGGGACCTTATGTTCAAGTCCGTGGGTTAAAACCCAAAGAAAGGATCAAAAGATTGACTCGGTAGAAACATCTGAGTTGATTTGGGATTGCAACGCAGCGGGAGCAACGTGACACATAACACTAAAGGTCGAACCCACCCCGTTTCTAATCATTTTGAAGTAACAGGTGAGAAGTAAAACCTTTAATCAAATCGAGGTAAGATTGCTCCGAGATTAGAGGGTAACCAGATAAGGAGTAAAAAGAATCCTAAGATGGTTTTCACAACTCATTTTTAGGTTAAAAATATTTTCACAAACACTAGACTCAACATCGACCAGTAGAAGGGTTTCCTACAGGCAGTACTGCTCTGATACCAACTTGTGGCGCCCCGACCCGACTGTATACAGTGATGCTGTGTGTCACCGGTTAAGCGATACAACCGGAGGTTACGGGTTTACCAATCCCCGGCCAAAACCTTTGGCAGGCGTTGCTCGGAATGGATCATCGGCAACGCAACACCCCGATTGATGCCTTAACACAGGCACAACCCTCAAGTATAATAGAGAGATCAAGACTTGTGGAACAACTGGCACATCACAGACTCTACGACACAAATCATATAGTTCAACTCTTATAATAGAGAAAGATAGCAAATGACAACCAGAGGTCACAGACCCAACATTACATCAAGCGGAAGCGAAATAGGTTGTTCTAAACAACAAGAACCAAATATGGCCTAAGAGGCCTACAGATAAACATCACAACGCCAGCTGTTCCAGGATGTCCCAAGCTGCCACCTGGGAACCCCAGACTACTCGTCGACGTCCACAAAGAACCCACCTTCGAGGTCGGTGAAGTCCTCTCTGAAAAAACAAACGACGTTGAGTTCGACGAACTCGCAAGATTAAGAGCTAATATATGCTCGATGAGGCTTTCAAGGTTTATGGTTTTGCATAAAGCTGATTTTATTTATGAAAACATAACTCAAAGGCATCGACTATTCAGAGTATTTTAAAAGAGGTAAGAAGTACTCTTTCTTTCATCACCTTTCTCATCACCATCAACCTCAACCATGTACCTGTTCATCAAAGGCACCTCCCCGAATCACCCTCGAGGAAGCTCACCTTGCATTGTGAGTGGTACCTCTAGTACCCAGTTTTTAATCATTCCGTTAAAGTTATTCTATGATCTTACCTTCACTTCCCAAGTTCGTCCATAACCGCGGACACGGCTTTTCGAAAAGATTTAACCCTGCAGGGGTGTACAAATGTTTGCCACGCGTACCGTCCGGCCCATTACCTGATCATTAGCTCTCTTCCTTGGAAAGCCGGCTGGGTGGGAGCGGTGTCGACTTCTCCCTCGTTAAGGACTTTCCAGGATCATCAGTGGCGGTAGGACTGCCAGGATCACAACACCCCGCCCCACGGCCACTCATTTTCCTAACACCACCATCCTCATCCATTCTCAGCCACCAACTCACGCACGCGCAAATGGAAGCCCGAACTAGAGGACCCTGGCTAGCCCCGCTCGAGTTATTTAGTCTATGAGGGTTCCTGCAAATGCATAGGCCTCACGCATGGTTGCACGCTCAGTCTTGGTTCAAGAGGTATAGAACTCGCACCTAGGCGGCGAGAACGAGACAAAACACCACAACCACAGTGGCCTCTCATCCCCACCTTTAAGCATTTTATTATCCGTCACCACAATTTCCTCCACCATCAACCATTTCTCTCATCACCTGTTTCCAACACAAACCATCCACCATATAGCTATGCAATTAACTAAGCATGGCTAAGCGACAACATAGCATAGTAAGTATCTCAGGCCAACAATACAAACCTATGGATAATAGGAGGGAAAACAGGTATTGGCATCGGAAACTTAATGCAACTATAGGATACTCTAATCCAATAAAATTGACATTTGGAACCGCATGCAATATTATAGTGGAGAAAATATTTGCGGAAAATAGGACAAGATATGCTCAGAGGGGGATTACGCTTGCCTTGTTGAGCGGAGTAGTCAAACTGCTCGCGGAGTAATGAGGCTCAACTCCGGACTCATGATCTACCGGAGAGCAAACAACACCGGAAAGCAGAAACAACAATCAACACATGGCAATTGTGCAAAGCATACAAGAAAATGATGATATGACATTTTAATTGCATTGGACTTAATTTAGCAAGGTCTACCAACTTACCCGAGGTACGGGAATTAATTTAGTCAACAGGAGAGAAATTAGCTACACCGCGTTTTTAATGTTTTCCGGTGCTCTAAAATGAGGGAAGCATGCATGAAATGATGTCACTGGTTAAACCATAACTTTGGAGGCATTTTGGTATATTACACTAATTTTAAAATGCACCGATAAAAGTTATTAACTTTATAATTTCCTGAATTAGATAAGTTCTTTTAATATTTTCGTTCCTCTTTTAATTATCTCCTGGTTAACACTTAAATTCAACACAAACCACTATTTGAAACCAAAATAGAAGAAGGAAATAAAATTAGGCGGGAGAATTATTTCTGTACTGCACAAAATCAGAATTTCCGATTTAATTTGGAATCGGAATATCCGAGTTCACTGTACATCCAAAATTTTGGCTAAGGAAAGTAGAACGACCGGTATTGGAGAAGATCGGAAAATCCGAAATTTGCTACTCGGAAAATCCGATCGATGCAGAAGTATCGAAAAATCGACTAAGGACCAAAATCTTCCCGCACTGGACTGGCTCGGATTATCCGAGTTCATCTTCTTCGGACAATCCGAGAGCAAGGAGATGCACGGCGACGCGTAGTGGCGTGAACGCAAGGGCGGCGAAGGATGCGACGGCGGCGCGCAGCACCGAGACGAGGGAAAGGAACAGGGGGCGAAGGAGGTGGGTGTGCTCACCCTGAGCACGTAGGCATCGGCGGTGAGGCTGGGGAAGCGGCTTCGGCAGCGAATCGCTCCCGGCGACCCGTGTACGGCGGCGGAGGAAAACGAGGACGGCGGCGGCGATTCTCGGCCTTCCCGGTCGATTCTTGCGGCGAGGAAGTAGAGGAGAGCTAGGCGGAGCTTCCTGCGGTCTTCATTTGGCTCGGGAGCTCCTCAATCGACAGGGAGACGGCGGCGCAACTCGACGGCCATGGCGGCTCGGTGCGGCTCGTGGGGAGGAGGGAATGGAGGGGACGGGGCAGTGGAGTGGATAGGGCAAGCAGGTGGGGGCCTCGGGAGCTTGCTCTCCTGCAGGGAAGAGGGCAGAGGGGGCCCCGTGCAGTGCGTGCACGCGAGCAAGGCGCGTCATGGTGCGGCATGGCCATGGCGAGCACGCACGCCTCGGTCGCTACAGGGAGGGAGATGACGAAAATGCAAAAACCCCCCTGCACAGTTTAATTCCATCACGAACAGGTCCTTTTCCCTTTTATGAAAATAGCAGCACCTTTCCACATTTAAATGAGGCTTTTACACTTTTTAGTAAAATTTGAGAAAAATCTGGTAGCCTCCCCATATAGTATAGAAGCATCACAAAAATTGGTGTTGCAAAAATAAAATGTTTGGACAACATTTGTTCATAGGGTTCGTTTATGGCATTTTGCCAAAATTTCGAATGTGATTCCTTTCTTATTTTTAGAGCCATTTCAAAATATTATTTTGGACTCGTGAAACTTCCTTGACAAAATAAGAGGTCAAGGTAATTTTCTTTGCAAGTTTGAGTGTCTTCCTTGTTGTGAACTTTGTTGGGACAAGTTTTGCATGTTGGTTTTCAACATAGCCAAGAATAATTTGTGTGTGGCTTAGCAATTTAAAAAGGATGCAATAATGCATGCATGCCATGATGCAAACGAGGACACAAAAGTGAAAATTTTACACAGGCTTTCAGGTTTTCAGCTTTGGGCTGTTACAAAGGTTATGTTAAGAACATATGCTAAATTCAGAATCAATCATGGTTCTGTCATATACAGAACCTGCTAAATCACTCTCTAGCACATATGTTTAACAAGCTTGGGTGTAGAGCAGATAAAGCTACAGAAGAGTCTGATCTTGCTCCAAGGTTCAACCGTCTCTTCTGGACTGCACCTTGTGGTTCTACCTTCTCCTCCTTGTTGCTTGACTTCTCCTAAGTTTTAATGGCTTGTGGTGGATGGTTTAGGTAATCTCCATGATTGGCTTGTGGTTTGTGGTTGTTCTTGGTGAAGAACAGATGGAATTGGTGTTGCTGGATGTGTTGTGCTTGTGAATATGTGTGATTTGTGTTTGCTGAAATTTTTATGAGTTGGGGCTTCGAACTGGTGCTGATTATATACTGTTTTGATGTTTCATGTGCTTGTGACACCAGGATAATTGGCTTGTGATGATTCACCTGCTTGCAGTGGCCCTTCCTTGCCTCGAGCTGCCTATTTGGACTACTTTTACTTTTCTTTTAACACTGAAGATAAGCTTCAGCTGTTGCTGCTCAGTTCATCCCCTTTGGTGATAAAACTTGAGTTACAGCCGAGTCATTGATCCTATCTTGATCTAGATATTTTGCTAGTTTGCTTGGATGTGAAGTATTTGATTAGTGAATGTCGGTTTGAGATGATTTACTCAAGTGTATGTGTAATTAAGCTAGTCATTAGCTTAATAAGTGGGAATTAGGATCCATTTATCAATTAATGGCAAATGTGATACCATTAAGTTGCCTTTGCTTTTATTTGCTTCATGGTTTTAATTGTGGAGATGTGAATTCGTGAGTTGCTTTGCTTAAATGATCATGAGATCAAAATGCTCAATTAGCACTTGTTGCCTTCGATGTTTGTTGCCTGAAGATGATTTCTATTAAGTGATATGCTTAAGCCTTTGCCCCTAATGTTGCCTTCGGTTTCAATGAGCATGATCAACAGATCAGTCCCTTTGTTGCGTCAGGATTTTATTTGCATTCTCCACACTAGTCTAACCAAACCATAGTTTTGGTTAGGCTGAAAACCAGGTTTCATATATTAACATGCCAGCACCAAATGGTGTTGGCAACATTTTGAATACTAACCCAGATTTCTTCTTATTTGTGTTGTTTGTTTTGCAGGGTGAAGATCCTCTGGATAACCAGAAGTGGAATTTTAGTTTTAGGATTTTTATTTCTCTTTTTTGTAAGATTCACACTTGTGGTAATAATGTAGTTGCACATCTGGTTGTAATGGACAGATTGTATTATTTGATTTGCTTGAAATGTAATGATATGCTCTTGTAAAGAAAATGGATTCAAATATGTATTGCTGCAATTAAATTTGTACTTGTTGAAGAAGAGATGATCATGTATTTGTAAATCATTTGAATGTTTGAAATTATGTGTAAATATATCTTGTGTTGATATCATTTGGATTGATTCATTCCTTTTTGTTATGAATTATATATCTGATGTTGTTGAAATATATTTTGTGTGTGTATAAGATTGGATAAGATATAGAATTGTGTTGAATTTAAGAACTTATAAATAGGTCATGTCAAAATTTGTATGTCCCTTTTGAAAAGGTAGGGTTTTGAAAATAAGTCATAGGGTATATCGACACCTCTCGACTAACTGTCACTGTCTGACTCCCAGACCCTCGACACTCGTCTGATATCGACCCTCGATACTTTTAGCACAAAAGCACGAAAATTTTCCAGTTTTCACCAAAAGATGCATGAATGCACAAATGCAGTTCCTATTTCTACCCTCTCGAGTCCTATAACTGCGGGGTATTGCAATTCAACATAGTCAAATTTGAAAATGACCAGTAGCAAAAGATTCTACATGTCCAGGGCTTAAGTTTGATATAAAGTTCGTCAAATTTGGACAATTAAATCAATAGAATAAAGAAATTAGAAAAATGAAAATAAACCCTAAACATAAGTTTTGAGTCAAATGACCAAGAAATGAACATTCCCGTGACATAGTTTGTGATAATGTGCCCATATTTTGTTTGAAATTCAAATTATATAAAAACACTAAAAAATGCATTTTGTTTGAATTTTTTGATGATATGGATTTAAATCTATGTCAAATTTACTCAAATCATCTATTTGAAATTTGAATACATTTAACATAGTCAAATTTGAAAATAACCAGTAGCAAAAGATTCTACATGTCCAAGGCTTAAGTTTGATATAAAGTTTGTCAAATTTAGACAATTAAATCAATAGAATGAAGAAATCAGGAAAATGAATAAAGAAAAAAGAAATTCCAAAAAAAAAACCTTTTGTACCGGTTGCAACCACTAACCGGTACTAAAGGTTGGCTTCGCGCGCGCGAATTTAAAGCGGCCGAAAAAGACCTTTTGTACCGGTTGCAGGCACCAACCGGAACTAAAGGTGGTCTTTTGTACCGGTTGGTGGCTGCAACGGTACTAAAGGCTAGAGTATATAATCTCGGCCACCGGTTGGTGCCTGCAACCGGTACTAAAGGCCTGGAGTATATAAACTCGGCCGTTTTCTTTCTTCTCCAGTTCTCCAAATACAATCTCTCACGCCTCTCCGTCTCTTGCGCCCCCGACGCCGCCCCGGCCCCACGTCATCGATGCCGCCGCCGCGCCACCGACGCCACCGTCGCGCGCCCCCGACGCCACCCCACGGCGTCACTGCTCTGCCGCCGCGCTCCCGATCGCCGCCCCCACGCCTCCGTCTCGCGCCCCCGACGCCGCCGCGGCCCCCACGCCGTCGACGCGTCGTGCTGCTCCGCAGCCCTGCCCCCGACGCGGCCCACACCGTCGCGCGCACCCCCACCCCTGCCCCGACGCCGCCCTTGCCGTCCCCTGCCGATCCCCGTCGTCGCCGCTACGTATGGTTAGCATTTCGCATTTTTCAATTACATGTTAGCAAAATATTAAATTTGATGTTAGCAAAATATTAGATGTTAGCATTTTTGCATTTTGCAAAATATTAGATGCTAGCAAAATATTAAATATTAGATGTTAGCATTTTTGCATTTTACAAAATATTAGATGTTAGCAAAATATTAAATATTAGATGTTAGCAAAATATTAGATGTTAGCAAAATATTAGATGTTAGATGTTAGCATTTTTGCAATTTGCAAAATATTAGATGTTAGCAAAATATTAAGTATTAGATGTTAGCAAAATATTAGATGTTAGCAAAATTCATAGTAGAAATTTTTTGTTAGTGTTAGAATTTGTAGTGTTAATAGTTAGTAATAGAATTATCATAGTACAAAAAATTTGGGCAATGTAAATTTGTTAAAACTTAGGGAAAATTTTGGATTGCTATTAGCTAGGAATTTTGAAATTGCTATTAGCTATGAATTTTAAATTGCTATTAGCTATTATTTTAGACATTGCTATATTAGAAATTGTAGGATATTGTTCATTGCATTGTATCAATTTTTGTGTATAAGAAATTTAAATTTGCTAAGTACTTTGTAAATTGCAGTGACATTGAGCTATGGACGGCCCCTTCATCAGAGACGAGCAGAATGAAGAGCGAATGGCAGAAATTATATTTGGGAAGACCCTTAGAGTAAATTCGGACGGAGAAGATTCCGGTGGAGAAGACGATGATTTCAGCGAAAAATGTTTGAACGACTCCGGTGAGGGACTTGAGATAGAAGAAATAAGAGACGATGACGAAGTGCCCTTAGCAAACTCCGGCGAGGTATATATATTAAGTCTCTATTGATCACTAGATGCATTAATTGATTTATATTGCACTTATTAACGAATCATTTTTCTTTTAGCCCTCCGGATCTAAGCCTCGAACTCCGCCAAAGACGAAACGAGGCCCGAACCAAAGGATAAAGCTGCCAGATGGTGCAAAGTTGTCGATCGACGTAGTTGCTGATGATGGCAAACCGCTGAAACCCGAAGGCAACTTCCGTAGATATGTAGGTCAATGCGGAGTTCTTGTTAGGGACATGATCCCGATCACCATTGCAGAATGGAATAAGCCGAAGAAAGCCAACGTTGGAGCAAGTTATGTCGAGCAAAGAATTAAAGATTTGCTTTGGGACAAGCTCTTGACATATTTCAGCCTACCAGAAGGTCTCCCAGAGAAGAAGAAGGAGAAAGTCAAGGAGTGGACTCTTAAGAAGATGGCCACGCAATTCAACTGTTGGAAGAAAACATTGTGGAAAAAATATGAGAAAGTAACTCCAGATTTCACTGGACATCTAGAGAAGATAAAAGATGCGTGGACCGCATTTGTGGCGTATAAGAAATCGGACACCGCTGTGGCCCGATCGGCCAAAAATAAGTTGAATGCTGAGAAGAAGAAATATCACCATACTTTGGGGTCTGGTGGCTACAAGACTGCCGTGCCTAAGTGGGAAGCCTTTGAAAACGAACTACATGAAAAAGGGATCACTCCACAAACAGATGACTGGCCCGAGAGGTCCAAGTTATGGTTGTTCGCGCATGGGGCAGGGTTGGACCCAGACACAGGGCTGATTGTTGCCAAGGGAAAATGGAAGAAAAGAATTACAAGAGTCGTAAAAAAACTAGAGGACGCAAAAGACCTAGTCCGAAAGGGAAAATTTGTTCCCGATAGAGAAGACGACGAGCTGACACTCGCCCTCGGGAATCCTGAACACTGGAGACGATGTCGGGGCAGAGGAGCCGGGGTTAATTGGAATCAAGGGTTTCCGGCGGACGTTGCAACTTATAGAAGCCGTTCCAGAAATAAGAAGAGGGGGTTGGACCGGTTAACGGAATTAGAACGCCAGGTGCAGCGGCAGCAGGAGCAACTGGACTCAATTACCCAGCAAAGGGCATCTCAGCTGCTGCTAGAAGATCTTGCAGTCCATGCCTGCCCATCTCAGCGGAAAAGCAGCATGGGTTCCACGCAGCTAGAAGATCCTGCAGTCGAACGATATCACAGAGAAGACAAATTGTCAGCTACATATGCCAATGAAGAACATTAGTTGTCCGGTGGTGGATGGCTATGCTTTACCAAATCAATCTGGAGCAATCTTCCATTTTGGCCAGATTCCAGCTGGCTATGCTCATGTCGGGGTGACAAAAGTTATGCCGGGATTCCAGACAATGGATCTTGACATTCTTGGAGGTGACGACGAGAAGACACTGGGAGAAGTCGAGCTTGGTATCGTTCTATGGAAGAAGAAATATATTGTGTTTCCATACTCGGCGCCAAGGCCACCGACTCCTCTGAGTAGAAATCCACCACCTCAAAGTCCACCCGCCCTCCCCGATGATTGGGAGCCCACCGCGAGTCCATCGCCCGTGCCGTCCCATCAGCCGACTGATGCGCCCACTAGTAATTTGATAAAGCGGAAGCTGTTCACGTCAACTGGTACTATGCTCAGGAAAGACAGGTCCCCCGTCAAGAAACGTCCAAAAATACCCAAGAAAGTCAAGACTCCTGAGAAGTTAGCTTGCGAGAAGAGTATGGAGGAATTAGAAGAGAGCTCGCGTGCCACGGTGAAAGCATTTTTTGCACACAAAAAACAGGAAAGACAGGACCCCGTAAAGGAACTTCTGGAGAATATACCAAGGGAGACACTTGATCGCACCATTGACAACTTATATATCCCTCCAGTGAGGCCCCTTGCAGACTATGAGCGTTGTATTGACAAGCAACATAGCTCACAGATGGAGGAAAAGAAATGCGGGAAAAAAGTTCCCGGCTCGGAAAACAAAACGTACAATCGATCGCCCCGCTCATTGTGCCTTCTGATAAGGCGGCTCTCTACAACGACAATATTGTTGCTCAGCAAATCTATGGCGATACAGGTTACGCCATTGCTGAGGTGGCATATAAATATGTTTCCGGGGAGCCTCTGGTCAAAGATCCGAATGCTCTAACAACACAGTTATGAAAATTGCATAACTGGTACATGACCGCCGCAAAAGAAGGGAGATTCTATTTCATGGCGGGAGTTAAGGAATAACACTACTTCCGAGAATATGCTGTGCAGGTTGAGTTCTCCGAACTTTTTCAGATGTACAATCAACATGCCCTCGACAAATCTATCATCAGCTGCTATTGTCTGTAAGTGATTTATTTGTGTAATTTAATTCTTTAGTTAAGCTCGTTCATTGCCTGTAATTATCGTCACGACATTCTTTTGTACGCTATTATGCAGAATGAAGATTCGTGAATGCAGACTGAGAGGAATCTGGGACATTGGGTTCATTGACCCGGATAAAGTTCATGAAGTCACCGTAGAACAGTATGCCCAGGACACAGAGGACGTTTTGCTAACGTTTTTAAAGCGACAAAGTACCAGAAAATAAATATTTCTTCCTTACAACTTCAAGTGAGTGTTACTGTCTTGTACACATTCTATTCTGCTTTCCTGATATTAAGTGTAATTAATGAGTTCTGAATAACTGCGTATATAAACATGCGCAGGTTTCACTTCATTCTGCTAATCATTAGAACTGATCTTGAAGAAGTTGAAGTCTGGGACTCATTAAGGAGAGATCAAGATGAATACAAAAGTGTGCGTATATTGCTCAAGAGGTAATTTCAATCACACTATATCGGCCTCTTTCGTTCATTTCCTGATATCAAAGTAAGTAATAACTCCTCAATTCATTTTCTTTGCCGGGCAGGGTTTGGAGAAAGTTCATCGCGGAAGAACGTGATGAATGGAAAGATAAGCTGGAGTTTAAGGCTAACAACGTAAGTAGTACTACGTACCTAGGTCCGCGTATCTCTCTAATTCGAGTTTCAATACCATTATCATTCTCTTGATTATTATTTGATTGAATTCTATTCTCGTATAGTGGCGCCTACGACAACCATAGGGGACGGATTTATGTGGATACTACGTTTGCGAGTACATTCACATGAAGGTTAATGAGACAGTCAATAGTCGAAGAAATTAAGAGGTACGTAAACATCATTCACAAATTTATTTTGCTACCATCAATTGTATTTAGTTTCCTTCATAATTGATTTGATCTCCTTCTTTTAAAGATGGCAAGGAAGCGGAAACAGCTCCTACCAGAAAACCGCGTAAAAGCAATTGTGGAGAAATTGGCGGCATTTTTCCTTACGCATGTCATACCTGAATCCGAAGAATTCCACTATACGAAAAATAGACTCCCTCCATGTACTTGCAGTGATCTCCATGTAATGAGTACTTTATATGTGTACATATACATACCAAGTTGTATGTGTGTTATGTGATCTTCACGTGTGTGAAAACTTTTTTTTTGTGCATCGACGTGATCTCCTCCGAAACCCTAAACCCTGAAAAATAAGCGAAAAGAAAAAAAGCAGAAACCCTAAACCCTGAAAAATAAGCAAAAAGAAAAAAAGCAGAAACCTTTAGTCCCGGTTGGTGTTACCAACCGGGACCAAAGGTCCTGCGCCCGCGCGCGCAGCTCCGCCTACGTGGAGGCCTTTAACACCGGTTCGTGGACTACCGGGACTAAAGGATGGGGGGCTTTAGTCCCAATTTAATTGTCCCGGTTGCACAACCGGTATTAAAGGCCCTCTGGAACCGGTATTGAAGCCCTTTTTCTACTAGTGATATAAGAGGGAAATATTTATCCGGAGTATTTTGTCTGCGGACACTGGTGTCCCGGATCATATAAAAGTGTTTTATATGATAAGTAATTAATTTGGGGAATATTTTGTAAAAGGAAATATTCAAATAAGAATTTATTAGACAAAATATTAATTAATTAAATATTAATTTATTTAATTAATAAATAATTATTGGAAAATATTAAAATTGGATTTTGGAGCCCACCACCAAGGGGGCTACCAAGTGGGCCCATGGGACCCACAAGGTAGCCGCACCCCTGCATGGGGCGGGTGGGCCCCAAGCCCAAGGCGCTAGAGGGGGGAGCCTCCCCCCTCACCAAAACCCTAATGGGCTTAGGGCCCATGGGGATGGCGGTTGGGGAGGGGGAGTTGGAGGAGGACTCCTCCTCCCTAGGGCCGGCGCAACACTTGGGGGAGGTTTTGCCTCCTCCCCAAGTCTCCCTACCCATTGGCCTCCTATATAAACCCCCACCCCTCTCCTTTGGAGATACACAAGTTAGATCTCGTCTAGCTGGATTAGAGGGGTTCCTCTCTCCAATTAGATCCAGATCTAATGTCTAATCTCTCTCTCCCTCTTTCTCATGTGTTGAGATCTCCACCTTCATATACACCAGCGGTGAGTGCTTCAAGTGTGGACGGCTAAGCCCTGCTGGACTAGATCAGATGTATGTGTGCGAAACTCAGAGGGCTGATCCGTTGAGAAACGGTTGACCCTATCTCACTCTGTTGGATCAAGGCGGGACCCGAGGAATCTGCGATATTCTCTCGGCTAGGCTTCCACAAGCTTCATGAACGTCGTCATCGACATCTCTTCCGCTTCAACGGTGTCGGTAACAACTTTCAGTTAGATCAAAAATGCATGTCTTGTCACTTGTATCTTCGTAGTAGATCTTGGCTGTTGCGCTGTAGTGGCGAAATTTTTGTTTTTCATGCACGCAACCCAATAGTTACCTGTGGCGCACACTTTTTTTTGGCGCCACAGATAATCTCTCTCTTACCCTGGCCGTCTGGAAAAAGTTACCTATGGCGCACCGAATAATTTGTGCGCCACATGTAAAAACTTACCTGTGGCGCCCAAAAAAAGTGTGCGCCATAGGTAACATTTCACCTATAAGCTTTTTTTCTACTAGTGCCTAATAAGAAGTTTAAACCTACGATGCACACCGTTTAGCTAATTGCTGAAAATATTCGCAACGCTACGTGGGGGAAATAAGGTAGAACCTATCTGGATGGCTGACCATATAGATCTAGCAAACTCACAATGGAAGAATAAATGTTTAATAGTCTTATCATGATGACAAAAGACACAATTTTTACTTCCGTGCCAATTGCATTTGGCAAGGTTATCCTTTGTAAGAATTATTCCTCGACGAAGATACAACACAAATACCTTAGTTTTTAGTGGGATCTCCATCTTCCAAATTTTCTTATTACTATCAACTGGTACATCCGGATGGATTAACACTTTGTACATAGAATCCACCGAGAATTTCCCATTCTTGTTAAGATTCCAATGAAATTTATCTGAAACTTGCGACAGCTGGACCGAGTCCAGCCGCTGCAGCAACGCATTCTAAGATGCTTGCCTAGGACCAAATAAACTTCTTCTGGACGAAGCATTTGGTGGGGAAGTTCCCATCACCTTAGCGATTGTATCGCTTTTGTGTCACACAATATTGTACAAGATCGGGTATTGTTCTCGGAGCGTGGCATGACCCAGCCATTTATCCTCCCAGAATCTAATTTCCAATCCATCCTTTATAGAAAAGGGCCCATGTGGGAAGAAGAACTTTTTCGTATACATTAGGCCTGCCAGAAGTGTGAATCACCAGGTTTCCAAAGAACCTGAGATAACGCTTGAGGGGCCATATACTTCCTTTTCAGGAGGGTTTGCCAAACTCCATCTTCAGTAAGAAGTTTGGAGATCCATTTACCCAGCAAGGCTCTATTCTTAACCTCAAGGTCATGAACACCGAGCCCTCCTTGGTCTTTTGGCCGGCAAACCACACTCCATTTAGTCAGTCGATATTTTCTTTTCTCGCTATCAACTTGCCAAAAGAATCTTGATCGAAAGTAATCCAACCGTTTTAAGAATCCTTTGGGAAGTTGGAATAAAGAAATCATATACATTACCATGTTGGTTAGTATCGAGTTTATGAGAACCAATCTTCCACCCAAGGATAAAAGCTTGTCTTTCCAGCTATTTAAACGGATTTGAATTCTCTCTTCTACCAATTTACATTCACTATTTGTGAGCCTCCGATAGTGGATCGGAATACCCAAATAGTTGATAGGGAACTGGCCTTTCCCGTAGCCGAATAAATCAGCATACAAGGAGACATCATCTTGAGTCTCACCAAACAAAACAATTCACTTTTATGAAAGTTTATTTTTAAACCCGATAATTACTCGAATGCTGACAGAATTAACTTGAGGTTTCGAGCTTTTTCGATGTCATGTTACATAAATAGAATTGTGTCGTCGACAGATTGAAGAATGGATAGACCACCATCAACAAGATGAGGTATCACACCTTCAATTTGGCCGACAGACTTAGCGCGTTCAATTAAGATAGCCAACATATCAGGCACTATATTAAATAGTATTTGCGACAGCGGGTCCCCTTGCCTAAGGCCTTTTTTTGGTCTTACCAATGTCATCATTGATTCTAATGGTTACACTTCCTCCCAAAACAAAGCTATGGATTAACGCACGCCACTCATCAGAAAAACCTTTAATTCTGAGGGTCTGTTGAAGGAAAGACCATTTAACTTTGCCGTAAGCTTTCTCAAAATCAACTTTCAGAATTACCACATTCAGCCTTTTCCAATGTAGTCCGTGAACCGTTTCATGTAAGATTACCACCCCATCCAGGATGTTGTGTCCTTATATAAAATTGAGACGGACAAACCACATGGTCTGCCACACTCTCTAGGCAAATCGTAGCGAGTACAATACGTGGTAGTACGCTAGTGCATGCAGATTGCTGTAGTGATTACCTGCTGGTGCTGATGAGTTGATCTGTATCAAATATTTCCTGGGCAGGGGCTGAATAGTACGTGCTTGTGGCCGGCGTGCTAATTAACCATGTACATAGGGCAAATGATGAGAATATGGGAACGGGAGGCGAATAAGGGAATATGAACATTTCTCCTATAGGAATAATCTCAACTAGCGCTAGTCACACTGCACCTAGTCAAGCTCTGCTCCCAAGTTTTCGTTAGTCAAAGGGAAGGACTCATTAATCTGATCACGTAAGACGTAACCCGGCGTTAAGTCTACGTACACCATATGTGAAGAAAACTTCAAATTAGCATTGATGCTTAAACCTTGACCTTTTGACACCAGGATAGACGACCTGTGTGTAACTGTGTCTGTGTACCACTGATCCAGTGGTGCCTTGCGGTTTAGGTAACTGGACCTTAATTACTGCATGCGTCCCTGGTCTTGCATGTTGAAATTTACTCCGTAGTACCGATCCACTGGAGTACTACTACACTTTTTTCTTTGCCCCGACATGAGTACTAACCCTTGACACAAAAGTAATCTCCATCACACTAATTTGCTTACGTATCTTGCAAGCCATCCTCGATCAGTAAACTAAGTACCCACCGATAATTGGTGTGGGCGTTAACCGCATGCGCTTTGTTTCCACACTTGTCGCTTTTGCAATCGTACTACTTAGTTAATTAGAGCTCGATCGAACCACGCATCCTACTACTACATGTAAAAGAGAAACGGTCTTGTAGACTTCATGGGTTGAGAGAGAAAGGGTAGAAAGTCAAGGCCCGTGACCTAAAAATTGAGTTCTCGGTGTACCGTCGACAACTGCTTTCACAATAATAATTTGAAATAATTTGAACCTCAAGGTCGTGGGATTGCACCAAAATACAAAACTATTATTTTGTCTATATTTTTTTTTGGATTATTGTCATCTTCATCTACATCATGTCGGTGAGCTTGTTGCGAGTTGGATCATTATTCCCGCTTTTCGCCACTCAATCACTAACTGATTATCATTGTTATGAAACAACATCATGTTTCCAGACAATACTGAAAATTACACTAAAATGTAGCATTTTCTTCCACGAAAGCTTCATTCGTCGTCTAGCTTTAATGAAACCTTCAATTATATCACAGCGAAACGAATTATGCATCAATGCTATTTTTATTCAAAAGTGACATACTTAAGCTAGCATCAGTAATCACAAATCTTTCTGACAAATTATTACGATTAAAGCATCCCGACCGTCTGTCTTACTTGACCTATAGTTATTTTCAGGTTACGATGGGTCTAGACAAAAGTCTAGTGTTTTTGGAGACGGGATTTTGACTCCTAGATGCATTTGCTCCTAGGGGAAACTATAAAGCCACTTAAACTATACTATTCTTCTACTATCTATCTATTTTGGATTATTATCATCTACATCAAGTCGGTCAGTTTGCTTTCACATCTTCTTGCGAGTTCAGACATTATTCTCGCTCTTCACCACTCAATCACCAACTATTTATTGTTGTTATCTAACAACAACATATTTTCAGGCAATACTGAAAATTACACTAGGAAGCCACGGAGAAACAAGAAATGTAGGTAAATGACCTTTTCTTCCATGAAAGCTTCATCCGTCGTCTAGTATTTTATAAAATGAAACCTTCAATTATATCACAGCGAAACGAATTATGCATCAAAGCTATTTTTAGTCTTAACCGATACATTGAAGCCAACATTATCACAAAGATTGACTTCATCAACATATTTTTATGATTAAAGCATTCCGACCCTCTGTCTTACATAACCTATAGTCATGCTCTGGGTACGATGGGTCTTGATAAGGGTGTGGTGTTTGGAGACAGGATTTTGACACCTAGATGGATTTTGCTCCTAGGGAAAACTATAAAGCCACTTAAAATGGTTGAAAACACCAAAACTATACAGAACAGGGTTACAACATACATATTTGTAGGTGTTTTGTGTTTCCTTATTGTGTCTCTGATCTTTCACGAAATTAAGACATAAGGTATGCACTGAGTAAAATAAACAAAAATAAGCACTCTACAAGGAACAATTTTTTTTAACACAAGCCACCAATACTTATAATGTTTCGACGCCGACGAAAATTTTACATGTGCGCATGAGGCATGGGTATGGGCCACGCGTAAATTTTATGAGGAGTATTGTATTATGACAGTTGTGCCACCATTTTTTCACCCACGGGACACCTAATTTGCAACTTTTAGTTCCAGCTGGTTTTTGGTATTGCAACTTGTGGATCCAGAAGCGCAAAAGTTGTATTCCCTCCGATCCGTTATTTCTGTCGCTAAGAAATAACGTACCTCTAAGATTGCAGAATATTGATTGTATTGATTGATTTTAGATTGATTACAATGAGCCACGGTGGGCTGTATATAAAGCGGGTGCAACACTTGGGGACTACGAAACCTAGTAGAGATAGACTTGGATTACAAACCGAAACTACCAAAGCTAGCCTATACGTGATATACTCTAACATCCCCCGTAGTCGGATCGGTATTGACGTGAACAGCTGGAGCATCGCGGATGGTCTGACTGGATCACAATCCGAAGTCGCAAACTGGAGAGGAGCCGAGTTGATAGCCCTTAATGCCGATGTCGATGTTGCCGAGTTGTGGGCGCTGTAGACGTGGTCGATGTTGCCGTTGTTGGGGTTGTTGAGGTAGACGTTTGCTGGAGTTGATGTAGTCGAGGTAGGCGGCACGCCTTGCCGAGCTTGCCAGACTCGGGAGCGTGTTGGGGATGAAGGCACGCGCCGGTGTTGCCAATACCGAACATGCAAAGACAGGGATCACCATGAGCCTTGCGAGCCAGAGCCGGATGAAGAAGCAGGGAAGATCTCCGTGACCGGTCGGTGCGTAGAGCAGATTTTCCGCCGTTGTTGTCGGAGTAGACGAAAAGGTTGCAAAAAGTAAATTGAGCAAAAATAAAAAGCACCCTAACTCTCCGCCTCACATCCCCTCTTCCTCCTCCACCTCTCCCGTCGACACCTTTGGTGGCAAGTTCGGCGATACTTATTCCTTCACCTCTCCCGTCGATGCCTTCGGTGGCAAGTTCGGTGATACTTTTTGGATCTGACGTTCTCGTGAACGTATGAGACTACATCTACCGATATTAATTAGATTTTATAAATATTAATATATTTTTAAATAAAGTTGGTCAAATTAAAAATAATAATTTATTGCAAAACTAGGAATACACTTGTTGAGACGGAGGGAGTAACTCGCAGATTATATCTGCGTCGCCATCACTAAAGACATCAAGAACTTCCAAGTCAAGAACGACGACTCGAGAGTTGAGGCATCGCCGGCCGGTCGACGTACGTTTCGGCTCGAAAAAGACAACCAGAGATGCATTGGCCACATTTTTTTGTAGGGAAAACATTGGCCACGTATGGTGTAGAGCAGAACACTCATCATAAATCCCACCATTTTCTTCGGTACGAGCCTTCGAAGTCTCCCGGTTTCCTCACCACTGAATGGAAAATATTATTTTGACCGCGTCGCGCTACTAGAAGAATAGATGATGGATCCGCTATGTACAAGTCGGAAATCTGAAGCACCATAGCCAAGAACAAAGATACCGGCGTTCTTTGCGCCATTGGCCACGGCAACGTGATACGAGAGCCTGGGAGCCATGCTTCTCGAGCCTCGCCATTTCGTGACTCTGCTCCTGCTACTAGAGGCTACCGGTCGCTGCTTCTCGGCCAGCGGCGTTGGCGATGACGTTCGGCAATTCACCTACAACGGCTTCGCTGGCGCGAACCTGACGCTCGACGGCGCGGCCGTCATGCCTAACGGCCTCCTCATGCTGACCAACGGCACCCTTCAGACAAAAGGCCAGGCCTTCCACATGTCCCCGCTGCCGTTCCGCACGGCGCCGAACGCCACGCGGTCCTTCTCCACCACTTTCGTCTTCGCCATCTTCGGGCAGTACGCCGACCTGAGCAGCCACGGCATGGCCTTCTTCGTCCCCGCGTCCAGGGAGGTCCTGGCCACTGCGCTGTCAGGCCAGTTCTTGGGCCTGCTCAACGACACCGATGAAGGCAACCGGAACGCCCGCATCTTCGCCGTGGAGCTCGACACCCTCTTCAACAGCGAGTTCCGTGACATCAACAGCAACCACGTCGGCATCGACGTCGATAGCCTGGTGTCCCTCGATTCCGCCGACGCCGGGTACTACGACGACGGTACCGGGCGGTTCCAGAACCTAAGCCTCGTCAGTCGGAAGGCCATGCAAGTGTGGGTGGACTATGACGGGACGGCCACGGAGATCACCGTGACCATGGCTCCCCTGGGCATGGCCAGGCCCAAGAAGCCCCTCATGCAGACCACTATCGTCCTCTCGGGCGTGGTGCAAGGCACAGCGTACGTCGGGTTCTCGTCGGCGACGGGCGTCCTGTCCACACGCCACTTCGTTGCCGGCTGGAGCTTCGCGCTGGACGGGCCAGCCCCGGCGCTGGATATCTCGGCGCTGCCGGCCTTGCCGCGGGCCTGGCCTAAGCCACGGTCCAAGGTGCTGGAGATCGTGCTGCCCATAGCGTTGGCGACGCTAGTTTTCGCTGTAGGCGTCGGAGTTTACATCTTTATTCAACGGCTTCTCAAGTATTCTGAGCTGCGCGAGGACTGGGAGGAAGCGTTCGGCACCCACCGGTTCTCTTACAAAGAATTGTTTCATGCGACCAAGGGGTTCAGTGAAAAGAACCTGCTCGGGGCAGGAGGCTTTGGAAGTGTGTACAGGGGCAACCTCAGGAAGCCTGACATGGAGGTAGCCGTAAAGAGGTTGTCCATAAGTCAAGACAAGGGATGAAGGAGTTCATCGCGGAGATTTCAAGCATCGGACGACTACGGCACCGTAACCTCGTGCCGTTGCTTGGCTACTGCCGGCGCAAAGGTGAACTTCTCCTGGTTTACGACAACATGCCACATGGGAGCCTTGATAAATACTTGTATGGATCTGCACCAACATTGGATTGGCATCAAAGATTTCACATAATCAGAGGGGTGGCTGCTGGTTTATTGTATCTCCACGAGGGCTGGGAGCAAGTGGTGATCCACCGCGATGTTAAAGCAAGCAATGTTCTTCTAGACAGCGAGATGAACGGACGCTTAGGGGATTTCGGCCTTGCAAGATTGCACGATCACGGAGTGGATGGGCAAACAACAGATGTGGCCGGCACCATGGGCTACCTAGCTCCTGAGCTAGGAAACACCGGCAAGGCAAACCCATCTACTGATGTCTTTGCTTTCGGTGCATTCCTTCTAGAAGTCACCTGTGGGCGGAAGCCAATTGAGCAAACAGAGCGCAACAGCCGCGTCGTGCTCGTGGATTGGGTGATGGAACAATGGCGTAATGGCATGATCATTGACGCGGTGGATACGAGGATTCCTATTGGGTTCAGTACGGATAAGGTCGATCTGGTATTGAGACTTGCTTTGTTGTGCTCGCACCCATTGGCCAACGGAAGGCCGACCATGCGGCAAGTCATGCAGTACCTCGATGGTCAGTTGGTCCTTCAGGACTTGCCACCAGCATACCTCAGCGTCACCATGCTGGAGTGGATGCGTTCTGGTGGGGACTCCAACCAGAACATGATGCCATGCACGTCATCGACGAGCATATGTGCTGTCTCCGAGCTCTCTGGAGGAAGGTGATGAAGTTCTTGTATAGATGGAGTAAGCGTGGTTGTGTAACTCACTAGATGTTATCTATCTTTGTTGTACTCCTTTTACTCGAAACTAGCAAGGTAGCCCTCGCAAATGCGAGGACATCATCTTCAGTGTATTGAATATGTTCATGTACTAAATTTGCGCTTTCATCGTGAAAGATCAAAATCGAAATAAGATCACCCTATGACTATCATATAATTATGGTAGATAAAATGACACATGCGTGTTACCTTTGAATTCATGTTACATGAAACTATGTAGTATAGTTCGCGACAATTTTTTTAGATCGGGAGTAGTGTTATACATTATATACTTAAGGAAAATCTATCAGTCGGTCGTATTTACCATGGTCATTAATCGTGATTTTCTTAATACAACTATGGAAACCTGTTGACTTGTGATTTTTCCCGATACTATTATAATGATATGTTGGTTTACATCGGGTTTACTAATTAATAACTTTGAACCGGTGTGTATGATCTACCAATGAAAAGCGGGTCTGCTAGATTGATGACTAAATGTTTTCTTTTTCGGGGAACTTTCACATGTCTATATTTACCTAGCATATTATGCTTATCTAACATTTTCTTATTTTAAAGTAGATTTTGTTTATGATATGAATAGTTGAAATTATGACGACGCATTATAAAGTAGACGTCTCTTTAACTTCAAAATTGACTTTGCCTCGAACCTAATGTCTGAAATTTCTTTCCACTGAAACATAAATGTTTTCAATCTCTGCCAGACTGCATTCAACCTTGAGAGCAGACAAAATGCTCTCAGAGGTGTGAAAGGCACTAATGATTTTCTTAAGTGTTTTTTGGTATGTTATGCTACTGTGTTCTTCATGAGCATGTGTTAGGTATGACATGATCTTGTACGGAATAAAAGTATATTGGTTCCGTCTAATTCTTGATGTTTTCTAATGGATCAACACTCATCGAGAAGTGGTCACATACCAATGGTTCATGTGGCTTGTATTTTTCATTCCTATCAAACCCCGTGTTTTGTACCATATGTGTATAACTAAAGACAATTACACTTATGATTATGAGGCGATGTTTTGTCATCAACGAGCCAATAGTGGTAGCTTTTCAATGTTGGAACTCCTCGAACCAAGTCGTCAATGAACGATGTAGTGTAAGTATGTCTATATATGGTTTACCTAAAAACAATGTCTATATATATGGTCGTAGTGTGCTCACGAGTATACCTACATCGTGTATTAGTCTTATGATTAACCTTAATTTTGTTCTCAACCATGCACGTATATACTCTCTCGGTCCCAAAATACTTTACTTGGATTTATCTACATTCCGTTTAGGGGTGAATATGGACCGTATACGGTCGAATATTTGTGAAACCATCTGTAACTATATTTCTTATGGATACATAGTCAGAGCAAATACGTGCAGATAAGAATGCAGAATCGGATCCCGCCGATTACGAATATGGATCGAATACATGACGAATACAGTTCGGTTGCGGATAAACATTTTGTCGGATGTTACTTTGAAAATGGGACTAACATATAGCAAATATTATGAACCAACTTAGTCCAACTTAAACTTTATGTATTGTGAAATACTTAGATAGAAATGTTTAAACATATAACTAGTACTTCTATTTCCAAGTGGGTACTTAATTTTGCCCGTAATGAGCAAAGGGTGCCTTTAACGAATGTGATTCACAAACATGGTAGTGCCTTGACGTGATTTTTCTAGAGTTGTGTAAGTAGCTAAGTTTCATCTTGCCGAACGTTTGGTCACTGAAGGTTCGACGAATTAGTTGCCGGATATTGCGCCGAATACCTGTCGGATATAACCATGAATATGGTATATCTTCGAATACAGATGGATATTAGTAAAACCACATCCTTTTCGAACCCGTTAATTACTATCCATATCCTTGATCGTAGCTAGCAAATATCCGACCGAAATTGTATTTGCCTTTCGTGAGCCTCCGGTCGGTCGGACGGTCGAAATGATTTGTAGTGTTTTCACCCCTAATTCGGATGTATAATATACCTAACATCCGTATTAGTATAATATGCATCAAATATTTTGGGACGGAGGGTATAAGATATTACGGTTTTGTCACCACGTTCAAGCTAGGGTGCGCATTTCTGTTTTTTTTTTGGGAAGGAAGGAGAAGAGATTGCAACTCTGGCGGCACGGTTTGTGGTGGACAAAGACGGCGTGGTGGTTGTTGAAGACGTTTGAGCTTTTAGAGGTAGTAGTTTGTTGGTGTAGATAGTTGCCGGCGAGGTAGGAGATGCCGGGGATGTTCTTGATGTAGAGAATAGTCGGCGATGATGACCACGAGCATTGTTGGTGCAGCCCTTGTGTTGACGGCGAGGTGCGTACTTGGGGACGAGCTTGTCCCTGTCGACGTTGTCGAAGACGATCCGGCGTGGTGGTGACGTGGAGTTGCCGGAGATGAGTCGACGACGTGTTGGAGTAGATGCGCACGAGGACGACAGGTGGCGGGCGACGCAATCCGATCTATGATCGGCGAAAGAAGAAGAAACGCCGGTCAAGTGACCGACGAGAAAATTTCGACGGACAAAGATCTAATCTACTATTTGCGCGCCCCGGCGGAGATGAATCTCGCCGGGGGCTGCGCGGCGGAAGCGTTGGTGGCTAAACCCTAGACTGTGGAGTGGATTGCTCTGATACCATGTAATATTGAATAGAATCGATAGTTTGATTGATTTGATACGGCCGGACTACATGGGTTTATATATTACAAAGAGCAACTGACTTGGACTAAACCCTAAGTCTAATAGGATTACAACTCTAGTTGGAGTCCAACACAATCCTACTATATATGAAAGTTGGTGGAAACAGCTCCCCTCGCGCTATCCCGTGGCTCTTTTTTCCCTGGCCGTTCGATCGAGCGCACGGACGTCCCAGATCACGCCAAAAATCGTGCAGCTACAGTATTACTGTAGCTCGGGAGTTTCTACCAATCAGAGACCGTGCACGTTTTTTGGCGCATCCCATTTTACAAAAAGGAACTCGAAACTTACGAAAATTAACCCGCAGTCCACATTTCAACGAAGCGAAGGACCTGATTGTTATTCCGAAAAACCAGCGGACTTTTCTGCAAAACGACCCCGCATAATCCCCCTCCCCCTTCTCTCTCCTCGCGCGGGCCGGAGCTCGGCGGCGCCGCCGAAGCGCCAGCACGCCGCTACGCGCCTCCCCGCCCAGATCTGCGCACACGGGAGCCTCTGACGTCGCGCCCTACACCTCCTCGCCCACTCTCGCTTGCCGGGACGTCACGGCCTCGCCGGAATCTTCGCCGCCGTCCTCGCAGCCCACCGCCGCGTCTCGTGCTCACCGGCGAGGCTCCGGCGAACCAAAAGCGGCGGCGCCGCCACTCCCGGGCACGTCGCGTCCGTGCGCATCCGGCCAGCCCACGCGCGCGTCCCAGCTCGCGCTGGTTCGCCGCCGGCGTGCTCGCCGACGCCGCGGCAGGCTCCGGCCACAGTGACGTCACGGCGACGTCACCGTGGGCCTGGGCTGGGGGAGCTGGCTTGCTGCTGGGCTGGGCCGCTGTACGTGCGGCCCGCTCGTCCTTCTGTATTTTTTCTTTCCTCTTCCTGTTTTCTTTTTCTATTTTCGAAATCTTTTCTGATTTTCCAAATACAAATTCAAATCAATCCAAACCAATTGCTACAAATTTCCTATAAACCAACATCTACAAGTTGAACAAATGTGCTTCCGCCCTTATTATGGACTTAAATTACAAATTAATAAACTAAAAAAACCATTTGTTAACATCCCAACTTGCTGAAAAATTAAGAACACTATAAAATATATCGACATGCCCACAAAAAATAAATGCCAACTACTTACAGGAAAAAACAAACATATTTGAACATTTTGAAGTGGTAAATATTTCAAAAAAATCGAAATGCACAACCTCTAATTATGTAAAGTTGTATTTACTAAATACTCATACAATGCATTTCCTCTAATAATGGACTTAAATTTAACATTCCAATTTCGTAAACATTTTGCCATAATCATTTTGCCATAATGGAATTCAATTGAATAAATGCGCATTTCCTACTCATTACAGACTTATGTCAAAATGTTAAAAAAAATGAGATACTCCAAAATATATCAACATGATCAAAAAAATGAACGCCAACTACTTATGTCAAAATACAAACATTAATTCTGTCCAAAACATAAACATGCTTGAATATTTTTTATTGGTGAACATTTGAAGATAAACCAAATGCACTTCCTCTAATTATGTAGAGTTGAAATTAATAAATACTCACACAATACATTTCCTGTAATTACAAACTCAAATTAAACATTTAAATTTAGCAAATATTTCAAACTAATTTAAATTAACTCCCTCTAAATATGAAATTCAGATACAATTTATCTAATTACATATTGACTTTAATAAATACTCATATAATGTATATCCTCTGACTACATAGTTACATTAAATATTTATGCCGACATACAAACATAATCGAACATTCGAATTTGCTAAAAATTTGAAGTTATCCTAGACAGCAATTTCAATATACTCAACATGACAAATTCCAACATATTTTACCACTTCAAATCCCAACGAGCGATATGTTTGAATATTTCATATTGACGAATATTTGAAGAAAACCCCAATGCACTTTCTCTTTAGAACAATTTCTATAACATGAAAATATTTCTATAAATACCCTCACAAAAAAATGCTGATTATTTGTGCCATATACTCAAAATTCAAATTTACATATTACAAAATTGTAAATAACTTCGAACTTTACTCATTTTACAAACATAAAAAAATCATATCTTAAAAACACCCCAACTTGACCAACTTTCCAAAACTAAACAATTTCCACACGCAAACTTTTCCAAAATTAACTAATTTTTAAACCTACACAATTTTTAAATGTGCACGTTACTAAATTTAAATTTCATTTGCTACACAAGCGCGGCATTGCCGCGCAAATATCCCTAGTATAATCTAACAGTACGAAGTACAACCTGTCTACATGTACCAGAAGACAACAGCACCATCCTAGGTAGATCCCATACAGGACCAAAGCTCCAACAACATCTCCATTGGCATTGCACTATGGACGGAGCTCGCCGTCGCACCATCGGGGACGACGGACGGTACATGTCTCTTGCATACGACACATACGATACCCAACATCAACGAGACACTGCCCAAGGTAGTGCTAGTATCTCGTGGTCTTCGTCTTCCTGCCGGATTCGCGCTGGCGGCGGATCTGGCGGGTGGATCCCGGCGCTGGACAGGCTCGGTGGCTGCCGTCTGCGTCGACGACGGTGACGGCTGCGGCAAAGCGGCGAGGTAGAGCCGGGGGGACGTCTGCCCCGCTCGTTCAGCGACCCAAGTTCCGCCCGGCGCGGCGGAGGCTCACGGCGGCGTCTTTCAAGGGCGCAAAGTACGCCCAGGCTCTGGAAAGAAGGTGGTCGCCGGTCTTCGTCTTCTTCGTCGACGGTGTTGCCGCGGTTCTCGGTTCTAGCTCTGGATCTTCATCCTCTTCGTTTTGTGCTTTTTCTGTTCTTGTTCTTTGTACTGGGTACGTAGTTTCGAGATGAATATACGGTTTGGATGTAAAAAAAAAAGTACTGCTAGTACTACTAGGACTGTAGGAGTTGAAGTGAGTGAGCCACGTCGGACGTACAGTGCAGTGCATACCCACCAAAGCCCACGTGTCCAGTTGGTGGTTGTCTCGCTCCACCCATTCGCACGCCACGCCCCATCCCCCGCATTCACTCTCCCAGTTTAACTCCAGTCCGCAGTAAAAGTGTATAAAAGAAAACAGACGGCGGTGCGAAATGACGGGTCTGCCCTACTTGCAGCGCAGGCAGGCTCACGGGCCTACTGCTGCGGCTCCTGGCCGTTTCTTGGTGATCGAGCCACGTGGACGTGCCAGATCACCGTGCAGGGTTGACCTTCCGGCCGTGTGAAAACTAGGTTGGTGGGCCCAATGTGTTAGTGAGACAGGGGCCTCGCGTGCGTGTCGAAACGGCGCCGAGTGGCCGTTGTTATAAAACGCCCGGAGAGTCGGAGACCCACCCAACAACCGTCCGAGCACCAGCAGAGAGTGAGGAGAAGAAGATTCGGTCGCGTCACTGTGTTTGGGCCAGGCCAGAGCAGGAGCAAGGAGACTCGTGTTCTGTCCATGGTGGCCGCGCTTGCAGCTACGAACGTTCTCAGGAAGCTACCGCCGGCGACGGAGAAGGCGATGCTCGGGCTCGGGGCGTCGTCGCCGCTGTCGGACCTGGAGACGGCGTCCTCCACGGGGGCGCCCAACTCGAGCCTCAGCTCCGCCAGCAGCGCCGCCAGCCTCTCGCGGCTCTCCTTCGACTGCTCCCCCTCCGCGGCCGTGGCCGCGGCGGCGGCGTCATGCTCGCCGCGTCTCGTCGCGCCGGTGAACCGGCCGCACCGCTCGGGCGACGTGGCTTGGGCGGCCATCCGCGCGCTCTCAGCGTCCAGATCCTCCCCGGCGGCGCCGCTCGGCCCGGCGGACTTCAAGCTGGTGCGCCGCGTGGGCGGCGGCGACATCGGCACCGTCTACCTCTGCCGGCTCAGCGCCACCCCGGAGGACGAACTCAACCCCTGCCTGTACGCGATGAAGGTGGTGGACCGGCGCCTGGTGGCGCGGAAGCGGAAGCTGGAGCGGGCCGCGGCGGAGCGCCGCATCCTGCGCCTGCTCGACCACCCGTTCCTCCCCACGCTCTTCGCCGACTTCGACGCCGCGCCGCGCTTCTCGTGCGTCGTCACCGAGTTCTGCCCCGGCGGGGACGTCCACTCGCTCCGACACCGCATGCCCTCCCGCCGCTTCCCGCTCGCGTCGGCCCGGTTCTACGCCGCCGAGGTGCTCCTGGCGTTGGAATACCTGCACATGATGGGCGTCGTGTACCGGGACCTCAAGCCGGAGAACGTGCTGATACGGGCCGACGGACACATCATGCTCACCGACTTCGACCTCTCGCTCGAGTCCACCTCCTCGCCGTCCCTCGAGCTTCCTACCGCCGCCCACACCGACGACAAGGAGGAGACGGGCACAGTGTCTTCCTGCTTCCCGGTGCGCTTCAGGCGGCGACGGAGGCGTCCTCGCCGGTGCGCGGCGTCGCCCCCGCGGTTCGTGGCGGAGCCGGTGTCTGCGCGGTCGAGCTCGTTCGTCGGGACGCACGAGTACGTGGCGCCAGAGGTCGCCAGCGGCGGCGCGCACGGCGCCGCCGTGGACTGGTGGGCCTATGGTGTCTTCCTCTACGAGCTCCTTCATGGCCGCACCCCTTTCGCCGGCGCCACCAACGAAGACACGCTCCGCAACATCGTGCGCGCCCCGCTAGCCTTTCCCTCCAGCTCCGGCGGAACCGGCTGCCACACCCAGCAGCTCGCCGCGGCGCATGACCTCATCGCGCGCCTGCTCGTCAAGGACCCGGCCACCCGCCTCGGTTCCCTCCGCGGCGCCGCCGACGTGAAGGCGCACCCGTTCTTCAAAAACCTCAACTTCGCGCTGCTCCGGTCCTCGCGCCCGCCCGTCGTCCCCGGCGCGCCGATGCGCCGGTCTCAGTCGTGCAAGGCTCCGACGTCGCGCAAGCAGGACACCCGCTTCGACCTCTTCTGATCGTTGCCGAGGCAACGCCGCCGAGACTAATTAACGCTCCGGCCGCGTCGGCATAATTACTCTTCCTAAGCTAGAATCGCATGCATGCATTGACTTAGCATTAGCAGCTTCCAGTGCCGTTGTACAATCAGCGTTAATCACGGCCCCTAGTGACGAGTATTACTACAGTACTAAAGAACTAATGTCATCTAGATTATTCATACTATGTATTTCAGTTTTTGTATGGGCTACTTAATTATCTAATCAATCGAGGCTACACTTATCTGAACCGACGCTTAATCTAACCACTTAATCTAATCATCGAGGCTACACTTGTACGTGCAGTGAGTCGTCGAAGCTTTGACACTGGTTACTGACAATAATCTAGGTATTGGTTGGTTTAAGTTACACTGAGTATCATTCGAGACAGGCATCACATGGGTGTTGTAGCTGTCTGGTAACAGCTTTGGGGTTTCCATTAATGGCTCGTTGACCTGTCCCTTGCGTATGTCTCCTCTGTCTCTGTGAGTTGGTTTGTGGAGTGGTTCTGCTTGCCGGGGTGGGCGTGAAATACTCAGCGAATTGCCGGCTAGTTTAGTGCAGAAGTTAGCAGGAATCCAGAGCCACCTCCATGCACCCTTCAAATTCATGTCCGACGTATTGGAGGTTCAGCCCACAACGGTGTCCCTCAAATAAGAAAAGAGTTGGAAGCAAAAAAAATTAAATGCTTCAAATTTGTTATATATTACAAAGAGTTTGAATGAAATTTGAGAAACGATACAACTAGCCTAATCCTAGCTTACTCCTCCTCGTCCCACCGCGGTGCGTCGTCATCGTCAAGGACCACTAGGGTCAGGGGCGGAGGCGGTGGGGGCCATGGATTCCTTCATATTAAGCACATGAACAGTGCAGTTTTTTTGCTTAGCCCGACCCCCTCAACATGCAAATTAGGCTAATCCTGCCTCCGCCACTGACTACGGTAGAGGGGGAGTAGGCACGGTTGCTGGAGGAGCTTCGGTGTCGTCACTGTCCGCACACTAGCACAGAGCAGGAGCAAGAAGACTGGTGTTCCGTCCATGGTGCCCGCGCTTCCTGCTCCGCACGTTCTCAGGAAGCCACCACCGGCGACGGAGAAGGACGGATGCTGCTTGCGGGTGCCTCGTCGCCGCTGTCGGACCTCGAGACGGCCTCCTCCACGGGGGCGCCCAACTCGAGCCTCAGCTCCGCCAGCAGCGCCGGCAGCCTCGCGCGCTGCTCCAGCCTCTCCTTCGACTGCTCCCCGTCCACAGCCGTGGCCGCGGCAGCATCGTCCTGCTCGCCGCGTCCCGTCGCGCCGGTGAACCGGCCGCACCGCTCGGGCGATGTAGCCTGGGCTGCCATCCGCGCGATCTCAGCGTCCAGATCCTCCCCGGCGACCCCGCTCGGGCCGGCGGACTTCAAGCTGGTGCGGCGCGTGGGGGGGCGGCGACATCGGCACCGTGTACCTCTGCCGCCTCCGCTCCGTCGAAGAGGACACGACCAACCCCTGCCTGTACGCGATGAAGGTGGTGGACCGGCGCCTGGTGGCGCGGAAGCGGAAGCTGGAGCGGGCCGCGGCGGAGCGCGCATCCTGCGCCTGCTCGACCACCCGTTCCTCCCCACGCTCTTCGCCGACTTCGACGCCGCGCCGCGCTTCTCGTGCGTCGTCACCGAGTTCTGCCCCGGCGGGGACCTCCACTCGCTCCGCCACCGCATGCCCTCCCGCCGCTTCCCGCTCGCGTCGGCCCGGTTCTACGCCGCCGAGGTGCTCCTGGCGTTGGAATACCTGCTCATGATGGGCGTCGTGTACCGGGACCTCAAGCCGGAGAACGTGCTGATACGGGCCGACGGACACATCATGCTCACCGACTTCGACCTCTCGCTCGAGTCACCTCCTCGCCGTGCCTCGAGCTTCCTACCGCCACCCACACCGACAACAAGAAGGAGGAGACGGGCACAGTGTCTTCCTGCTTCCCGGTGCGCTTCAGGCGTCGACGGAGGCGTCCTCGCCGGTGCGCGGCGTCGCCCCCGCGTTCGTGGCGGAGCCTGCGTCTGCGCGGTCGAGCTCGTTCGTCGGACGCACGAGTACGTGGCGCCAGAGGTCGCCAGCGGCGGCGCGCACGGCGCCGCCGTGGACTGGTGGGCCTATGGTGTCTTCCTCTACGAGCTCCTTCACGGCCGCACCCCTTTCGCCGGCGCCACCAACGAGGACACGCTCCGCAACATCGTGCGCGCCCCGCTAGCCTTTCCCTCCAGCTCCGGCGGAACCGGCTGCCACACCCAGCAGCTCACCGCGGCGCATGACCTCATCGCGCGCCTGCTCGTCAAGGACCCGGCCGCCCGCCTCGGGTCCCTGCGCGGCGCGGCCGACGTGAAGGCGCACCCGTTCTTCAAAAACCTCAACTTCGCGCTGCTCCGGTCCTCGCGCCCGCCCGTCGTCCCCGGCGCGCCGATCCGCCGGTCTCAGTCGTGCAAGGCTCCGACGTCGCGCAAGCAGGACACCCGCAATTAACGCTCCGGCAATGTTGCCGGCCGCGTCGGCATAATTTTACTCTTCCTAAGCTAGAATCAAATGCATGCATTGACTTAGCATTAGCAGCTTCATGCCGTTGTACAATCAGCGTTAATCACGGCCCCTAGTGACGAGTATTACTACAGTAGTAAGAACTAATGTCATCTAGATTATTCCATACTATGTATTTCAGTTTTTGTATGGGCTGCTTAATTATCTAATCAATCGAGGTACACTTATCTGAACCGACGCTTAATCTAACCACTTAATCTAATCATCGAGGCTACACTTGTACGTGCAGTGAGTCGTCGAAGCTTTGACACTGGTTACTGACAATAATCTAGGTATTGGTTGGTTTAAGTTACACTGAGTATCATTCGAGACAGGCATCACATGGGTGTTGTAGCTGTCTGGTAACAGCTTTGGGGTTTCCATTAATGGCTCGTTGACCTGTCCCTTGCGTATGTCTCCTCTGTCTCTGTGAGTTGGTTTGTGGAGTGGTTCTGCTTGCCGGGGAGTGGCGTGAAATACTCAGCGAATTGCCGGCTAGTTTAGTGCAGAAGTTAGCAGGAATCCAGAGCCACCTCCATTCACCCTTCAAATTCATGTCTGACATATTGGAGGTTCAGCCCACAACGGTGTCCCTCAAATAAGAAGAGAATCGGAAGCAAAAAAATAAATGCTTCAAATTTGTTATATATTACAAAGAGTTTGAATGAAATTTGAGAAACGGTACAACTAGCCTAATCCTAGCTTACTCCTCCTCGTCCCACCGCGCGTGCGTCGTCGTCGGCAAGGACCACTACGGTAGAGGAGGAGTAGGCACGGTTGCTGAGGCGCCGTCTTGACGGGGCCACAACTCGTGGAGCCGCAGACGAAGGTTGGTGGGAGCTACGGCCTGCCGCGTGGGCCTGGTTGTCGTCGCGGCGAGGCGTGTGGGGCTGGGGTCTCTTTGTGTTGTGGCAGGCCCAATAAGAAACAGCCGCAATAGGGCAGGGTTCCCTGTTGCGACATGTTGGTGGGCGGCCCCAATGGCAGAGGCCCACCGATGTGGCCGGCCGGGCCCACCACGCGCTCTTAGCCCGGCGGGGACAACATTGTCGTAGAAGGCGAGCAGCGCTCGAATCGCTGCGGTTAGGCCCCGTTCTCCTGCGGTCATGGACAGATGGGATGCATCCACGCACGCTTGGCATTGGCATGGACCGTGCAGCCTTTGCGCAGAGCAGACCAGCAGAGCGGGGCTTGACCCCAAACTTGGTAAACCCCAGTCGCCTCGATCGGGTCGCTCTGCCGGACGACATCTCCTGTCACCACCGGCCAGCCAGTGGATATATTACGCTCTAGGGAAATCTTCCTTCTCAAAACTCCAAACAAAAATTGAAACTTTCAAAAATATTTGGAAAAAAATATGCATGTTTCTCGGCGATGTATCCTATAATGCTCCATATCTGAAACTCTTTCCGCCGGAACTAGACGAGCTCTCCGGCCTCCGGCACTCTAAAACAGTGTCCAATTAAGCCATGTCGGCAGGAATTTGGACGATGAGGGTGAAAATGCTTTGAGGCCGGCCTACCGGCTAGGCCCTGGCCCTATTTCTTGCTTCCTCCTAGAAAGTATCAGAACGTGACTACATACAACCACGTGGTCGATTACTAGCAATGGTAGCTGTGATGTCATGTGGGTTGCATTAACTACGTTCTGCACATAGAGACGAGAGGCTTCACCATGCTGGGAGTTTGGAGGATCGAGGAACAGAAGCCCATGCAGCTTAACTAAAAGCCTCTGCCCGCCTAGCTAGTTCCAATAGCCTGCCGCCTATCGCAGCTGCGTGCGTTGAAGATCTTGGATGAGAAAGGCCAAAACTCTGTACGCACGTCCCGCTCCGTGAGCTGCGCCAGAAAAAAATGCTCTGTCCGTCGCTCACGACACGTAGTAGTATATGATGATGGTGACCGGCTAACTCCATGCAACGCGCTCGTCGGCGCCACCAACAGGAGACGCTGCGAAATTCGTGCACACGCCGCTCGCCTTCCCTCCAGCTCCAGCGAAGACACTTCGGCGGCACGGGACCTCATCGCGCGCCTCCTCGTCAAGGACCCAGCCGCCCGCCTCGGGTCCCTGCGCGGCGCCGCCGACGTGAAGGCGCACCCGTTCTTCAAGAACCTCAACTTCCCGCTCCTCCAGTCGTCGCGCCCGCCCGTCGTCCCCGGCGCGCCGATGCGCCGCTCGCAGTCCTGCAAGGGCCGACGTCGCGCAAGCAGGACCCCCCGCTTTGAGCTCTTCTGATCGACCCCAAGTCAAACTAACGCTCCGGCATGCCGCCGGCCGCATCGTCATAGTTAGCTATCGCATACATGCATTGACTTAGCAGCTTCCAGTGCCGTTGTACAATCAGCGCTAATTGCGGTTCTTATTGTCTTAGTTACGAGTAAAAAACTAAGGTCGTCCATCTTAGTTATCTAATCATCCAGGTTACACTTGTCTGCAGCCTCTGAACCCGCGCTTAATCTATTCACTCTAGGCGTACAAGTGTTGACACTGGTTCCGAATAACCCGAGCTTAATCTTAATCTAAAGTATTTTACTGGCACTGTCTAAAATGCGTTCAATTAGTGATCCAGGGACGTGTGTGCAGTGTGTCGTCGAAGCTTTGACACTGGTTGCCGATAATCAAGGTCGGTTTTGCTAGTTCTCAATCGATGAGAATTAACTTAGTTCTCAATCGCATGACGTCATCAGTTGTAAGTGGAGTTGCAACTGATTCGGACCATTGATTTGCTTCGTGATTTGTGCACAGTTGCAAGTCAACTTGCAACTGAGATTTGATGACGTCATGCGATTGAGAATTAAGTTGTTCTCATTCGCCTGAGTTGCAAGTGGACTTGCAACTGCTACACACCGTTCGATTTGCTTCGTGATTCGTGCTAATTATGAGTTGCAACTTGACTTGCAACTGAAATTGATGACGTCATGCGAATGAGAACTAAACTAGTTCTCATTCGATTGAGCATTAGAGAGACCCTAAAGATTACGCAACACAGGTCTGGTGACGATGTATGGTTCGAGATAGACAGGCATCGCATCACATGGATGTTGGAGGTGTGTGGTTAGAGCATCTCCACCGCCGCGCCCAATAGAGTGTCCGGCAAAGTTGCCGGACAGACGCTGTTGGGCGCGCCGGCAGCCGTTGCCCACGGTCGCTACCAATAGGTTTTTTAGGAAAAAAAGAGACTCGAATTCAGTTAAACTTAACGCATTTCATTGAAATTCGAAACTTTTTACAAAATGCGATGAAATTTAAACTAAACTATCTAATCTAGCCGGTCCAGTAGCCGTAGAACGTCCTAGTCGTGGTTGGCCACCGCGTCTTTGACGTTCCACGCGCCGGGATCCTGCTGCGGTGGTGGTGGCTCTAGGTTGATAGTGCCAGAAACAATGCTTGTACGTCACACGTCAGTTGGGAACCCCAAGAGGAAGGTATGATGAGTGCAGCAGTAAGTTTTCCCTCAGTATGAAACCAAGGTTTAATCGAACCAGTAGGAAAACGAGGTTTGCTTCGAAGGTGTTGGTGAAGGAGTGTAGTGCGGCGCAACACCAGGGATTCCGGTGCCAACGTGGAACCTGCACAACACAATCAAATTACTTTGCCCCAACTTAACAGTGAGGTTGTCAATCTCACCGGCTTGCTGAAAACAAAGGGTTAAACGTATCGAATGGAAAATGATGTTTGTTTGCATAAAACAGTAGAGAACAATGATTGCAGTAGATTGTATTTCAGATGTAAAAGAATGGACCGGGGTCCACAGTTCACTAGTGGTGTCTCTCCAATAAGATAACTAACATGCTGGGTAAACAAATTACAGCTGGGCAATTGACAATTGATAAGTGCATATAACATGCATGTGTGAGCTGTGGTGTCTACTATGAGATTCATTTGGGCATTACGACAAAGTACATAGACCGCTATCCAGCATGCATCTATGCCTAAATAGTCCACTTTCCGGTTAACATCCGTACCCCTTCCAGTATTAAGTTGCAAGCAACAGACAATTGCATTAAGTAATGTGCGTAATGTAAACAATACATTCATCCTTGAATAAAGCATTTGTTTTACCCCTAGTGGCAACAACACATCTACAACCTTAGAACTTGCTGTCACTATCCCAGGTTAAATAGAGGTTGAACCCAACTATCATGCATAAATACCCCCTCTTGGAGTTACAAGTATTCACGTGGCCAAGGCTTCAACAAGTAACGGAGAGCATGCAAGATCACAAATGACATAGACATGATAATATAATATTCAGCTCCACATAGGTATCAATATAAGTCAGATCCCAGCAAACACAACATGTAGCATTACAATAAGATGATCTTGATCATGATAGGCAGCTCACAAGATCTAAACATGATGGCACAAGTGGAGAAGACAACCATCTAGCTACTGCTATGGACCCATAGTCCAAGGATGAACTACTCACGCATCACTCCGGAGGCGGGCATGGCGATGTAGAGCCCTCCGGTGATGATTCCCCTCTCCGGCAGGGTGCCGGGAAGAGCTTCAGAAACCCCCCGAGTTAGGGTTGACGACGGCGGCGGCAGCGAATATGTTCTGGATGAAAGGCTCGGTGTTTTAGGGTTTTCGCGTCTCGGGGAATAAATAGGCGAAGGGGCGATGTCGGCGGACCCCCGAGGGGCCCAAACCACCAGGGGCGCGGCTGGGCCCACTGCCGCGCCTGGTGGTTTGGCCACCTCGTGGCTCTCTTCGTCTCTCCTTCGGACTCCGTGTACGTGCTGGAAAAATAGGGACTGGCCTTTTGTTTCGTGCAATTCCGAGAATATTTCCAGAAGTAACTTTCTGAAACCAAAAACAGCAGAAAACAGGGAACTGGCACTGTGGCATCTTGTTAATAGGTTAGTCCCAGAAAATGCATAAAAGTGATACGAAGTGTATATAAAACATGTAGCAAATGGTATAATATAAGCATGGAACAGCAGAAATTATGGATACGTTGGAGACGTATCAAGCATCCCCAAGCTTAGTTCTACTCGTCCTCGAGTAGGTAAAACGATAACAACAAATAATTTCTGAGGAGACATGCTTTCACACAATCTTGATCAATATATTGCAAGGCTCATGTCATGAATGAAGTGACTCAAAGCAATGATCTATAGTTTGCTAACAAATAGATAAAGAGTAAACAATGAATCATATAAGCAAAAACTTTTCATGAATAGTACTTTCAAGACAAGCATCAAAAAGTTTTGCATAAGAGGTAACTCATAAAGCAATAGATTCAAAGTAAAAGGCATTGAAGCAACACAAAGGATGATTAAGTTTCAGCATTGCTTTCAACTTGTAACATGTATATCTCATGGATAGTTGTCAACATAAAGCAATATAACAAGTGCAATAAGTAAATATGTAAGAATCAATGCACACAAAGTTGACACAAGTGTTTGCTTCTAAGATAGAAAGGAGTAGGTAAACTGACTCAACATAAAGTAAAAGATAGGCCCTTCGCAGAGGGAAGCAGGGATTAAATCATGTGCTAGAGCTTTTTAAGTTTTCGAAAGCATATAGAGAGCACAAAATAAGTATTTGAGAGGTGTTTGTTGTTGTCAACGAATGGTAGTGGGCACTCTAACCCCCTTGTCAACCAGACTTTCAAAGAGCGGCTCCCATGAAGGACGTTATTCTACCAGCAAGGTAGATCATCCCTCTTCTCTTTTGTTTACACATGTATTTTAGTTTCTTTATAGATGACACTCCTCCCAACCTTTTGCTTACACAAGCCATGGCTAACCGAATCCTCGGGTGCCTTCCAACATTCACATACCATGGAGGAGTGTCTATTGCAAAATTAAGTTGCTTACTGATAAATCAGGGCAAAACATGTGAAGAGAATTATTAATGAAAGTTGTAATTAATTGGGGCTGGGCACCCCGTTGCCAGCTCTTTTTGCAAATTATTGGATAAGCGGATGTATATGCCACTAGTCCAGGTGAAAGTCTGTCAGAAGTAAATGACAAGATTGAAAGATAAAACACCACATACTTCCTCATGAGCTATAAAACATTGACACAAATAAGGAGTAATAAAGTTTTGAATAGTTTAAAGGTAGCACATGAAATATTTACTTGGAATGGCAGGAAATACCACATAGTAGGTAGGTATGGTGGACACAAATGGCATGGGTTTTGGCTCAAGTTTTGGATGCACGAGAAGCATTCCCTCTCAGTACAGAGTTTAGGCTAGCAAGGTTGTTTGAAGCAAACACAAGTATAAACCGGTACAGCAAGAATCACATAAAAACATATTGCAAGTATTATAAGACTCTACACTGTCTTCCTTGTTGCTCAAACATTTTACCAGAAAATATCTAGACCTTAGAGAGAACAAATATGCATCCCAAGTCTCAACAAGCTCTACGGTAGTTCTCCACTACTAGGCTTTAACTACATGATGCAAGAGCTTAAACATGATCTACTTGAGAGCTCAAAACAATTGCAAAGCATCAAATCAAAACAAGACAATGATCTACAAGAATGCATATGTCTTTTCCAATACCAACTACTACATGTAGCATTTTCTTTCTTCCAAACAAACACCAATAAATTTAAACATAAACTCTCCAAATGATAATATAATGCAGCAAGAGAGTATTTATAAACAAGTGCTAACAGCTCGAAGAGATGCATGAAAAACAGGAGCTAAAAGCACTGCAGTAGCTAGTTAAGAATACTCAACAAATATAAGTGAAGAACATGAGTATTCACATGAAAAAGCGGAGCGTGTCTCTCTCCCACACAAGGATTGCTAGGATCCGAATTTATTCAAACAAAAACAAAAATAAAAACACACAGACGCTCCAAGTAAAGCGCATAAGATGTGAAAGAATTAAAATATAGTTTCACTAGAGATGACCTGATAAGTTTGTTGATGAAGAAGGGGATGCCTTGGGCATCCCCAAGCTTAGACGCTTGAGTCTCTCTGAATATGGTTGGGATGAACCACGGGGGCATCCCCAAGCTTAGGCTTTTCACTCTTCTTGATCACATAATATCACCCTTCTCGCTTGATCCTTGAAAACTTCCTTCACACCAAACTCAAGACAGTTCTCATTAGAGGGTTAGTGCATAATCAAAAATTCTCATATTCTGTAATGATACAATCAATCCCAAAGCTTCTGGACATTAGCTACAGCCACCAATGCTTTGTGGAGCAAAGAAATCCACACAAACACAGTAAAAGAGCGAATGCAAAACAAAAGGCAGAATCTGTCAAAAACAGAACAGTCTGGAATGACGAATTTTTTCGAGGCACTTAAGTTGCTCAGATGGATCTGGCCTAAAATAATGAAAGTTGCGTACATATCTCAGGAATATGCGTGATTTTTCTCAGAATTTTTTGAATTTTCTACAGGGAGATAAGCTCAAATCCGTGACAGCTAAAAATCTGTCACTGCGCAGAAATCCAAATCTTGCATCAACTTTCAATATAGAACTTTACTTGGCACAACATTGCGATAAAATAAAGATACAAAGGAGTTGCTACAGAAGTAACAAAACTCCTTGACTCAAAGAAAACAAAAATAACAGCAAATAAAAACGATGGGTTGTCTCCCATAAGCGCTTTTCTTTAACGCCTTTCAGCTAGGCGCAGAAAGTGAAAATCAAGTGTTGTCAAGGCAAATCATTCAAATCATCAAAAGCTTCTTCCAACACACAGCTTGTAACAATGGGTATCTTAGATGTTCCTGGAGGTGTTTCATTACCTTTAACCGTACTAAAAGTTTTATCAATTTTAAGCTCATAATGAGTCTTTGGTTTTGGCACTTTAGGAACATACATAAACTTTTGCTCTCTACCCACATAAACTTTCTCCTTTTTAGACTTAAGAGAAGTAAAGGTTGAACTTAAGGTTTCAATAGCTTCCTCTAACTCATCAATTCTATGATTTTGGGTGTCATGGATATTATTATCCTCAAGAACAGTGATTCTTTCATTGATGGTGGCTATTGATTCATTAGTCTTACCAATACAATCAAGAAAATTTGGAAAAAATTTCTCCATAGAGTCTAACTTATTTATAACATCCTCCAAGGTGATCTCAACTTTAATATCTTTAGTGGGTGGTGTTCCTACCAAACTTTCAATAATATTACAGGCTTCTAAAGCAGGAGTACCCAAGAAATTTCCACCTGTAAGAGTGTCTAGAACATACCTATACCAACTAGAGATACCAACATAAAAGTTCCTAAGGAGGATAGTGGTAGAGTGTTTCTTAGTACATCTATGATGAGCATCACTAATTCTATACCAAGCATCTTTCAAATTTTCACCTCCTAGTTGCCTAAAAGAACGAACTTCAACTTCAGGAGCATTCATTTTGAAAAACAAAATCAAACTGAATTAAACAAGTAACTAATTTTTTTGTGTTTTTGATAAAAGAAGCAAACAAACTAAAAAAAATAAACTAAGCAAGACAAATAACAAAGTAAAGAGATTGGGTGTGAGAGACTCCCCTTGCAGAAGCAATTCTGTTTTCCCCGGCAACGGCGCCAGAAAACGTGTTGGTGGCTCTAGGTTGATAGTATGATGAGTGCAGCAGTAAGTTTTCCCTCAGTATGAAACCAAGGTTTAATCGGACCAGTACGAAAACGAGGTTTGCTTCGAAGGTGTGGTGAAGGAGTGTAGTGCGGCACAACACCAGGGATTCCGGTGCCAACGTGGAACCTGCACAACACAACCAAATTATTTTGCCCCAACTTAACAGTGAGGTTGTCAATCTCACCGGCTTGCTGAAAACAAAGGGTTAAACGTATCGAATGGAAAATGATGTTTGTTTGTATAAAACAGTAGAGAACAATGATTGCAGTAGATTGTATTTCAGATGTAAAAGAATGGACCGGGTCCACAGTTCACTAGTGGTGTCTCTCAATAAGATAACTAACATGCTAGGTAAACAAATTACAGCTGGGCAATTGACAATTGATAAGTGCATATAACATGCATGTGTGAGCTGTGGTGTCTATTATGAGATTCATTTGGGCATTACGACAAAGTACATAGACCGCTATCCAGCATGCATCTATGCCTAAATAGTCCACTTTCGGTTAACATCCGTACCCCTTCCAGTATTAAGTTGCAAGCAACAGACAATTGCATTAAGTAATGTGCGTAATGTAAACAATACATTCATCCTTGAATAAAGGATTGCTGTTTTACCCCTAGTGGCAACAACACATCTACAATCTTAGAACTTGCTGTCACTATCCCAGGTTAAATAGAGGTTGAGCCCAACTATCATGCATAAATACCCCTCTTGGAGTTACAAGTATTCACGTGGCCAAGGCTTCAACAAGTAACGGAGAGCATGCTAGATCACAAATGACATAGACATGATAATATAATATTTAGCTCCACATAGGTATCAATATAAGTCAGATCCCAGCAAACATAACATGTAGCATTACAATAAGATGATCTTAATCATGATAGGCAGCTCACAAGATCTAAACATGATGGCACAAGTGGAGAAGACAACCATCTAGCTACTGCTATGGACCCATAGTCCAAGGATGAACTACTCACGCCTCACTACTCACGCTATGGCTCGGTGTTTTAGGGTTTTCGCGTCTCGGGGAATAATAGGCGAAGGGGCGATGTCGGCGGACCCCCGAGGGGCCCAACCACCAGGTGGCGGGCTGGGCCCACTGCCACGCCTGGGTGTGGTTTGGCCACCTCGTGGCTCTCCTTCGTCTCTCCTTCGTACTCCGTGTATGTGCTGGAAAAAATAGGGACCTGGCCTTTTGTTTCGTGCAAATCCGAGAATATTTCTAGAAGTAACTTTCTGAAACCAAAAACAGCAGAAAACAGGAACTGACACTGTGGCATCTTGTTAATAGGTTAGTCCCAGAAAATGCATAAAAGTGATAGCATGAAATAGCAGAAATTATGGATACGTTGGAGACATATCAGGTGGCGCGTCGGCCGGCTCCTCCACCTCCTCCTTCACCTTCCTCCTTCACCTCCTCCTTCACCGACGCGGCAGGAAGCTTGTCATCGGCGTCGAGGTCGATGATGTTGTTGTCGATGCAGGACCAGTGCTCCGCGAACTCACGCGACGTCGGCTGGACCGTGTCGTAGGAGAGCTTGGTGGCGAGTTCCAGGTCGCGGAGGAAAATGGCTCGGCCAGCTCCTCCGTCAGCGGCGGCGCCGGCGGCGTTGCCGTGCGCTTCTTGCCGTGGGACGAGGACGTCCCCGGCTCGAGCTTGACCGTGCGCGGCAGGAGGATGCCCCTGGCTCGAGCTTGACCTTGGCGCGGGGCGCGCTCGTAGGCGGCGCACGCCGGCCCGAAGTCGCGGATGGTGATGCCGCTGTTCCTGGGCGGCGCCGACCGCCCGTCTCCTACTTAGGCTTGATCCTCCTGTCGTTGTTCGTGATTGGCGGCGAGGGCTCGAAGCGCGGGGTCGTGGGCGTCGTGGACCGCGCGCTGGAGGATGAAGAGCTGGTCGACAGCATCTGCCAGATTAGCTATCCGAGATGCTCGTTATGTTTCCAGCAACAATCCATGATCAGTTTGTTGTTGTACATAACTCGACTTGGCATCACAGTTTACATCCATTACAACACCGGATACGATTCTTACAATAATTTGGTCATACAGATCGAGTCTTACATAGGTGCCTTCCTGGGCAAAATACCATCACTCAGCGGAAGCATGCAACGTCGATGGCCTACTAGCGTTGCTTAGTTCACACAGGCAACTGACTAATGAAGAATCCTTAGTTCGCGTCATCGGGCCATAGTTCTCCTCATCGATATGCTCCTCGAAACCTAGCTAAGACAATAGCCAGGGAGGAAACCAATATGAGTACAATTGGAATTGTACTCGCAAACTACCCCAACATGAACATGCACTAGTTTTACTTTTATTCTACAAGACATATATTTTTAGAAAAACATCTCTATATCTTTGTTGAAAAGGAAAGAAGCCTTTTAGAACTTTATCCCACAAATCTGTCTTTATAAGAAGCCTCTTTTAAAAAAAAATCCGGAAAATATATCTTTGTTGAAAAGGTAAGAAGTCTCCTTCAAAACTTTTTCCCGAAAATATATCTTTGTTGAAAAAGGTAAGAAGTCTCCTTAAAACTTTATCCCGAAAATCATCACCAGGTTTATTTTCCCAAAACTCCTCCTTTTCCGACCATAGCCCTTCATGGTCATTTAACCCCAACAAACTCATACCAGCCCTTCGGTAGAGTTGGATAAACATTTCTACTTCATTTTTGAAACACAAAACTTTGCACGTCTCGACCATAGCCCTTCATGGTCCTCCTCTTTTCCAGCAAGCTCATGCCGACCCTTTGGCATAGTTGCATATATAAAACATCTCCATTTTCTTTTTAAATCTCAAAACTTTGCAAAACTTGCACATAGGTCGAAGTAGGGCCTTCCAACTGTCCATGACCGAGGACTCGGCTATTCGAATAGTTTTACACTCTGCAGAGTTAGCACGCTTTTCCCACATCCTTCCGGTAACTCATCGTGTCAGCCACGTTCCGCCATACAAGGTGTATGCGAGTTGAATTACCGGCCATAGCCTGTCCTTTGCTCATGCTAGTATCGGACCCTGCCCATATGACACTTTCCATCGACACTCAGTCCAGCCCTTCGGAACCTAAGTGTGAGGACTCATAGTTCTGTCCGGCGGTGTATAGGGGACGGCCTTCTATCCTCCACCAATGTGCGAGACCCGGTCAGGGGGTAGGTCACCGAACCATCCCCTCATGGAACGGAGTCATCTCCGTTGTTGAGTCATCCCATACTAATATGAGCAAATTATATGACTACGCCCGTTCCCATATGGAGGTAAATGTGGTCGCACAGGGTATCGGCTGGTCGACGTAAGTACAAGGACACAATGCGCTTTTTATCAAAAACCACCATTCTCCATTTCTCCACTTCAACACCGACATCTCGGCATTCTATATCCATACAAGTATTTTCAAATGAGTTTTGAGTAAAAAATATTTTTCCCATCCTTTAGTTTGAAAAGGAATTTCCATCTAATATCTCCATATAGGGTGTCAAATAGTATACTTGTATTTTGGAAAAAGGGTTTTCGAAATCAAATCTTTAGTGGCAAACACCACATAAATCACTTATGCTCTTTATAGGTAAAACATGTGAACCAAAAAAGATGTATATAGATGCAAGCTCAGAGAAGTAGCTTGCCTTGCTCAACAAAGTATCCTTGGTCTTGTTCGACAATTCTCCCCTCCTTGTTAATCCTGGCAATACTCTCGTCTAATCGTCGTAAAACAAACAAGACACACAATTACCACACCATTCGACCAAGCAACACTAACACTCAAGCTGAACTCAGACAAACATCTAATGTTCTACAGAAGTCATGACAATTGAGTTTAGTTCAATTTAAATTATTAGTAATGTTATACACTTTTATTAATTTCAGAAACTAGTTACACACGATTTAATTCACGGTTTAATCTTTGATGATCACAAAATTATGTCCTTTTAGGGTTAACTAGATTTGATTAAATCTGAACTAACAAAGTTGATTTCTATTTATTTGGAGTCAGAATCAATTAAGTAAAAAAATTAGTACATAGATTAACTATACATGTTTAAGCTACTGATTAGTCTTGGTTGCCCACAAAATTAATTCCTTCTAGGTACAACTAATAATGATTAAATGTGTGCTAACCAATTTGATTTCATGTCATTTGGATCATTATTTATTTAACTATAATTAATTCAATCAGGAGCTTAAATAATTCTACCATAATTATTGGGGCTAGGATTACTTAGTGTTAAGCTAACAAAATTGGATTCACATTATTTGGTCAAACAGAGCATCAGAAATAAACAATATGGTGGTTTAAGCCTTCTGTGGCATTTTAAATACTACACAAATATTATTAATCCAAAGAGGATGAAACTAACCTAGTTCTACAGAGATTTTCCTAAGCTTTCCACATAATTTTGGTTTGATTTATTTGGAGTTATATTTCTCGAGTTATTGAATTTTAAAGATGGCATCAGTAATGGATTTTCAGTGTTTTAATTTTAAACAGAAAACTGAATTAAATCGTGGACTGGATAATGTTAAAATCCCTGACGGGTGGGGCCTACCCGTCAGTGGCTCAGTGATTTAACTCTCCCGCGCTGGAAAAGATTAAATTGCTGACAGGTGGGGCCAGCCCATCAGCGGCTCATCTAACCGAAGCATTACGGCACCGTTGAATCACGATCCCACGGTCGAGGAAGGGCGCGCCGGCGGCGACCAAACACAAGCGGCGCCGCCGTGGCCAGAGACGGTGGCGACGGTGCAGTGGCTCACCTAGGGGTCCTGGAGGTGCGGTGGATGGCTGAGGTGAGTGCGGTGAGTGTGAGGAAGACGATGGCGTGGATGGCGAGGCTCGGGGATGCTCGGAGCGTCGGCGGCGAGTCCCCCGACGTGCACGGACGAGGATCTTCTCTGGCGAGCTCCTGCGTGCGGTCCTGTGCATAGAAAAAGAAGGGGAAGAGGGCGGTGAGCTTCTGGTGGTGTAGCGGAGAGAGGCAAGGTCGAAGAGGGGAGGGAGAGAGCGACACGGCACGGCCGTGATCGTCTTCAACCTTGGACTCGTCCGATTGTGGCCGTGACCAGCGCACGCCAGCGAGGCAGCAGCGGCGATCTGCCCCTCAGGCGGTGCACGGTGGAACATGGAGGTGAGGAGTGAGAGAATACAGAGAGGGCGAGTGTGGAGAGCAAAGAAGGCTCGGGGTGGTTTAAATAGAGGTGGAGGCCGGTGCACGGCGGTCTCGGTCTAGGAGGTGGTCAGGGCGTGGGAGAGGCCGCCATTGGCTGCCTGTGCAGTACTGTTACGACACGGCGACGACGTTAGGGCTTTAGGAGTGAGCTCGAGCACGGGAGCGTGCCATGGTGAGCTTGGGTGGTAGGTGGCCGTTGCGCACGCACGATGCTCGACGGAATGCTGGCGTCGCTGTGGACCAGCAGGTGTGATGCGAGCATGTCTGCAGGGTTACGAGGAGGCTGGGGAGTCGCTGCGTCGAGCTGTGTTTGCTGGGGTGATGTGGTGGAGAAGAACGCCGTCGGTGTCCATCGCCATGTCGAGCTGGGGTTGGACGAGATGGGTCTGTGCAGTGGGAGTGTACCTCGTGCGCGTGGCTTCGACTGGACGGGATAGGGGAAGCAGGGAGCACAGTGGCAAGCTCATGGGCTGCGGCATGGCCTCCTTCTCCTTTCTCACACGTGCTTGAGAAGAGAGGGGAGAGAGGGATGGTGCTGGCACTGTAGCACACTAGTTGAAAAAAGCTTATAGGTGAGATGATCCCGGTGTGCCACTGATAGTCTCTCACCTCGGTTTGTCGATTTTGGCAAAATATACCAGTGGCGCACAAGATTCCAGTGCGCCACTGGTAAATTTTTACCAGTGGCGCACCGTAAACCTGGTGCGCCACTGGTAAGTTCTAGCTAAACTTGAAAAATTTCGAGGTGGAGGAGAGAGACTACCAGTGGCGCACCAGACAGTGGTGCGCCACAGGTAAATTTTTTACCAGTGGCGCACCGGGCAGTGGTGTGCCACAGGTAATTTTTTTACCAGTGGCGCACTGGGGCTTGTGCGCCACAGGTATTTGTCGGACGATATTTCAAACTGTGGACAAAGAATACCTTTGGCGCATCACTGCACGGTGCGCCACAGGTAATTTTTTTACCTGTGGCGCACGGTGAGCTGGTGCGCCACACGTAACAAGGGCAGACAAAGTCGCCCCACACGTCCCCTTTTTGTATCGAACAGAAAAAAGAGACCTATCTCCTGGCATCTCTCTCCTCCCCGCAGCTCGCCCCGATCCCCTTTTCTCTCTCCCCGCCGCCGCTCACATCCCCCACAGTCCCGCCTCCGCCGTCCACCCTTGCGCTCGATGCACTCCTCCTCCCTCCTGCTCGCCGCCGCCCCCATGTCCAACCCCTCCCCGTCCCCGTCACCTTCCACTCCCCAGATCACGCGAGCGCCGCCGCCGCCTCTCTTCCTCCCTCACCACGCCCACTGTCCAGCACCTTCTCCTACTGAGCGGATGGATCTGCGCCGGCCGGCCGCCATCCGAGACCACGGCCAGAGGAAGAAGCCCGTCGTCCTGCCGCGAGAGGGGCAGCGGAACCCTCCAAGCCCGCTGCGGCTGGGGCAGGCGGGAGGCCAGCAGGTCGCCAGGTGGGTGGAGTAGATACTGCCCTTCTCCCTCCTGCTCCTCTTCGTCTTCATCAGACAACACTTGCAAGGTCGTTCGTTCCCCATTTAATTATTTTCCATGATCAGCAAGTGTACATTTATACGCTATTGTTTTATTTGGTGCATAGATGATTTCATACATTTATCAGTGATGTTACTGAAAGGACACAGATGTTGCCTAGAGGGGGGGTGAATAGGCGATTTAAAATTCTTTACGGTTTAGGCTTGAATAAATGCGGAATAAAACTAGCGTTTAATTTATCAAGCACGAAACCTAAACAAGCTAGGTTTACCTATGTGCACCAACAACTTATGCTAAACAAGATATACAACTAAGTGATAGCAAGATATATTTCTTCAAGCTTGATGGCTATCACAAAGTAAATTGCATAAGTAAGAAGCTCGGGTATAGAAATACCGAGGCACTTGGAGATGATGATTTATCCCGAAGTTCACTTCCCAATGGAAGCTACGTCTCGTTGGAGCGGTGCGGAGTCACAAAGTGATCCCCGAATAGCCGTCAAATGGCACACCGTAATCTCCTTCGTGCCTCTACCAATGTAGAGTGCCACGAACCACTATGGGACACTTGAGGGTGGTCACCGAACCCGTACAAGGATGAGGCACACTCCACAACTTAATTGGAAGCTCTCACCGAATTCCCGCGGCTCCCAAAGCCACAAGAATCACAAGGTTGGGGCACGTCTGCACAACTTAATTGGAGGCTCCCAACTATCCCGCGAGCCACCAAAACTCCGAGATCAACAAGGACCGTCTAGGGCACTCCAAGTACCCAAGAGGACAAGCTCTAGGGCACCCCAAGTACCCAAGAGTAACAAGCTTCTCAACTTCGATTTCCACGTATCACCGTGGAGAACTCAAACCGATGCAACCGATGCAATGAAGGCAAGACCACTAGAAGTGGTCAAATCCTTCACTCCCAAATCCCACCAAAAGCAACTAATGCTTGTGGGGGAGAAGAGAGGAAACAAGGAAGAACTCAATAAATGGAACTCCAAGATCTAGATCCAAGGGCTTCCCCTCACTTAGAGGAGAGATGGATTGGTGGAACAATAGATCTAGATCTCCTCTCTCTTTTCCCACTAAATGGAGGCAAGAATCATGGAGGGATAGAGAGTTAGCAAAGCTCAAGAAGGTTCAACAATGGAGGAAAAACGAGCTGCAAAGAGACTTTAATCAAGGTAGGTGAAGGGCAATATATACCCTTCCTTCAAATCTGCCCGTTGGGAGCATCTTTCCCGTGCCAGCGGTACTACCGCTGGGATAGGCGGTAGTGCCGCTGCGGTCTTCAGCGCAGCAACCCCGCCAGTCAACGGACGGTCTTCGTCTTCGCGATCCCACGCCCCCGGTACCAGTTGGTACCGCTCGAGGTACCGCTGGCGGTACCGGAAGAAGCCTCCGAACGCCAAATCGACGGTACCCGCAGCGGTACTGCCGCTGCAGCAGGTTTGCCAGGGAGCTGGCGGTACTACCGCTTATCCCAGCGGTACTACCGCATATGCGGCCAGAACACGAAATCAGCGGTACCCGTGGCGGTACCGCCTCTGCAGCAGGTTTGTCAGGGAGCTGGCGGTACTACCGCTTATACCAGCGGTACTACCGCCCCTAGCAACTTTCATCGAATATAAAACTGTAAACTCAATAACTTTCTCGTTTGAACTCTAAATTAGGTGAAACCAATTTTGTTGGAAAGGTAACGACAAGGAGAAGGCCTACAAAAAGTGGAAATATTAAGAACCATAAATAGAGTTAAGTTGACACACATGGGAAGGTGTGGAACTTTCCTCACGGATAAACCGATGATATTTCCAACCCGAAAATGCAACAAGTTTTCCATACGAAATCCGTTTTGGAGAACTTGGGCTTGTCATGAAGATCACAACAAGCACCACAAACCCAACAAGGAGAAGAACCAAATAAGAACCAAGAAAGATGATATGCCAAGTATGCAATGGTTTGAGCTCTCACCAACTGATACGCTAAAGCTCAATCGAGAGCCCCTCTTGATAGTACGGTATCTATCCAATAACCCGGTCTCCCGACTACAACATGAGACCGGTAAAATAGAAACCCTATCAAGATCATACCTTTGCCTTGCGCATTCCACTTGACTAGATGATGACGATCTTGATCTTCTCAAGTGGGCCACCTTTCTTGATTGCGCTTCGCTTGGTGAAGATCCACATATTTCTCCCCCATACTCCACTATGGGAGAGCCTCTTATCGACATATCTTCACTTGACCATTATCTCCAAATGGGTGGCAAGCTTCAAGCATATGATATCTTCGAGATACTTCTCTTGAACTTGCACAACACAAGCTTGATGACGAACACCACTTGACGTTGATCAACCTTGTATCTTTTCTTCTCTTTTTAATAGATGATGTCTTGAAGATATGCTCAACTCACATATGACCAATCATCGGATAACTCCTCGAATACCATCTTGGTCATCACATATTCTTCTTCTTGATCATATCAAATATATCCATACAACTCGATGATCTTGATGCCAAATACTCCATTATATCAATATATTTATGGCATCAACCTTGAATCCAACATATGGAGTTCAAGCATTTGCCTATGGACAAACACTACAAGAATAACTCAATGCAACCATTAGTCCATAGGGATTGTCATTAATTACCAAAACCACACATGGGGGCGCCATGCCCTTTCAATCTCCCCCATTTTGGTAATTGATGACAATCTCTTTTACAAGGGTTTATATAATGAATTAAGCAACTATGCAAATCAACAAGCATAGATGCATGAGCATGAAAGGTAAATGCTTATGACCAAAACAAAAGCATAACACCAAATTCCCTTAAACCCTATAAAACTTCTCCCCCATTGGCATCCATTTCCAAAATGGGCGAAAAATCTTAGAAGGTCAATATAGTATGAGCTCCCCCAAAACGTGTGCATTTCTCAAAATATGAGTGAAATCAAATACACATATCCAATGACGAATAGTTGGAGAGAGCACAAACTATATTGAGGATCCAAAGATTGCAAAAGAATGATATGGAAAACTTTTTACAATTCTCCAAATAAAAAGTAAGCAATCAAAAAGATCCAACTAACCAAATAAACACAAGATATTATGATTTGAGCAAAAGAGTGTTTTAAAGAAATAGAGGAGCTCCCCAATATTTGTACACAATTTAGAATTATTGTATTTGAATACAAGGTGTACAAACATGGAATCCTCACTCCTCCGGTATCCTCTAAAACACAAAAACAAATGAATTCACAAGCTCAATAAGATGCAAATGAAAAACAAAGCTTGTGACATATCCCATGGTGAAGATTATTGCTTGTAAGACAAGCAAGATATTCACCAAGATGAGAGCACCAAGATGTGATAAAATAGGATATGCACTCATAAATCAAATTCTTTTCGGAGTCACGCCAAAGAATCAAAAACGGAGTAAAAGAGGTGACACCGAAGAATTAGGATATCGAGTAAAGATGTAATTTCTCTCATGTATATAAGTTTCTAAGTGTACATATCCACAAAGAAACATGTACACATAAAATTAGTTACTAAGAAAAGAAACATGATATCCAAAGGGAAGTCATAAAATTACACATATGATGTTTGTTTAGGATCATAGCCCATAGCTCAATGTTCTCATATTGTATAATAATGAACTTCAAATTCAACCTCAACACAAGCATCACAAATATCACTAAGGGAAAAAGGATATAGTTGGGATGCGTTGAGGAAAGCAACAAGTATCATAAGAGCTACATTGAATTTGCAATAGCTACAACAAAGCAAATAAATACTTTTCATGCCATGATGCAACCTACACAAGGTTGGATGCTAGAAAAGTATGCATGAGGGTGAATACTTGTTACCGAGATGACATTGGGTTGATGTAGTAGATAAAATTTCATCAACCATCCTCGCTTGGCTCCAATAAGCATGTGGTGAAGATACTTTCATTGTAAATGAGACAAGCATCCAATGCATCTCCATGTACCTAAAACACATTCAAGTAAAATTGTTCCCAAACTAATTGGGTCCAAGTAGTTAGTCAAACTACAATACATAGAAGGAACTCCACATAAATATGTGCATATAGATATGAAATTGAATTTCATGCACATCTTAGCCGATTTAGGATTCCGTGGAGTTTCCCCTATATATTGGCACAAAGAAGGAAAGCATGCCATAAAATAAACATGTAGTAGATATGCATGCCTATGACCTTCAATAACCAAAGGGAGATACAATTTGGACAAATATTAAGAGATCAAAGAGGGTCCAAATTATATCAAAGATCCAAATCAAAAATTGATTTAGAGAAGCCAATTGAAACTAAAAGCAAATCAACACATAATTGATAAGATACCAATTGGATAAAGATATCAAAAAGAAAATAAGATACCAATTAATCAATATATAAAAGGACTAGATATCAAATTTCCAAAAGAGATACCAAAAGAGAGAGATGTTAATCAACGAATGATATAACCCACTCCCAAAGAGAGATGCCAATTGGGACAAACTCTCAAAAAGAAAGAGCGGGGTTCCAACAAATAAACCACACCCTCTACACTTTTCATGATGGTACAAAGTACCAAGCCAAAAAGGTTTGTCTTCCATGAGACATGTCATCGGGATCAAAGACCAATGGAAAGGATCAAATACAAATAGAATATAAATAGTGTTTAAAAAATACATGATAGCTCTCCCAACAAAAGTGCATTATTTTATGATCTTGTATTTGAATACACAATGCACACACATGGAATCATCGCTCTCAAATATCTATTCAAACACTAGTCATATATCAAGAAAAAGCAATAAGATCCAATACTAATGAAAATATAAGTTGTACTCAATATAGGATAGCTCACCCAAGAATAGTGCATTATCTATAAGTAGCCTTTGAATGCAAGGTGCACAATGATGGGATCAATGCCTCTCCTACACCAAATAAAACACTAGGAAAGTTTGAGTAAAGCAAAATGATCCACAAGAGGTAAGGAAGACAATGGGAGTTAAACAAATTAATTTTTGGCAAGAAATAAGGCAATAAAATCAAGAGCCAATATGAAGATGATCTACAAATTTCACCACAATTATGACATCAATTGTCATGGAAAGGAGTATATGTAGAAATTTCTTAGTGGTGTATTGGATTGATTTCAAGATCATCTTCGCAACCAATAAGCACATGGTGAAGGATAAGATTTAAGCGCGATGCTTATGTAGATAAATGTTCTTGATAGCTTCAAATATTCACGCGATAATGCAAAGCAACTACAAAGAGTGCTTTGAAGCAATCGGTTTCCAAAGAGATATATGAGAACATATTAGAGGAAAACCTTACCAAGAACATTCATCACAAACAAGATCCAAAGTGTGAGTAAGTAAAAACATTTAAGCAAATGGGAACTTGTTTGAGAAACATGCCACAAAGGAATAAGATAATTAACAATATCAATTCTAGGTGGCAATACCTCACATGTTCACATTGTCTAGGTTTGTAATATGCACATAGCTTATTACTCCCCCATAATGTGATAATCCATTCATTCTCCACAAGAGGCAAGTAAAACCCAACTAGAGATGATTAATGAACATTATAGAATTTGAATTTCTCATGAGAAGACATACCATATAGAGACTAGATAAAATTGATATATCAACACTAAGTGGTAGTACTCATGTATATACATTTTTAGGATTGTGAAGTGCGCAAGCATATCACTCCCCCAAAATGGGATAGTCCATTAATCTCTCAAAAAGAGCCAATTAAGATATAAGCAAGTTGATACAAAAGGCTCAACACAAACTCACACATACATGGTGTGCAAACCAACATACACATACTTGATTGCTCAAGATAAGTAAGTAGAGAGCACAACATATACAAACACTAGCAAGGTACAAAACCAAACACATGCAAGGGTGCAAGCAACTTTCAATGTATATATGATTTAAATACAAGTTACCGCAAGGAGAAACATTGGATATGTTATAGAACAATATAATCCAAATGACTTGGCTTGAGAGAATATAATTGATGAAGATCCCTTAATTCTTCATGATGTAGCCAAGTCTCCAATGCCCTCCACAACACCTATTGATCAAGTTTTAGCTTGTTGGTCCCCAACCAAGTTGGGTCCTAAGAGGTTAGTCACAATAGGCTTGGCAACCCAAATGGTTCTTTTCTTGACACCACTTTGAGTACCAACATATTTGGCAAACACATTGCCAACCTTATCCTTCCTAAGAGAATAAACATTATCAATTATGATAGGGTTGGATAAGGTACCACTAGTGCATGAAGAAGCAAAGTGACCCTTCTCACGGCATAAGTAGCAACATTTGCTTCCTCCTTTCTTCTTTGTTGAAGTCTCAACTTGAGAAGGAATAGCTTGATTCTTCTTGGGAAGTGGCCGTTCTTCGACTTGGGGAACTTTAGTTTGAACTTGAGGCATCTTCCCTTGTTGCTTCTCACTAAGAGACTTCTTCTTCAAAGGGCAAGATCTAACATGGTGCCCTTCAACTTGCACTTGAAGCAAACAATCTTGGCCAAATTCTTGACTTGTTCATGGCCCTTCTTTTTCTTGTTATACTTGGACTTGTTCTTGTTATTGGAGTTGAATCCAAGTCCACTCTTGTCATTGGGGCGTCTTTGCACACTCAACATGTTGTCAAGTGTGGGCTTCCCATCATGACGCTTTTCCAAGTCTTTCTTCAAAGAAGTGACTTGGGCCTTGAGCTCTTTTAATTCCTCTACATGGTTAGTATCAACAAAAACACTAGAGGAAGTTGAAGCTTCATTGTTAGAGCAACAAGGCATGGAAAGTAATTCATCACAAGATGTAGCAATATTATGAGTGGATGAATTACTAGGACTAGCACATGGCAATAAAGCATTTTGAGTATAGTTGTGCCATTGTCCACATGAGGTCACAAGATGTTACCTTTAACATAATACCCTCATGAGCTAACTTTAGCTTATCATAGGAGACTAGAAGGTCCTCATGAGAGCTCGAGAGCTTTCATGGCTTTCTTCCAATTTCCCATATTTGCTAGATAGCAATCAAGTTGAGCCCTTAGCTCAACATTCTCCGTAATATGGATGCTTCACAAGAGATAGAGTTAGTAGCACAAGCATCATTATTAATGGCAATAGGAGAAGGTAACTTGCAAGCTCTTTTGAGTGAGAAGCTTTAAGTTGCGCATGAGACTCGGTGAGTTTGATGAGCTCACCCTTAACGACCCTAGAGCCATTTTCTAGGTGCTCAAAATTCTCAAGGAGTTTGGCATGTGCATCTATAAGCTTACCATTTGTTACTTTGAAGTCATTAGCCACTTTAAGAGAACTATCATAGGATCCCTTTACTCTAGAAAGTTCGAGAGCATAAGTTTCCTCAAGAGACTCCTTGGTGGTTTGTTCTTCTTCAAGAGCTTCCTTGAGATCGGCGATCTCTTCCGCGTATTTATATTCGCGGCTTTGCATTTTCTCAATTGTGTCTTCATGCTCATCAATAAGTTTATTGCTCTCAATAGCAATAGTCAAGATTTCTATGAATTTAGCATGAGCATCTTTATTCTTAGCAATAGCATGAAGAACCATTTTACCCTTCTCAATAAGGGAAGCATCATTATCATCTTCTTCATTATCAACATCATTATCAACATCATTCTCATTTTGAGATATATTGGGAGTCAAGGTAGAAATTACCGTTGATCCCCTTGCCATAAGGCAAAAGTGTGAAGTGGTTGATGATGATGAAGCAAAACTTGAAGCACCATTCAAGTCCATGTCTTGTTCCATGGAGTGTTCGGTTTCCTCTACATTGTTAGCCAAACAAATACTAGAGGAAATAGAAGTATTTTTATCAAGGGAACAAGACATAGAGAGCATATCATCACGAGGATTAGTCAAGCAATTTGTACATGATATGCAAGGACTATCAACACAAGCATGTAGATCATTTTTGGTTCTAGATGCGTTTAAGTCCAAAGATAAATCATTGCAATAAGATAGAGGTGAAGTATCATCAACAATAAGCTTACTATCATTATTGCAATATCTATCACTACTCACCATTGCATTACTTTGTGGCTTGCCACATGTAGGTGAAGTAGAAGAAGTTGAGAACTCATCACGGCCGGAAGTGGAGGGACAACAATCATCTCCACAATTCTTGGACACATCATATTTATCTTGAAGCTTGGTCCAAAGCTCATGAGCATTCCGAAAAGGAGAGACCGACATAATAACTACATCGCTCAAAGCATTGAAAATCACATTAGAAGCTTGAGCATCTAGATAGGAATTATTCTCATCCATTAAAGATAATCTTTTGGGATTCCTTGGAGGAGAATAACCCCTATCTAGAATTCGCTCTATGTATGGGTCAATGACCCGAAGAATATCAAGCATGCGAATTTTCCAAACATCATAATTTGTGCCATCTAATATAAAAGAAGCATTGTGCACTAGTTCACTAGACGACATCTTTACTCTCGAGGCGGTGAAGCCAAAAACGAGAGAACCCGCTCTGATACCAATTGAAAGGACACGGATGTCGCCTAGAGGGGGGGGTGAATAGGCGATTTAAAATTCTTTACGGTTTAGGCTTGAATAAATGCGGAATAAAACTAGCGTTTAATTTATCAAGCACGAAACCTAAACAAGCTAGGTTTACCTATGTGCACCAACAACTTATGCTAAACAAGATATACAACTATGTGATAGCAAGATATATTACTTCAAGCTCGATGGCTATCACAAAGTAAATTGCATAAGTAAGAAGCTCGGGTATAGAAATACCGAGGCACTTGGAGACGATGATTTATCCCGAAGTTCACTTCCCAATGGAAGCTACGTCTCCGTTGGAGCGGTGCGGAGTCACAAAGTGATCCCCGAATAGCCGTCAAATGGCACACCGTAATCTCCTTCGTGCCTCTACCAATGTAGAGTGCCACGAACCACTATGGGACACTTGAGGGTGGTCACCGAACCCGTACAAGGATGAGGCACACTCCACAACTTAATTGGAGGCTCTCACCGAATTCCCGCGGCTCCCAAAGCCACAAGAATCACAAGGTTGGGGCACGTCTCCACAACTTAATTGGAGGCTCCCAACTATCCCGCGAGCCACCAAAACTCCGAGATCAACAAGGACCGTCTAGGGCACTCCAAGTACCCAAGAGGACAAGCTCTAGGGCACCCCAAGTACCCAAGAGTAACAAGCTTCTCAACTTCGATTTCCACGTATCACCGTGGAGAACTCAAACCGATGCAACCGATGCAATGGGCAAGAACACAAGAAGTGCTCAAAATCCTTCACTCCCAAATCCCACCAAAGCAACTAATGCTTTGGGGGAGAAGAGAGGAAGAACAAGAAGAACACAAAAAACTCCAAGATCTAGATCCAAAAGCTTCCCCTCACTTAGAGGAGAGATGATTGGTGGAATAGATCTAGATCTCCTTCTCTTTTCCCACTAAATGGAGGCAAGAATCATGGAGGGATAGAGAGTTAGCAAAGCTCAAGAAGGTTCAACAATGGAGGAAAAACGAGCTGCAAAGAGACTTTAATCAAGGTAGGTGAAGGGCAATATATACCCTTCCTTCAAATCTGCCCGTTGGGAGCATCTTTCCCGTGCCAGCGGTACTACCGCTGGATAGGCGGTAGTGCCGCTGCGGTCTTCAGCGCAGCAACCCCGCCAGTCAACGGACGGTCTTCGTCTTCGCGATCCCACGCCCCCGGTACCAGTTGGTACCGCTCGAGGTACCGCTGGTGGTACCGGAAGAAGCCTCCGAACGCCAAATCGACGGTACCCGCAGCGGTACTGCCGCTGCAGTAGGTTTGCCAGGGAGCTGGCAGTACTACCGCTTATCCCAGCGGTACTACCGCATATGCGGCCAGAACATGAAATCAGCGGTACTCGCGGCGGTACCGCCTCTGCAGCAGGTTTGTCAGGGAGCTGGCGGTACTAACGCTTATACCAGCGGTACTACCGCCCCTAGCAACTTTCATCGAATATAAAACTGTAAACTCAATAACTTTCTCGTTTGAACTCCAAATTAGGTGAAACCAATTTTGTTGGAAAGGTAACGACAAGGAGAAGGCCTACAAAAGTGGAAATATTAAGAACCATAAATAGAGTTAAGTTGACACACATGGGAAGGTGTGGAACTTTCCTCACGGATAAACCGATGATATTTCCAACCCGAAAATGCAACAAGTTTTCCATACGAAATCCGTTTTCGGAGAACTTGGGCTTGTCATGAAGATCACAACAAGCACCACAAACCCAACAAGGAGAAGAACCAAATAAGAACCAAGAAAGATGATATGCCAAGTATGCAATGGTTTGAGCTCTCACCAACTGATACGCTAAAGCTCAATCGAGAGCCCCTCTTGATAGTACGGTATCTATCCAATAACCTGGTCTCCCGACTACAACATGAGACTGGTAAAATAGAAACCATATCAAGATCATATCTTTGCCTTGCGCATTCTACTTGACTAGGTGATGACGATCTTGATCTTCTCAAGTGGGCCACCTTTCTTGATTGCGCTTCGCTTGGTGAAGATCCACATATTTCTCCCCATACTCCACTATGGGAGAGCCTCTTATCGACATATCTTTACTTGACCTTTATCTCCAAATGGGTGGCAAGCTTCAAGCATATGATATCTTCGAGATACTTCTCTTGAACTTGCACAACACAAGCTTGATGACGAACACCACTTGACATTGATCAACCTTGTATCTTTTCTTCTCTTTTTAATAGATGATGTCTTGAAGATATGCTCAACTCACATATGACCAATCATCGGATAACTCCTCGAATACCATCTTGGTCATCACATATTCTTCTTCTTGACCATATCAAATATATCCATACAACTCGATGATTTTGATGCCAAATACTCCATTATATCAATATATTTATGGCATCAACCTTGAATCCAACATATGGAGTTCAAGCATTTGCATATGGACAAACACTACAAGAATAACTCAATGCAACCATTGGTCCATAGGGATTGTCATTAATTATCAAAACCACACATAGGGGCGCCATGCCCTTTCAGTTACGATTGCATTTATCTGAGAACGTGTGAATCACAGCAGAAAGACCGTGGAACTTGTTCTCAGTTTGACTTAGGTTGTTTCTTTCAGGTTTCTTCGTGACCATCTGCATTGCTGCACTGATGTTCAAGTCTAATGATATCCTGCGGAAAGAGACTACTTTGAAGGTGTGTGGCCCCATCTTGTTGAAATTTTTCTATGTAGTTTACCCTTAGTTAGCTTAGTGTGTCGAGACTTCAAGACTGAAGAGTATAGAGTAATGAAATAAATCCAATTTCATTGTCTGCAATCATGCTCTTGCTTAGTTTAATGACTTCATTAAAAGAAATAACTGGGAATACATGTGATGGAGATATTCTTGGCTATTTTTTCAAATATCATCGTGCTGAGCATTTTCATGAAGTTTCATGTATTTCAAGAACACAATAACATTGCTTGCTTGTGTACGCTATGCTGTTCAACGCCTATGTAAAATTAACAAGGTGCCCGCTAGTCTGAACTTTACTGCAGCAACTAATCCATTCCTGAAATTGCCGGAGTTCTTTTTGTAATAGGTACATGCTTATAGTTGCAGTTACTAGGAGGCCCTGGTGCTAGCATTTTGCCCTAACTATCTCAAAATAATAATTGTTCTCACATGTAACTCTATGCTTTCACTCCCTTCAAATTTCACTAATCAAAATTAACAAGGCTGAACTATTTCACTCATTTAGGTTAAACTGCACTATTTTTAGATGTTGAACTACTCCATGGATGGAATTCGTGGCTGTTTAGACTTAGTTTTATATCTCGGTGACACAACTTTGGAATTAGGTAAAATTGTAAGCCTTGCATCTGCACTATGATTTGTGTAGGATTGTGTGGGTCTGTAGTGCAAGCCTTGCTGTAGTATAATATTTCTGAACTGAAAGTATAAAGTAACACTACAGTTCATTGATTCTCTGATTGTTGTTGGTGTTTGAATCCTTTTTGTGTAGAATTGTGTCACTCCCTAGTGTAATATTTGTGTAGGATGATCTATGTTTTTTGCATGTCGACACGGGGCTGTGGCGACGACGACGATGACATCCGGCTGAGCTATGTTTCTTGCATGTGGTGCTTGCCTTGCCATACCAACATGGGGGTGTGGCGGCGACGACACCGATAAGGGGCTGTGGCGGCGATGACGACATCGACACCGACACCGACACGGAGCTGTATTTGTACTACCGCGATCATTTGAACTATCCGATAGGTTTATATTGATTGATGCAATACTGTATTTGTACTATTGATAATGACCTGTATGAATGTATAAGAAAATAAGTTTGGGGGAAGTAATTCTATTTATTTGTGAATATTCTGGATTTTTTTAATCCATAAATTGATTCTAGTGGCGCACATATTTAGTTCGTGCGCCACTGGTACCGCTTTTTTTACTCAGAAATTATTATTAGTGGCGCACATACTAGCTGGTGCGCCACTGGTATTCAACGTACCAGTGGCGTGCATTCTGGACTGCGCGCCACTGGTAAGTTGGTTATCTGCGGCGCACGGGCTCGTGCGCCACAGATAACACTTACCAGTGGCGCAAGTTTAGTGGCGCACCACGGTGCGCCACTGGTAGGCTTTTTCCTACTAGTGGCAGCTGCAGAACTGCTGCCAAGGCGTGGAGAAGGGAGAAGTTGCTAGGAGGCTGCCAAGTGGGGCCAGACTGACAAGGCATGGGAAGGTGAGAGAGATCAATTATTGTGGCTCTAGTGTTGATCCCCATTTCTGTCCAGTGAAGAAAATGAGGAAATACTCCAAATTTTTGAATAGAACACAAACCTGAAATTGTGTCTAGGAGATTGATGGTGAAAATTTGGTTCTAGAGAATTTTGTCTCACATTTTTCTGAATGGTTTCGAGTGAGATATAGGAGATGTTGTGAAATGTCCAGAACTGTTTATTTGATTTTGTTTAAAAAATTTGAATTGGACTAGGTTGGGTTTTTGCAGAATTAGGTCTCACATGAACCTAAGCTCCTCAGGGAATTTTCCCCAATTTCTTTGAAACACTTTTATTCATAAAATATCTAAACTTTCATTTCTGCCCTTTTTGAAAAGTAATTAATAGTGAAAATAAAAAGGGTAAAAAATATTTACTTTTGAAGTGAGATGAGATGGTTCATGATATAAAACACAAAACTGGTTTTAAAATATCTTTTATGTTGAAAATATTTATCTTTTTATGCAAAACATTGGAATTGAGTTTTCGAAACAGTTTTCAGGAAATTCAATATTGACTAGGCATGAAAACCCACATGGAGTAGTGATGTTATGTGCTCAAAAGGTTCAACATTAAGTTTGGGGTGTGATATATGGTGTCAAGGATGGATGATGTGGTGATGCATTGTACTATTTAAAAAGATTTGTGATTTTTGTGAGGCTCTAGATATGGTATTCTTTAACAGGGATGAAGATAGGGCAAACCTTGAATTAGAGATAATTTTGAAGAATAAAAACTTGATACAAGCTAGTTTCTTGTTTTGTTACCCACACAACAACCACAAGGATGATGAATTCAAGACAAGCAGGTCACATACACAAAAAGATCAACAACACAACCAAGATCACACAAATCAAACCACAAAACTTTGTCACACCCCAATTGACATAATTAACAATACTATCTTGTAAAGATGATCACACTTAATTATGACAAGAGGATGTTTAAGGAATATCTCAACTCATAACTTAATAGTTTCAAAAGATTTGATAAATAAAAATATGTGGGGTAATATATTTTCCACTAGTGTTCTTTTAAAATAGAGTGATAAATAGGAGTTTATAAAATAGGAGTGGTAACACATGCAAAATATCAAGGTTGAAAAATAGATAGGAGATAGCATATAGATCTCCATATTTTTGGGAGCAGATAATTTTGGAAATACTTTTACTTTCTCAAGAGTGGGTATTTTGGTGGTTGCTAAACCAAGTACCATTGAAACGGTTTTTGACTAAAATAAGAGTGGCAAAAGATATATGGAATTATTTTTCTTGTCATGACATGATCACCAAAGTTTAATATATTTTTACTTAGGTTAGGTTCTTATGTTAATAATTACTAGTCAAACAATTTAAACAACAAGTCACACAAGGTCAAACAGAGCAATAGGAAGGAAAACACAATCATTAGTGAAATATTTCGAAAAGTTTTTGTTGGCTCTAAATTTTGGGTCTTGTAAAACTAAGTTTTTCTTAGTTCCAAAATTTGGTATGTGACATGCGTCCCAGCCGTGCTCCTGCATGACGGCGTAGAAGTCGCGGCCCTCCCACCAGCGCCGCCTCCATGCGGCGTTGTTCTGGTAGGGCCGCACCGTCCCCTCGTGGTCGTCGACGGCGGCGACGCGCTCCGCCGTCAGCATTGGTAGCTAGTTGGGGTTGTGGACGGCGTAGTCCGGATCGGCCCGCTACTCCGCTGTCAGCTGCCGGCGGCGCAGGCGGACGAGGTCGCGGAAGCGCTCCCCCGTCGGCAGCGGCGGCACGGCGTAGCCGAGCGCGCTCAACTGCCACCCGCTGCCGCTGGGGAGGCGCATCCCCGGCGGCACGGGGATGTGGTGGCGGTGGAAGAACGCCGCATCCTCCTTTCGAAGGCAGGTCTTCACGCCGCCGCTACCGGATGCTTGCCTGTTGTGCGCCATGGTCGATGGGGGAGTGGAGAAGACGGGCAGAGGAGAAGAGCGCGGCGGTGAATGAGGGAGAGAGTGCGGCGGCTGAGGTTAGCGGCGTGGTCTTTATAGGACGACGGGGAGAGGAAAAGCGCGCGAACGCGGCGCGGGAAGGAGCCATTAACGCCGTTGTCGGTTCCCGAGGCGACGTAACTCCGGCGACGCACGTCGGGGAAGACGAGGCGCGACGCGTCACTGCGCGTCAGGAAACGGTTGGGCCGCAGTAATTAACGTTGACCGGATGGTTGGGTCGCTGACGCGTCGGGCCCGTCCGTCAGGTTCGGCCGAGCCGCGCGTTGCCGCGGTTGCCGGCGCGTCCGGTAGCGTCCCTAGAACCTGGGCGCGAAGCGGGGTTGCCGGACACTCTATTGGGACGTGCCGGCAACTTTTTTTGGTATTGGGCACGCCGCTGGGGCGATTTTTGCTGCGGCGCGTCCAAAACGTCTATTGGGAGCAGAGTTGGGCGCGCCGGTGGAGATGCTCTTACAGGTTTGTGGTTTCCATTGACGTGTCCCTTGCGTATGTCTCCTCTGTTTCTCTCTGGACTTGTCTGAAAATATGGATGTGGCCTGGGCGTGGGAGTTGGTTTGTGGAGTGGTTCTGCTTGCCGTTACCGGGGAGTGGCGTGACACACTCAGCAGATGGCCGGCTAGTTTAGCGCAGACGGTTACCAAAAGTTCAGTGCCCCTGTTTGCTCACCTCACTTGGCTCTCTTGTTTTTATGCTAGATAGAACTTTTTTTTTTGACAATTTCACGCGTTACAGAGTATGGGGTGGGCCAGAGGAGCCAGGAATAGATTGGATTGAAATACACACTGTTCATTATCAATAGTACAAATACATTCATACAGGAGCCAGAGGACATCGACACCCACCCCATGCAATACTGTATTTGTACTATTGATAATGACCTGTATGAATAGAGTTGAAAGTGCGTGACAAACATAACACACTGTTCCTCGTATGGGGTGGGCCAGAGGAGCCAGGAATAGATTGGATTGAAATACACACTGTTTTCGCGCGTGCAAGGAAGGAGGGACACAGAGAGAGAGAGACAGCGGCGACGACCTTCGAACGCAGGCACAGTGCTTTTGGTTCGCTTTCGCGCGGTGCGCACGGCAAGTCGATCGGCAACAGTAGACGTTGTCTGCACCGCATTGCTGCTTGTCGCCGTGCCCGTCCTTGGCCGGCGCGGCGCGGCGTCCGGCCGGCATGCAATGCAATGCCGAAGATCGATCGTCCCCCCGCTTTCGCCGGCGGTGGCTTCCTGCCACGACGTGGCGTGCGTTCTCGAAAAGGTTCGACGTGAACGTGACCCGTAGCAGATGTACACGAGGCCAGCGTACCGCGTACAGTACAGGACTGCGTCTGCGCCGCGCGTGTCCCTGAGCCTGAGGCCTGAGCCCCTTGAAGGTTGGGACGCATCCGCGCACGCCACCGCAGCGATAGGGCCCTGGCGCTTCTCCAGTGATGGATGGATGCATCCACGAACGGTATGGATGTGCAGCCTTCGCGACCAGGGCTTGACCCCAAACTTGGTAAACTTGTTTGCCTCGATCGGGTCGCAAAACCTAAAACATTTAAAGATTTTTATATTTGGGAACGGAGGGAGTACGTCAGATATGTTTCACCATGGTGGGAGTTTGGAGGATCGAGGAGCAGAAGCCCCATGCATACAGCAAGCGCAAGTACCACCTAGCTAGTTCCAATAGCCTGCAGCCTATGGCATTGCAGCTGCCTCCGACTGCACGTTCGCAGCTACACCAGGCTATACATGTTGCACGTTCGCGTGGTAGTAACTCGTCGGTCGTGCAACGCGGTTCGATCCCTTCCAAGCTAACCCGGCGTCTGTCTCCGACGCTTCCTACTTCTACACCAGGCTAGCACCCAAGAACGAGCGTTTACCCATTCTTCCTGCAATTTGGTGGCCCAAGCCCATATAGAGATAGCAAAGGCCCATGGGAAAGGCGGAGTTCACTTCTGGACTAAAAAAAAAGATAGATTTCTAGTTAATGCTTCCAATTTGTTCTGAATTTTGACTAGAAATCCACTTTTTCTCCTTTTTTATCTCAATAAAAAAGAAACAGAGAGTTTTATTGTGGTGACAATGTATGTTTTAAGATAGAATCTATCGAAAAGAATAATAGAAACATGATCAGAAAAAAGAAGGAATAATTTTTTTTAAGATTGGAAAAAAGTAAGTAGAATTATATTATATTATATTAAAAATAAAAGGGGTTTTCGTAACAAAACGTGGATGAATACTTACTCTTTTGTCTTTTCTCGATTTTCGCTCGGATTTTTTTGGCGGCATCGCCAAGCGGTAAGGCAGGGGACTACAAATCCAATCTGATCAAAAAAATACTTAGGTTTATAGTACTGATCGAACTCGATAAATTCGTACTCCGCATAAGTTCGGGGAAGGGAGTAACTAGGCCTGCTGATACTGGGTTTTGAGAATCCATACCATTGTTCTATCCTCAAACTAGGGTTTGTTTTGGGGGGGGGTAGTGGCCCAAATGGTTACCAATAGGGATATTGATTCGATTTGAAAATTGAAAACGACGAGGCTAAGATTAAATCTTGGTATCCGAAGATAAGGTCCCTAAGGGGCATTCCTTTTTTTTTCAATTTAAGATTGAAGAAGGGACTCCGCGAAGAAATATCAAGACTTCCTAATTATCATACATTATCGTACATCTTATTTTACCTACATACACTAAACTAAGGACTACTTATTCAAGCGATAATCAGATTAAATAGGCCGATCCAAAATTAATTGAACTTACCCCCTTGTTTCGGGAGCTCCGAATCGGCGGGAGACGAACTGCGCGAAGTGCAATGCGCTTCGCCCACGCCCTTCCTTCATGCGCCGCGCTTGCAACTCATTTTGTTTTTCAAAATCATAAAACATGACAAAAAAGAAAAACAAATAGGGGACAGAAAGAGAAAACCGCCGAAAACATGAAACAATCGATGAACCAGAAAACCCATGCAGAAGATTCTGGATTCTAGAATGTCCCCAAACCAGCAAAACCGAAAATGCAGAGAGCTTGCTGGGCTGTCCCGTTTACGAGAGCACAACATGGGAGATGCCCCTTGTTCCTTTCTACAAACTAGATCATTTAGGCGCGCGTTGCCGCGCCCATCCATTAGGCTTGTAGAATAATAGTTGGTAGAAATATATTTTGAATTTAGCCGAGAAGTTTGATTTCTCGCTTTTCCATAAGCTAGTCCCCCACCTACGATAGAGACATGTCGCTCAACATGGCCGCAAATCGCTCCAACATGAGGTTACCTCTAGAGCTTCATATCACTCCCTCTTTCGCAACTACTAAGAGCATATCTAGCATATACCGGATAAGCCCCCGACCCGGAAAATAACTATTTTTTTGGGTCGGGGGCAAAATTTCGGACAGAACAGATACACTATCCGGTACCGTATCACTAAAATTTATCCGGGAAACAGGATATACACCCGCCCGACCCCAATCTGTTCAGCTTCGGAAGCTGATTTTCCCGGACCCCGAACTCGTGGCGCGAACCTTCCCGCGCGGAAGTTTCAGTTCGCGCTCCTTCCTCTTTCCCCTCCTCTCTCCGCCGATTCCACCTTGTTTCGGGCCCGGGGGTGCCGTTTCCCGTCCGCACGATCGCGGCGGCCGCCGCCGCCATGGATCCGGCGCCGAGCTCGGGCGCACGGCCAGTTGGCTCCGGGAGGCGCTGATTCGGCCAGGTCCGAGTACCGGGAGCAAGCGCGCACACTCCGAACCGTCGGAGCGGCCGATTTCTTGCCGGGTGCGGTTGAGGAGCTCGGGCGGCGCGGATCCGGCATACTTACTCCTCCTAAGCTAGAATCGCATGCATGCATTGACTTAGCATTAGCAGCTTCCAGTGCCGTTGTACAATCAGACGGCCCCTAGTGTCGAGTATTACTACAATAGTAAAGAACTAATGTCATCTACTCTCTCCGTTCTGAAATAGATGACTTCCATTTATCTAGATACACATCTAGATACATCCGTATGTGGACAAATGAAAGTCATCTAATTTGGAACGGAGAGAGTGGATTATTCCATAGTACTATGTATTTCAGTTTTTGTATGGGCTGCTTAATTATCTAATCAATCGAGGCTACACTTATCTGAACCGACGCCACTTGTACGTGCAGTGAGTCGTCGAAGCTTTGACACTGGTTACCGACAATAATCTAGGTATTGGTTGGTTTAAGTTACACTGAGTATCATTCGAGACAGGCATCACATGGGTGTTGTAGCTCTCTGGTAACAGCTTTGGGGTTTCCATTAATGGCTCGTTGACCTGTCCCTTGCGTATATCTCCTCTGTCTCTGTGAGTTGGTTTGTGGAGTGCTTCTGCTTGCCGGGGAGTGGCGTGACATCCTCAGCGAATTGCCGGTTAGTTTGGTGCCCTCCAAATTCATGTCCTGACATATTAGAGGTGCAGCCCACTGCGGTGCCCCGCAAGAAACAAGAGACGAAAATAAAGAAATTTAAAAGGTTTCAAACTTTATTCACATTTGTTATACTAGTCGTCAACCCGTGCATTCACACGTGACACTATTAGAATGTTTAAAATGCAAATAATAATTTCATTAATTTAAGAACCCATTTTTCCACAAAGTACTATAATAAGCTTGATTATATTTAAATTTGATTTCTTGTCTTGATTAGTTATTTTACCTAGATGTAGGATTTTCTTATTGTATATATGGTATGATGGCAATATATAGTATGTTAATCATTGATCCAGTTAAAAAGTATAAACATAGAAACTAATTCTAAAGTATGAGATAAACTAAGAAAATGCCTAGAAAGAGAAGGAAGCAAGCTATATTGCTTATGAGTACGAAGTATGCATGCGTTACCATTTGGAGCATCCACCATGGAGTCCATTATAAAATAATTAAACTCGTATAGAAGCAACTGATATAATTAAACTTCATGGCCGACATCTGTGCACAAATGCAAAATTCCAAGTGCATAGTTATATTAAGTAAAACTTAATAATTACAAAAATTGTTAATTATGTCACTTTACTTTAGCTTCATTAAATTATATGTAAGAGGAAAATCCTGAATACTTGCTCTTATTATTACCCCAAAATACCGAATTTCCATGTTGGGTACTGAAACCATTTTCGTGGTATCCACATATTTTGCAAGTTAATCGAATTCTGGGAAGCTGGTATGCACAGGCAAATATTCGAAATCTGGGCACCATACCTCTGATTAACGCTAAAACCGAAGTATTATATTTAAGTTGCACATACCTCGTTTAAACTTCAAAATGAACTGGCTTGTCATGTCGTGACTGCACGGATTACATAGTTCTGTTTACCTCCCTATAGTGCACATAATCTTGTCATGGGAAGTACCATGGGGTAGATGTGTACACCCACTTTTCATGATCAGATCATCAGAGTTTACGATCGATATGTATTATTAAGCGTATTATGATTTAACATATTGCGGAATAGAGCAGTCGATAATGTGTTACTTGCCTTTGTTGTGAGCGAAGGGGTGACAGGCGACTGACGTTGGGAGGTAAAATATGCCACGCCATCATGCCACGCCAAGCGGACCCCTCAAATCCTCCTTATACGTCCGGCACCACCATTCGGACGTGTCCGGCAGCAAAAAGAGGCAAAAATCATCACCCAACCGGTCCCCTCAAACTGCCCCTATACGTCCGGGCTGTCCGGCAGCCCCCAAACTCACCCCATATGTGGGGATGGTTTGGGGGCTGCCGGACGCGCCCAGACAGCCGCCACGTAGGACATGCACCACTTTATCTACTATTTTTCTCTTTCTTTTTTCCTTTCTCTCTCCATCCCCAGCAATCACATGCATTCGGACGGACAATTAGGGGTGTTTTTGGAGTGCATGGTTGGATATGGCCACTTTTGGGAGCTGTCCGGTCACTATCCGCGGACACGTCCGGTCGCGTCCGCGGACAATTTGAGGGCCGAATTTGAGGGCTCCGCTTGAAGATGCTCTAAGGGGATACCAAGCAGAAACAACATTGACCACGATGAACTCCCAGGTTTCAATCCAACTCAATGGCCGCCAAAAGCTGCACACATATACTACGTAAGAAAAAAAAACTCTATATAGCGCTAAAGCCAAATTAAATCATGATCTGAGCGCTAGCAGGATCGAGAGGGCCATGGCACGCAACACCGCCAACAGTGGCGGACACCCTGATCTCATTAAAATGCAGTCAATACCATCTGACCACCGCTTCTAATTAATGTGCGTACATGGCAACAACTGAATATTAAGTTCAGACAACCATCTTAGATTCGTAAGCTGCTAAAAATAATCAAGGGTAATTATATTTAGTACATACGAGGAATTAGACATGGAACTTGTAGAGAGACGCAAGTGCACACTGCATCATACCCAATCGTTTATGTGTTTGCACCGAGAGGATCTACCAATGCATCCATGAACGAACAGAACTATTTGTCTTGAATTTGATAGGTCAGAACATTGGCCCGATCTGAACTTTACCTGAGATACTACGGCTGATGGGTAGCTCATGCTGGAGTGCGGCCGTCGGCCATCGCCGGTGCGGATACTCGTATAATCTGTATGATGCAGAGTCCGGCTGTCCGAACTTCGGCCATCGCCGCTGCGGATACGTATAATCTGATGCAGATTAGCCACTGTGAAAGGATCCTATGCATATCACGAATTAATTACGTATAGATCTGGAGTATGCGTTGTTTTGGACTCGAACTCAAGCGGAGAAAGATACGTGCGAGAGGAGTCAGGCTTGCGCGTTTGACATACAACTTTAATCTAACGGCTTAAGACAGATTATGGGTAGATTGGACCGACAAAATTTTCTAACCTCGAGGATTAACGTGCAGCCTTCTACGGGGCCTCCAATTAGTAAATATAAAATATTACAAAGAGTTTGAATGAAATTTGAGAAACGGTGCAACTAGCCTACTCCTTCTCGTCCCACCGCGCTGTGGCGTCAAGGACCACTACGGTAGAGGAGGAGCAGGTACGGCTGCTGGAGGGGTCGTCTTGACGCGGCGAACGGTTGGTGGAGCCGCCGCCGGAGGAGGAGCCCGCCATCTGCGCGGAGATCGCTAGGGTTGCCATGAGGCATGGCGAGTCTCGCTCAATGGTGGCCACCGAGTCGGCGAGTGTCGCCAGGAATCCTATGTTGTCGTCGTCGTGCTCGTTCCACTGCAGGGACAACACGTCGTAACCCGTCGGGATGACCTCCACCAACAGTGGCTCCGTCCTAGGGCGACGGAGGTAGAGACGTACGAGCGGTGTCGAACACTCGAACGCCGTGGCTCGCGGCGTTCGCTGATGACGATGTCGCTGCCACCTTCTTCACGACGCGGCGGTGACCGCCATTCCTCCTTCACTGTCGGCAGCTACGGCCTGGCGCGTGGGCTTGGTTGTCGTCGCGGCGAGGCGCGTGGGCCTAGATCTCGTTGTGTCGTGGCGGGCCCGATGAGAGCAGCCGCAATGGGGTAGGGTTCCCCGTTGCGGCATGCTGGCGGACGCCCCAAAGGCAGAGGCCACCGTGTGGCTGGTCCCGTCCCACCACGTTGTAGCGCCCCGGCGGGACAACATTGTCGTAGAAGGCGAGCGGCTCCTCGTGCTTGCGCTCGAATCGCGGGAGCCAGCGGCTCAAGTTGTTGTCGTCGTACTCCGAGCGACGCTCGCTAATCCCATGAGAGCCAGCTCTTTCGTCGGGCGTTAGGTGGCCGCCAAAAATTTGAAGGGAAAACCGTCGCAAGAGTTTTTTTTGAAAATGCTGTTCGGAAGTTTAAAGTGTGGATACACACGACACAATGTACATCACTTGTGGAGTACTGTAGATTGGAACACACTGTGCCGTTTCCGTGTGTGCAGATGATCCTGATTGTAGGCCCCACGTGGAAGGAGGATGGGACAGAGAGAGAGACAGCGGCGACGACCTCGAATGCACGCACAGTTGTGAGTAGTGTTCGTTCGCCTTGGCGCGCTGTGGATGGCAAGTCGATCGATCGGCAACAGTCGCTGCTGGCTGCACGCACGTTCGTCAGGGCCGGCGCGGCGTCGTCGGCAAGCCGTAGATCGATCGCCCCCCCGCGTTTGCCGTGCTAAGACGGTGGCCGCGACGTGCCGTGTCTGCTCGTAAAGTTGGAGGTGACCGACGTACAGTAGAGCACCCCAGCGATGGGGCCCCGGCCCTCCTCCGGTCATGGACGGATGGATGCATCCACGCACGCCTGGCATGGAAACAGCAAAGTAAACTGCAAAGTTGAACCCGATCAGTTTGATTTCCATGTGTTGCTTTGGGGAACATAAAAAAATTCAATTTCAATCGTTGTAATAACTTGTTCATTTTCTATGCTTAGATTACTATTGGTCCACTTAAGCCATGTCGGACGACAGGAATTTAGACGACGACGGTGAAATGCTTTGAGGCCCGCCCAGCGCCCTAGCTGGCCCTATCTTCTTGCTTCCTCCTACAGTAGAAAGGATCAAGAACGTGAGTACGTACAACCACGTGGTCGATTACTAGCAAACTGTAGACCGTAGCTTGTGATGTCGTCATGTGCTTGCATTAACTACGTACGTCCTGCACACGCAGACGCAGAGAGGAGAGCTTTCACCATGGTGGCACTGTAGTTTGGAGGATCGTCATGTGGAGCAGAAGCCCCATGCATCTAGCGCAACTAAAAGCCCCTGCACACCTACTAGTTCCAATAGGCTGCAGCCTATCGCAGACTCGCAGTGCGGCAGCCAGTGTGCGTTGAAGAGGACCAGGGGACTATGCGCGGGCTTCCCCCGCGCCCGTGGACTTCAACGAATTGTAGTTTTTTAGAGGATTTAATTTGAAATTTGGTGGAATTATTCGGATTTGAATTATGTTAAGTCTCACAAAAATGGGCGTATTCGAAGAGAATTTGGAAATTTGTAGTTTTTGAATTTAAATTTTGATCGTATGACGTAATCAGTGAATTATTCGGATTTGAAGTATTCTAGTGCTTGCAAAAATGGTCGAATTTAGAGGAAATTTTAAAATTTGAGGTATTCAAATTGTAAGTTTGATCATACGACGTAATTAGCTAGAATTTTTTTTAACCGTTTTGATATATTTTAATATTTTTCCTGCCGAATATATTTGAAGTTATTGAATTTGCAATTTTTAAAATTTTGAACTCTGGCAAAAATGGGCGTATTCAAAGAGAATTTGGAAATTTGTAATATTTGAATTTAAATTTTGATCGTATGGCATAATCAGTGAATTATTCAGATTTGAATTATTCTAGTGCTCGCAAAAATGGTCGAATTTGGAGGGAATTTTAAAATTTGAGGTATTTAAATTTTAATTTTGATCGTACGGCGTAATTAGCTAGTATTTTTTTACCATTTAGATATATTTTAATATTTTTCTGCTGAATATATTTGAAGTTATTGAATTTGCAATTTTTAAAATTTTTGAAGAGTTGTCTAAATAATCACGGCCAAAAGGGGTAAAAAAATGGAAAAGCAAAAAAAAAGGCAAAAAATCTGACAGGTGGGCCCCTGTGACGTCGCGCTGACGTCACAGGGGAGTGGATCTGGCCGTGATGGCCACGGCGGCGCCGACGTCGTCGGCGGCGCTCCGGTGCGTCCCAAGACGCGCGGTTTGTCGCGGCGGATGCGCCCCGTCGCGGGGAGGCCGGAGGTGGCGGCGCCGCCCCTGGATGGTCGCCGGAGGGCCGCCGGAGACGCGCAGAACGCGGCTGATGTCCGCGCGGCGGCGGCGACGATTGCGGCGTAGCGGCGGCGTCCCGGCATGGCGTGCTTGGCGAGGAGGTGGAGTGCGGCGCGGCGCACCTCCCTGTGCCCTTAGATTTGGATGGGGAAGGCCGGAACGGCGGCGGCGACCGCGGCGTCGCGCGGAGGAGAGGGGAGCTCGCGGGGTGTTTTGCGGATAAGTCCCTGGACTTTCAGCAAATTACTTGTAGGTCCTCCCGCAGTGGAAAACATGAAATCCATGCGAATATCGGAAAGCGGGCGGGTTTTTTTTGCAAAATGGTTCAACGACCGGGTGGGTGACCGGCTGGGAACCGTGCGACCGGCGAGTTACCGGATGACGTGTCACGTTCTAATTGGACAAAAATCATCTGCTACAGTAGATCGCACGAATTGGGGTGGCGTGGCTTCATCCGGACCGTCCGTCGCGCGGATCGGACGGCCGAGGATCGCCGGCGACGTGGAGGGCTGGAGAAGGCTGGGATCATTCCGTCTTTTATATATAGTGTAATGAGAGGAAAACAAAAGGCTCTAGAGGAACAGCCGAGGCTAGAGGTAGAGGAGGGATGAGAAAGGCAAAACTCTCTGCATTGAATGCATATCGTACTACCACCGCGCGTGTTGTGATGGTGGTGGCCGTGCGACGCGTGCTCCTAGCTAGGATGATGAACATATTGGTTTTGGGCTAGTGTGTTCGCAGTGAGTCTTGTTAGCTTTGACACTGGTTAATTGCTCATATATAATCCAGGTAAAGATTACACCACACGGGTCTGGTGATGATGATGAATTGTTCGAGAGAGGCAGGCGTCACATGGGTGTTGGAGTGGCGTGACATCCTCAGCGAATTGCCGGTTAGTTTAGCGCGGATGTTAGCAGGGGTTTAGGACAGGGTTTTGCCCTGTGCTCTCTCTGCTAGTAGAGTTTTTCTTTAGCAATTTCACGCAGGGAAGTGACCCAGGAATTACTTCTGAAAATACTATTCCAGTGTTCAAAGCGTGGACACACATACCACACTGTTCCTCGTATGGGGTGGGGACAGGAGCCAGGAATAGATTGGATTGGAACACACTGTTTTCGCGTGTGCAGATGTGTAGGCCCCGCGTGTAAGGAAGGAGGGACAGTGAGCGGCGACGACCTTGGAACTCAGGCACAGTAGTGAGTAGTTCGCTTTGGCGCGCTGCACACGGCAAGTTTGGATTGAAGCACACTGTTTTCGCGTGCGCAGGTGTTCCTGAACGTAGGCCCCGCGTCGGTGCTGCGTGGTCGCCGTCCGGCAAACCCCCGCTTCTGCCGTGCCGAGCCGGCGGTGGCTTCCTGCCGCGCGCGACGTGTCGTGTGTTCTCGAAAAGCTTCGACGTGACCCGTAGCAAGATGTACATACACGGGGCCGCCGTACCGCGTACGTACGTACAGGACTTTGTCTGCGCCGCGCGTGTCCCTGATCTGGCCTGAGCACGCCACCGCTCATATTCCAGGTTTCACCACGCTGGCTGGGACTGAGTTTGGAGGATCGAGGAGGAGCACAAGCCCCATGCAGGCAGCGCAAGTTAAAAAAGGCCTCTGGCGCCCCCGCCTGGCTAGTTCCGATAGCCTATCACATTGCAGCTACGACGAAATGGCTAGAAAGGCAAGCTCTGTACGCACGTCCCTCCCCGTGAGCTGCGCGACCTTCCTTCCTTGCTATAGTACCATCGTCCGTCTTCGTCGCGTCGGCGGCAGAAAAAGCTGGCCATTTTCAAATTTGGATATTTTCAAATTTGGATGTTTTACGAAAACTAAATAATTTTTAGTTATGAACATTTTCAAATTTAGAACTTTTTAATTCTGAATATTTTTCAAGAACTGAACATTTTCTAAACCTCAACATTTTTTGAAACGGAACATTTTACGAAAACTGAAAATCTTTAAATTAAAAAAAAATATGTTAGAATTTGTTTCATATCTGAACAATTTTTGAAACTCATTTTTTCCAAAATAATAAAACGTGACAAAAAAGAAAAAAAATAGGAGACAGAAAACAAAAGCAGACAGAAAAAGAAAACCGCGGGAAACATGAAACAATGGATGAACCACAAAACCCATGCAGAAGGTTCCAGATTCTAGAATGTTCCCAAACCAGCAAAAACGAATGTGCAGAAGGTCTGCTGGGCCGGCCCGTTTACGAGAGCACAACATGGGAGATGCCCCTTGTTCCTTTCTACATATATAGGCTACAATCCGTGCCTCAAAGGCCCATGTAAGTAGCAAGAGCATGAAAAGCTTCTAGTCCGACACATTAGTCTTGGGCTGTGCACGTCATGCTGCCTACAATTAAAAGTCGAGTTAATTGAGCATCTTACCACTCGACTAAACTTGGCTCAAACTTGTTGTCAAAAGAGGTTAGCTAAGTTTTCAATGTGTTTTCGAGTTAAATAAGCCAAATTTGCTGAGTACATGTTAGCTAGGTAAAAAGAGTCGTCACCTTGCATTCTTGTCTATGTAAACAATAATGCTTGATTATTGTAGTTCATCGACTGCAAATTACTTGATGACGTCATATTTTCATTGGCTGCTGTGATGATTGCATCATACATGTTCAAGAAATTATTATATATATATATCTATGTTGTTGCCTGTTGATAGTTTTACCGAGCTAAACGAAGTAGCTCACGACTTTGGCGAGTCGAGTGAAATTTAAGTTATGAGCTCGCTACTTAAGCAAGTTTTACGAGTCTTTCGGCTCGGCTCGAATTATAGATTCAACATTCACTGGTGAAGGACTAAATTTCTTTAAGGTGGGACGAACTAAAAAATGCAAATATTGAAACATTTACAACAAAATATAAGTATATTTAAAGATAAGTAAAATCTAAAAACGTAACAATGAAAAATCTATGCCTTTGGTTTTTTTGCTAATCTTACTAATTTTGCCGTCTCTTCTTTATAAGATTGCAGGTCACTCTCGAATAAGTGATTTTTTTGCTCCCGAGCACGAGCGATCCTACTGTTTAAAAAAACAAAAAGAATGTTTATGAGTTTTAAGAAAATCGGAAAAAAATCCTGAATGAAGCCAATGGAGTATTCTATAAACGTGCAAAATATCAAATTTAAATATGTTGTATTCTGAACTAGACAAAAATGAAAAAATCTAACATATATAGAAATTTGAAAATAAGCATACTCAGATCTACTCTTTGTTATTTTTGTGTAGTTCAAAGTACAGAATATTTGAAGTTGATTTTTTGACACGTCTATAGAATACACGGATGAGCCCATTCAGAATTTTCTAAAATTATAAATATTTTTTATTTTTTAAAAGGCCAGAATCACTGGTGCCCGGAGCACAAAATCTCTACTCCGTCACTCCTTTTATCCTTCTAGTAAGCAAATAATATGACGTGGCATCTCCCGCCTACCTCACCTACTTGCTCTTACGTCTGCTTAACTAGCTTGTCGGCGGCAACGATCCCTCGCCACCCTGTTTTCTCCGCCACCGCCGAATCCCACGCCCAGTACCACACACTCGGCGTTGAGACAGATATGACACACACAAGCATGGATCTGAGCAAGAACTTGGGGATCGAGGGTGTGCGGTTCGCCGTGACGGGCGGGCAAGGCTTCATCGGCGCCGCCCTTTCCCTGGAGCTGCTCCGCCGCGGCGCCCAGGAGGTCCGGTGCCTCGACCTGCGCGCCTCCTCCTCCTGGTCTCAGCAGCTTCTCGATGCCGGCGTCCGCGTCTTCCAAGGTCCCCACTCTCTCGCTCAAGTTACCATACTTGTGCTTCAGTATAGCTAAACCCCTCAAATGTTGTTCTTATTACTACTGAATCAAGCTGCAAACTAGTGTACATGCCCAGCAGAGTTCACCGTCATCACTCCTTGGCTTGTTTGTTTGTTTGGCCTCAACTACGGATCATTACTCCTTACATAGTAAAACTAACATTATCCATCATGGCTTGAATTTTCTATCCATGCCTGATGCAAAGGCTTTGTTTGTAGGGGATGTTGGAAAGAAGGACGATTTGGCGAGAGTTTTCCGTGGCGTCGACTGCGTCTTCCACCTCGCTTCATATGGCATGTCAGGGAAAGAAATGGTGCATGCAAGGCGAGCAGATGAGGTCAATATAATTGGGACATCCAACGTACTGGATGCTTGCCATGAGCATGGCGTCAGGAGGCTCGTGTATGTAAGCACGTATAAGGTGGTGTTTAGGGGAGCCAATTGTCAATGGTAATGAGAAGCTGCCTTATTTTCCCATCCAAGACCATGTTGGTGCTTATGGGCGTAGCAAATCAGTCGCTGAACAATTGGTGCTCAAGAGTAATGGTCGGCAAGCTAAGTAAGTTGATCTCTTTTTGTTTGTCACGATGTGTAACTTTCAGCCTTTGCATCAATGCCATTCAATATGCTAATTGTAGTATATGGGCACAACTTCTTAGGCTGTTGTATACCCAAAGCAAAAATATTAGGTTTTTTTGTATCTCAGAATATATAGCATTTGCATTTGGCATTAGTTAACACCAAGCAGGCTGTCATACTGATTTGATATTTGCTTAATTACAGAAGTAAAAGTACTTGCCTTTATACGTGTGCAATTCGCCCGGCTGCTATATATGGTCCAGGTGAAGAGCGTTATCTTCCAAGGATCCTGTCCCTTGCAAAGTTGGGATTAACATTCTTTAAGATTGGGGGTCCAAATGTGAAGACAGATTGGGTCTATGCAGATAATCTTGTTCTTGCACTGATATTGGCAAGCGGGGCACTTATAGATGACATCCCTGGCAGGAAGGGAACTCCTGTAGCAGCCGGTCAAGCATATTTCATATGCGACGGTAATTCTCTTTAGCCTGCATGATATCTGCTTATGTCTTATATTATTACTAAATTTGTATATACTGTTACTCAGTTATACTGATGGTACTATGTTCTGAATTTAATCCTATCTTCTGCTTATTTGTGCGTCCTTTTTGGGTTTATCTAATTATACTAGTAAATTGTTTCTGAGGAGAAACTGTAGGGGAGGCCCTGACAGTAAGTTATATTTGTAGTAGTTATATTGAACTACTAAGAGAACAATGGTGATTTGATACCTTGATTTTGCAATAGTTCCATCGTTAAGAATGTCTATTGTACTTGTATCTGTAGCATGACACTACATAACTTATAGGCTGAAAGCCTGAAAGTACTTCGGTACTTTTCGTTTCACAACACATTACATAGTCCTGGAAGAATTCATTTAGCTACATTTCCTTTTGCTGAACTCATGTAATTAAAACCTCAGTGCTTATACTAATTTAATTGTGGTACTACATGATGTTTTATTAATTACGTTTACATTCAGTAAATTCTTACAACCTTTAACAAGTATAGTATCTAGAGTTGCTGTATTAATTGAATTTTACACTGATTGAGCATTGTAATTAACTGATTGTACTTCAAAATAAGTATTGCATTGCCTGATTGAGGAAAATTTACCTTTTTTTTCCAGGAGCACCTGTTAACACTTTTGAATTTATCATCACCCCTTATGCCGAAGTTTAAGCTATATGGTTCCTCGTGTTACACTAGATACCTCGGTCGCCCTTGCAATTTCAAAACTTATTTTGTTCATATCAACACTATTACATCCATGGTTAGATAGTAAATGGATACCTCAGCCTCTTATTCTTCCCGCTGAAGTATATGAGGTAAGTCTATTTGTCATGTTTTAATGACTTTATGCAGTGTAGTCCCTTGGAAGAAAATTTTCTGTACCTTTCCTATATCAGAATTTTCGATACTATCCTATTGTTAAGCTTTTTCTTGTGAAATGAGGCAAACTATTTGCCTTTTATAGTATTAATGTAGAAGGGGCAAACATATATGGATTTGGCTCAGGCCGAAAGGAAAAAAACCTGTGGAAACGTAAGACATCTCCGTATATTTTCGCCTGCCATAGCCCATGCTTCCCACATATTTTTTCCGTTGTGCCTTAGGATGGCGCTTCCCTGCCTTTCAAACAGCTCGTTGTTCCACACTTTTTCAACAACCTCTAAGAAACCTTCCTTGTTGGTCCAAAGGACTCAAATCTGAAGCTCTGAGGTTGTTGCCCATAATAACCCATGCCCATCACATGCAGCCCTAGTGTTTCTGATTTCGTCAAGGAAGCACATTTTTTCCGGTTCCTTTTGAGGACCACAACTGGTGAAATACAAAAAGACGCGCCGGGGTCCTGCGTGTAATGGACGGGGCAGAGAACTCTCCAAGGAAAGCCGAATCCTCGCTAAGTTTTTTATCTGTCCCAGGCGATTAAAACGCTACCTCCAGTCCCAGAAGCAGGAAGATAAGCAAACTCCTTAAAAGCATTGCATTAAATAAAAAAGGAGAGAAGTTTTCAGTCTTAGTCTCCTGTTCAAAAAAAGTCTCCTCATAAGCTCCCCACATATTTTTTGATTTTCCCGAATAAGCAAATTCCTTTTTGTTTCCTGTTCCTTTTTTTTTTGCTATGAGTTTGAACCTATTCGCATAATTGATGCATATATATGCAGTATACTAGTTACAGCTGTTTCAGCGTTACTTTCAAGATAGTGATATTAAGGGATATGTCTACTGACATACACTTATGCTTGTCTAATATTAGTATTGATGACTGATGATTGGGAGCAATCAAATGATAGTCCTTATGTAATATACTAATTCTGGTCGTTCACTTTGACAGGTGGGTGTAACACATTACTTTTCACATTTGAAAGCTAAAGAGGAGCTTGGCTATGTGCCTACGACGAGTCCTCAGGAAGCCTTGGCTGCAACTATCTGCTATTTCAAAGAGCGGAAGAGGAGAGAACTAGATGGCCCGACCATATTCACCTGGTTGGCGGTAGCAACTTCGTGGCTCGCCGCGTTTTCAGCTGCTTGCCTTCCACCTGTTGGTCCACTGAAATGGGTGCTTGCCATCCATTTATTCGTCTTCCGCTCGATGCTGGTGCTTCGTATGGCCCTTTTGGCCGTGTTTGTTTTGCACGTCCTGGAAGGCATCATTGCCTGGTTCTTGGCGAAAAAGGTTGACCCGAGGAACGCTAGAGGGTGGTTTTGGCAAACCGTGGCCTTGGGGGTGCTTTCCCTCCGGTTTCTGCTCAAGAGAGCAATGGTCTAAATTTGTGTGCTGTACTTTACATATACACTTTTGATTCTAGCCAGCCAAAAGTGACCAAAATGATCACAATGAGTCAGACTTGATAGAACTGGATCCAGTTCAAATAAGGAGAACTAGGACTCTTGATTCCTCTTAATCTCTCTTTTAATTAGATCAGAGGGTCCATAGATCATCCTGAATATTTCAGATTTTTTTCTCTATGATATATATCTTTCTATACGAAAATTGGTTACCACAGAAACTAGTAATAGTGGAGCTACCTTGGTGCAAGTGGCCGTGCAACGCGGTCCGGTCTGCGTCTACGCTGCTAACTTGTGCAAGCACACATGTGTGGGATGATGATCGCCTTTACATACCGGCACACGACGAGCCCACGCACAGTTTCTCGACAGTTTAATCCCTAGGCTGCGCGATTCAGAAACTGAAGTAGTATATATATCTTATATTTACTAATTGGAGGCACCATAGGAGGCTCCACGTTAATCCTGGAGGTTGAAGAATTTCGTCCGTCCAATTAACCGAAGATCTATCTAGAGCTGTTGATGAAATCCGCTCCTCAGCCTTTCGCACGACGAGCTGACGACATGCAGCACGACTCCTCTTTTCCTATCCTTCACGATTTGCTAGGGCAAGTAATCGGCAGCAATTTGCAATATCTGTGCGATCTCGCGGAGGCGACTAATCCGGCCGCCAGGCCTGAGAATCCTCCAATTGATCGGCTAACACCAGTGCTAGATGCATGGGAAAAAACGCCATCAATCTTCCTGTAGTCGCATGCAGGCCGTGAGGCCGTAGCAGCCAAGAGTGCTGGATCGTCTGCAAATAATCCTGTTGATATCCAGGTACGCAATGCACTTTTTTTCTAATCAGCTCAGTAAGCTGCTCAATATGTTGATTGTGGCACGTCACCAGGTGCTTGATCTCCCGGTGATTTAGTTTGCACACCATGCATGCCTGCATGCTGGCGCTTGGTTTTATCCCATGGCGGCATATACTCTTCAGTAAGGTTCAAGCAATTAGTAGCTACTAGCTGCTCGCCTCTATAAGATTTAATTAGGGCGTGATCAGTGTGCTGAACTAATTTACAACTTTTTCACAGGTAATATCTTGATAGAAACATTACTATGCTCCTTCCCATAACTAATTTTTCTGGTACACGTTTATGCATCTCAAGTAATCTTATTTTGCAACCATGTTAAACATTACTCCCTCCGTCTATGATTTGTCCCAATATGGATGTATGTAGATGTGTTTCATGTCTAGATACATTCATATTTGGGCAAATCTAACACACTTATTTTAGTACGGAGCGATTAAATATAAATTTTTCTCGCAAAGAAAATATTTGTTGTGTCCTGGATTGCAGCATCCATTTTCTATTGACACTTTGTAGTGCCCAAATTATTTTAACGGTTGCAGTCTCAAAGAAAACTTAATCGATGGAATTATAGCACACGTGTATTAGTGTAAGCACCGTATGGACCGTGGACACAAACAGATGAGAGGAGGAGCTCAACGGTTACAGATTCCAGCACATATTTAATCTTAGCTTTTCCGTGACTTTTATATTAGTAAAAAGGTTGCACAGATCTTTCTTAGAACAAATGGATGCGTTAAAGTTTATACTATATAGCCATTTCGGTAATTCCATTTAAACTTTTCTTTTTTCCTGCAATGTCTTATACATATATATTTTACTATACTACTATACGCAGACACCTTATAAATGCAAGTGTTCAATCCAAAAAGTTAACACAATATAAATATTTTGGAAGACAATAGATGTCAGGCGGGACATCTTCAACAAAAAAATATTATATAGCCGTACTCCTGATTCTGTGTGCTATTCTATTTGCAACAGCCAATTTCTCTAGACTTCAATTTGCAGCATCCAATTATTAAGGTTGTTTCTGTCTCAATAAAACGTGACATATTTAACTTGGTGCTATTCTATTTGTAACAGCCAATTACTCTAGACTTCAATTTGCAGCATCCAAATTATTAAGGTTGTTTCAGTCTCAATAAAAACGTGACCATATTTCAGTTGGAAAGTTTGCTTTTCCATAAGTTTTATTCGTGAATTTGAATTGCAGAGAAAGCTTAGGTAGCACTTTGTCAGAACAAATCGATGGTTTAAATTGACAGTATATAGCATCCCCTAATTCCAATTGAAACCTTGCCCGCCATGCTTTGTACATGTGTCTTTTATAATAATCCTATACATTATAATTTTTCATGTTGAACCTAGAAAAGTGAGAACATGTATAAGATAGTTTGGAAGAAACTAGGGGTTGGGTACGACATCTCCAACGACCATTATATTATAAAAGTTTTCATCAGACAAAATATTTATTGTACTATTGTGTTCGCAGCATCCAATTTCTCTCAGTTTAATTTACAACATCCAAATTATTATGGTGGTTTCAGTCTCAAAGATTACTTGAAGGAAAATTAGAGCGCGTGTACCAGTGTACGGAATGGACCACACAAGCAACCAGAAGAGAGGAGGAGCTCAACCGTTACAAATTCAAGGCCATATTTGACAGTCAAGGTTAGATTTTCCTTAGTTTTTATTCTAGAAGAAAAAACACAAACAAATAAGGGATGCTTAATCAGATATCAACCGAAGAAATATGTTACGCTAAAGAAGTTATAAAAATTTATTACTCAGGCCAAATATTTGTAAGTGCACCATCGACTTTATCTTGGATTTCAGCGAAGGTTATGTAACGGTGCACTTCCAAATTAATAGAAAGGAACTTGGAAGTGCACCAACCGTTACAAATTCGTCATATTTGACAGTCAAGGTTAATAGACAGCGAAGGTTAATAGAAAGGAACAGCAAGTGGCGGCCTAGGGGAAGAAATTCCAGCGAAGGTTAATAGACTCAGGCCAAATATTTGGAGAGAAGCTTATGTTGCATTTTCTCGGAACAAATCGATACTTTAGATTTTAGCCATCCCTGCCATTTGAGCCTTTCCTGGCATGCTTTGTACATGTATCTTTTACTGTACTACTACATGTGCACTCCCTCGAATTTTCAGGTGAGTCTAGAAAGAGAATACATATATCCGATATTTTGGAAGACACTTGGCGTCGTGTCGACATCTCCAATGATTCTTATCAAACTACTCTCTATCGTACTGTCCGATCACAACACTTCAACATGAGGATATCTATTGAATACGAGTGAGATGGAAACTGATATGCAACACATCTGGAACATTATTGACTTTTGACTCCACGAAGAAGAGTATTGTCTAGGCCGGGGACAAGCACACCATTAAGCATCAGGTGTATATGGTGATGGATCAATGCATGATGAAGAAGTTTGTCCAGAAAAATGTTGTGCTTCCATTAGTTAATTCCTAGGTATGGTAAACAATACACACCTTTTCATTCATGATAGCAAAAAAAATCATTGCCTACACCTTCTCGAATGTTTCTTGCTTATCTGGTATACTTACCAAAAAGTACTATTTTTGGCATGCATATTGGTGTATGTGTGGAAACAAGTTTGCATTGTTGAGTTTCATTTTAGTCTAGAACCATTTAGGTTACATCTGCTAAGATAAATTAATAGATTTGTGAGCATAATTCTTTTTCGAAACTATCTATATTTAACTTCAGTTTGATTTAATACAAGGTCTAACACGTATACATAAAAACTATGGTTGGCACATCAAAGAATGTATGTATTATCTATGATTAATATCCAATTCAACAATGTTATAAGGAAACAAGAGTATTCAACATATACCCCTGCAAGTGTGATGTCCTTCTATAAAATCTACTTCTATGGTATGCATTGTTTGATTGGTGTCCTTATATTTAAACAGTAACGAGTTCATTCTAGGATTGTTTCTTGCTTAAGTTGTCTCATGATCTTCATATAAAGCACCTCACTGTATAGTTGCATTATTCATCACCTCTTTCCCCAATGTCGGGAATTCTGAAGGCAACAAACCTGAAACTAGACAAAATGTCTCTCTTAATTTCTCATTATTTCATAGACGATTGGTAGAAGTAGAAAAAATAACGACTTCTCAACGTAGGAATACACTAAAAAAACGTCGAACAAAAAAGGGGCAGCCCGTGCGGATGCACGGGTTGATGACTAGTATATATAAACTAAAAAAATAGTATATACAAGAATGGAATTAAGAACATATACTCCCTCCGTTTCTAAATATAAGATTTTTAGGTGTTGCACATGTTGTCTAGATACACACTAAAACATGTCTAAATACATTTGTGTACATGTGTATGTGGACAAAGACTAAAACATCTTATATTGTGGAACAGAGGGAATACAATCTACTCGTCACTGTCAGTGTTAGTGTTTGGACCTCGTCACTGTCAGTCGAGCCGCTTTTTAGAATCGTGTTGAGTGGAGCTGACATTGTCAGTGCGAAGGAAGCGAACGCTGTCCAAGGATGCGAATTCTTTAGAGTCAAGAGGAGCTTCTCTTGGTTTTGGTTAATGCCTCGTGCTGCTTCTTTGCCGGTTTTATCGTGTTCGTTTGGCTAATAGTAGCTCTTCTCTGTGCCATCTAAAATCCTAACACGAGCAGAATTCACACCAGTGACCTTTTGTGGGATACAAGGGCAGAATAAGGTGAGCAAAAGAAGAAGCAGAGGAAGATTTCCGGAGAGGAAGCAGCTTTCCAACATATTTGCTTTTTTCCCCAAGTAATAACATTGGCAGCAAAAGGGTACAAGTCCTATTATATACTAATAGTAAAATGCCCGTGCGTTGCTATGAGAATTAATTACTCCGTGAGTCTAAAAAAAAATATTACTCCGTGATAATGGGTACGTCAATTATAAACGCACGGTGGAGCGGCGCCGTCACCGAACCCTAACCCTCGGGTTTGGGTTGCGCACGGACGCATCAGGCGAGGAGGAGTGAATCGCCGGGTAGGAACGGAGAGGACCGCGAGGCACGTCGTTCGCGCCACAGTACGGCGGCGTAGGTGGCCGGACCTCGCCGGATTAAAGGGGCGACGGCGGCGGCGACCAGAGGCGCGGGAGCGAGAGTGAGAGGAGAGTGCGTGTGAGAGGATGAGAGAGGAAGGACGGGGAGATTGGTCGGGCCATTTTGCAAAAAGTTCCTGGTTTTTCTGCAATTTTCGTATCGGTCCATCTCTTCGCGATTATGTGGATTGTGGGTTAATTTGTAGGTTTGTGAGGGATTTTTTTGCAAAACCGGCATGGACGTTAAGAAATCGACGGTGGATGTTGCGTTTCGAGTAGTTCTAATTTAATTATCTTTGGTATTACGTGTATATAATTATGTGATACCGCCAAACCCAACTGTCATATTTTTCTTATGATTTATATCCTTTCTTAACAAAATGATCCATTTGAGAGACACAATTTGATTATTTTTAAAAAACTGAAATAGCCGTATCATATAGAGTAAAAGGTCGGTGATTAATATACAAGATTCACGCTTTACGACTCTCCTTCAACCGGAAAAAGGACAAAAAAATTGAGTGGACAGATTCAGTCTCTTTGCCCACTCCAAAAGCTATTCCAAATTCAGTCTCTCTAAAAACTTCCTCGCATTCTCTGGTCACGCATGAGCAGCGGTGGCATACGGAGAGGTGAGGCCCTGAAAGTGTATTTGTATCTCGGGCACCGGTGCTCCCTGGCGCCCAAAAAACAAATTTTAATTAATTTCCTTCTGTCAAAAAATCACAAAATAATTCACACACGTATTATTTTACATGTGTGTTTAACCAATATTTGCATACAGTAATTCAAAAAGTTGTGACCTCACGAAAAAAAGACTGGGCATGTTTCTACATATTTCAATTTGCTTTTCTCTACCCCTGCTGCTTGTTATTTTTGTACAGCATGCAAACATCAATATTTTTCTTGAAACTTTTTCTGTTGGCAATGATTGTTCAAATCTGCATGCATGATTTTTTGTTTATGATTTTTGTGTTACAAAAAATAATTTGAAATAAAAAACTCTGTGCACCAGGAGCACTGGTGCCCTGGAGCACCAAATCTTCACTCGAGTGAGGCCACCGTTTCAGCTATCACACTTTCATTTTTTTTTCATTTTCTCTCTCACAATTTCCCCTCCACCTCCCCTTCGTGAGTGACCATGGCAGCAAGAACACCACAATCAAAAAATCATGGCGAACTCTAGCCTATGTTAAAATCTTGTCAGATCCCGATCCCGATGGATCTGACAGAAAGAGGATCACGAAGAAGAAGGATTTGGGGAGGAATTGACGCTAAATTGGGTAAATTGTAGAACTAATAAAAGATAAATTGCAGGAAAGTAACAGTAAAATTAGGGTTCATATTTCTTGGTTTAGATCACATGATACAACATAGCCTTATATAGAGCTAGGCACTACAAGATGCCCTCATATATGAAATACCTACTATGCCCTCACAGTTACCAACATACTACTATTCCATACCACTACTAGTACCTGACATTACTCCCTCCTTGAGACCATTGGTCACCAATGGACAAGTTTCTTCAGAAACTTTTAACATTGTCAATTATCCTTCAAAACTCATTCACCATGTCAGGGAGGTAGAAATGTAATGAAGGGAATATCCATTTCCAAATCTGAAGATAGTTTGGTGAAGACGGCAGATTCTTTGCACTGTAATTCTTCTGGACACCTTGCTTATGAAGAAACTCCCATTGGTCAATAATGAAGTCCATGGTGTATGCATATTCAGATGATGTGATACCATTAGGTGATGTGCTAGTCCATTTAGTACTCTGAATCATGTGTACATGCAACACCTTGTAGAAAAACAAGATTGATTCACCACCAGGATCCCAAACGTGAGATGTTTTTCTCATTGGTAATTGAATTTGTGAGACTTTGTACGCCTCATTTCTTCCTTCTTGAGCTATTTCCCAAGAACTCAAAACCAGTATCATGCAATGAATCAGGGGCGGAGGCAGAAAAAAATTATGAGGGGGGCCAGAGGGGAAAATACAGCTATAAGGGGGGCCGGAGCGAAAAAATACATAGTCTTATGTATAGAGAAGCAGGGACCTAAGTGGAAATATGAAATCATAGGGGGGGCCAGGGCCCCTGCTGGTCCCTGCCTCCGCCACTGCACATAATAGTATCAGTTGACATACAAATTGCAGAGATGATAGCTTCTGTCGAACTTGGGGAATGCATTCTGAGTATGGCACCACGAATGACACTGTAACAAAAGCTGAGACATGAAGTGCTTCAGGTCAATGGGCTCCTCAATAAAAATCAATAGCTTGATAGGTGTCTCGCTTCTATGAACAAGATTTGGCACGGCAGTTTTGCTTAATGCACCCTATCCATTGAGAATTCCCACAAAAATAGTGGAGAAGCAATCTTGCAGAACATGGATTCCAAGGCAAAATGCACCCAACTGAGAACGTACTGCCCTTTTTCATTGATGAATCCTGAAAATGCTGAGCTGAAAGAATACTCATTGGCGACAACTTCAGAAAGGTGCATATATTTTTAGTATCGCCACTAGATATGCTGGGAAACAAATTCTGCAAGTTGGCGCTGTCATTCTTCAGAGGGGTCACTAGAAATGCTGAAGCTCCTGGATCCCATTCTTTTCTTCTCTCATGAATTACCAATACATCCAATTGCAGGTCTCTCAGCTGCTGCACATTTGCTGACGCCTTCTCATCATTTTGTTGCCGCTGCTCGAAGGTATAATCCAACACATAAGCACTTGTTTGTTCAGTTTCTAGTGCCTTGCTGAAATACCTGAGAAGCTGTTCACTGAGCACATTCTCGGATGCTTTGTGGAAAACCTTGGCAAGCTTTTCACTTTCATTTCTTCATATATTTGCTGCCCAGGTGTGCTAGCAAATACATCAACAGACTTACTTGAGTCGTCCTCTGTTTTTTCATCATAGACAGCGGACATGTGTTTGGAAGTAGCTCTCTCTACAAGATAATTTTCTGGTAGCGCATAGTAGCTATGCTCAGTACCATCGGCTAGGAATACACTCTTGCGATTGAGATTGTGAAAATCATATTGCTGTGGCATTTCATCCAGGTTCTGGTCACTGAGGCTGCTCACACATGAGCGCTGAATCGGATTATGATGCCCAGAACAATAGTTAGAAGCTGTACCATGTGTTCCCTGCCAAGAGATTGGTGTTGACATTTCATCAAGGTTCTACTCACTGAGATTGGTTCTTCCACCATGCACACCTGAACTCTGATTTGGATGCCAGAGAAGTTCTCATACCCAGAGCTTGGTGTTGTCATTGTATCAAACACCTTTGGGGCGACAGAAGCAGTACCAGTAACTCCCAATGGTGATGAACCTGGAGTTGCTAAAGTCTCTTGCTTGTCGATAGAAACTGCGAGCTGTGCGGCCATAGACATGAGCTTCGCGAGCTCACCTTGCAAACTGTCGAAAGAAGTCATGTCACGTGTCTACTGCTCATCCAATCGACGCTTGAGGTCAAGGACCGCACGGGGCATATGCTTTCTGACAACAGCTTCCGCACGAGCTTGTGCTTCTGCAGATGGTATGGTTGGGGCGTTGAGCACGGGCTCCATCTCCGTGAGGCTTGTACTGTCAGCTTTGGGGAGTGCAAGCAGCGACGCCATGTCAGGGAGCTCAAGCAGGGAGCTTGCGCACATCCTTGGCGATGGGGGCGAAACAGAGGTGGGTATGCCGCTAGAGAAGGAAGAAAGGCCAGGCGCGGGTGCCGGGTCGTGAGCAGGCGGTGGCCAATTTGGCTCATCGTTGGTGGGGAAAATTGGGTGGAGGGTGGACGTGGACGAGGCATGGCACCTGGGCGGCCGGCGCTCTTGATTTGGAGCGGCCAGAGGTGAGAGTGTTGCTGGGGACTTGTCGGGGTGGCGTAGGAGTGCCCTTTCCAGCGTCGCTGGGCGGAACGAAGCTCCTATGGTAGGTGGCACTGGGATGGGTGGCACCGTCGATTCTGACGGCGGTGCTTGAGAGCAGAGGAAGGATAAAGCAGCTGGGGCGGTGGAGTAGCCGCACTCTGGGAAGGAGTCGGGCGGGGGTGCGTACACATAGGCGGGAGGCGGGTAGGGGTAGGCGGGTGGGGCGCCGGAGGAGAAGGGAGGAGGAGCATAGTAGCCGCCAGGAAAGATAGGTGGTGGGTAAGTGGCGGCAGAGGGGAGGGGGAAAGGGTAGGGCGACGTTGCCATGGATTCGAATCGGATCGAACAAGAAGAAGGGGGTCGCCTGAATTGGGAAATCGAAGACGAAGAAAAGGGATGGGAGGGAGGGAGAAGGTCCGATCGATCGACCGCTCTGATACCACTTTGTCAGGACCCGATGGTCGCTGACATGAAGAGGATCACGAAGAAGAAGGATTTCGGGAGAAATTGACGCTAAATTGTAGAACTAATAAAAGATAAATTGCAGGAAAGTAACGGTAAAATTAGGGTTCATATTTCTTGGTTTAGATCACAAGATACAACATAGCCTTATATAGAGCTAGTCACTACAAGATGCCCTCATATATGAAATACCTACTATGCCCTCACAGCTACAAACATACTACTATTCCATACCACTACTAGTACCTGACAAATCTCCCTCCAAATCCATCATGCTTCCATCCCATCCCCTCGAATCTGGCATTGAAGCTCACAACCCCTCTCATGCCGGCAGGATTCCAATCGCTATGGTCGTGACCTTGAGCTGCCGCTGCCGGCCATGGCCTGATTTTTGAGCTCGCGGCGCAGCTAGCTAGTGAAGCAAGCCAGGTGAACCGGAGCTAGGCGCCACTGAAGGCGGAATACCTCGTCTCCACTGGATCGGCAGCGGTGGCCACCGCGCCTTCGATGCCTCTTCGTCTGACTCCGATTGCTCCATCGGCTGGGTGGATTTGCAGGCGCCTGAAATGCCGACGGAAGGTGACCCCAAGACATGCTTCGCCCTCCTCGTGCCGTGGTACCGCCGCCGCGCCGAGCAGCCCAAGGGGCCTGAGGGTAGCCTCCTGTGTGCTGGCGATCTCGCCGACAGACGCCTCTTAGGTGAGCAGAACTAGTAAGTTTGTGTGATAGAATTAGACTGGTAGCTGGATTATTAGGACAAACCATGTAGATGAATAGTGACTCTGTTTTTGATTTGCATTCGGTTAGTGTCATCACCTTTTTTTTGAAAGACCCAGCAATCGCTGGCTTTTTCATTGATTAGCAGAGGGAAATTACATACAGTGGACACCCGACACGGTAAAACACCTGTCGGAGTGCGCGAAAAAATTCAGAGAAAAAAGCCTATGGTGTTAGTGTCATCACCTGAATCACCATGTAGATGAAAAAAAATGCTTGGATAAATAACTGCATATGGTGTTCACTTAGTGATGGAAGATGGAGTTGCGCAAACACCTGATGTAGAATATGAACTATATGCCCACTCTCAGATTATCAAAAGGCTTATTCTCCATTATAATGCCATCTAACTCCCTTAGTAATTTGCAAAACAAGCTGGACGCTTCCAACAGTGAACATGACTGATTAATCGGCACACATATAAGCAACCCAGAATCTCTACTATCCAATTATATGAATGCAAGTATCCAACTCAATTGACTGGTCACATGATTGAACTTCTAGAGATTTGATTTCTTTAATAAAAAAGCTTGCTTGTTTAATAATAATCAATACTCGTACATTCCATATAGGCTTAGTTTACACATTTAGTGCAATATATTATTGATAAATTTCTTGTTCCCTTGCAAGCTTGTTCTACGTCTATGGTTATTGGCCTAATTGCCCGTCACATGCAAATTCAAGTTAATCCTTTGCAACAGACTTCTTATTTCAGATGGAACTATATATATTTTTTGTCAGGTTCAGGATCTGCATTTTTGCTGTTGTCTGAATTTTTTATGTTGTCAATATGAACGGTGTCAAGGAGGGAATCTCTCCTATAAGAAGAGTTTTGTTTTTGTATGTTCTCACATAACCTAAAGCTAGCTTATTATTTTGATCCTACTTTTTTCAGGGGGCATTGGTTGAGGTTGCGAGCATGCAAATAAATGAATGAGTCAAAGGTTTGCATAATGTACCTTCCTTAATCGCCCTTTCTTTATATTACGACCTACCTTTGAATCATGGTATGACCCCTGAACTAAGAGGTGCAGCAATGGATTTTTTTTAATTCATGCAAACTCTGTATACCATATTTTTAATCCCACACATCTGTTCCACACATCTGAATAGGTAAAGAGAGCCGGTACACTGTTGAAACGATATGCCTGCTGACCACAGGCTATTGCTTCCATTTTGTCACCCTGCCAAAATAGATTGTTTACTTATTTGCATTTAGAATATAAACCATGCAAGATCATTGTTGGCAAGGCGAGACCACCGAGTATCAACTTACAGCGATGTCGGTGAGGATGGCACGGTATACAATATTTTTGTTTCTTTGATTCGACCAGAGATAATTATGGCCGTGGTGTCCCAGGAGCTGTGGCTGTGCAAGTATTCCATATTCCTTGAATTTAACTTCCCTGTATAAATATGAGAATAATCATTAGAATACAAGATAATGCGAATTTTTGGATCAAGTGCAGGAAAGATATGAACGGAAGATTTTGGGTTGCCTGGTGATCGGAGGCAAGACGGCGGGGGCCAGGGGCGGCGGAGGTGCCATCACTCCAATCGTGCAAGGGCGACGGACAATGATTTGACTCTGCATGGGCGTAGCTTGTCTACTCATGAGACAGGCGCGGCGTGAGATGTACTGTGATGGGCATGCGCAATTATATATGATGGGGTAGGCAGGATGATAGCCAGTATGAGATGGGGCAGGCGGGAAATTAGCGTCATTTAATGCTGATTGATAACTACTGTTTGTACCATGCCAGATTAATGTTGATTGATAACTACCGTTTGTACCAGGCCAGATTGATTTCCTGGCTGTATTGGACACGGGAAAGATTGGATCCGTTTCTATTTGTTTCCGACAAATTGGATCTGCTAATTAAAGTTGCAGCGTTTGGTGTGTGCAGGAAAAAAACCTGTGATGGGACGTACGCGAGAGTTGGACGAGAAGTAGTGTGTGGGTACGAAAACAAATTATGTGGGGGGATGGCGTACGAAAAGAAAATTGGTGGACGAAGAGACGAAGGGTTTTGACGTACGAGAGGAACCAAATTCTTTTTTTTAGATAGGAGAGATATCAAAAGGAATGGCCATCAATCAGATAAGCCAAATAAAAAGAGTTGGTACACCACTTCTCTCTCAAAAGCCTGGTAGAATGTCATCTGTTTGAGAGAGGCCCAGGCAACACAAACTCCTCAAACATATATTCAAACACAATTACAACAAAATTGAGATGTAGCAAGGCTGCCACCTGTACATGTGTAACTGAACTGAGCTGAGCATCAGTTCCTCCTTTCCATCATATTCTTGAACTCAGCAAGTATCATCCGGAAGAACACGGTATCTGTGCTCAAAGAGTTGGACCTTGGACCGCTTCCTTCCCCCGTCTCTCGCGGAAGGCGATATTTTGAGAGTCTACAGGCGTCCCACCTCACCGGCGCCGGATCGGCGCTTCCCTCGCCCTCCGCCAGCCGCTCCGGCGGCGGGAGGACGGGGGAACACCGGTTCGCGCTGTGTATATAGCGTAGGGGTGCGTGTGGTGTCCAGCCGGCGGCGTCGTGGTGTTGGAGGCGTCGGCGGAGTGGTTTTGTGGGCGGCAGACCTTCATCTCGTTGCAGGTGCTCCTTGGAGGATCGGCGTCGATCTGCGGTCCCCGTCGACCCTGCGGTTTTGCGGAGCTGCGGGGCTCGTCTTCCCCATCGCTGGATCTCGCGAGACGGCGGATCTGGCTGGCGAAGTTCCTGAGGAAGGTGCTGATGTGATTCAGCGTGGCGATGGCGGCTTCTTCTGGCGTAGATTCTTAGGGATCGGCGCTCGGCGACTTCCCGCTGGCTCTGGGGAGCTCCTGTTCCAAGGCGACGAGGGGAGCTTGAGCGGCGGCGCGCCACCGACGGCGCTGGTGGTTGCTTCCGTAGCCGAGTTGCAGATGGGTTGGACTGTAATCTTATTTTCTTCTGGGGACCTATCTGTAATTTGTCTGGATTAATATCAGTCTTTTCTCCCGCAAAAAAAAAAAAGAAGAACACGGTATCTTGTCAGCAGCACAGGATGAAATATCTGATGACCAATTAACTTGAAGTAAATTAAGAGCCTGGAAGACCTTTCAGACCGCACTGAAGCTTCTTGCCAGTATCCTGCTGAACAACAACAGGCTTAGGATAGAAAGCGTTCTTGAGACAGAACTGTTTCTTCCACTAGTGGAGCGAGGACTCGGAGGCTAGTCTCTCAAGGTCACTATCACTGATAACCAGAAAAATAGGTTTTAGTTTTCAAGAACAAATATACTTTTTTGCGTCAAAGGAAAATCATTTCAGTAATAGCATGCAGTTGGAGCGTTTCATACTAAAAATAAACAAAGATATAACAACTCACTAGCCGTGGCAACAAAATTGTAGTAATAGCATACAAATCACGGTAAATTACATTTCAATAAAATACTAAAATTACATTGAAAGAAGTCAATCTTTCAATGTAAAGGATTCACAAACATCTTACTAGCCACAAAGAATGAAATACAAGGTAAATGCTGCTCAAAGGACAAATGAACAGAAGCTATTCTCTTTTTCTAATTCTTATTTCTCCGATACTTACTCCCTCCGTATCAAAATATAAGATGTTTTAACATTTTCCGTCACGCACGTATCTGGATTTGTTTTAGTGTAAGATGCATATGAATCTACATACTAAAACGCGTCTAGGTATGTGCAGTCCAGAAAAGGTAAAACATCTTATATTTTGACACGGAGGGAGTACATAGCGAGTCTCTGACCACAAAACATTCCATATCTTACACCAGGTTTTGATATGCTTTGTTTGGTTTGTTCCTGGATCATATTGCCGTGCAATACATTTAACTGCCTTTTGACCTTTGTTTCCTTATAGTGTGCAGTGCCTGAAATCCATTTCCCCTCCCCTCCCCGTTATTTTAGACTTACATTCTCCATTGTGAGATCACGGTTCAAAGAAGAAAGAGAGGGATGAAACAAGAAAAACACAATATACTTCGAGTTGCAGTGTGCATTGTTCTTACATTCAGCAAATCAAACTTTCATATCATCATCATGTTCATAAAGGCAAGACAGAGAAGCAGCCTTATTCAAAGCAAATAACTAACTAGTACCCACCATACATTACACCCTAATTCAGACCAAAACGAGGATAATTGGTTATCTTTCTCTGGAGATTGTTAATTACATTTACCTTAGTTTGTCGAACGCCTCTTCGGTGAATTTCTTGCCCATAACAAAAAACCAATCTCCTGTCATTGGTTCGGAGTCACTTGATCAGATCAGATATTAGTAGGTTCCAGCAGTACATAGATCCAAACTGTACGTTAAGCAAGTGAGGATGAGAGTGGAATAGTGGAGGTACCTATCTGCGCATAAGGGATGTGGGAAATCTTGCTCCACTCAGGACTTCCATGTTCTGTGATGTTCTCCTCCAGGTCTGGATGGCATACTGGTAGAATGACCCTCTTCAAGGAAGAGGGCAGATATGGAAGCGACTGGAGTTGTCCGGCGTCAAATATGTACAAATCCTCGAGAGAGCAGAGGTCTTGCATGCTCGGTGGCAATGATTTCAAAAAATCTGCTTCGTATATACTCAGGTGTCGGAGGAATTGACGGTTCTGTAGCAGCCATTGTTCAGGTAAGCTCTCCATCTCTGACCAAGCACTAATGTCCAAATTTTCAGTGTGGCACAGACTCTTGAGCGGCATAATGAAGAGCAAGGACGGCAGATCAATGCTAAGAGAACTTATCTGCAGTGAGTTGTCCCCAGCAGAACTAGATGCAACTCGAGTTAGCGAGGATCCATCAGCCTTCGTGAGTTTACTGCACCCGACGATACTTAACCAGATGAGGAATGAAAGTGATCCTAGCCCTCCCAAAGACAAGAGATTCTCACACCCCTCAATGTACATGTGCCGCAGCGACCTGAGACTCTTGAACACATCCGCGGAAGGTAGATACACCAGGCTCGAGCAGTTCTGCAGCTTCAGCATAGACAAGTTGGTGAGAAGTTGCCGTGCCACATTTAGTGGAATTTCAGGATCACCACACCAGGCAATAGTTAGTTCTCTAAGTGAAGATGACACGAGCTTATCTTTGGCATCTATCGTTCTCAACTTTGGACATCGACTTATTTTGAGCTCGTTAGGTTCTTTCATTTCTTCAAATGGTATGGACACAGACTCCAGATGTATGCAATCATCAACTTCTAGGACCCGCAGAGCTCTCATATACAATTTTTGCTCCAAAAGGCTCCCTTCCAGCGAAGTTAAACATGGACATCCTGTGATAATCATCTGAATCAACTTAGATGATTTGGACTCAATGCTCTCACTGGACATCTTGCAAATCATGGGAAGTTTGGTCAAACAAGCACCTTTTATTTGCAATGATACTAGGCTTGGCGGTAGAATAGGTAATTCTCTGATTTTTCGGCATTCAACTACTATCAAAGTATCAAGGCTTTGAGGTAACAGCAACTCCATGGAGCTACTACTGGACATGTCAGATGATCGACCAATCTGGCGTAGCATAGAAAGGTTGTCCAACTCTAGAAGCTTCAGCAATACTAACTCGCCGAGAGAGGGAATGTATTCCCAGTTTATGCACCTTATCAACCTCAGTGATACCAGGTTTTTGACAGAGCGGTTCTCAATCCAAAATGGAATTCTGGAACCCTCATAACCCTGAATTCTCAATACATTAATATTAACATGCGGCTCAAGGTGGTCAAGAACCAAGTCATCTGCCATGATTTGATCAGTTATCGACCACTCTAGAAATAAAGAGTTGAGGTGTTGCTTCTCCTTCAACTTGGCTTTCCTGGCTTCTTCATAACTCTCAACATTCTCAAGATTCTTCAATTCCAATGTACGAAGCTCTCTTAAGTTCCCGACTGCACTTATTTTGTTGCATGTTGTTCCTCCTAGCCGGTAGTCATGTAATTCCTGAAGAGAACTGAGTCTACTTATATGAAAATTACCAAATCCACTCACTCCATAAGATACATACCGCAAACGTTCAAGGTTCCCTAGATATCTCGTTTCATATCTTTCGGTTTCAAAACCCGAACCACAGCAAAGTACCAACAAGTGAAAAAGTTTGGTAACCCCACATACTGTGTCTGGTGATATCTGATACAAGTAGATATAGCGAAGGTGTTTCAGGTTGCCAAACTTGTCAGTAATACATAATCTGTTTCTCAGTTTTGAATGGAATAGACGCAATGATTTTGAGCTCTCAATAAGTATTTCAAGTGCACAAACTATATCATTTTCAACCTCGCAGTCATCATAAATGATAATAGTGCGCAGGTTTTCAAAATGGGAGATTTTCTTGACCTCATTAGCAGAGAAATTGTGAATATTGACAATGCATAGGTGTCGGACTGTATACTTCTCATGTTTAATCTGAACAGGATACTCTATTCTTACACACTCACCGTTGGATACATTTGTTGCTAATTCATGCATTAAGTCATGCAATACATAACTTTCTTGTTCTTTCATATCAAAGAATGACTTTCTAGTTAGCTGAGCCAAGAACTGTTCTGCAGTATCCACCGAAGTCTGAATGTCACTTGCAGGCTGTGAGATCAATCCTGAACCAATCCACAATTGCACCAATTCTTTCTTTTTAAATCGATAGTCCTGCAGAAATATGCAACAGTACCGAAAGCAAACTTGGAGCTCTGTTGATAGGTGGTAGTAGCTTAATCTGAGAACCTTCATAATATCATCTTCGGTTCCTTTAAAATGTTCCAATCCTTGATCCAAGAATCTGCTCCAGTGTTCAAGTGTCATATTACCTTGCAGATGCTCACCGACAACCTTTGTTACCAACGGACATCCTCTCAGCTTCTTTGCAATTCGTCCTCCAATTGACTTCAAATATACATATTCTCCTGGATTTAATCTAGAAAAGGCATGATGCATGAAGAGCTCGAGATTTTCATCTTCTTGGAGTCCTTGTAATGTCAGGCATGGACCTCGTTTGACTCCCATCACCTTTGTAGCCATGTCAGCTACAGATTCCATTCGGGTTGTCAACAAAATTTTGTTCCCACTGTTCAATTTCCTCAGAGGAGCAAATAACTTCTCCCATTCATCTCTTCTCTCATCTTCCCAAACGTCATCTAGTACTAGCAAAAAATTAATAGACTTGAGTTTCTCTTTGAGATCTTGCTGTAGTGGTTCCAAATGATCAGAACTTGGGGTTTTACCAGTAACACACTCCAGTATTTTACTTGTCACTGATATCGCGTCAAAACTGGTAGATACAGTAACCCAGATGACCTTAAAATGCTTCAGTACCTCATCTTGCTCGCATACGCTCTGAGCCAAAGTAGTCTTCCCCATGCCACCATGACCAACCACTGAAATAATAGGAATACTGTTGGTCCTTGTCTCCCCAGTTTCACCCGATTCTACTGACTTGTTGACCAGCCATCCAGTAATCTTTTCTTTCTCCTTTTCCCGCCCAACAAAGATGGTTGCACTTAATGTAGAGCCAGTCTGGCGATCATTGTCCACAAGCTTCTGCGCTTGCAGCTGACAGCTGGTAGAAGAACATCCGCTGAGACGGTCTGTGAGATTGAGGAAACTGACAACACCTGCAGCAGCCTTGTCTAAACTATCCACAGATTTCAACAATCTCTTCTGAGAATCACGGTGAGTGATTTTCTTGAGAGTCTTTTTAAGAACAGGGACACCCTTAACTGATCTGGCAAGCTTGTGCTTCATAATACTAAAAGGAGAACCCCAGTCACTAACCTTTGGGTCCTTGGCCTTCTCCTCGAGCTCGTAATATTCAAGCTCGTCGATGGCGTCCTCCGCCGCTTCGACCGCGTCCCTGAGCTGCCAGAGCCACGCATCCAGGGCGCTGCTCTGCTCCCTGACACGTTCCGGTCTGACGACATCTAACACCGCCTGGATCTGTGGCATAGCCAGCAGGAGCCGATTCTTCACCCCATCCATGTCTTTGGATTTGAAGTATTCACTGATGTAGCTGAAAGCCTTGTTGATCAAGAAGGATATAGCTGGACTTGCCACGGACTTTCCTGCAAAAACAAGTGCAGCAGAGGCAGGCATGTCGTAGATTTATTAGAGGGAGAAATAGCTGAAGGGCCAGCAATGAGCAGATGATAATATTTGCTGATGCTGGAGCCGGAGTAGTGGAGGAGATGATAAACAAATACAGGTGCTCATATCAATCGGTCGTAGTCATGAGTCAAGTCGTTGGTCACTGACAAAAAAGGTGGCCAAACTTTAACGAAAGGGGCTGCCTATAGGGAAATTAGCCAAATCACAGGTCGATTTCCACCTTCCTTCTTTTCCGCTCACACAAAGCACTTTCCTATAGCAGTGCAATTAAAAACATTTCATTAGTATAATATCTAATTATGTACTTCTAAAGCCAAATATTATAAATATACGTTCTATGTTAAAGGTTTTAGAGAAACAAAAAATAATGCAAAAGATGCAGATTTTAAGAGCATCATCACTGAAATCCCTAGATAAATACGATTTTATCAGGTTTATCCAAGGAACTTTTGGCTACCTTGACCTTGAGACTTTTGTCAGTCACCACCTGTCTGACAAAAGTGATGTCTACAGTTTTGGGGTTGTTGTTCTGGAGCTAATGATAAGAAAGAAGGCTATATACAATGACAGTTTTAATGAAATAAATCACTATCTCATAATTTTATCTTAATGTTCCATCAGAGAAAAGTAAGCTCAGAAATATTCTGGGTTGTGAAGATGAGGTAATGGTAGTAGAAGATTCTTCTAATACATGAATACCTGTGATTTTGTGAGCCAGTTCGACCAATTTGGATTTAGCAGACTACACTGCAGTACCATGACCAAATGGACAGTAGTACAATGCATAACTGAAATAATAGAAGATGAAGTAACGGAAGTACCACCTCTTTCTGTTTTTGAGAGGGCCAGCAATGAGCAAATGATAAATTTTGCTAACTCTGGAGCTGGAGTAATGGCTACTGTTTCATAAGCAAACGCAGAAGCTTCTATCAATTGGTCACAGTCATGAGTCAACTCGTTGCAAACAAAAAGGTGGCCAGACATCAAAGGGAAGTTTCCATATGATCGAACTCAAAATCTCTAACAAAATCAGACTTTTCTTACCGGCGCTCTAACAAAATATCTAACGCCCTATCTGTTGTTCAACTATGCTGCCATGTTTGGCGCCAATCATGGCCTGGCTGATCTACATGGCTAACAGTACTACGACATAGATCATCTCTGACAGGTCAAAATCGTCATGTCTGGACGATATGACCTGTGTCAGTGATTACTAGGTCAATCAGAGACGAATGGAAAATCTCATCCATGACGAGTGGCCTTCAACGAGCCGTGAGTGCACTGTCAGTGATTATTACAGGCGGGTTTTTTAGAGGGCTCTGTCAGAGATATAGATACATCTCAGGCCACCATTTGCTGTACCAGTCTGTGATAGACACATCACATGCAGCTTAGGGGTGGTCATTCGGTTTATAAACTAATAATTTGGTTTACAATAATGGAAAACAGATTCGGCCTCAAAATAAGAGACCAAAAATTCAGTTATCCGGAACTTTGGTTCAGTTTTCAGTGACATATACAGAGGAGCCAGTTTCAGGAGCATTTTGACAGATTTAACAATCTTTCGGACCGCATAATACATGGGATGCAATGCATATGCACAAGCCGGCAAGGCAAGTAACAGCAGCAATAGCACGCACACAACACAAAGCAGGCAGCAGCAGCCTTAGCACACAGCACACACACAAGCAAACAGCATCACACTAGCACACACACTGAGCGTGAGCAGTTTCTGTCATTGTTTCTGTTGTGGTCGCTGCCATCGGTAGGCCTGGAGCTGAGGTCAGGCTGGCAATGGTGCGTCACCGCCGTGGAGACGAGTCAGGAGTCGACGATGGTGCCACGGCGCACTTCCTCCCTAGGTGCTATGATGCGATGGTCGCTGGGGTGGGGTGTGAGAGGAGGACACTAACCAAATTAGCTGATGGCCTGGACTGGTGAAGCCAGGCACCTGGGACTAGGCCTGGCCATCAGCGAGCTCCGGCCACCTGTCCATGCCCACCAGGTGCGCCTGCCGGCATGTCGCCAGGACGCATCAGTCCACAGTCGAGATACCATATGGGCTGGTGAGCTACAGGATCAGCTGAGTTAATGGCTGGCGATTATACTTATGAGCTCTTAATAAAATACCAGACCAGGTCACCCAAAAAACAACTCTACTACTCAGGCCCAAGCAGATATCTAAGGACACTAACCAATAAATCTTGAATGGCTCAAACATTTTCTTGAGCAAATGGCTCCACGGGATCCCTAACATAAACCATAGAGAAAATCCTCACAAGTTTAGGAAAGCATTTGACCCAAAAATATATTTGCAGGACAGTACAGGTGTAAATACAATGGAGAAGTCCAAATGGATTCTTACCGCATACTTTGACTTGGGAACGTATCAATTTGCTATCTTTGTAAGAGCCAAATAGTTTTTCTGTTCTCGAATACACAACTTTGCGCCACCTCCTATTTCTGCAAGATCGACCGGGTAAACGCTTGCTCGCTCAGGACGGGGCTGGACTACTACTGATTTTCCTGCATATTCGTCACAAAAAATTATGAATTGACAGCACCACAGCAAACTTTATTCATACAATGGTTGTGAACCAAACAACAGTGAAATTTCAGCAGTGATAAGGACATTCTGCAGCTAAGCGCATAGAACCACTCAAGAAAGAAGAACAAACATCAACTGCAAAAAATAAGTCTTGCTGGTTGCCATGATACACACAATATATACTACAGAGCTTAAGACAATTCATCAATTATGCAACGCAAAGTGGTTTACGCATAGCTATAGCCTATATGTAGTGATCACCTCGAACTTGCAGTATAAGAATATAACCTCATCCTCTGACTTCCGAAGCAAAATAATCGATCAACTAATCCATTGTTGCTGTCTAAGTTACTATGGTTTTATAGCTATCGGCGATAGTTTATTATTGCAGAGGGAACTCTCAAGTGTCAACCTATGAAACAAGAACAGGAAGCTGTGTCCTTTCAGTTTCAGAAACCATTAATCTAAATGCACAAATCAACTAGCCAACTCAGCAACCTCTGTTCTGTGATTGTGGTTTTATACTTATCCCATTTTTTGAGAGATCTTTGAACTTCAGTGGTAATGCAACGCAAAAATCAAGTCAAGGTCTCCTGGTTAATGCTGATCTCAGCTAAACTAGTTCAGTAACGAACGTGGAATCCCTTAATTAATCCATATATATATACTAATATCTAGTCAAGCATCATTAGACAAGAAACTTCCCATGACCTGTACCTACAGATGATGCCATTAAAATGGGACAGGAGTGGAGAGTGCACAGAAATTGAGCTAGCAGGTTAGAAAGATAGTGCCGCAGCTCAAGCTAGTGATCTCCATACCTGCAACCATGCATGGAGCATCAGCCATGTCGGAGAACCCCACAGTTAGCATCACCTTGGAGGGTTCAAATTTTGGATTCTTCTAATAACACATCATCCATCCGCCTGTGATTTTGCCAACCAGTTCGACCAATTTGGATTTAGCAGACTACACTACAGAAGCCAGCAACCAGGACAAAATTTACCACATCATCCATCCGCATCGGTCTCTTCTCCGCCGGTCCAACCGAGGGTTCGCACGACGAAGCCGGCGCACGCGGCCACCCGCCGCATCGAGCGCAGGAGTCGCCCAAACTCCGGGGCCGCTGCTGCCCAAGAGACGCCCGCCGCCGCTCATTCTTCGATCTGTGGTGCCTCACTTCGCTGCTGCCGCAGCCACCGCCACACGCCCACACCTACAACTGGCTCAAGACGCCGCCGCCGCCACCGCCGCCGGTTCAGGTGCCGGCCAGAAGTCCTGCCTGAGTACCATAGGACGGCGACGCCGACGAGTCTCAAGTGGACCCCTGAAAGTGTATTTTGTCTAGTCGCTCCTAAAGCGTGAATGTGTAGTTGACGCTTCCTGTGAAGTGATACGCCTTTCTACCTATAGTTGTGTTTGACATTTGCAAGCAGATCCAAGTTTGTAGTATTTACATATTCTTTTTTTGAGAATTTGCTACTAAATTAAACTGGAGAGCCAGATGGTGCAAATGATTATCTCTGGAAGGCGATACAGATGCAATTCGGCTTCGGTTTAGCATGCCGAACTAAGCATGCTCTATCTTTTGTAATTTCGTTGTGAGCGATTCTGCTAAAAAAAAATATGGAGAACTTCAACTCATCTATGTTCACTAAACCTGTAAAAACAACACAAGGACGATATCATGTTCTGATAGCATTCTCGCTGCGAAAAAATCGCGAACTTTTGAATAACCAGGGCATTCCAGTCGTGAGAAAGATAATCACAACTAAAAACATCTTAAATGCCAGAAAATATCTCAAATTTATTGTGGTGTCCGTTTTGCACACAATATTTCTACTATAATTTCTGAGAGTTAGTGCTCAACAGAAATTGCATAGCAAGAGGCTTGCTAAGTTAGTTTAGTTCACTTTCACTGGGATCAAACTAACTTTTTGCTGACAAGATACCCAAAACATGAAGGGCAACATATGACGAGAAAGAGAAAACACAGGTGATGGAACTTATTATCGTAGATCCTCCGCAATTCACTACATGCTAAATAAACATGTCATTACTTCAGTAGTCAAGAATAAAAGAGAAATATAATGGAAAGTACTCTATACATGATAAATCAAACAATATAAGTATCTGACTCGCGGCAATCCTTGCGAGCATCTAGCTTTCATGGCGGGAACTTTGTAAAGGTGATCTCTCCTCATAGTAATAATTGGTTGAACCAACTTTTCATGGCAAAAATGAATATTAGCTAAATAATCCAATAAACTTGATTGGTCATTCCTAAAATGGGTTGCATACAAAGCTTGTGTCTCTATCCGCAATTGCAGGCAACTAAGGGCAATTCCAATGGCAGCCCTCATTTCGCCGTATATGTCCACCTTGTCCGGGGCGACCAAAAAATAAGCCGCAACGGGTGGTGGTGTGGGAGAAACTATCAAACGGTGTACTAGAGTACAAGACATTAATTTTCATACTTCCAATCTTTCAAACAAGTTACAAAACAGAGTGTGCATAAACACATGTATATAATAATCGAAAAAAAATCAACTAGAAATTCAAAGCAAAGTTTGTCCAACAAAAATAACAAATCCAGTGCCAATTATGATAATGGGCAAAAGATGCATCCATATAGATTAGCTACTATTTATCTAGAGGTTTGTCTTTTTATGTTTCTTCAGTTATGATCATTGTTGTGAACTGAAACTTTGCATCCTGGTAGAGTTATTCTTGGTTGGCGAGGGTGTTTATATGTGTCCCAGTCTTTTTTTGCTTGTTCGGTGCATATATTAAACTCCGACAGTCATGAAATAATTGAAGGAAGATGATCGCTAGTATTGTTTTTGGTATATTTATGTAATGTACTTGCCAAGTTGAGAATATATTTAGTTATACCAAGCTCTAAATGATACCACATGATACCAACATTAAAAAGTTGAGCAAATGATCACAAAAAATTCTAGAAAAAATCACATAAACAGTGTATGATTGTATGGACTACCATACAAAACGTGAATCAAAACCGAGATTACGTATAAAGAATAAAAAAAAAGAGAAATCTGCTGAAATATATTTCAAAACTTAAAATAACAAGAAAAGGCCTTATTCATTTATCTTTTTTGTTTCCCTTATGTATAGCTCGGTTTTGATTCAAAACTTGCAAGGTAGTTCATACAATCCACCACTATCTAGGTGATTTTTGCTAACTATTTGAATGGTATCATTTAGTAGTTGGCATCACTAGATATGTTCTCTGGTCGTGTTGTGTCGAGTTGTGTATCCGCTGTACTTTTTTTTTTGTTTTTCTTGGTAAATACAAATATAAGATTTTTTAGGTGTCTTTTCTCAACAAAAAATATTATGTATACTTTCTAAATATATTTCTCAACATACGTCAATAGTCAGCCAAGCTACTCGGAGGAGATGTTGGACCAGTACTTCAAAGCCAACGTGACCGGAGGCCCAACCCGAAATACAACTAGGCCTAGATCCATTGACAAGTGCGAGGCATCAAGCCTTGTTAAGCGTGTACCAGAGAAGGGAGAAGGGTGCGGAGAAACTAGATCTTGAGCCAGAGGCCGGCTCTCCCTCGAACCCCCAATTATGTTTCTTGAATTCGTGTATCCCCGGACAGTGGTATCAAATTAGGAAGAACTAGCAGAGAGATCGTAACACATTTGTTATTAGTTGGTGTCACCAGATATGTTCTCTGCTCGTGTGTGTCGAGTTGTATCGCCGTTGTGCTGGTTTTTGTTTTCTTGATAAATACAGATATAAGATACCTTTTATGTGTCTTTTCTGAACAAAAATATTACCTATACATGCTAAATGATATTTGTATTTTTTCGTTAACCACTCACTCCTTTTTGAATGTAAGATGTTTTAGACATTTCTAACCCACACATATATAGACATATTTAAATGTAAGATTCATGTGAACTTTTTACTAAAACATGTAGATACATGTGGAACAGAGTGAGTAGTACCGAAGTTGGTTACCGTGGCACCCCACAGGCACCGGTGCACATGATACGTCCTCAGTGGTGTGATATGGGCAGGACGGGGTTCGTTTATGTATCGGCACACGATAAAATTCACTGCAGACCATTCTGGGCCTCCATATGGTCTTTTTTTTTACCGGCCGATATAGGCCTCGCATGCAGAGCTAGTGCACGGGCCTCACAGGCTGAAATAGTACCGTTCAGGCACAACATTTTCTTGTTTGTCGAAACTAGCAGGGTGGCCCTCGCAAATGCGAGGGCAGAATCTTTATATTGCTTAGATATATGATCATAGTGTTTAATTAGTTGGTTGAGATCATTCGGGAAATATAATGAAATTTTTGGACATTCACATTATGTGTAAGAGTAGCACAATTCATGCTAAATAAATATCATCTGTGTAGAAATAAGTTTTTTTTTGTGTTAATAGACCATTTTTCAGTACATTAATGACCATGTGTGTCATTTTATGTGATATTAAATTTATCTATTCTATTAATGTTTAGATTGTGATATAGTTGGTGGTTTTTATGTGGATATTAGATCTGTCTACCGGGTTAACAATTCGGGACTACTTGAGGACTGACCGCTATGATGTTCTGCCCATCCCCATGGAATAGGAAATACTTTTTCTTAATAGAGTAAAATATCCAAATAAAAATTTCGTTAGGTTAAATTGATCTATCTACCTCTTGCTTATTTTATTTGTAATGAAATTACATGAGATTCTCATATTTTTATACAATACGTGATGCCTTAGACTATTAATTTGACCATTGATTATGAATATGTTACATTAAATGAGGCTAAAACTTACCTAAATTCAATTATCTTGCTTTCATGTTTCAATCAATAATATACTTATATATCAACTAGCAAAAGTGCCCGTGCGTTGCAACGGGAAAAAAAATCTACGTTCGAGAGGCGTATTTTGTTCTTTGTGATGGTAGTAAAACCCGACCACTCGGTGCAATGGTGATTAAACCAAAAGATGCATATGTCGAAGAGGTGAGAAAGAACTGAACATAGCATCTGGCACTTAAACAACTCAGTAACACAGTTGCTTGACATCTCTGAATCTGAAACCTGACATGATGCCCACCCTTTTTGCCACCTAAAGCCAAGTTCACAAATGTGTGCACTTTTTAGTATAACAACTTGTAATTTTTGTTATATTTACACTTGTTTAGTCAAATTTTATACTTTTTGAACGTTTAAATATGTTTTGATTTTGCCGACATTCTGATGCAATCTCTAATTCTCATGTTATTTTCTTAGAGAAACTAATTCTTATGTAGATGAAATACGTTTTAATTTGATCTACTATTAGTTTCAATATATTTTTATATCTTTTTATTTAACACACATGGCATTGATTTCCTCTCGTGGATTACCTGCAACAACACATAGTGTGGCTGGTATAACCTCCATGGTATTGCTATGCAAAAATCTGTGATTGAGAAGGGCATCGGCAGGGCGTAGTTGAAGGGATGTGTTGCCAACATGCGTGGGAAGATACCGAGGCCATGCTTGCCATTGAGTATGTCAACTTACCAAAAGCCAAGTCTGAATATTAAAACGCCATCCTCACAGAAACTGTTTTACGAACAGAGAGGCGAGCCTGACAAATGACAATGCAACAACCTCCAATAGGAGGCACAACATGAGCACGTACACTCGAGCTACAAAGTAGAGCAGCATCCTTTTCCATGCAATCGCGCCATGCCGCCGTGGAGCAAGCTCCTGCTGATGCTCTTTGCATCAACCGGTGGGTACGTGTTGAGCTCGTGGGTCAGAACAATCAAGCCGGTGGTGCGCATGCAGATGGCGACTTCGCCGCAACTGGACGGGCCCGGAGGCAACTGAGGCCGACAAGCACGCGCCCACCATCGTTGAGTCGGGGCAGCGCAGCAAGCACACCCTCACAGTCACAGCCGCACCTGTTTGAGCTGATTTTCGTGCTCATCATCCTCCTCCATGACGGCGCCGCGGATCAAGTCGCCGCTGATGCGTGCTGAGCGCGAGACTGCTTTTCCGTCTTCAGGAGGGAGATGTACCCGCGCCTGGTCCACCGTGATAAGCTATCGTCAAAGCTGGAAGTGACGATGGGCGATTTCGATGCATGGGTAGCGGGACGCCGTTCTGGAGAGCTTGGAACTCTCGATTTCGATCATAAGCTTAGATCGATTTGACGCAGAGCGAAACGTTTTTGTGACTTATCAATGGCAGTGGTGGGTAATTTGTGCAAACTTTAGGGGTATTTTGAACGACGTACGAGAAGAAGCCTTAATGTTTTTATTATTAGGTATAGATAACCAAGGTTAGAGACGTTCTACAAAACCCTACAATGCCATTTATTTTTGGCTTGAGACGTATTATGTGTAAATACCTTTTGCCATTTTACGTTCTCACTCATATGTGTTTGTCGCGGATTATAACATGACTAAGCTGGCATAGCTTTGGCATCATATTCATCTGTCGATAGTTTTGAATGCCCCTTAAATATCAAGGATATGAAGCCATATCAACTTCCTCTATAAAAGAAAAAAAACTCATTTATCATATTTTTATACAATACGTGACGTCTTACACTAAAAAATCTGACCATTGTTATGAATATACTACATTAAATGAGGTAAAAAATTATCTAAATTCAGTTATCTTGCTTTCATTTAATAACAATTTATTTATACATCAACAACCAAGGTTAGAGACGTTCTACAAAACTTTAGAATGACATTTATTTTTGGCTCGAAGCTTATTATTTTCAATACCTTTTGTCATTTTGCATTCTTGCTCATTTGTGTTTGTCGGTTATTACAACATGACTGAGATGTCATAGCTTTGGCATCATATTCAGCTGTCGATATTTGTAGACGTGACATGACCCCTTAAATGTCAAGGATAAGAAGCCATATTAACTTCTTCTATAAAATCATAAAATCCTCATATTTTATTATAAAATCATATGATCTCATTGGACAAATATATTTTTCCAAAAGGTTATAGTCAAAGAACCATTTTATTTCCACTTGAGTGTGATTTATAGAAATTATTTATAGGAACTATAATCCTCGAGATAAACTTTCCAGCTAATTTTTTACAATGACTCTACAATAACTATAAATTAAAGGGTCACAAATCATTGTGGAAATAATTATCGGCGAATTCTCCTAGCAACAACCAAATTGATGGTATTAGAAAGCACATGTCTGATAACCGTCTAACTATTCTCTACCTACATGCACATATTTACCCTGATATCTCTATTTTGTTGTGATCCTGTTGTACCAACATGTTATGGATGGCGGTGTCATCAAGTCTTAGAGGGAAATCCATCCTTCTTTGGTTCAATTACCTTCTTTATAAGGTACGCTTACAATCCCACTTCTTGTTACACATATAGATATTAAACTTTTCATTGAAAATGTTGTGTTGGTTCGGATGGTGTCGTCTAGAATAAAGTATTTTGGTTCTTTCCAAGTTTCTATGATCTTATAAGAGTCGGTGATTATCGCGCACTAATCCTCAAGTGAATTCGTTCCCATGACTATTTGTTTATTTTCTGCTCCAATTGGAATTCAACTTCACGGATAATCGTTCAGTTGGTTAATTAAACTGTTACATCTTACATTTTAATATTTTTACTTACTCTAAAAAGTATAAGATGCGTGGTTATAGGCCAATTATTCCACCTAAAGTGTTCTAGCTAGCTAAGGGCCTGTTTGAAACACGGGATTTTTGGAGGAACTTTGCAGGAATCGATTCCCGTGGGAAAACTTCCTATAGCACCGTTTGAAACGTAGGAAATGATCTTGGGAAAAACAAAGGAAAGTTTCCTACAAAGGAAGCAGAACACGGTAGGCTACAGGAAACGAAACATTAGCTCTGGCCTCATTTTTCTTTTCCTTTGCGTCAATCAAGGCAAACGAAGCCACGAACCAGCTTTTGCCACCACTGTTAGACAAACAAGTTGCTTAGATTGTGAAATTGCTATGCTTTGTTTTCCTGCGTTCCAAACGACTAGTGGCAATATTTTACCATGTTTCTCAATCCTTAGGTTTGCACGTGTATTCCTTTCCTATTTCCTGTGTTTTTCCTATTCCTACACTTTTTGATTCCTGTGTCTCAAACGGGCCCTAAACTTGCGCTTTTTTCTTTCAGAACAAACTTGCTATTTCACGGAGCTAGCTATAGGTAGTGTACGTTATTTTTTTGTGATAGAAGCTAGCAACTGTACCGGGCCGGGATGTCTTGCTTGACAAAACAGAAGCTAGCAAATGTACGTTCATATATTATAAACGGGTTTGTCTAGTCGTACGGCCGGAATATCTTGCTTCAAAAAAATTATTTCCACGTTTAATTAATTATGAGAGGCCACGTCTAAAAGGATTTCTCAAAAGACATGCTAGCTCTGTGAATTGTACACACGATACATTCCCTGTATTTTTTTTCCGTTGAGATTCTGATAAAGGAAGCCAATCGATAGCCAGCCTTTACGTATTTTCCCTGAATAGATATTACGTACCTGTTGGGCTGATCCTTTTTTTTTAGATGCACGTCTTATATCTATACTACTATTAAAAAAGCAAACTTATGTTGATACATTAAATCTGAGCCCTTTAATATTTGGCTAACGGTTCAGATTGCTCCAATGTTTAACAACTCAACACATCTTTTCGTTTCATGTTAATTACGTGATTTGCCATCGCTAAAAACAAAACGGTCTCCGTCAAGTACCTCTTAGCCCCAGACCTGCACGCCGGCGTACGGCGCGGCCATGAGCACCGTGCCCGCGATATCTACGGCCACGTTGCCGCTCCGGCACGGCCGGCTGAACCTCGCCCTAGAAGGCTAGAAGACGCCGATGGCGCTTAGCCCCAGACCTGCACGCCGGCGTACGGCGCGGCCATGAGCACCGTGCCCGCGATATCTACGGCCACGTTGCCGCTCCGGCACGGCCGGCTGAACCTCGCCCTAGAAGGCTAGAAGACGCCGATGGCGCAGAGGCACATCACCAGCAGGCAGCAGCACAACAGCCGTCGCGCTCTGAATCGATTTTTGGCTCCGATTGATTGCCGAGAGATGGAGCGGGGCGGTGGACGGTCTAGGCAGGGGCGGTGGCAGTCCACGGCAGGAGCGGCGGCGCCGGAAGCTGTCGGGGCGTCGGAAGTCCGGGCAGGACCGGCGGCACCGGCCGGAAGCTGTCAGGGCGGCGGCAGTCCGGGGCAGGAGCGGCAGAGCCGGAAGGACAGCGGTGGTTGGGTCCGTTGGAATCGAGAGTAGGATCTCAGGCTCTCAGCCCATACATGAGACGATCCCATCCCAGCTGAATTCATACGCCTATCTCCAGGTCGCCGCAGCCAGGCCACAAGTTCTCTCGCGTACGCAGTACTGATGTTTCCTCTTCAAAAAGAAACATGATACTGCTTGTGTAGTGCTTGAACATGATTGATTGCTCGGATGGAAGACCGAAAGAATTTGTCTTTGTGCTATGAAGGTGGATCAGTGGATTTAGAAAAAAAAAGTAGTCGTCCTTGTACTTGTAGTATGAATCATCTCTAAATCACGTTAGAATTTTCTACTTGTTGCACAACAGAAGAATCTCACGATGTGTGTAATTGCTACAGAATTCTTTCAATTATCTGAATTTTATATTTTATAATAGCTATATATTTATCTGAATTTTAGATAATCATTTGACCTGAACTTTACATGATCATATAGTAAGATGCAGTTTAACATGACATGATCATAATGGTGGTTATAAAATATTATTAAATAACATGGGTTATAAAATTTATTAAAATATAGGAGAGAATATAAATGTCCTAGATAACTTTCTGGCCTGCAGGTGTAGCCTCGGCGAGCGCCAATGTAAATCGCATGAGGGTGAGGGCGACAACCTTCATGTCCGTTGCCTGCTCTGTGCGTTTTCCCCTCTACATGCAAACGATGATGGCTGAGACAGTGTCACCGCTGAAGGTTGTGCTGACTATACGAGTGTGATATTAAGGATATGACATAATTTGTGCTGATAATTTGCCAAGAAGCACGTCTTCATAATTTGCACCGAGAAACCACGTAATCCATGTAGATCCTGGTATAGGCATTCCTACTGTAAATCGCCACTTTAATTCAAAAAACGTGCGTTGCACGTACATGTCAACTTACTATTAAAAGAGCAAACATGTTGGGATACTTTTAACCTTGTTCGTTCAATTTTCAATCGACGATCTAGATTGTCCAGATGTCGAGCATCAAACACTTTAAATCTTGTCCGTTTATTTTCCAATCAACGATGCAAAGCAACTCTGATCGGAATCAGCCAACCAGGTGTCCTGCCCCTCCGGCCTGCGTCCCAATATTTTCAAACTGAAGAGTCCTACTCCAACACGAATTGTCATATGATAGCTCCTGCTCCTCAACTGTGTTCCTCAACTGTGTGCACGCTCCTATAGGTTGCGTTAGTTTAAACAATATTGTAATTGACTTTGTGTCGGAAAAGGCTACAACACGGAGTAGGACACCGGATAGGATTAGAAATAAGATTATTACAAATACACGGTCCTACTGCTGATTCCTGCCAAGATCACCTTCCACGACGTCGACTAAGTTCGTCCGCGGGAACGCCAAGGTCGCCGTCCGTGAGGCGCAGCAGGGGGCATCTTCTTCCCGGCGTCTTTACTCTTCATCCCCGAGCACAAACTGCTACTCTGGCGACCTCGCGGTGAGCCACCGCCTCTCATCATCTCCCGGCCTCCTCCACCTGCCAGACGTGTTTGACCACCTCGCCGCAGCGGAAGGCGACCACCGCGACCATGGCACAGCTCAACCAGGTGTGTCCCTGCGCGTACGCCGCATCGCTGCAGCTGGAGGGCTGCTACGTGCGCTAAGACACCACCGACTTTGTCGGCCAGCCCGACACGACCATGGTGTACATGTACCGCAAGTGCATCACCAGCACCATCGGCGACGCCGGCTTCCTCTGGAACCGGGAGTCTGGGACGCCGTGCTGGCGCGCTGCAGGGCGTGGCGGCCAACCGGTACATGGTGAGCAGCTCGGGAAGCGTGCAGGGCGTGTCGCACTGCCTGGGCAACCTCGTCGCGGCCGATTGCACGGCGGCGTCCACTCGTGAGTAAGGACGAGGTCCGCGTGCTCACGCCGTGCCGTACATGGAATCCACTCTACGGCTTCCACGCCGTACCGAAATCCTATTCCAACAGGAATTGTTCTTTCATACGAACTCAGTTCGAACACGGATACCTTGCCGTACATGGAATCCACTCTACAAAAAGGATTGAACTCTCTCGACAGAAAGCCCCAACCCACGACCAAAGCTTCGATCTATGGTGCAAACTTGATGCATGTACAGCAACATCCATGAGTTAAACCTTTTGACATTGCTTGGTCTTCTCCTATATCTCTTTAGATTTTGTTTCCATCGATTGAAGTTTTGACCAGTCCAAAATTTGTGTGAACAAGATTCTTTTCTTTGTTTCTGAATAGATCACTATCAGATTTTTGAGCGATCAAAATGGTCACTATGCCTGCAAAGTGCTATTTGCCTATTATAATTCCAACAAGCAGCGGTGCTATTTGCATCATCTGTGTTTTGAACACTTGAACAGCGCAACATAAGTAGGTTCTCCTTTTCGATCTACATGCTGCATTGAAAGTGAGCTATGTTCTCTGCTCACCGCTTAGGTGCAAAATAGTGAAAACAATCTGACCTTGAAGTGCTCTTGAATATTTTTTAACATAATTCTTTTGTATGTTGATTATCGTTGTTGGTGTCCTATAGATATGATCAGAAGATAATTTTAGCTCACATATTTCTGAAGGGAGATACAAATTCCATCATTGCTATGCTTCATTTGGTCAACACGTGCGTGCATTTGAATTGTCAGACTTGTATATTATTAATACTACATTAAAAAGCAACACATTAAAAAGAGGAATGCCATTCAAAAAAGAGGAATGCCATTCAAAAGAACGTATGTTGTGTTATACGAGTATTTTGGAGATGTGAGTATTTTGGAAACGTGCGTTGCACGTGCAAAGCAACTAGTGTTGTATAGAAGATTAAACGTTACGTGCCAAACTGAAATTTGCGGTTACGTAACTACAAATCTCTTATTAAATCTTAACCATATATTTTAGATCTAACCACTAAAATTAATCTATATGATGTGGCTTAACGTGGTGGCTCTATTAGCTAACTCATTTTGCTTTTAGTATATAACTAGTTAATTGCCCGTGCGTTGCAACGGGGCATATATAAATATCCTAATAGTTCCACACTAATCATATAAAAGTATAAAACATGTAATTTTAGGAGTCTAGCCACATCCAGCATCATTGTCAAGTTTTGAACAAAGGCATAATATTATTTCACAACATGATTTTTCAGCAAAGGCATGCTCACAATTTTTGGCTACACCACAAATGAGATTTCTTTGTATGTAACAACGAGATTTCTTCGTATGCAAGGAGTCAAAACGAAACGAAGAAGACCATGGTTAGTCTCCGCGAAATCAAAGAACCAATTAAGAACACAAGAAACATGCTCTTGTATATCCTAAAACTTTCTCGCTCACCATATTCGATCTTCAATTACTTCAGACTCGTGTGGTCTTTAGGGAAACTACAAAGTAGTTTGTCCAGCTCACTTTAGCCAAAATCTGCAATTACGCGGTACAAATATGGCACGGTTGGTAGATGATGAGAAACCGCTGTAAGGTTTCTTATCAGGTATATCTGACGCTTCTTAATTTACATGAACATCTATAGATGACATGAGTTTGGAGACTCACGCATTCATTGCAAAATTGCAGTGAGCTCTCTCCTTTTCAGCCTTGTATTAGGCCCAGACTGGGTAAAATCGTCGGTCGGATCCTCATTGCGCCTTTGCAGCAGATCCTCATGGCGCCTTTGCAGCAGAGACAGAGACAAAACGGTCGTGCTCAACTACTTCAAAGGCCTTACTCTGCCTTGTACAGTGGAGGACAACATCGGATATGAATGACACATGCCCTCTGATCACTAATCTGTGTACTCCGCGAATGAACAAAAGTGTAACAAAGTGGTAGGATGATAGTTGGTTGTGACCATGAATCCATGATCAGGTAGATGTGCAGCTGAATTGCTGGATGGGAAAGGTCTCCTTCGGCAGATTTTACCAGGCAGGCTGCTGCTAAAGAAAATTTGCCATGGAATTCGTCTGCACAATCACACACAGATAAAGGTAGTATGGTTCGCTAGGCCAAAGGTGAATGTAGGTTATACCATTTCTTGACATTTTGGACATTTACAGCTATGTTTCTCCAGTCATTGACATCTAGCACACCATTTACACATGCCAAACTGAGAATCTCCAAGGGGCAGACACAGAGATCAAACTACATAGCAGCTCTATCTGGGCGACATTAGACTACAGGTATGGAAATAAGGTCCAACAATGTATGCAGGAATAAGGATTAATTTCTTTGTTCTGTTATTACTTGCTGTTGCCCACTGTCTCTGCAAGTTTGTATCTCAGAGGCTTGTCGGAGCCTTTTATTGAGTATTCTCTCCATCGTCTAGCAGCTGTTGCTGCTCGGTTAGCTCTCTCCTCTGCTTCTTTACCTGAAAGTATCAGAGAATAGCAATCAGATTTGGTAATGTATTAATTGATTGATGGGTATAACACACACATTTCTTACAGAACTTCAGTTTACTGAAGGAAAAGAGATGCAAATTTTCGAGGTCCAAAAGGTATCACGAGCATAATATGATATCTACTGTAGCATTATCATTGCCTTGGTAGTGCGTTTCATTTATAAGTTCTGGTCAAATATATGAAAGAGGGAACTGATCATCCAATTTTCAAGGGCATATGGCATTATAAAGATGAACTAAAATTGAAGGAACTTATACCAGCACTTTTGTTTGGCTCTTCTCCCAACGTGCATGGCTGCCACATACAAATCATCTTACTAACAAGACAGCAGCATATTGAACCATCAAAATGCAATACATAAGACCTGTTGGTTCATAAAAGAACTAAATTACATTTCTACAATTTTGGGAGCATACCTAAAGAGTAAATTAGATAATAAAATAAAATCGCACGAAAGAAGAGACTATTACCATGATTGAAACCCCCATCCCAGCACTCTCTATATTCTTACTCTATTCTTTGCGTTTCTTCTCGAGGAGTAAAAGTTGTGCCGTAGAACGGTAGAAGTCCAATGAATACAGTCAACTGGGCTGCAAATGGAAACATAAGAAAGTTCAATGCAACAATCTTAGCATGTGCACTGTATCATGAAAATGTCAATAACACAGTATAAATATTCCAAAATATGAGTAACTTTCAAGAACACTTCAATATAGCGATGGGGATAATTGGCATGACATAAACCTCAAACCTAAAAGTCCCAGAACACAATCTGATCTGATCTGCAAGAACAAAAACTAACTTCAACTGATGGAACAGCTGGCCTGTTCCTCACATGCGTAGGACTCAACGGCAGCTAGAATAAGTACATAAACAACAACAAAGAAAAAAATCCACTCGAAAGCTACATGGTCTAAAAGCCTCAAAAGCCCTGCAATGACTATGTGGCAGCATCATCCTGATGATCCTAATGAACGTATAGATAAGATAATTAATGCTGATTGTTAAACACATTCACCATATGCAAAATAGGACCGACGTATACAAAGGAGATAATGATAATAATTTGACTAACACTCAAAGGGCATTTTGGATCCAGCAACCACCGGCTTCCAATTTAAGAGGAACATACCTTCATTATTTTCTTGTGTTCTTCTCTTTCCTCCCTTAGCATCACATACCCGTCCAACGCAACCAGAAGCAGCACACCATCGTGCATAAAGGACAAACCACGACTCTCTTCCCGCGCCCTAGTCTTGGCCACCGGAATTTCGACAAGTGCTAGAATGAAAGCGTCCATTTCATTAGCAAGGAACAGAAGTACAAAAGAAAACACATGACGGGAAGAAATTAATCAGCACAGCTACAAATAAGCCCAATGAACATCAATCGATTTTGTTGTATTTCAGACAAGTAGCTGGAATTTTGCTGACAAGATTACGAGATTTTCTGCATGTTTAAGATTCAGATGGGCATCTCGACTTGAGTTATATTTGTTGTCATCCCAAAACCCATGATATGCGACTCGTTGACCACTCAATAACCCATGATATGCCAAGACGACATTCCTTCCTGCAAGACAGAAAGAGCTCAATCAAAACCGACAAGTCATGGCAATATATTACAGATGGACAAGTCCAACCATGGAAGCAGCTCGTATATAAAGTCGTACAATGAACCGGATCAACGGGACACTAATGGAGTTGCATATGCCATGATGTTAAACTGTCAATTAATCCCTAGTTAACTCCACATCATCAAAATAGATTAATCAACTACTACAGACAACAACCAATCGGAGAGATGATGGATTAGTTCCCTGTATTTTCACATGATTTCTACCATCAATAGTGAAAAATCAGTCTATTTCCGCTACTGGCCTGCACTGTACAATGCTATATAGAGTACTACTATGTACAAAGAATGAACATCAAATCTCAATCCTAATGCAACTGCTGCTTCCCAGATCCCTTGTGACAAAATAGGAGGAGAGAAGTTTCAGATTGAACACACGGTCCAAGAACTGTAATCTGAATACAAGAAGATTCACAAATCCGAGAACACCACTGCTGAAATATCAATGAACGTAAGCTATAAAACCGAAGAGGAGGTACACATGGTCTGCTTACAACCGATTCACACATCAGATGCAGAAAATCATCCCTAGCTGAAGAAGAGCAGTACTTACGTTGGAGTAAATCGAGCAATTATGGCAAAGGATTCTACGCTACACTCGCAGTCCCCATGCTCGTCGCTGCTCTCTCTGTAGGAGTGCGGCCTCCTGACACGTCGACACGTCCATGCCTTCTGACTGGTGGGTACGGCTGCCGCTGGTGCTTGAGTTCAGGTCGACGTCCCCACCCGGTAAGCCGGCGACGGCGACTGCGAGGGGGAAGGCGGGAGCGACTGCTCAAGTCAGGCGCTTGGGGTTGGCCTCCGTGTCGGGCCGTTGGGCAGCGGCATCCTGGCACACTTCGCTCCAGTCTCGATGGTGGTGCTCAACTCAGGCGCCGCCGTGCCGGTGTAGGATCCTGTGGACCGTGCTGACGCAGCAGATCAAAGCAATGGATCGACATCACCACCAATCGAGCTGAAGGACTCGGAGAAAAGTATGGTACCAGGGTTGGAAGACGATGGATCTGGCTGCGACGCTGCGTCGATGGGTTTATCGAGGAGAGGACCGGGGCGCGGAGGAGGAATTGTGGACCTTGGTGCGGTCACAGCCGGAGCCGCGCGAGAGGGAGCGCGGAGCCCCTGCTAATCGAGTGAGGCGAGTTCGCGGAAGGGGAACGCGCGTCCGGCGCGAGGTGGAGGAGGCCAGCGGCGGTGGCGCTGGCGTGGTGTCGGGGGCGGCGACGCCCGTGTGATTGAGCCCGGAGGCGGCCGGCAGGAAGAGGAGAAAGGGATCGAGAGGGTCAACCACAGGCAGGTTTTTTTTTTTGGGCTCGGCGCCTCGGCCCATTTGGTTGCACGTGAATGCGAGGAGAGATCAGCGCGAGGGGGCGACGTAGGATGACTGATGATGTTGGACGAAACGAAAGGGACGACGTACGAGAGGAACGAAACTTTTCTTTTAGATAGAGAGATAGATGCAGCAGCGCAGCGCAGCGCAGCTTTCATTAATCCAGAGGAGTAAAAACAAATAAAACGAAAAACAAAGAGAAGCCAAAGCTAGAAACGAAATCTTTTAGCCACCACCATTGCCGGAGGGGAGCCAGCTGCTACGGTGGTTCTCCTAGATGAGGCAAGCATGACAATGGAGCTCCACTTATCTTTATGAGCTGGTGGGATCAGGGAATCCGAACTGATATTTCAGACAAATCTACTACAGGCCTACAGCTCCAAATCCCAATCCGTAACCTAGCACCAACCATATACTCGGCAAACCTAAAACAAAGAATGGAGATCCTTCTAATCTACTCGTGGATTTGAAGTGTAACAAGGCTGCAATTTGTACACATATAACTAAATTTGAGCTGAACATTAGTTCACTCATCTTAGCCTGAATGCAACTATCATACTGGAGAGCGTGGCATCTTGTCAGTAGCACAATATGAAACATCCCACGAACAATGAGTTAACTTGAAATAAACTAAAAACCTGGAAGGTCTTTCAGATGGCACTAGAGCCAATTGGCAGCGTACAGCATCATATCAGTACTGATCTGAACAACAATCCGAATGAATTTTCAATGGCGAGCGTACAGCATCAACATAGTACGTCGGGTCAGCGGGTCGAAAAAACAGGACTGGCGGCACCGGCGAGCCACCGGCCGGACTGCTCCATGAGCACCACCATGCCCTCGAAATCCTGCAGGACGAGCTCATGCAGGCCACCCATCCACGTTGCTGGGATGAAGAGCCAGAACCCCGTCGCGCCCTCGAACGCCAGCGTGAGCGGCACCGCCACCACCCGAGGCGGGCGCCACCACCCGGCATGCCGCCCCCACCACGCCTCCGCCGCGGTGCATGCTCCATGGAGCACGAAAAAGGCGGTGATGTCGCCGCTGGGCGGCAGCCTCGTCATGTAGTAGTAGATCAGGTCGTGCATGAGCCCCGAGACGAGGAACGACGCCAGGACACCAGCCATCTCGCCGAAGCGCGCGCGCACCGGGCCGTACACCGACGGCCGGAGGATGGCGGGCACCATGAGGTTCCACCGCCGGCCCCAGAAGTCCCGCAGCGACGATGCCATGTAGGGCCGGTCCACCTGCGGCTCCATCTCCATCCCCAGCACGCCGTGGATCATGGCGCGGACAGAAGCCAGCAGGAGCTCCATGGAGAGGTAGATATGCACGCTAGACATGAGGAGGAGCTGCCATTGGCTCATCGCCTCCTTGAACTGGTACACGTAGATGATGAAGGGGATAACGGCGCCGGAGATGAGCATCTTTGCGGCGGAGGCCGAAGCGGGATCTTGATTCTTTGCTTTTCCGGACGTGGACTGCCGGAGCTTGACGGGTAGAGAGGCGGAGCAGACGAAGTGGAGGAGGGGAAGGGACGGGTCAAGAGGACCCCGCCCGGCGGCAAGGAGGAAGAGCTTGAAGCTGCCGAGCCAGCTGAGGATGAAGGCGGAGCAACCGCGGAACGCGGTGGTGGTGAAGGCCAATGGGATCCCGTAGAAAAGCACGATGGCCGGCAGAAGTGCTGCGAGGCGACCCACGCCTGGGCTTATGCGCGCGGCGGCCATGCGGGCGTACGACAGGGCCACCCAAACGGCAACCGAGACCTTCAAGACGCTCCCGAGCTCGCCGTCCATGAGCCTCGCCGCCATCAATGAGCACGAAGGAATCAGTCTCGCCTCTCGTGTTGTTAGGCCATCCACAATGCGACGCTTATCCATAGGCCCTAGGAAATAAATGCCAGCCGTTTTGCTGGTTACATCGTTGTTCCCGGTTGTTTTCCGGCATCGACGAATAATTAGGACTCCAGCGCTCCGTGCAAAGTACGGCTCCCAGGGCCTTGCTACATGAGGTTAGGGCAACTCCAAGGTACCCTCATTAGAGCATCTCCAACAAATTGGATTAAAATAGGACACTGAAAATCAGTTTTAGGACACGCAAAAGTTAGTTTTTAGGCAAAATACGCCACCTGAAATTTTTATGTCGCAGCAGACGCCCTAAAACTAATCTATATCTATACTACTATTAAAAGAGCAAACTTGTGTTGATACATTAAATTTGAGCCATTTCTCAATTGTGCACTTTTGACTCTTACGCATTGCAAACGCACATGACCTTGTTTCTCCACTCTGACATTCACGGGAGCTCAGATTGCCAGGACTTGTCGACCTCCAGCCTGGCTGCTCCTCATGCTGGCTATGCTAACAGGACACCTCTCAGACTCGATCGTAGCTCCTCAACCACTCACTCGATATTTCTGGAATCGACTCTCGTCTACAGTGCCCAGAGGCGATCTCGAGGGCGACTCGGTTCTTCCGGCGGCCACCGGCGTATCCACGGGATTCCTCCCCCTCCGCCGGCCGCTCCGGCGGCGGGAGGGTGGGGAATCCCCGGATCTGCGCTCCGGTGATGTAAATAAGGGTTTCTGCGGCGGCGCGGCGGTGGCGGGGTGGCCTGCGTCGGCGTTTTGGTGCTCTGTGGCTCCCCTCCATGGCGTCGTCCTCGACGGCGTCCTCAAGCCACAGGTGCGTTCCCCGTCTGCCGTTGCTTCGTCCGGCTTCGGCGGCAGACGGGTGGCGAGTGGGTTCAAGGCCGGGGGAGGAGGAGAAGCTGCGAGGCGGCTGCTGCGGGGTGCTGTGGCGGGTTGGTGGCGGATCTGTCCATCTCCGGCGGAGGTGGTGCGGCGCAGGCCCGGATCCGGGGCAGAAGCGGCTCGGGGCGCGGCCCCGGCCGATGTTCTTCATCAGCCTTCAGATCCAGCTCCCAGGAGTTGGTGGACGTTGCGGCTCTTCGACGCCATGGTGCTAGGAGCTCTTCTGCTCCACGGTGGCGGACTCCGGCTGGAGTTCGTCGAGGTTGGGTTGGCTTGTTGCAGCGGCGCTGCTCTCTGGTTTTCTCCTGTTGTTTTCGTTGCTTGTATGTTGGCCTTGTACTGGTTTCCTCTATTATGAATACAAGTATGAAAAATTCAAAAAAAAAAAAAAAAAGTCGAGCGGAGCAAGCAGCATCAGCAGACTTCAGTTGCTCGGAGATTTTCCATTAGCAGTTGGAGCAGTCCGATGATGTAGCTGGTTGTTGTTAACGTTGCTGCTAATCACGTTTTTTTTTTATGAAGTAGCTGCTCTTGTAACAGATTTAGGCATTTCGTGAATTGTTTTTTTTACTCCTGAGTTTCAGAAACAAATCCATGCATGTTCTTAGTCTGTACATTAATGTGTAAATCTTCTCTCAGTTCACATTTTTTTAATAAGCTACGTTCGAAATGCTACTAGGATTTACAAAATCCTTCTCTAATATATTCATATTATCATCTGGACGAGATCGCTATTGTTTGCAAACTTAGGTTCAAAAATTATAGGTCCGAACATTAGTGTGTAAGTCGTCTCTCAGATTTCAAACTTTTTCCCATGGCTTGAAGCATCTGCATAATTTGTGTCATCCAGAAATTTGAATGGTATTATGTTTGAGTCTGTCTCACATATAGGATACATTCCGGATGCAACTAGGATTTACAAAATCCTTCTCAAATACTTCCTCCTACCAACGGGGAGGTCTTTGAAACTCCTCCTTCTTTGCCCGTGGGTGTAGTTTTGACGAGCATCACGTGAATCCGTCAATATAAAATATAAGAATGCAAAAGTGTAGAAGAAGTAATCCATATGGATCCTAATAAAATTGGCCTATTTAATTGGGAAAACGTGCGTTGCACGTACATGTTAACTAGTGGCCTTAAATTTGGAAAGCTATTGGAACATGAGATCCGACTATGGAAGAAAGCACATACGGTTTGGCTGCATTTAAATCTAAACGAGCTGGCGCCCGCAATGGACATTTTGACTTTTGTGAACGTTGTAGGCAGATTAATTAACAGATAAATTCTGGAATATGGCTTTCGCCAGCTGTGCAGTCATTTTGCGGGGAGCAAGGAACACCAGAATCTTCGAAGCACAAACACCTGACTGGGCTTGGATCAAAAAGCAAATTCATAACACTTTTCAGCTTTCGTGTTGTAGATCGAAAATATAGCAAATTGATGGTGTCCTAGTGTTAGCAAAAAATTCTCTAGATTTTTCTTCTTTTGCTTTCCTCTTTTCCTTTGCTTTTCTTATTGGGTTTCAACCCAGGATCAACCTTGTTGCTCTTTGTTTGCTAATTGTACTTTCATACCGGTCTGCCTTGAATATATATAAGGTAGAGATGCCTCTACTTCTTATTCAACAAAAAAAGATGTGATGGTGGGGATGGTGGGAGGCGCATCTGACGGCCGTCGGGCATCGAGCTTGATTTTAACCGGTGGATTTCGTTGGAGGAAGAGACGGTGAGGGCGTGGCAGGGACCATAGAGGAGTCGGGGATGTGGCCAAATCCGGTGGTGCTGAGTGCTCGGAAAGGAACAACGGCTCGCATACGGTTGCATGGGGGTCGTGGTGGCCGCCAACCGATGCGGGTGGCCTGCGGCGGTGCTACGGCGACCATCTTAGGTGGCGGCGGGGCGAGGAATGACCGGAATTGGCGGATTCAGGCGGCGGCGTTCCAAGATTGATTGGCAATTGCGAGAGTTGTGGTGGACGTCACAAGCAAATGGAACGAGCGGTGAGGTGGCGGCGGGGCTGGGCGAAGCCACAAAGAACCGGCAGGAATCGGCTTGTGGTGGCGGCGGTCGGAAGCTGGGAGGTTCCACTATGGCCGTTGGGTTCTGGCCAGAACGTTTTAGATATAGGGCATAACATAGGGCAGCCACCTTGGCGCCCCAAATATGCATCACTCGCAGCAAATTTTAGGGCATGCCCAAAGAAATTATAGCACATTATAGAGATATGTCATATGCTAGATATTTGTTTTTGGGTCCAAATGCCCTTAAAAACAGTTTTTAGGACAGATGTCCAATTTTAGGTATCTGTTGGAGATGCTCTAACGCTTCTGTTTATGTCCAAATTATCCAAATTTCTTTGTTTGGGGGGTGCTAGACATGTGTCCGCGGACCACGACTTGTTCGCCCAGTGCTACCAACGGCACCCTCATTTTAGGCGAGCATAGTCAGACTAGGCAGCATTTTATTTTTGCCATTTTAAATACCAACATGTTAGGAAAATTTAATACCCAAATAAATTATAAATAATGAAAATTAAATAAATTTGCAACACAAGACATTAGACGAGAACCGTTGGTTCCCTTTGTGGATCCACATATACCCAGCACTCTCAGTTTTAAGTTGAACATGAATAATCCGGTCACGAATTTCATGATGCGTCTACACATAAACTGCTTATAGGTGGCCAAGTACTAGTGGCGGGTCATGATATGTCTCAAACGTATTTATAATTTTTGATGTTTCATGCTTACTTTATACCAAATGCTATATGTTTTATTTGGAGTTTATATCATTTTTATGCATTTTTTGGAACTAACCTTTCACAGTGTCAGTTCCTGTCACTACTAGGAAACTGCCTTTCTATAGATAGACATTTTGTGGCGCACCAAATAAGCGTGCGCCACTAAAATAATTTCTGTGGCGCATTGTTTTGCATGCGCCACAGAAATTTGGAATTCTGTGGCGCACGAAAACCGAATGCGCCATAGAAATATGGCTTTCTGTGGCGCACGCGCAACATGCGCCACAGAAAGCAGCATTTCTGTGGCGCACCCAACCCCGTGCGCCACAGAAATGCTACTTTCTGTGGCGCACCCTGTCCCGTGCGCCACATAAATGCTGCATTCTGTGGCGCACTGCGTCCCGTGCGCCACAAGTTCTTTCTCTCTCTTATCCTATTTTCACCACCGCACGTTACCCGGCCTTATCCTTTTTCTTTTCTACTCTTTCCCTCCTTCTCTGCTCTGCTCACCCGATCGATCCCCTTTCTCCCCCCTGCAGCTCTGCTCACCTTCGCCCGATTCCCCTGGATGCTGGGCGCTGCTCCATGGCTCCGGCCATGCCCACGCCAGCTGCTCCTTCCATCCCCGCGCCGGCCTCTGCCGATATACCTCACCTGCGCCGCCTTCCCTTGCACCCCTCCCTGCGCCGCCCCCTCGCCAAGTGCGTCTCCCCCGCGGAGTTCAACGCTGCCAAGCGGCCTCTCGTGCAGCGCCTCGCCGTCGACTGCCCCGACGCGGATGTTGTCAAGCCCGGGGAGGAGTGGGCGGAGATCGACCTCCGTGACCCGCCGGCGCCGCCCGTCTCGCCGTGGAAGACCCGGGGCGGCAAGGACGCGAGCCACCTCTCCTCGAAGCCGCCGCTGGCGCCCCACCACCCGTCGGTCCTCATGGCCGAGATCTCGCCGGCGGAGGCAACGCCCGCCTCCCGGAAGCCCCACGGCGGCGGCGCATCCCGACCACGGCGAAGTCCAGGACCACGGCGGCGGCGCATCCCGACCACGGCAAAGTCCAGGACCACGGCGGCGGCGCATCCCGTACGACGACGTATACGCTTTGTATACGTTGATTTTTTTTAATCCTAAAAAAGGCTTTTTGTGGCATCCGCGCCACCGCCGCCGAGGTGCTGCCAATCCCGGATCCCGCCGCCACCACGACCTCCACTCGCTCCCGGTGCTGCCAAGCGGTGGCTGCCTTTTTTTAAACCGAAAAACAACATTCTGTGGCGCATGCGTGGGGTGCGCCACAAAATCCTTGGTTTTCTGTGGCGCATGTGTCGTGCGCCACAGAATTCACATTTTAGTGGCGTGACATCTGTGGCGCACCAACCATGCGCCACAGATTTTTTTGGGTGCGCCACAGAAAGGGGTTTTCCTACTAGTGTGTTTGTGTTGCCTTTTTTTCAGAAAAGCTAGTCGGGAAATATTCTTGGAATTGGACAAAACTTTACGGAGCCTAGTTTTACGAAGACACGAAGACGGAGTCCAAAGGGTAGCCGAGGTGGCGACCGAGGGGGCCCAGAAGCCACCTCGGCGCGGCAGAAGGTGAGGCCACGCCGGGGGTCGTCTGGCCGCCTCGGCTGCCCCTCGTGCCGCCTCTTCGTCTATATATTCACTCTGTCCCGAAAACTCTAAAACCCAAACACATATCCACGAAAACATCTGAGGCCACCGCCGTCGCTAACCCTAGTTCGGGAGGGTTCTGAAGCTCTTCCCAGCACTCTGCCGGGGGGGAGATCATCACCGGAGGGCTCTACACCACCATGCCCGTCCGGACTGATGCGTGAGTAGTTCTCCATTGCACTACGGGTCCATAGCAGTAGCTAGATGGCTATCTCTTCTCATTGTGCTATCATGTTTAGATCTTGTGAGCTGCCTAACATGATCAAGATCATCTTTATGTAATGCTACATGTTGTATTTGCTGGGATCCGATGAACTGTGACGTTATGATCAAGTTTGTTCATCTATCTATATATATGTTTTATTTATGATCTTGCATGATCTCCGATGCTAGTAGGTTCTTTGGCCAAGTAGTTGCTAGTGTCTCCAAGAGGAGCTATTTATGCTAGATAGTAGGTTCATGCCTCCAATTGTCTGGGCTTGAGTTGACAGAGACGACTAAGACTTTGGATGTGCTGTTACTACTAGGGATAAAACAGCGGTGTTTATTTACGTGTTATATTCATTGCTTACATTACACACTTTGCTTATTGCAATTATCTGTTGGTTGCAACTTAATATTTTTGGGTGACTTGTTAGAAAGCGATCTCGGGATGGATTATTTGTCATAGATGTAGCTAGCAAGCGGTCTATGTATTTAGTTCTAATGCCCAATTAAATACTACAATGAATTATATCTTCTCATAATAGCATTGTCATGCCCTTACAATTTTTCAATTGCCCAGCTGTAATTTTTTTACCCAGCATGTTTGTTTATCTGTTTTACGGAGATACACCTCTAGTGAACTGTGAACCCCGGTCCATTCTTTTACACTGATAAAAACACCGTTTTCACTGCTTCCCACCATCATTTGCACGTTGTTCTTTTTTTGCATTTATATTTGTTTTCCACACCATACGTTTAATCTTTGTTTTCAGCAAGTAAGGGATATAACCTTCCTGTTTCGTTTGGTCAAAGTAGTTTGATTATGTTGTGTATAGGTCCACGTCAACTAGCTGGCGCTAGGTTGACATCGTGTTAAAACTCTTTCAACTCCTACTAGTTCGATAACCTTGATTCTTAAGAGAAAACCGCTGCTGCACTATTTCATACCTTCGTCTTGGTGTTCCCAATGAGCGTGTGATCCACGTCATCAGGTCACTCTAGGACACCAGTGCCGTTGCCAGCATGCCGACGGCACTGGTAAAAGCCTATCAATGGTGTGGCTACCTTCTGCCACACCACTTGTATTTGGAGGTCGTCCCGCTTCCGGAGCAATATACTATTGGTATGGCTACCTGTTTCCACGCCACTGGTGCTCATTTAGTAGTGACGGGGCTGGGATGGCGCACACCACTAGTAAGTTGCCAAGAATTACCCTAAAAAAGGTAGATGTCACAATTTGTTTCACTTTTCACTCACCAGTTTTCCACATCAAACCGACTCCGCCTCCGCCACTCTTCGTCGCCTCCTATCCATTTCGTCACCGACGCCGTTACCGCCACTCCCATCCGTCCACGCCACTACCGCGGCCGATCTCGACGTCGCCTCCTCGGTGGGCCTCTCCGGCCTCCTCTTGTCATGTATAGTGTCATAGTTATTAGTGGATTTAGTTTGTGCAGTTTTACTTATATCGGTTTGATTAATTTAGTATCATTTAGGTTGATTTAGTTTCATTTAGGACGATTGAGATTGATTTAGGTCCATGATTATTGATTTAGTTTTAATTGTTGGATAGATAGCGCCCATGCACCATGGTTGCGAATTCCGTCAGTGGCTCTACCTTCGATGAAGCGGATGCGATATATAATATTTTAGGTTATTAACTTCATATCTTGTTTATATAAAATATATTCCGATTTAATTTGACATAAACATTTTTATTTAGGATTCCATATGCGATCTATTTACACCGGATGTGAAAACCGACTTGCAATATTGTGTTGAGAAGTTAGACTTAGTTGCAGAGGAAAACCAAAAATTGAAAAAGATGGTGAAGAAAATAGAAGATAAGATGGAACTAGAGTTGTATATCGCCGATATCATCCATTATCACAAGATTAAGATGGATGCAACCCAGTTGAAGATGAGAAAGATTACGATATATGCCATTGATAAGGAGGCTTTGGTTCCATTATGCAGTTGGATAGATTGTCATCACGCTAATGATCGCAATGTTTATTATATTTAGATGCACTAGATAATTGTATAGTAGTTGTACGGAAAATATGTATTAGACAATGGTTGCTTTATTTAGATGCACCAGATAATTGTATGGTAGTTGTAGTGTATTATACAGTGATTGCTTTATTTACATGCACTAGATAATTGTATGGTGGTTGTATGATGTATATTAATCTACGAGACTTCTCTTTGTATGAATTGGTGATTCAAAGTAGGTGTTTGGATTGCTTCTAGTGCTCGTGAATATATATCGTTTTACATTATTTAACGGAATAGGATACACTAGTACATAACGACATGATATCCCTCTATGAAACAACACGAGTTAGGCGACAGTAATTCGCGCTTTGCGCGCGGCCGATGCGGCCTGACTGACCAGGGCCGCGGCTGGTCCGTTAACATTGGCTACAAACATTTTCCAATCTCCGTCACTCATAATATTGGTAACGGTTATTACAATTACCCGTTTCCATTCTTTTCCTTTATGGTAACAGATAGATTTTTATAACTCTTGAAAATGTTGACACGTGGAGACTAGCAAAGGGGGAGATGGGGAGGTGGGTGGAGCAGACCCGCGAGTATAAATACACAGTGTGGCCGTCTCTTTGAAGCCTCAGTCCATTGCCTCCCGTTTTCCAAACTTCGCCAGATCCGCTCCGTCCAAATCCATGAGGTACCAGCAGCGGTCGCGGTCGCGGCTGTGGACAAGGGCGCGGCCGTGGTAGGGGGCGCAGCGACAATGTCAGATCCGCGATGGACTGCCAAGAATCTGCCACGTCAGTGGTCAGCCGCCGATGACCATAAGACATGATGGTATCCTCCTCTATATCATGGCGACGCGGCCAGACGAGTGCTGCGAGATCGCCGCCGGTGGCTCCAGAGCTCGCTAATAAGTGCCACTCCACCAGAATGATCATAGTGGAGTCGTCGGTCCTCTGGTTCCACCAGCACATTCCGGCGATGATCTGAGGAGCGATCTTGTTGGGGTTCCTACGTCACGTGCCCATTCAATTCGAAGTCTTTTATGCAGCTCAAGTTACCACAAATCAAAAACCTCCTAGGTCGCGTGACTACTCAGATTCAAGATATTTTAGATGGTTCAGATTCAGATCTATTACACCATTTAATTCGAGAAGGCCTCATCCCCGTAATGACCTACTCACATCTTAGAGGAGCGAGTAAACTTCTCAGGCCATGCTTTCCACTAAGTCAGGAAGGCCTCATCCCCCGTGGAGAAGTATTCACGTCGTAGAGGATACCACCAACCTCATCTAGTTGGATGATAGCAAATGGACAAGCAACCTCATCAAGTTGGGGGCGCTTCATCTAGGAGATGGCCCACCATCATTCAACAGATCCGTCACAAGGCCTTCCCAAGTCACAATGGTAACATTATTTGTGATTATTCTCCTACATTACTACTAATCCTTCTAGGTTAAGACCTCGTCGAAAGTCCATCATCTGGGTACATCGAAGACAGAGAAATCGTTAGACCTGCCAGTCAGGTCACGGACATCAGCGCATCCGAGTCGGGCTAGTAAGCAAAACCTCCCATCCGAGTCGAAGAAGTATCAAATCCATCAGACATGGTTCGTCCAGGAGCAAGACAACTTCATCAACATGTCAACAGCGACGGCCACCTTATTGAAGGCACTAATCGCGGATTGTCCGAGATGAGTGAGGCTGGATCGTAATCTTATGGTATATGGACAATCACCACTTCCACCCCACGACGTCTAAATTAAGACACCCATGATCCGGACGGCCCCATGCACAAGCTTCGTCGACCTAACAATACATGAATCGTGGCAAAGAGATGTATTGGTAGGCTGAGAGGAAGAATTTCTTTTCAGGATTTTAGATGTATCTCTAGTAATATTACAAGTGTAAAATTTTGTAAACTAGTATATATTACAAGTGTCTAGTAATATATAACTACTAGTGTCTAGTCCACTCGTTATGCAAACTAAAATTGTAGGCACACAAAAACATAACCATTATTGATGAAGTATAACAAAGCAGGGCCGACCGGCCAAATGTTTGTAGAAAAGATACTTGAAGTGGAGGTAAACACACAAGCAAAGATACATCCCAAACATATGTTGCTATGCGCACCCATGAAATATGTTAATCAGTCGCTAGGCAGACGACGTCTCTTGTAGCTTACCATGACTTTATCTTTCGGCTCTGGCAGAAACTTGGTCCAGTCTGGCTTGGGGAAAGAAGAAACCAGCTTGAGTTCAAAATTCCTCAGCAAATGACTAAATATAATTTTGATTTGCATGTAAGAATAGGCCTCGCCACCGCACGCATGCCTTCCAGCACCGAAAGATGTGTAAGAGAATTTACCAGCAGCTTTGTCCTCCTCCCTTCCGGGAAGGAACCAATCTGGATCATACAGGTGAGGATCCTTGTAAATGTGTGGCAACATACCATTGAGCATTAGAAGGTGTACTAAGGTGTGACCTCTTGAAACACCATATTCATTGCCCTCTCTTGTACTCACGGTGATGTCCTTCTTTACCTGGCGGGCCAACATTGGTGGCGCAGGGTGCATCCGTGCCGCCTCTTTGATGCAACTATGCAAGGTGCCCATCTCTGACAAGACATGGTAATCTATCTTGTCTTTGTATTTATTAATTATTTTGCTTTGCTCCTCTAAAGCAGCATCCATGGACTTTGGATGAGCCAAAAGGCAAGCTGCAGTCCACGTGCTAGTCATCGCACTTGAGTGTTTCCCAGCAAAAATCAAGGTAAGGATCAATGCGCTGACCTCATCTACCGTTGTGCCACGGCCGTCTTTATAAGTTGCATCTATAAACCTCTGCAACACATCCTCCTCAACGTGATTCAAGCTCTTACGTGATCTCACAACCTCAGCGAGAATCTCTCTAAGCTTGATCCGTGCTCTGTCACGCCGACGGTTTACTGGAATAGGGATGTACGGGAACATGAAACTGGCAATGTTCAAACCTTCCTCAATTTGATGAAATAATGTGCAGAACTGGCCGAACATCTTCTCTCGGACCTCTTTTCCAACAAGGCATCGACCTGAGATCAACATGAGTAGCTCCTTAAACTCATGATTCAGATCAACAACCCCTTCTTCTTCCCATTTTGTGAAGTAGTTCTGTGGAATATAAATACATTATTACATCGCGAGTTAAATCTAATCATCCATAACTTAAGAAACAAACATGCACGGGGATTTTTTCAACCTAGCATCACTAAACACATGTACACACCGGGAGGGCAGTTTTGGCTCCCGAGGTCATATGATCCTGTTTGAGTACAAACTTCGAAAAATATTAAAACACTTTAAAAAAATCTGAAAATAATCAAAGGCAAACATGTCTATGTACGTGCAAAATTTCGTCAATAAATGACATTTATAAATCCTATGTTGACCACTTATTTTTGTTTTTTTGGACAGGGCACAAGAAATGTTAATTCTTCACGAAACTTTGCACGTATGTAGAACTTTTGAATATGTTTGTCCCTGATTGTTTTCAGAAGTTTTTAAAGTGTATTTCTAATTTTGTACTCAAACAGGAGCATATGAGCTCGGGAGCTACATCAAATTTCTGGTACACACCATGCTTTTTTAGGAAATGATTATATTATTTGCCAGAATTAATGTTGACCCTACTATTTGTCATAAGTTGCAATGTGGATCACACACACGAGGTAGACATGAGGTACAAGAACAAGAGGATGAAGAAGACACATACAACATAACAGATTCATGCAATTTGTGACATGTTAACTTGCGCCCTTTTTTGCTTTCCTCCGTTTATTCTTAAGTAACAAACTTTGCCTATGATCCGTTGATCCCCCTATACCACAGACTGATGGTGGTCAACAACTAACGAATACATAACAGTAAACGCTAAGACCTCATTCTTTCCGCAGCACAAGCATAAGCCATTATTCAGCACATGCAATAGGAAAAACTATGTAGTGCAAATGGGTTAGTGAAAAAATTATTTCCTAAGTAGAGAAAGGATGTATACAAAACTTGCCATGCTAAATGTTTTTCCAAATATGATAGACTTAGCATCATTATTTGTAGCATAGTATATAGTTTAAGTCTCGGCCGGAAAAGGTTTTTATATATGGTGTCCCCATACATATATAAACTTTAGCGCAGATGTACTTTTGCTCCATCTCCCTGTTTTGATTGTTATTTTTCAGGCTTAAAATCTTCTGTCGTGCTAACTCAGAATCTCAGATACATCTTATTGAAAAAGGGAACGCCCACTTTGCGCGGGGTGATGCACACAGCCAATGCTAAAACGGACTGCATTGTCAATCTTCAAAAATTACTTGCTCGTCAGGCCAAATACATACTCTAACCTGTTTAAATTATTGGGCCGAGCTCATTTATTCTTTTTAATTCTCGAGACAAATCATAGAGGCTCATTCCGCTCATGCATGCATGCATGGCAAGACGTGGAACATTAGTCCCACATTTTGCTAGTTGACAAATAGTTTCACCAATATATAAAGTTGACTCATCTACCACTAGTAAGAGTATGAGAAGAGGACACTTACGCACGCTCGCCCCGTGTGCTCGTCGTGTTTTTTGTTTTGTTAACAAGATGAGTTTTTTTTTGGATAGGACATATGTCACGTGTGTGTTGCGGTGTTGCCTTTCCATTTGTCTTACGCGATAGAAGTTCAAACTTTTTGCTGTATATATCAATCTGAATGGTCGTGCATTTTGCTTTTCATCTCTCTAGTGGATTAATTTTTTAGTGGAAGATGAATTTGAACAGTTCTGACCATTCCTCATAACCTGCCTAGTCGGTCTTGTTATGAGAGGTCACCCTTTTTTCACAACTGCCTTCGGGGTCAAGAGCTTCATGTTTCCCCATCGCATCTCCCGGGTGCAGAACCTCACCTCTTGTGATCATGTATGGTAGAGGGGCAATTAAATTTTTGGTGAGTTGTCTTGCACGGCTACTGGTTTATTGTCCAACAACGCTGCACACGACAACTCCTCAACGAGAACAACTTTTCCGACATCGACAAATTCCTTGACGACATAGCCACTCAATCTATGGTGAACGCTTCTTCTTCCTCCAACGAACTCTATGTTTTCTGTATTGGGGATCATGTTTGAATCGCTATTATTAGCAATCAGTTTGTACATGTTGCATGTTTACGTATTACCTACTAGGTTTGATTACAAGTTTATTCTCCACTTTGTTAGTCATGTTTTATGTACTTTTTTATGGTTTATGTCATATAAATAATGCTTAAATACCCAACACAACCGTGGCCATTTATTGGTATATTCCTCTTAACTATGGAAACAAGACTAATTAATTTTGAAGGTTGTGGTGAGAAATGACATAATTTAAATGAGTTTCTAAAAAAGAGCCAGGGTATGTTAACTAGTTATTTACCTCACTTCTTGAAGCATAGGATCAACATAGCTTCTGAGTTGTGCCGGCCTTAGAGACTCAACAATGAAGCGAATATGCTCCCTGCGAGTAGCGTAATCCACACCGAAGCCTACCTCTCTGCCAAACATTGGGACAGTGAACTCAAATAAATCTCCTTGGGTGACCTCTGACTCCAACCCTTGGAAGAAAACAGCGGATGCCTCCTGTCCAACCAAGAAGGTAGTCCTTTTCCAAAGAAAACTGACTGTGAAAGCACTGCCAAGCTTGTTATGCAGGTAATGCATTGTAGTTTCAGGGCCCTCTTTAAACAGAGTCGGTAAGAGCCTGAGAAGAGCAATACCCTTGACCTCAGGTGGAGCTGGTAAGGTGCACACAGGATGGATGGTAATTCTTCTCCCACTTACAATCTTGGCGACTACCGCAGTGACGAGAACAAGCGCTAGGGAGAACCACACGGCGCTAATTGTCAACTCCATGGTGCAGTTTGTAGAGACTCCGAGGTAGTGTTGAGAACCTGAGCAGGCATGCATGGGTTGTGAGTCATGAAATCACGAAATCTAACACCCGCCCGGACCAAAAGGATGGAGACTAACCGTACTGAAAAGGCTAGAGAGACTGGACTGCTAACGAAAACTGCGGCTTCAGACAGCGATTGAAGGGAAGGGAGGAGCAGAAGCCGAGCGAGCGGCGGTGAGGAGCGCAGGGATCGATCCAGACCTAGCTTAGCTATCTGCCTGTTTGAGAGCGCGAAGTTGGATTGATCGTGTTTTTCTCTTACATATGATTCTCCAATGTCGCTAGGTCATGGAATGGTCCAGCGCCAGCACGACGTACTGTCCACGTCGATCGGGACAATTAGATGAGCAATAACAACCAACCAAAAATAAATAAATACGTACTCATCCGGTTAGATCCGCATGGTCCAGCGTCAGCACGGCCTAGGGTCCATTTAATCTGAGATAATACGACCAGTTGGCTGGCAGCACCGATCGACGTCGGCTGGACCATGATCCAGACAATTTCCCTTGTCGAGATGCTATTCCCATGGCCGGCGTGAGACTGCGTGCGCCACTAAAATAATTTATGTGGCGCATTGTTTTGCATGCGCCACAGAAATTTGGAATTCTGTGGCGCACGAAAACCGAATGCGCCACAGAAATATGGCTTTCTGTGGCGCACGCGCAACATGCGCCACAGAAAGCAGCATTTCTGTGGCGCACCCAACCCCGTGCGTCACAGAAATGCTACTTTCTGTGGCGCACCCTGTCCCGTGCGCCACAGAAATGCTGCATTCTGTGGCGCACTGCGTCCCGTGCGCCACAAGTTCTTTCTCTCTCTTATCCTATTTTCACCACCGCACGTTACCCGGCCTTATCCTTTTTCTTTTCTACTCTTTCCCTCCTTCTCTGCTCTGCTCACCCGATCGATCCCCTTTCTCCCCCTGCAGCTCTGCTCACCTTCGCCCGATTCCCCTGGATGCTGGGCGCTGCTCCATGGCTCCGGCCATGCCCACGCCAGCTGCTCCTTCCATCCCCGCGCCGGCCTCCGGCGATATACCTCACCTGCGCCGCCTTCCCTTGCACCCCTCCCTGCGCCGCCCCCTCGCCAAGTGCGTCTCCCCCGCGGAGTTCAACGCTGCCAAGCGGCCTCTCGTGCAGCGCCTCACCGTCGACTGCCCCGACGCGGATGTTGTCAAGCCCGGGGAGGAGTGGGCGGAGATCGACCTCCGTGACCCGCCGGCGCCGCCCGTCTCGCCGTGGAAGACCCGGGGCGGCAAGGACGCGAGCCACCTCTCCTCGAAGCCGCCGCTGGCGCCCCACCACCCGTCGGTCCTCATGGCCGAGATCTCGCCGGCGGAGGCGACGCCCGCCTCCCGGAAGCCCCACGGCGGCGGCGCATCCCGACCACGGCGAAGTCCAGGACCACGGCGGCGGCGCATCCCGACCACGGCAAAGTCCAGGACCACGGCGGCGGCGCATCCCGTACGACGACGTATACGCTTTGTATACGTTGATTTTTTTTTAATCCTAAAAAAGGCTTTTTGTGGCATCCGCGCCACCGCCGCCGAGGTGCTGCCAATCCCGGATCCCGTCGCCGCCACGACCTCCACTCGCTCCCGGTGCTGCCAAGCGGTGGCTGCCTTTTTTTTTAAACCGAAAAACAACATTATGTGGCGCATGCGTGGGGTGCGCCACAAAATCCTTGGTTTTCTGTGGCGCATGTGTCGTGCGCCACAGAATTCACATTTTAGTGGCGTGACATCTGTGGCGTACCCACCATGCGCCACAGATTTTTTTTGGGTGCGCCACAGAAAGGGGTTTTCCTACTAGTGTGTTTGTGTTGCCTTTTTTTCAGAAAAGCTAGTCGGGAAATATTCTTGGAATTGGACAAAACTTTACGGAGCCCAGTTTTACGAAGACACGAAGACGGAGTCCAAAGGGTAGCCGAGGTGGCGACCGAGGGGGCCCAGAAGCCACCTCGGCGTGGCAGAAGGTGAGGCCACGCCGGGGGTCGTCTGGCCGCCTCGGCTGCCCCTCGTGCCGCCTCTTCGTCTATATATTCACTCTGTCCCGAAAACTCTAAACACCCAAACACATATCCACGAAAACATCCGAGGCCACCGCCGTCGCTAACCCTAGTTCGGGAGGGTTCTGAAGCTCTTCCCAGCACTCTGCCGGTGGGGGAGATCATCACCGGAGGGCTCTACACCACCATGCCCGCCTCCGGACTGATGCGTGAGTAGTTCTCCATTGCACTACGGGTCATAGCAGTAGCTAGATGGCTATCTCTTCTCATTGTGCTATCATGTTTAGATCTTGTGAGCTGCCTAACATGATCAAGATCATCTTTATGTAATGCTACATGTTGTGTTTGCTGGGATCCGATGAACTGTGACGTTATGATCAAGTTTGTTCATCTATCTATATATATGTTTTATTTATGATCTTGCATGATCTCCGATGCTAGTAGGTTCTTTGGCCAAGTAGTTGCTATTGTCTCCAAGAGGAGCTATTTATGCTAGATAGTAGGTTCATGACTCCAATTGTCTGGGCTTGAGTTGACAAAGACGACTAAGACTTTGGATGTGCTGTTACTACTAGGGATAAAATAGCGGTGTTTCTTTCTATGTGTTATATTCATTGCTTACATTACACACTTTGCTTATTGCAATTATCTGTTACTTGCAACTTAATATTTTTGGGTGACTTGTTAGAAAGCGATCTCGGGATGGATTATTTGTCATAGATGTAGCTAGCAAGCGGTCTATGTATTTAGTTCTAATGCCCAATTAAATACTACAATGAATTATATCTTCTCATAATAGCATTGTCATGCCCTTACAATTTTTCAATTGCCCAGCTGTAATTTTTTTACCCAGCATGTTTGTTTATCTGTTTTACGGAGATACACCTCTAGTGAACTGTGAACCCCGGTCCATTCTTTTACACTGATAAAAACACCGTTTTCACTGCTTCCCACCATCATTTGCACGTTGTTCTTTTTTGCATTTATATTTGTTTTCCACACCATACGTTTAATCTTTGTTTTCAGCAAGTAAGGGATATAACCTTCCTGTTTCGTTTGGTCAAAGTAGTTTGATTATGTTGTGTATAGGTCCACGTCAACTAGCTGGCGCTAGGTTGACATCGTGTTAAAACTCTTTCAACCCTACTAGTTCGATAACCTTGATTCTTAAGAGAAAACCGCTGCTGCACTATTTCATACCTTCGTCTTGGTGTTCCCAATGAGCGTGTGATCCACGTCATCAGGTCACTCTAGGACACCAGTGCCGTTGCCAGCATGCCGACGGCACTGGTAAAAGCCTATCAATGGTGTGGCTACCTTCTGCCACACCACTTGTATTTGGAGGTCGTCCCGCTTCCGGAGCAATATACTATTGGTATGGCTACCTGTTTCCACGCCACTGGTGCTCATTTAGTAGTGACGGGGCTGGGATGGCGCACACCACTAGTAAGTTGCCAAGAATTACCCTAAAAAAGGTAGATGTCACAATTTGTTTCACTTTTCACTCACCAGTTTTCCACATCAAACCGACTCCGCCTCCGCCACTCTTCGTCGCCTCCTATCCATTTCGTCACCGACGCCGTTACCGCCACTCCCATCCGTCCACGCCACTACCGCGGCCGATCTCGACGTCGCCTCCTCGGTGGGCCTCTCCGGCCTCCTCTTGTCATGTATAGTGTCATAGTTATTAGTGGATTTAGTTTGTGCAGTTTTACTTATATCGGTTTGATTAATTTAGTATCATTTAGGTTGATTTAGTTTCATTTAGGACGATTGAGATTGATTTAGGTCCATGATTATTGATTTAGTTTTAATTGTTGGATAGATAGCGCCATGCACCATGGTTGCGAATTCCGTCAGTGGCTCTACCTTCGATGAAGCGGATGCGATATATAATATTTTAGGTTATTAACTTCATATCTTGTTTATATAAAATATATTCCGATTTAATTTGACATAAACATTTTTATTTAGGATTCCATATGCGATCTATTTACACCGGATGTGAAAACCGACTTGCAATATTGTGTTGAGAAGTTAGACTTAGTTGCAGAGGAAAACCAAAAATTGAAAAAAGACGGTGAAGAAAATAGAAGATAAGATGGAACTAGAGTTGTATATCGCCGATATCATCCATTATCACAAGATTAAGATGGATGCAACCCAGTTGAAGATGAGAAAGATTACGATATATGCCATTGATAAGGAGGCTTTGGTTCCATTATGCAGTTGGATAGATTGTCATCACGCTAATGATCGCAATGTTTATTATATTTAGATGCACTAGATAATTGTATAGTAGTTGTACGGAAAATATGTATTAGACAATGGTTGCTTTATTTAGATGCACCAGATAATTGTATGGTAGTTGTAGTGTATTATACAGTGATTGCTTTATTTACATGCACTAGATAATTGTATGGTGGTTGTATGATGTATATTAATCTACGAGACTTTGTATGAATTGGTGATTCAAAGTAGGTGTTTGGATTGCTTCTAGTGCTCGTGAATATATATCGTTTTACATTATTTAACGGAATAGGATACACTAGTACATAACGACATGATATCCCTCTATGAAACAACACGAGTTAGGCGACAGTAATTCGCGCTTTGCGCGCGGCCAGGGCCGCGGCTGGTCCGTTAACATTGGCTACAAGCATTTTCCAATCTCCGTCACTCATAATATTGGTAACGGTTATTACAATTACCCGTTTCCATTCTTTTCCTTTATGGTAACAGATAGATTTTTATAACTCTTGAAAATGTTGACACGTGGAGACTAGCAAAGGGGGAGATGGGGAGGTGGGTGGAGCAGACCCGCGAGTATAAATACACAGTGTGGCCGTCTCTTTGAAGCCTCAGTCCATTGCCTCCCGTTTTCCAAACTTCGCCAGATCCGCTCCGTCCAAATCCATGAGGTACCAGCAGCGGTCGCGGTCGCGGCTGTGGACAAGGGCGCGGCCGTGGTAGGGGGCGCAGCGACAATGTCAGATCCGCGATGGACTGCCAAGAATCTGCCACGTCAGTGGTCAGCCGCCGATGACCATAAGACATGATGGTATCCTCCTCTATATCATGGCGACGCGGCCAGACGAGTGCTGCGAGATCGCCGCCGGTGGCTCCAGAGCTCGCTAATAAGTGCCACTCCACCAGAATGATCATAGTGGAGTCGTCGGTCCTCTGGTTCCACCAGCACATTCCGGCGATGATCTGAGGAGCGATCTTGTTGGGGTTCCTACGTCACGTGCCCATTCAATTCGAAGTCTTTTATGCAGCTCAAGTTACCACAAATCAAAAACCTCCTAGGTCGCGTGACTACTCAGATTCAAGATATTTTAGATGGTTCAGATTCAGATCTATTACACCATTTAATTCGAGAAGGCCTCATCCCCGTAATGACCTACTCACATCTTAGAGGAGCGAGTAAACTTCTCAGGCCATGCTTTCCACTAAGTCAGGAAGGCCTCATCCCCCGTGGAGAAGTATTCACGTCGTAGAGGATACCACCAACCTCATCTAGTTGGATGATAGCAAATGGACAAGCAACCTCATCAAGTTGGGGGCGCTTCATCTAGGAGATGGCCCACCATCATTCAACAGATCCGTCACAAGGCCTTCCCAAGTCACAATGGTAACATTATTTGTGATTATTCTCCTACATTACTACTAATCCTTCTAGGTTAAGACCTCGTCGAAAGTCCATCATCTGGGTACATCGAAGACAGAGAAATCGTTAGACCTGCCAGTCAGGTCACGGACATCAGCGCATCCGAGTCGGGCTAGTAAGCAAAACCTCCCATCCGAGTCGAAGAAGTATCAAATCCATCAGACATGGTTCGTCCAGGAGCAAGACAACTTCATCAACATGTCAACAGCGACGGCCACCTTATTGAAGGCACTAATCGCGGATTGTCCGAGATGAGTGAGGCTGGATCGTAATCTTATGGTATATGGACAATCACCACTTCCACCCCACGACGTCTAAATTAAGACACCCATGATCCGGACGGCCCCCATGCACAAGCTTCGTCGACCTAACAATACATGAATCGTGGCAAAGAGATGTATTGGTAGGCTGAGAGGAAGAATTTCTTTTCAGGATTTTAGATGTATCTCTAGTAATATTACAAGTGTAAAATTTTGTAAACTAGTATATATTACAAGTGTCTAGTAATATATAACTACTAGTGTCTAGTCCACTCGTTATGCAAACTAAAATTGTAGGCACACAAAAACATAACCATTATTGATGAAGTATAACAAAGCAGGGCCGACCGGCCAAATGTTTGTAGAAAAGATACTTGAAGTGGAGGTAAACACACAAGCAAAGATACATCCCAAACATATGTTGCTATGCGCACCCATGAAATATGTTAATCAGTCGCTAGGCAGACGACGTCTCTTGTAGCTTACCATGACTTTATCTTTCGGCTCTGGCAGAAACTTGGTCCAGTCTGGCTTGGGGAAAGAAGAAACCAGCTTGAGTTCAAAATTCCTCAGCAAATGACTAAATATAATTTTGATTTGCATGTAAGAATAGGCCTCGCCACCGCACGCATGCCTTCCAGCACCGAAAGATGTGTAAGAGAATTTACCAGCAGCTTTGTCCTCCTCCCTTCCGGGAAGGAACCAATCTGGATCATACAGGTGAGGATCCTTGTAAATGTGTGGCAACATACCATTGAGCATTAGAAGGTGTACTAAGGTGTGACCTCTTGAAACACCATATTCATTGCCCTCTCTTGTACTCACGGTGATGTCCTTCTTTACCTGGCGGGCCAACATTGGTGGCGCAGGGTGCATCCGTGCCGCCTCTTTGATGCAACTATGCAAGGTGCCCATCTCTGACAAGACATGGTAATCTATCTTGTCTTTGTATTTATTAATTATTTTGCTTTGCTCCTCTAAAGCAGCATCCATGGACTTTGGATGAGCCAAAAGGCAAGCTGCAGTCCACGTGCTAGTCATCGCACTTGAGTGTTTCCCAGCAAAAATCAAGGTAAGGATCAATGCGCTGACCTCATCTACCGTTGTGCCACGGCCGTCTTTATAAGTTGCATCTATAAACCTCTGCAACACATCCTCCTCAACGTGATTCAAGCTCTTACGTGATCTCACAACCTCAGCGAGAATCTCTCTAAGCTTGATCCGTGCTCTGTCACGCCGACGGTTTACTGGAATAGGGATGTACGGGAACATGAAACTGGCAATGTTCAAACCTTCCTCAATTTGATGAAATAATGTGCAGAACTGGCCGAACATCTTCTCTCGGACCTCTTTTCCAACAAGGCATCGACCTGAGATCAACATGAGTAGCTCCTTAAACTCATGATTCAGATCAACAACCCCTTCTTCTTCCCATTTTGTGAAGTAGTTCTGTGGAATATAAATACATTATTACATCGCGAGTTAAATCTAATCATCCATAACTTAAGAAACAAACATGCACGGGGATTTTTTCAACCTAGCATCACTAAACACATGTACACACCGGGAGGGCAGTTTTGGCTCCCGAGGTCATATGATCCTGTTTGAGTACAAACTTCGAAAAATATTAAAACACTTTAAAAAAAATCTGAAAATAATCAAAGGCAAACATGTCTATGTACGTGCAAAATTTCGTCAATAAATGACATTTATAAATCCTATGTTGACCACTTATTTTTGTTTTTTTGGACAGGGCACAAGAAATGTTAATTCTTCACGAAACTTTGCACGTATGTAGAACTTTTGAATATGTTTGTCCCTGATTGTTTTCAGAAGTTTTTAAAGTGTATTTCTAATTTTGTACTCAAACAGGAGCATATGAGCTCGGGAGCTACATCAAATTTCTGGTACACACCATGCTTTTTTAGGAAATGATTATATTATTTGCCAGAATTAATGTTGACCCTACTATTTGTCATAAGTTGCAATGTGGATCACACACACGAGGTAGACATGAGGTACAAGAACAAGAGGATGAAGAAGACACATACAACATAACAGATTCATGCAATTTGTGACATGTTAACTTGCGCCCTTTTTTGCTTTCCTCCGTTTATTCTTAAGTAACAAACTTTGCCTATGATCCGTTGATCCCCCTATACCACAGACTGATGGTGGTCAACAACTAACGAATACATAACAGTAAACGCTAAGACCTCATTCTTTCCGCAGCACAAGCATAAGCCATTATTCAGCACATGCAATAGGAAAAACTATGTAGTGCAAATGGGTTAGTGAAAAAATTATTTCCTAAGTAGAGAAAGGATGTATACAAAACTTGCCATGCTTAATGTTTTTCCAAATATGATAGACTTAGCATCATTATTTGTAGCATAGTATATAGTTTAAGTCTCGGCCGGAAAAGGTTTTTATATATGGTGTCCCCAAACATATATAAACTTTAGCGCAGATGTACTTTTGCTCCATCTCCCTGTTTTGATTGTTATTTTTTAGGCTTAAAATCTTCTGTCGTGCTAACTGAGAATCTCAGATACATCTTATTGAAAAAGGGAACGCCCCACTTTGCGCGGGGTGATGCACACAGCCAATGCTAAAACGGACTGCATTGTCAATCTTCAAAAATTACTTGCTCGTCAGGCTAAATACATACTCTAACCTGTTTAAATTATTGGGCCGAGCTCATTTATTCTTTTTAATTCTCGAGACAAATCATAGAGGCTCATTCCGCTCATGCATGCATGCATGGCAAGACGTGGAACATTAGTCCCAAATTTTGCTAGTTGACAAATAGTTTCACCAATATATAAAGTTGACTCATCTACCACTAGTAAGAGTATGAGAAGAGGACACTTACGCACGCTCGCCCCGTGTGCTCGTCGTGTTTTTTGTTTTGTTAACAAGATGAGTTTTTTTTTTGGATAGGACATATGTCACGTGTGTGTTGCGGTGTTGCCTTTCCATTTGTCTTACGCGATAGAAGTTCAAACTTTTTGCTGTATATATCAATCTGAATGGTCGTGCATTTTGCTTTTCATCTCTCTAGTGGATTAATTTTTTAGTGGAAGATGAATTTGAACAGTTCTGACCATTCCTCATAACCTGCCTAGTCGGTCTTGTTATGAGAGGTCACCCTTTTTTCACAACTGCCTTCGGGGTCAAGAGCTTCATGTTTCCCCATCGCATCTCCCGGGTGCAGAACCTCACCTCTTGTGATCATGTATGGTAGAGGGGCAATTAAATTTTTGGTGAGTTGTCTTGCACGGCTACTGGTTTATTGTCCAACAACGCTGCACACGACAACTCCTCAACGAGAACAACTTTTCCGACATCGACAAATTCCTTGACGACATAGCCACTCAATCTATGGTGAACGCTTCTTCTTTTTTTTTTTTTGAACACAGCCCTTGTATTCATACCAAAACAGAGATACAAACAGGAATCCAGTGGTACAAATACAAGTACAGGAACCAAAGCACCTTCCATCAGCCGACGCCGTCGCCGGAGGGGAAGACACCAGGCCGCCCGCCAACCCCAGACAGGGAGCACTCCCACATTAGAAGAAGACCGCATATGCCGTCCGCCGTCAGACGCCGGAACTGAGCTCGATGAAAGAGAACGGCCATGGCGCTTCCCGTCCTCGATCCGGAAGCAGACGCCGAAGAACCCGCTGATCCGCACCGACGCCGCGAACCTCCAACCTGCGAAGCACACACAGCAACACTCCCGCTCCCCCCCTCGCCACCACGGCCGGCCAGGGGAACCGGAGACACGCACCGGCAGCTCTAGCTCCAGAACAAACCCCAGAGGCTCCACGGTGAGGGCGGAGCGCACCTCACCGCCGCGAAGACGGAGCACAGGGAACACAAGATCCACATAAGATCGGCCAACACCTCCGCCATGCCGACCAACCAAGGGAAGGAGCTCACAGATCCACCACCGGCCGCCGCCAAGGAAGCCACCGACCGTCGATCTGAAGCAAACTTATTCACCACCGCCGCCAACATCGCCGACGGCAGGAAACCTAAGCTACCTAGCTACACCTAGACTAGCAGCACACAAATCCGCCCGGCGATTCGACCCCCCACCCCTTTCCGACGGCACCAAGGCCGACAGGAAGAAGGAGGGCGGCGGAATCGCCGGCGGAAACTGGATCGCCTCTCGGTCGCCTTTACTGTGGAGAGGGGAACGAGAGCGAAGGTGTCGGTCGGTTTCAATTGAGTTCTGGTGAACGCTTCTTCTTCCTCCAATGAACTGTATGTTTTCTGTATTGGGGATCATGTTTGAATCGCTATTATTAGCAATCAGTTTGTACATGTTGCATGTTTACGTATTACCTACTAGGTTTGATTACAAGTTTATTCTCCACTTTGTTAGTCATGTTTTATGTACTTTTTTATGGTTTATGTCATATAAATAATGCTTAAATACCCAACACAACCGTGGCCATTTATTGGTATATTCCTCTTAACTATGGAAACAAGACTAATTAATTTTGAAGGTTGTGGTGAGAAATGACATAATTTAAATGAGTTTCTAAAAAAGAGCCAGGGTATGTTAACTAGTTATTTACCTCCACTTCTTGAAGCATAGGATCAACATAGCTTCTGAGTTGTGCCGGCCTTAGAGACTCAACAATGAAGCGAATATGCTCCCTGCGAGTAGCGTAATCCACACCGAAGCCTACCTCTCTGCCAAACATTGGGACAGTGAACTCAAATAAATCTCCTTGGGTGACCTCTGACTCCAACCCTTGGAAGAAAACAGCGGATGCCTCCTGTCCAACCAAGAAGGTAGTCCTTTTCCAAAGAAAACTGACTGTGAAAGCACTGCCAAGCTTGTTATGCAGGTAATGCATTGTAGTTTCAGGGCCCTCTTTAAACAGAGTCGGTAAGAGCCTGAGAAGAGCAATACCCTTGACCTCAGGTGGAGCTGGTAAGGTGCACACAGGATGCATGGTAATTCTTCTCCCACTTACAATCTTGGCGACTACCGCAGTGACGAGAACAAGCGCTAGGGAGAACCACACGGCGCTAATTGTCAACTCCATGGTGCAGTTTGTAGAGACTCCGAGGTAGTGTTGAGAACCTGAGCAGGCATGCATGGGTTGTGAGTCATGAAATCACGAAATCTAACACCCGCCCGGACCAAAAGGATGGAGACTAACCGTACTGAAAAGGCTAGAGAGATTGGACTGCTAACGAAAACTGCGGCTTCAGACAGCGATTGAAGGGAAGGGAGGAGCAGAAGCCGAGCGAGCGGCGGTGAGAAGCGCAGGGATCGATCCAGACCTAGCTTAGCTATCTGCCTGTTTGAGAGCGCGAAGTTGGATTGATCGTGTTTTTCTCTTACATATGATTCTCCAATGTCGCTAGGTCATGGAATGGTACAGCGCCAGCACGACGTACTGTCCACGTCGATCGGGACAATTAGATGAGCAATAACAACCAACCAAAAATAAATAAATACGTACTCATCCGGTTAGATCCGCATGGTCCAGCGTCAGCACGGCCTAGGGTCCATTTAATCTGAGATAATACGACCAATTGGCTGGCAGCACCGATCGACGTCGGCTGGACCATGATCCAGACAATTTCCCTTGTCGAGATGCTATTCCCATGGCCGGCGTGAGACTGCGTGCGCCACTAAAATAATTTCTGTGGCGCATTGTTTTGCATGCGCCACAGAAATTTGGAATTCTGTGGCGCACGAAAACCGAATGCGCCACAGAAATATGGCTTTCTGTGGCGCACGCGCAACATGCGCCACAGAAAGTAGTATTTATGTGGCGCACCCAACCCCGTGCGCCACAGAAATGCTACTTTCTGTGGCGCACTCTGTCCCGTGCGCCACAGAAATGCTGCATTCTGTGGCGCACTGCGTCCCGTGCGCCACAAGTTCTTTCTCTCTCTTATCCTATTTTCACCACCGCACGTTACCCGGCCTTATCCTTTTTCTTTTCTACTCTTTCCCTCCTTCTCTGCTCTGCTCACCCGATCGATCCCCTTTCTCCCCCTGCAGCTCTGCTCACCTTCGCCCGATTCCCCTGGATGCTGGGCGCTGCTCCATGGCTCCAGCCATGCCCACGCCAGCTGCTCCTTCCATCCCCGCCCCGGCCTCCGCCGATATACCTCACCTGCGCCGCCTTCCCTTGCACCCCTCCCTGCGCCGCTCCCTCGCCAAGTGCGTCTCCCCCGCGGAGTTCAACGCTGCCAAGCGGCCTCTCGTGCAGCGCCTCGCCGTCGACTGCCCCGACGCGGATGTTGTCAAGCCCGGGGAGGAGTGGGCGGAGATCGACCTCCGTGACCGCCGGCGCCGCCCGTCTCGCCGTGGAAGACCCGGGGCGGCAAGGACGCGAGCCACCTCTCCTCGAAGCCGCCGCTGGCTCCCCACCACCCGTCGGTCCTCATGGTCGAGATCTCGCCGGCGGAGGCGACGCTCGCCTCCCGGAAGCCCCACGGCGGCGGCGCATCCCGACAAGGGCGAAGTCCAGGACCACGGCGGCGGCGCATCCCGACCACGGCAAAGTCCAGGACCACGGCGGCAGCGCATCCTGTACGACGATTTATACGCTTTGTATACGTTGATTTTTTTTAATCCTAAAAAAGGCTTTTTGTGGCATCCGCGCCACCGCCGCCGAGGTGCTGCCAATCCCGGATCCCGCCGCCGCCACGACCTCCACTCGCTCCCGGTGCTGCCAAGCGGTGGCTGCCTTTTTTTTTAAACCGAAAAACAACATTCTGTGGCGCATGCGTGGGGTGCGCCACAAAATCCTTGGTTTTCTGTGGCGCATGTGTCGTGCGCCACAGAATTCACATTTTAGTGGCGTGACATCTGTGGCGCACCCACCATGCGCCACAGATTTTTTTTGGGTGCGCCACAGAAAGGGGTTTTCCTACTAGTGTGTTTGTGTTGCCTTTTTTTCAGAAAAGCTAGTCGGGAAATATTCTTGGAATTGGACAAAACTTTACGGAGCCCAGTTTTACGAAGACACGAAGACGGAGTCCAAAGGGTAGCCGAGGTGGCGACCGAGGGGGCCCAGAAGCCACCTCGGCGCGGCGAAGGTGAGGCCACGCCGGGGGTCGTCTGGCCGCCTCGGCTGCCCCTCGTGCCGCCTCTTCGTCTATATATTCACTCTGTCCCGAAAACTCTAAACACCCAAACACATATCCACGAAAACATCCGAGGCCACCGCCGTCGCTAACCCTAGTTCGGGAGGGTTCTGAAGCTCTTCCCAGCACTCTGCCGGTGGGGGAGATCATCACCGGAGGGCTCTACACCACCATGCCCGCCTCCGGACTGATGCGTGAGTAGTTCTCCATTGCACTACGGGTCCATAGCAGTAGCTAGATGGCTATCTCTTCTCATTGTGCTATCATGTTTAGATCTTGTGAGCTGCCTAACATGATCAAGATCATCTTTATGTAATGCTACATGTTGTGTTTGCTGGGATCCGATGAACTGTGACGTTATGATCAAGTTTGTTCATCTATCTATATATATGTTTTATTTATGATCTTGCATGATCTCCGATGCTAGTAGGTTCTTTGGCCAAGTAGTTGCTAGTGTCTCCAAGAGGAGCTATTTATGCTAGATAGTAGGTTCATGCCTCCAATTGTCTGGGCTTGAGTTGACAGAGACGACTAAGACTTTGGATGTGCTGTTACTACAGGGATAGAACAACGGTGTTTATTTCTATGTGTTATATTCATTGCTTACATTACACACTTTGCTTATTGCAATTATCTATTGCTTGCAACTTAATATTTTTGGGTGACTTGTTAGAAAGCGATCTCGGGATGGATTATTTGTCATAGATGTAGCTAGCAAGCGGTCTATGTATTTAGTTCTAATGCCCAATTAAATACTACAATGAATTATATCTTCTCATAATAGCATTGTCATGCCCTTACAATTTTTCAATTGCCCAGCTGTAATTTTTTTACCCAGCATGTTTGTTTATCTGTTTTACGGAGATACACCTCTAGTGAACTGTGAACCCCGGTCCATTCTTTTACACTGATAAAAACACCGTTTTCACTACTTCCCACCATCATTTGCACGTTGTTCTTTTTTTGCATTTATATTTGTTTTCCACACCATACGTTTAATCATTTGTTTTCAGCAAGTAAGGGATATAACCTTCCTGTTTCGTTTGGTCAAAGTAGTTTGATTATGTTGTGTATAGGTCCACGTCAACTAGCTGGCGCTAGGTTGACATCGTGTTAAAACTCTTTCAACTCCTACTAGTTCGATAACCTTGATTCTTAAGAGAAAACCGCTGCTGCACTATTTCATACCTTCGTCTTGGTGTTCCCAATGAGCGTGTGATCCACGTCATCAGGTCACTCTAGGACACCAGTGCCGTTGCCAGCATGCCGACGGCACTGGTAAAAGCCTATCAATGGTGTGGCTACCTTCTGCCACACCACTTGTATTTGGATGTCGTCCCGCTTCCGGAGCAATATACTATTGGTATGGCTACCTGTTTCCACGCCATTGGTGCTCATTTAGTAGTGACGGGGCTGGGATGGCGCACACCACTAGTAAGTTGCCAAGAATTACCCTAAAAAAGGTAGATGTCACAATTTGTTTCACTTTTCACTCACCAGTTTTCCACATCAAACCGACTCCGCCTCCGCCACTCTTCGTCGCCTCCTATCCATTTCGTCACCGACGCCGTTACCGCCACTCCCATCCGTCCACGCCACTACCGCGGCCGATCTCGACGTCGCGTCCTCGGTGGGCCTCTCCGGCCTCCTCTTGTCATGTATAGTGTCATAGTTATTAGTGGATTTAGTTTGTGCAGTTTTACTTATATCGGTTTGATTAATTTAGTATCATTTAGGTTGATTTAGTTTCATTTAGGACGATTGAGATTGATTTAGGTCCATGATTATTGATTTAGTTTTAATTGTTGGATAGATAGCGCCCATGCACCATGGTTGCGAATTCCGTCAGTGGCTCTACCTTCGATGAAGCGGACGCGATATATAATATTTTAGGTTATTAACTTCATATCTTGTTTATATAAAATATATTCCGATTTAATTTGACATAAACATTTTTATTTAGGATTCCATATGCGATCTATTTACACCGGATGTGAAAACCGACTTGCAATATTGTGTTGAGAAGTTAGACTTAGTTGCAGAGGAAAACCAAAAATTGAAAAAAGATGGTGAAGAAAATAGAAGATAAGATGGAACTAGAGTTGTATATCGCCGATATCATCCATTATCACAAGATTAAGATGGATGCAACCCAGTTGAAGATGAGAAAGATTACGATATATGCCATTGATAAGGAGGCTTTGGTTCCATTATGCAGTTGGATAGATTGTCATCACCTAATGATCGCAATGTTTATTATATTTAGATGCACTAGATAATTGTATAGTAGTTGTACGGAAAATATGTATTAGACAATGGTTGCTTTATTTAGATGCACCAGATAATTGTATGGTAGTTGTAGTGTATTATACAGTGATTGCTTTATTTACATGCACTAGATAATTGTATGGTGGTTGTATGATGTATATTAATCTACGAGACTTCTCTTTGTATGAATTGGTGATTCAAAGTAGGTGTTTGGATTGCTTCTAGTGCTCGTGAATATATATCGTTTTACATTATTTAACGGAATAGGATACACTAGTACATAACGACATGATATCCCTCTATGAAACAACACGAGTTAGGCGACAGTAATTCGCGCTTTGCGCGTGGCCGATGCGGCCTGACTGACCAGGGCCGCGGCTGGTCCGTTAACATTGGCTACAAACATTTTCCAATCTCCGTCACTCATAATATTGGTAACGGTTATTACAATTACCCGTTTCCATTCTTTTCCTTTATGGTAACAGATAGATTTTTATAACTCTTGAAAATGTTGACACGTGGAGACTAGCAAAGGGGGAGATGGGGAGGTGGGTGGAGCAGACCCGCGAGTATAAATACACAGTGTGGCCGTCTCTTTGAAGCCTCAGTCTATTGCCTCCCGTTTTCCAAACTTCGCCAGATTCGCTCCGTCCAAATCCATGAGGTACCAGCAGCGGTCGCGGTCGCGGCTGTGGACAAGGGCGCGGCCGTGCTAGGGGGCGCAGCGACAATGTCAGATCCGCGATGGACTGCCAAGAATCTGCCACGTCAGTGGTCAGCCGCCGATGACCATAAGACATGATGGTATCCTCCTCTATATCATGGCGACGCGGCCAGACGAGTGCTGCGAGATCGCCGCCGGTGGCTCCAGAGCTCGCTAATAAGTGCCACTCCACCAGAATGATCATAGTGGAGTCGTCGGTCCTCTGGTTCCACCAGCACATTCCGGCGATGATCTGAGGAGCGATGGGGTTCCTACGTCACGTGCCCATTCAATTCGAAGTCTTTTATGCAGCTCAAGTTACCACAAATCAAAAACCTCCTAGGTCGCGTGACTACTCAGATTCAAGATATTTTAGATGGTTCAGATTCAGATCTATTACACCATTTAATTCGAGAAGGCCTCATCCCCCGTAATGACCTACTCACATCTTAGAGGAGCGAGTAAACTTCTCAGGCCATGCTTTCCACTAAGTCAGGAAGGCCTCATCCCCCGTGGAGAAGTATTCACGTCGTAGAGGATACCACCAACCTCATAAAAAAAAAAAGGATACCACCAACCTCATCTAGTTGGATGATAGCAAATGGACAAGCAACCTCATCAAGTTGGGGGCGCTTCATCTAGGAGATGGCCCACCATCATTCAACAGATCCGTCACAAGGCCTTCCCAAGTCACAATGGTAACATTATTTGTGATTATTCTCCTACATTACTACTAATCCTTCTAGGTTAAGACCTCGTCGAAAGTCCATCATCTGGGTACATCGAAGACAGAGAAATCGTTAGACCTGCCAGTCAGGTCACGGACATCAGCGCATCCGAGTCGGGCTAGTAAGCAAAACCTCCCATCCGAGTCGAAGAAGTATCAAATCCATCAGACATGGTTCGTCCAGGAGCAAGACAACTTCATCAACATGTCAACAGCGACGGCCACCTTATTGAAGGCACTAATCGCGGATTGTCCGAGATGAGTGAGGCTGGATCGTAATCTTATGGTATATGGACAATCACCACTTCCACCCCACGACGTCTAAATTAAGACACCCATGATCCGGACGGCCCCCATGCACAAGCTTCGTCGACCTAACAATACATGAATCGTGGCAAAGAGATGTATTGGTAGGCTGAGAGGAAGAATTTGTTTTCAGGATTTTAGATGTATCTCTAGTAATATTACAAGTGTAAAATTTTGTAAACTAGTATATATTACAAGTGTCTAGTAATATATAACTACTAGTGTCTAGTCCACTCGTTATGCAAACTAAAATTGTAGGCACACAAAAACATAACCATTATTGATGAAGTATAACAAAGCAGGGCCGACCGGCCAAATGTTTGTAGAAAAGATACTTGAAGTGGAGGTAAACACACAAGCAAAGATACATCCCAAACATATGTTGCTATGCGCACCCATGAAATATGTTAATCAGTCGCTAGGCAGACGACGTCTCTTGTAGCTTACCATGACTTTATCTTTCGGCTCTGGCAGAAACTTGGTCCAGTCTGGCTTGGGGAAAGAAGAAACCAGCTTGAGTTCAAAATTCCTCAGCAAATGACTAAATATAATTTTGATTTGCATGTAAGAATAGGCCTCGCCACCGCACGCATGCCTTCCAGCACCGAAAGATGTGTAAGAGAATTTACCAGCAGCTTTGTCCTCCTCCCTTCCGGGAAGGAACCAATCTGGATCATACAGGTGAGGATCCTTGTAAATGTGTGGCAACATACCATTGAGCATTAGAAGGTGTACTAAGGTGTGACCTCTTGAAACACCATATTCATTGCCCTCTCTTGTACTCACGGTGATGTCCTTCTTTACCTGGCGGGCCAACATTGGTGGCGCAGGGTGCATCCGTGCCGCCTCTTTGATGCAACTATGCAAGGTGCCCATCTCTGACAAGACATGGTAATCTATCTTGTCTTTGTATTTATTAATTATTTTGCTTTGCTCCTCTAAAGCAGCATCCATGGACTTTGGATGAGCCAAAAGGCAAGCTGCAGTCCACGTGCTAGTCATCGCACTTGAGTGTTTCCCAGCAAAAATCAAGGTAAGGATCAATGCGCTGACCTCATCTACCGTTGTGCCACGGCCGTCTTTATAAGTTGCATCTATAAACCTCTGCAACACATCCTCCTCAACGTGATTCAAGCTCTTACGTGATCTCACAACCTCAGCGAGAATCTCTCTAAGCTTGATCCGTGCTCTGTCACGCCGACGGTTTACTGGAATAGGGATGTACGGGAACATGAAACTGGCAATGTTCAAACCTTCCTCAATTTGATGAAATAATGTGCAGAACTGGCCGAACATCTTCTCTCGGACCTCTTTTCCAACAAGGCATCGACCTGAGATCAACATGAGTAGCTCCTTAAACTCATGATTCAGATCAACAACCCCTTCTTCTTCCCATTTTGTGAAGTAGTTCTGTGGAATATAAATACATTATTACATCGCGAGTTAAATCTAATCATCCATAACTTAAGAAACAAACATGCACGGGGATTTTTTCAACCTAGCATCACTAAACACATGTACACACCGGGAGGGCAGTTTTGGCTCCCGAGGTCATATGATCCTGTTTGAGTACAAACTTCGAAAAATATTAAAACACTTTAAAAAAAATCTGAAAATAATCAAAGGCAAACATGTCTATGTACGTGCAAAATTTCGTCAATAAATGACATTTATAAATCCTATGTTGACCACTTATTTTTGTTTTTTTTGGACAGGGCACAAGAAATGTTAATTCTTCACGAAACTTTGCACGTATGTAGAACTTTTGAATATGTTTGTCCCTGATTGTTTTCAGAAGTTTTTAAAGTGTATTTCTAATTTTGTACTCAAACAGGAGCATATGAGCTCGGGAGCTACATCAAATTTCTGGTACACACCATGCTTTTTTAGGAAATGATTATATTATTTGCCAGAATTAATGTTGACCCTACTATTTGTCATAAGTTGCAATGTGGATCACACACACGAGGTAGACATGAGGTACAAGAACAAGAGGATGAAGAAGACACATACAACATAACAGATTCATGCAATTTGTGACATGTTAACTTGCGCCCTTTTTTGCTTTCCTCCGTTTATTCTTAAGTAACAAACTTTGCCTATGATCCGTTGATCCCCCTATACCACAGACTGATGGTGGTCAACAACTAACGAATACATAACAGTAAACGCTAAGACCTCATTCTTTCCGCAGCACAAGCATAAGCCATTATTCAGCACATGCAATAGGAAAAACTATGTAGTGCAAATGGGTTAGTGAAAAAATTATTTCCTAAGTAGAGAAAGGATGTATACAAAACTTGCCATGCTAAATGTTTTTCCAAATATGATAGACTTAGCATCATTATTTGTAGCATAGTATATAGTTTAAGTCTCGGCCGGAAAAGGTTTTTATATATGGTGTCCCCATACATATATAAACTTTAGCGCAGATGTACTTTTGCTCCATCTCCCTGTTTTGATTGTTATTTTTCAGGCTTAAAATCTTCTGTCGTGCTAACTCAGAATCTCAGATACATCTTATTGAAAAAGGGAACGCCCCACTTTGCGCGGGGTGATGCACACAGCCAATGCTAAAACGGACTGCATTGTCAATCTTCAAAAATTACTTGCTCGTCAGGCCAAATACATACTCTAACCTGTTTAAATTATTGGGCCGAGCTCATTTATTCTTTTTAATTCTCGAGACAAATCATAGAGGCTCATTCCGCTCATGCATGCATGCATGGCAAGACGTGGAACATTAGTCCCACATTTTGCTCGTTGACAAATAGTTTCACCAATATATAAAGTTGACTCATCTACCACTAGTAAGAGTATGAGAAGAGGACACTTACGCACGCTCGCCCCGTGTGCTCGTCGTGTTTTTTGTTTTGTTAACAAGATGAGTTTTTTTTTGGATAGGACATATGTCACGTGTGTGTTGCGGTGTTGCCTTTCCATTTGTCTTACGCGATAGAAGTTCAAACTTTTTGCTGTATATATCAATCTGAATGGTCGTGCATTTTGCTTTTCATCTCTCTAGTGGATTAATTTTTTAGTGGAAGATGAATTTGAACAGTTCTGACCATTCCTCATAACCTGCCTAGTCGGTCTTGTTATGAGAGGTCACCCTTTTTTCACAACTGCCTTCGGGGTCAAGAGCTTCATGTTTCCCCATCGCATCTCCCGGGTGCAGAACCTCACCTCTTGTGATCATGTATGGTAGAGGGGCAATTAAATTTTTGGTGAGTTGTCTTGCACGGCTACTGGTTTATTGTCCAACAACGCTGCACACGACAACTCCTCAACGAGAACAACTTTTCCGACATCGACAAATTCCTTGACGACATAGCCACTCAATCTATGGTGAACGCTTCTTCTTCCTCCAACGAACTGTATGTTTTCTGTATTGGGGATCATGTTTGAATCGCTATTATTAGCAATCAGTTTGTACATGTTGCATGTTTACGTATTACCTACTAGGTTTGATTACAAGTTTATTCTCCACTTTGTTAGTCATGTTTTAAGTACTTTTTTATGGTTTATGTCATATAAATAATGCTTAAATACCCAACACAACCGTGGCCATTTATTGGTATATTCCTCTTAACTATGGAAACAAGACTAATTAATTTTGAAGGTTGTGGTGAGAAATGACATAATTTAAATGAGTTTCTAAAAAAGAGCCAGGGTATGTTAACTAGTTATTTACCTCCACTTCTTGAAGCATAGGATCAACATAGCTTCTGAGTTGTGCCGGCCTTAGAGACTCAACAATGAAGCGAATATGCTCCCTACGAGTAGCGTAATCCACACCGAAGCCTACCTCTCTGCCAAACATTGGGACAGTGAACTCAAATAAATCTCCTTGGGTGACCTCTGACTCCAACCCTTGGAAGAAAACAGCGGATGCCTCCTGTCCAACCAAGAAGGTAGTCCTTTTCCAAAGAAAACTGACTGTGAAAGCACTGCCAAGCTTGTTATGCAGGTAATGCATTGTAGTTTCAGGGCCCTCTTTAAACAGAGTCGGTAAGAGCCTGAGAAGAGCAATACCCTTGACCTCAGGTGGAGCTGGTAAGGTGCACACAGGATGGATGGTAATTCTTCTCCCACTTACAATCTTGGCGACTACCGCAGTGACGAGAACAAGCGCTAGGGAGAACCACACGGCGCTAATTGTCAACTCCATGGTGCAGTTTGTAGAGACTCCGAGCACTAGTAGAGAACCCACCTATAGTACCGGTTGTAGATGGCCTTTAGTACCGGCCACACAACCGGTACTAAAGGGTCGGCACTAAAGGGGTAACCCTTTAGTACCGGCACCTAAATAAAACCGGTACTAAAGGGTCTCCACGTGGGCGAACAGGCGAGCTCGACCCTGAGGACCTTTAGTACCGGTTTGTAATACAAACCGGTACTAAAGGTTCCTGCTTTTTTTGCTTATTATTTCAGGGGGGTTTTGGTTTTTTTTCTTTTCGATTATTTTTCGGGGTTTAGGGTTTCTGTTTTTTCCTTTTCGCTCATTTTTCAGGGTTTCGGAGGAGATCGCGTATAAAGTACTCACTACACATATAAAGTAGTCATTATACACATACAAAGTACTCTCGTCACATATAAATTTAAGTACTCCTAATTAATTAGAATGGAGCCGGTTCCCTTGTAGCATCAACTGCCGGCGGTTCCCTTGTAGCATCGACTGCAGGGGGTGGAGGTGGTCTTTCGTCAAAGTAGAATTCACCGTGTTCATCTATGACATGTGTAAGTAAGAATCCCGCCAATTCCTCCGCAATAGCTTTTACGCGGTTGCGTGGTAGGAGCTGGCTCCGCTTGTTTGACATCTTTAAAAGAAGAAAATAAAATCAGCTATGATCGAAACTAAACACAATTGATGCATGGTGGCAAAATAAAAGTTGTGTATGATGTTCACGTACCTCTCGATTTCTTACACTCTTGACTCTTTCATTGACCTTCGTGTGAATGTACTCGCAAACGTAGTATCCACATAGTTCTGTCCCCTGTGGTTGTCGCAGACACCACTATATATACAAGAATATAATTTAATCAAATAATAATCAAGAGAATGATAATGGTATTAGAAAGATACACGTAGTAGTACTTACGTTGTTAGACTTGAACTCCAACTTTTCTGGCCATACACCGCGTTCTTCCGCTTTGAACTTTCTGTAAACCCTGTCCGGAAAAGAAAATGAATTGAGTAGTTATTACTTATACTTTTGATATCCGGAAATGAACGAAAGAGGCTGATATAGTGCGATTGAAATTACCTCTTGAGCATTAGACGCACGCTTTTGTATTCATTATGATCTCTCCTTAGTGAGTCCCAGACTTCAACTTCTCCTTCCTCGAGTCTAATGATTAGCAGAATGTAGTGGAACCTGCGCACGTTTATATACGCAGGTATTCAGAACTTATCGATTACACTTAATATCGGGGAAGCAAAATAGAATGTGTAGAAGACGGTAAAACTCACCCGAAGTTGTAAGGAAATAGTATTTCCTTTTTGGTACTTTGTCGCTTAAAGAACGTTAGCAAAACGTCCTCTGTGTTCACGGGATTTTCATCCACGGTCTTGACATGAACTTTATCCGGGTCAATGAAACCAATGTCCCAGATTCCTCCGAGTCTGCATTCACGTATCTTCATTCTGCATAATTAGCGTACAAAAGAATTTTGTGACGATAATTACAAGCAATGAACGAGAGCTTATAACTATAAATAATTAAATTACACGAATAAATTACTTACAGACAATAGCAGCTGATGAGAGATTTGTCGAGAGCACGTTGATTGTACATCTGAAAAAGTTCTCGGAACTCAACATGCACACAATATTCTCGGAAGTAGTGTTGTTCCTTAACCGCCGCCATGAGAGAGAATTTCCCTTCTTTTGCGGCGGTCATGTACCAGCGATTCAAATTCCATAACTTCGTGGGGGGAGGCGGGTGGACTTTGATGTGGTGAATGTCTAACGGGAGGAGTCGGTGGCCTTGGCTCCGAGTCTGGAAACTTGATGTATTTCTTCTTCCATAGAACGATACCAAACTCAACATCTCCCAATGTCTTCTCGCCTTCAGCTCCAGGAAATTCAAGACGTATTGCGTTGAATCCCGGCATAACTTTCGTGACCCCGACACGAGCAAATCCAGGCGGAATCACACCAAAATGGAAGGTTTCTCCAGGTTGATGTCGTAAAGCATAGCCAGTCGCCACCGGACAAGTAATGTTCATCATCGGCGCATGTAACTCACAATTTGTCTTCTCCGTGATATCATCCACGGGGTAGTGAGCCGCCGATGGTTCAGCAACTGGTTCATCAACTGCAGGATCTTGTAGCTGCGTGGAACCCACGCTGCTTTTCCGCTGAGATGGGCAGGCATCGCCTGCAGGATCTTCTACTCGCAGTTGAGATTCCCTAGTCTGGGTCATTGAGGCCAGTTGCTTCTGCACATCCTGCACCGTGCGTTCTAATGCAGTAACCCTCTCCGCCTCCCTCTTCTTACTTCTGCAATGTTTTCTATAAGTTGCAACGTCTTCCGGAAACCCTTCAAGAAAACCAACCCCGCCTCCTCTGGCTCGACATCGCCCCCAGTGTTCTTTATTCCCGAGGGCTTGTGAAAGCTCGTCGTCCTCTCTATCGGGAACAAATTTTCCCTCCTTGACTAGTACTATGACATTTTTTATTTTTCTGATGACTCTTCTAATTTTTCTCCGCCATTTTCCCTTTGCAACAATCAGCCCTGTTTCTGGGTGCAAGACTGCCCCATGCGCGAACAACCAGAACTTGGACCTGTCGGGCTAGTCATCTGTCTGTGGAGTGATCCCTTTTAGTCGCAGCTCGTCTTCATAGGCTTGCCACTTAGGCAAGGCAGTCTTGTAGCCACCTGAGCCCAAATGATGGAAATATTTCTTCTTCGAGGCATTCAACTTATTTTGTGTCGATCGGGCCACAGAGACGCCCGAATTCTTATACGCCGCAAATTCAGCCCAATCATCTTTTAGCTTCTCTACATGTCCTTTGAAAACTATATCTTTGTTCCCATATTTTCTCCACAATGTGTTCTTCCAGTTGTTGAATTGCTGGGCCATCTTGCTAAGAGTCCACTCCTTGACTTTATCCTTCATCTTCTGTGGGAGATCTGCCGGTAGGTTGAATTTAGACATCATCGAGTCCCAAAGGGTCTCTTTAATTCTTTCCTCGAGATATTTTGCGCCTATGTTGGCTTTCTTCGGCTCATTCCATTCTGTCACAGTGATCGGGACCATGTCCCTTACAAAAACTCCGCACTGCCATACATATTTATTGTAGATTCCATCGGGTTTCTCTGGTTTGCCTTTGAAGGTAACTTCGTCGATCGACAACGTTGCACCTTCCGGGAGCTTTAACCCTTGGGCCGGGCCTCGTACGGGGATTGACGACTTAGATCCAGAGGGCTGAAAGAAAAATGTTTCGTTAATAAGTGCGCATATAAATCAATTAATGCATCTAGCTATAGTGATCAACAAGACTTAATATATACCTTCTTCTTAGCTAGGGCATCGTCCGCCTTAGATCCAGACGGTTCTTCTTCGTTGTCGTCGTCATCTCTGAATTTTTCTAACTCAAGTCCCTCACCGGAGTCATTCAAACATTTCGCGCTGAATTCTTCGGCGTCTTCTCCGTCGGAATATTCTCCATCGGAATTGGGTCCGGCAGCGGTGTTATATATTATTTGTTGGAGACGGTCTTCTTCCTCCAAATCTCGGACGAAGGTGGGGGCATCGTCCGCCATAGCTCAATGTCACTGCAAATTTTGAAACTTAGCAATATTTCTAACTTAACAATATTTCGAACTTAACAATATTTCTAACTTAGCAATATTTGAAACTTAGCAATATTTCAAACTTAACAATATTTCAAACTTAGCAATATTTGAAACTTAGCAATATTTGAAACTTTACAATATTTCTAACTTTACAATATTTCAAACTTAGCAATATTTGAAATTTAGCAATATTTCAAACTTAGCAATATTTCAAACTTTACAATGTTTCAAACTTTACAATATTTCAAACTTAGCAATATTTGAAATTTAGCAATATTTCAAACTTAGCAAAATTTCAAACTTTACAATGTTTCAAACTTTACAATGTTAAACTATATTTGAAACTTAGCAATATTTGAAATTTGCAATATTTGAAACTTTGCAATATTTCTAACTTTCAAAATTGCTAACTTTCAAAAATGCTAATTGAAACTTAGCAAGATTTGAAACTTTGCAATATTTGAAACTTGCAATATTTGAAACTTAGCAACATTTTTTATTTTGAACAACAATTTTTCATACTCGTTTTAAACAAGAATTTTCATACAAAAATTACAAAAGTACAAAGTACTAAATTACAAAAAATGCTATCTATATTTTCATTCTAAGCTATCTATATTTCTGTTATTTTGCTATCTACAAAATGAATAAAATGCTATCTATATTTTGCTATCTACAAAATTGGTACAAATTTCTAAAAATGCTAAACAAAATTTAAAACTTAACTAAAAACAGTAATAACAAAAAGTAATAACAAAAAAATTGCTACTAAAAAAAAAGACTTAGTAATGTCGAGAGGAGTGCGCGGGCGTCGTCGTCTTCTTCGAGCAGAGAGTTAGCGAATTTGGGGATCGATCCCCTGCTTTAACTGCAGAACAGGCCTTTAGTACCGGTTGTAGACTACAACCGGTACTAAAGGGTCTTTAGTACCGGTTGTAGACTACAACCGGTACTAAAGGTGCCTTTTGGGCCGCGGCGAAAATTCCCGCGCGCAGCCCAGCCCTTTAGTACCGGTTGTAATTAACAACCGGTACTAATGGGCTTTTTTTTTCTTTCTTTTGTTTTTTGTTTTTTATATCCATTTGGTTTCTATTTTGTTTTTTCTCTAATTTCTTCTCTACTGCCACCAGGTGATGTCGCCGCAGTAGTCACCCGACGCGGACGCCGAGATCTGAAGACGGAGGAAAGCCATATCGGCGGGGGCGACGCCCCGATTCAATCCTCTTCAGGCGAGCACGCCAACCGACGACCACCGCCGGGAGCAGGCCACACCACCTCTAGTACCTCCGCAGAAAGGTCAGAGCAAACCCAACCGCGACGAAGAGAGGAACAGAGGACACAATCTCCAAAAGTAAAACAAAGACTCTACCTATCTCCCATCAATGCAGAGACGATTTATCATACAACTAGACATCTACGTTACAACTTCACTAGTTCTAAATACTGGATAGAACAAATTAAGGTACAACTTGAAATTACGAAGCTTCAGCCTTCTTGCTCAGTGCTTCAACCCGCCTTCTTGCTCGGTAGAACGGACTATTCGTAACTTTCCTGTCAAACTTCTCTACAAGCGTGAGCATTTCTGCACGAATTTGGAGCGGGGTCCTATACGGAAACCCATCGCGGCATAGCTTCGCCGGTTTTATAGAACTACCGGTGGCGGCATTTGGGGGGAACGATAGCGGGAAATATTTGGGCGGGAAACGGTGGCGGGATCGAATTAAGTTGCCTACCTTCTCCAGTGGATCAGGAAGAAGCACACGGATCATGTGTATCCTTCCAGTGATTGGGAGCCGTTGGATCAAGCGGTGTGTTTCTTTCGAGCGCTTGTGAGCCCTTGGATCAGGAAGAAGCACACGGATCGTGTGTTTCCTTCCAGCGCTTGGGAGCCGTTGGATCAAGCGGTGTGTTTCTTTTAAGTGCTTGTGAGACGTTGGATCAGGGGTGAGCTCGACTTTAGTCCCGGTTGGTGTTACCAACCGGTACTAAAGAAGCACACGGATCGTGTGTTTCTTTCAAGCGCTCGTGAGACGTTGGATCAGAGGTGTGTTTCTTTTAAGTGCTTGTGAGACGTTGGATCAGGGGTGAGCCCGACTTTAGTCCCGGTTGGTGTTACCAACCGGTACTAAAGAAGCACACGGATCGTGTGTTTCTTTCAAGCGCTCGTGAGACGTTGGATCAGAGGTGTGTTTCTTTTGAGGGATTGTGAGCTGTTGGATCAGCAGTATCACGACCACTTCGTGAGCCACATGACCCTATATATAGCCCACCTCCCGGAATTCCAGCGTCACTCACTCACTCACACAAAACATTCCATCGTCACTCGGAGAGGCATCTTTGGGCAACCAGCGGCAAGACGTCTCTGATGACCTGCGACCGTTCCAAACGGTTGCAGATCATCAGAGATGTCTTGCTGGACGGTTGTAGATCATCAGAGACGTCTTACCTCTGCTTGGATCGAAGTGGCGCTCAAACACAAAACATTCGGGTTTCCTAGCTATGCCCGACACTGAATGCAACGACATTCGACCGTGAATCAGTGTCGGGCTATAGCTAGGAGAAACCGTGTGTTTTGTTTCCCAGGTTACTCACTCATATATTCGGGTTCCCTAGCTACGTCCTGCAACCGTTTAGATCTCTCTTCTGAGTTTTCAGGACATAGTTACATAAAAGGTTTAATACATTATTACACATCAGCAACAACATCCCTATCTAGTGTTCACTTTTTCTTCTTGTGTGTCCCTTTCTTCTGATTGCGTCGTAGCCATGGACAATCTTCATCATTCAACACGGTGCTTGGGTCAGTTTTCACTTTGAAGGGCGGAATTTCAGCAAACTTATTGTAATCTTCTGACATGTCTGTCTTGTCCTCCACTCCCACGATGTTTCTTTTTCCTGAAAGAACTATGTGGCGCTTTGGCTCATTGTATGATGTACCGGCTTGCTTATCTTTTCTTTTTTTCGGTCTGGAAGACATGTCCTTCACATAGAAAACCTGAGCCACATCATTGGCTAGGACGAATGGCTCGGTTTTGTACGCAAGATTTTTGAGATCCACTGTAGTCATTCCGTACCGCTTGTCTATCTCTACCCCGCATGACAGGTTAACCCATTTGCATAGAAACAAAGGGATCTTAAAATAAGGTCCATAGTCAAGTTCCCATATCTGCTGTATGCAACCATAATATGTGTCCTTTGTTCCATCATCGTTTGTTGCATCAAAGCGGACACCACTGTTATGGTTAGTGCTCTTTTTGTCTTGGGTTTCCGTGTAAAATGTATTCCCATTTATCTCGTACCCTTGGAAAGTCAATATAGTCGAAGATGGTGTCTTGGCCAACAAGTATAGCTCTTGTCCAACAGTGTTGTCATTAATGAGATGTGTACGCAACCAACTGCCGAAAGTATCCACGTGTTTTTCTTTAATCCAGAAGTCAGTCTTCTCCGGGTATTCTGAGCGTAAAATATCCATGTGTTCCACGATATACGGAGCCACCAATCTGGAATTTTGTAGAACTGTGTAGTGTGCTTGAGTGAAAGAATGCCCGTCCATACTTCTTGTTGCTTTCTTTCCTAGCGTGCCTTTTCCACGCAGTCTCCCCTCATGGCGTGATTGAGGAACACCGATGGGCTTAAGATCTGGAAGAAAGTCAACACAGAACTCAATGACCTCCTCTGTTCCATAGCCCTTGGACATGCTTCCTTCTGGCCTAGCACGGTTATGAACGTATTTCTTTAAGACTCCCATGAACCTCTCAAAGGGGAACATGTTGTGTAGAAATACAGGACCGAGAATGGAAATCTCTTCGACTAGGTGAATTATGAGGTGCGTCATAATATTGAAGAAGGCCGGTGGAAAGACCAACTCAAAGCTGACAAGACATTGGACCACACCCGTCTGTAAACTTGGTAGAGTTGCTGGATCAATTACCTTCTGAGAAATTGCATTCAGGAATGCACATAGCTTGACAATGGGTACTCGAACGTTTTCCGGTAGAAGCCCCCTCAATGCAACAGGAAGTAATTGTGTCATAATCACGTGGCAGTCATGAGACTTCAGGTTTTGGAACTTTTTCTCTGCCATGTTTATTATTCCCTTTATATTCGACGAGTAGCCAGACGGGACCTTGATACTGCTCAGGACTTGAAAAAAGATCTCCTTCTCTTCTTTGGTAAGAGCGTAGCTGGAAGTACCTTCATACTTCTCTGAATTCAGGTTGTCTCTTCCGTGGTGCGAACTTTGCTGGTCCTGCCGTGCATCCGCTGTATCTTTCGTCTTCCCATACACGCCTAAGAAGTTTAGCAGGTTCACGCAAAGATTTTTCGTCACGTGCATCACGTCGATTGCAGAGCGAACCTCTAGGATTTCCCAATAGGGTAAATCCCAAAATATAGATTTCTTTTTCCACAAGGGTACGCGCTTGTTTGCGTCTTTCGGAACATTTAGACTGCCAGGACCCTTTCCAAATATTACTTCCAAATCCTTGACCATGCCATATACAACATCACCATCACGGCGTGTAGGCTTCGTCCGGATATCTGCCAAACCTTTGAAGTGCTTGCCTCCGTTTCTTACGTGATGCCCGGTTGGAAGAAACTGACGATGCCCCATGTACACAATCTTCTTACCTATATATGCACTGTCAGTCTTATCTAAACAGTGCGTGCATGCCTTGTATCCCTTGTTCGACTGTCCTGAAATGTTACTAAGAGCAGGCCAATCATTGATGGTTACAAACAGCAACGCTCGTAGGGGAAATTCCTCTTGTTTGTACTCATCCCACACACGTACACCTTCGTCAGACCACAACTGTAAAAGTTCGTCAACTAATGGCCTCAGATACACATCAATGTCGTTGCCGGGTTGTTTCGGTCCTTGGATAAGCACTGGCATCATAATATACTTTTGCTTCATGCACAACCAAGGGGGAAGGTTATAGATACATAGAGTCACGGGCCAGGTGCTATGACTGCTGCTCTGCTCCCCAAACGGATTCAAGCCATCTGTACTTAGACCAAACCTTAAGTTCCTTGCGTCAGCTGCAAAATCACCAAACGCACTGTCGATTTTTCTCCACTGAGACCCATCAGCGGGGTGTCTGAGCATCTCGTCTTCCTTACGGTCTTCTTTGTGCCATCGCAACAACTTGGCATGCTCTTTGTTTCGGAACAAACGTTTCAACCGTGGTATTATAGGAGCATACCACATCACCTTCGCGGGAACCCTCTTCCTGGGGCTCGGCTCGCCCTCAATATCACCTGGGTCATCTCGCGCGATCTTATACCGCAATGCACCGCATATCGGGCATGCATTCAAATTCTCGTACTTCTCACCGCGGTAGAGGATGCAGTCATTGATGCATGCATGTATCTTCTGCACCTCTAATCCTAGAGGGCAGACAATCTTCTTTGCTTCGTACGTGCTGTGGGGCATTTCATTATTCCTCGGAAGATTCTTCTTAAATATTTGTAGCAACTCTTGAAATGCCTTGTCAGATATTCCATTCTTTGCCTTCCACTGCAGCAATTCCAGGGTGGTACCTAGCTTTTTCTGGTCATCTTCACAATTTGGGTACAACGGTTTTTTGTGATCCTCTAACATGCGCTCCAGCTTCGACCACTCGTTTTCAGTTACGCAGTTCATCTGTTCATCACGAATGACCTGAAAGATCATCATCGTCGGACTGATCAACAATGACCTCATGCTCTTCCCCCATTGTAGTATCACCGTGTTCATCAGAGAACACGGGATAGTTGTCATCATCCTCTTCTTCAGGGTTTTCCATTATAACCCCTCTTTCTCCGTGCTTGGTCCAACAAAAATAATTGGGCATGAAGCCTTGTCGCAACAAGTGGGAGTGTATGGTTCTTACGCTCGGGTAATTCCTGTTATTCCGACATTCATCACATGGACAAATCATAAAACCATTCTTCAGCTTGTTTAACTTAACCACATCGAGAAAACGAATCATGCCATCAATGAACTCGGGACAGCGTCGATCACTGTACATCCATTCTCGGCTCATCTACATTACATAAATATATCAAAAACCATTACACCAGCTAAATAATGAATAGAGATACGTGACCAAATTAATTTATACAAGTTCATCACATTAAAATCAAAGTAGAGTAGTGCCCAAATGTAATACATAGTTCTCACGAAATCAGGGGACGGGACGACACTATATAAAACCATAAATTATATTTCAATTCGAGCTCAAAATGCATATAAAACAAATGAAATCCCTAATTTAGTCATTTCATCAAACACCTTGCAAGCACAACCAAAATCAAACTTGCTAAACTTGCACGAAAATGAGCTAAACTTGAAAAGCCGGAAGAGAAGATGAAGAAGTTGCTAACCCTTGTATAGGGTGCCACCAATCTTGACAAATGTTGGAGAAAAAATGGGTGACCTAGAGCTTGGAGGGCTTGGGAGAGAGGAAAAATGGGGTTGGGGTCGAGTTTCTCCAAAATGGAGCTGGCTCGGCCGGGTGGAATATAGGCAGGACCTTTAATACCGGTTTTATTTACCAACCGGTACTAAAGGGCCTGCCGTGGGGCCACTTACCGTGACCTGCGGGGCTGAACCCTTTTAGTACCGGTTGGCAATAGAAACCGGTACTAAAAGGTTTCCTTTAGTACCGGTTGTTCAGACCAACCGGTAAGGTCCTCGCCGCGGGGCCCTAGCTGGCGCCCAAGCCCAACCGGTGTTAATGCCCCCTTTAGTATCGGTTTTAGTGGCAACCGGTACTAAAGGGGCGCACCAATGCCTCTGTTTTTACTAGTGGAGGTAGTGTTGAGAACCTGAGCAGGCATGCATGGGTTGTGAGTCATGAAATCACGAAATCTAACACCCGCCCGGACCAAAAGGATGGAGACTAACCGTACTGAAAAGGCTAGAGAGACTGGACTGCTAACGAAAACTGCGGCTTCAGACAGCGATTGAAGGGAAGGGAGGAGCAGAAGCCGAGCGAGCGGCGGTGAGGAGCGCAGGGATCGATCCAGACCTAGCTTAGCTATCTGCCTGTTTGAGAGCGCGAAGTTGGATTGATCGTGTTTTTCTCTTACATATGATTCTCCAATGTCGCTAGGTCATGGAATGGTCCAGCGCCAGCACGACGTACTGTCCACGTCGATCGGGACAATTAGATGAGCAATAACAACCAACCAAAAATAAATAAATACGTACTCATTCGGTTAGATCCGCATGGTCCAGCGTCAGCACGGCCTAGGGTCCATTTAATCTGAGATAATACGACCAATTGGCTGGCAGCACCGATCGACGTCGGCTGGACCATGATCCAGACAATTTCCCTTGTCGAGATGCTATTCCCATGGCCGGCGTGAGACTGCGTGCGCTCTTTCCGAGCACCACTGCCAGCCATTGCCACCAGACCATCATCAAACCCTAATTTAGGGTGCCAGCCAATTCGTCACATCTATCTCAGATCTAATGAACCGTAGGCCGTGCTGGCGCTGGACCATGCATGCAGATCTAACCAGAGATCTAATGTACTCTAGTCTCTATATTTTGTTGTTGCTTGTACTACTACGTGATTGCTCATCCAGCCTGCCACTTGATACTACTACAGTACTGCTCCTTCCGTATCAAAATATAAGACTTTGTAACTACTTTCCACACACTTGTATCTAGACATGTTCTACTACAAGGTTCATGTGAATCTTACACTAAAATATGTCTAGATATATATGTTTAGAAAGTAGGTACAAAGTCTTATATTTTGATACAAAGCGAGTTTATTAGATAACGAAGAGCAACCGGCGGTTTCGTCTCTCCCGGCTAGAGATATCAGCAGGAGTTGATCTTCCCGTAACATTCTATTCTGTCTTCGTCGGTCGTAAGAGGGAATTGTTCTTATTTCTGCGTGTAGTTACACACACGTCTCAGATCCTAAGCTATACCTATTATAAAGCAAAACCCTAATAACATGTGTTTATGATATTTCTATCTCAACATACAAGGTGTGCAAATCATCAGAACTTCACATTGACTACCGACCTCACATGCTCATGTATTGTTAAACAAAATTATAAGAATAGCAAAACATTTTTTTATACATAAACATATACAAGTTCTTAAAACACGTGCAAAGTTTGGGATGAAATGACATTTTCTTTGCTCTGTGCAACGAAACCTGTGGCCAAAATGAGATCTAAAAATACATTTTTGTACTCTACACGTGTATTGACAACCTGTATATGTTTGTTTTCAATTTATTTAAGAATTTCTTGATATATTTACCATTTATATAATTTTGTTTAACATAACAGAGGCATGTGAGAACGAGAACCAAAACGCCTCTCCCACCACATCATCCACTATTTTAACCAATCAATTGTCCATGTCATGTCCACTAAAAATAATTAATGTACATCTTTCATGCAATATATCCATGTCATCTATTTTCAGCCATACAATTGTCCATGTCACTAATATTTAGTTCTCATTCACCAGTTTCACACGAATTAAATTTAGTGTCTCGACTATTGTGATCAAGACAACTGAATATTTCATACGTCTTATACACATTTCATGTACATAATAATTTTTCAAAACGATTCTCGCTGCAACTTGCGGGGTATTCGTCTAGTTCCTCTCATAACGAATGTATATGAGAGATATTTGATCGTCTTGAGTATTTTTATTTATACATTATATCTAACACAATTAAACAACAAAAAATTCAATTGGGCCTATAGTTTGCACTATGTTTTTGAAAGACCTTCTTATATGTACATAAAAAGGAGTATGTGGAAATTATAAATACTACCTAAAAAGTAGTATATATACAACAAAAATAGTCACGCATAATTCATACTACCCATACATATTCTGATATTATATACAGAGAATCTAAAGATCCAAGAGTACGTCATAGCAGTTGACGTACTTTGAGATTTTCAAAACCTGTAAGACTGAAAACGCCATGTCATTTCGCTTATTCCAAACGACTTTATTTTTTGGTGTTTCTCAGACTCGGGGTAAGACAAAGTGTATGGCGTAGCAGAATTTTCAGAACGCCCAACCCTATATGACTTTTTTAAAAATGGTCATATGTGGCTGAAAGTCATTCGAAAGGACACAGTTAGCTGGAGGTTAGTTTAAGGGTATAAAAGATACGTGAGACGTGTGTGGCGACGTGCCCTCTTTCCGAGCCGCACTGCCAGCCATTGCCGCCCCCGACAAATCACCAAACCCCAATTTAGGGTGCCAGCCAATTGGCCACATCTATCTCAGATCTAATCGGCTGTCGGTCGACGTGCTGGCCCTGGACCGCATGCAGATCTAAGCAGAGAATCACACGCTCGCGCGCGATCGGGCTATGATTTTTGTTGCTTGTAGTACTACGTGATTGCTCATCAAGCATGCCACTTGATGCTACCACAGTACTACATTAGATAACGAAGAGCAACCGGCGGCTTCGTCCGTCCGGCGCGTACTTTCAGCAAAAAATATGGGGGCCGTGGCTACGGTCGACCAAGGGCGTATTTTTTAACGGATCTGGCCCTTCCACAGGACTAACTCCAAGACAAGACATATCGTGTAGGAGCCCCACCATATCTAAACAGTGAAAGCCTCTACCCACCGAAACCATGCATATATCGTGGAGGAGCCCCCACCATATCTTAACAGTGAAGCCTCCACCCACCGAACCAACCACGATAAATTCACAGTAAAACCGCCAACAAGAGCAGTACCTCGGCGCTAACATCAGCTCCAAATCGAGTTTTAGACCGACAAGATCGCCTCCTCGCACGCATTGCCTCTCTCCAACCTCTCGCAGAGTCAGGCAATGGCCTATCGTCCATGCGCTATTTTCGAGCCCCACTGCCATAGGGAACCGGCGGCTTTGTGCCAGCATTTAGAGCGGGCAGTGTTGCGGTATCAATGGGAGGATCGCCCGTAGTTATACCCCACAGATGTACCGTTTAGTGCTAAACTACGTTAATAAAATCTCGATGTCGTTGTTGTGTTGTGATTCTCGGTAAATCTCTACGACGGTAACAACAAATGGTAATGGCCGTCCCCACCATACATGTGGAGTAGGAGACCCACCATATCTAAACAGTGAAAGCCTCCACCAACTGAACCATGCATATATCATGGAGGAGCCCCCACCATATCTTAACAGCGAAGCCTCCACCCACCGAACAAACCACGATAAATTCACAGTAAAACCGTCAACAAGAGCACCTCGGCGCTAACATCAGCTCCAATTTGAGATTTAGACCGACGACAAAATCGCCTCCTCACACGCACCCACCTCTCTTCGCCTGGAAACAGAAAATTCTCGCAGAGTCAGTCAATGGCCTGCTGTTTTCGAGCCCCACTGCCAGCCATCGCCCCGCCACACCGACCCTCACCAACCCTAATTTACGGCACTTCCATCTCAAATATAACGGTCGTGCTGACGTTGGACCATGATGATCTTAGAGCATCTCTAACCGAGGCTCCCAAACCGGCCCCAAACGTCCGGGCAGACAGCTCGGACAGCTTTTGGGCCAAAAAAGGCCACCCAACCGCGGCCTCCATAGCTAGCCCAAACAACCGGGCTGAGCGGCAGTCCCCAAACCAGCCCATATGTGGGGTGTGTTTGGGCCGCCTAGACGCTCCCACCCCTGGTCGCTAACAGCGTGGCCCCACGCGGAGGGAGGCTGACCGGCACCGTCAAGGTGAGGTGGACTCGCTAGCGCGATGCCCGAGGCCGCCGCCTCCACTCCCCACCGGCCTATTTATCCCCATTTCCGCCTCCATCTCTCTCCGCCTCCGCGCCTTCCCCTCCTCCGCTTCGCCATCGTCCATCTCCCCACCTTCCCCTGCTCCGCTTCGCCACCAACCATGTCCTCGTCAGACTCCTTCGATAGGGAGGACCTGGAGCCAGAGTTGGAGCACGACGCGCGGTGGCGCCGGCGCCCTCCGGCTTTACCATTGACGAGGACGAGCTAGCCCTCCGCCTCGACATTGAACAGACGCTCAAGGACGCAGCGCCGGCAGCAAGCGGGCAGTGCAGCCGCGCGCCGCCGCGTAGATCTGCGCCCGCAAATGGGTGCGGCTCCGCGCCGACGTACCGCCGCTCGGTGCCTCCGTCCCGCTCCCCGCCGATGCGCTAGGCGGCGTCGCACATGAGGAAGACGGCGTCGGCTTCCCGCTCCGCCGTCCCGCCCTTCCAAGCCCCTCCTGGATGGAGGATGCTGCCGGATGGCTCCGGCGGCTAGCGCCTGATTCCGGTTTCCCTCCTCGGAGGGCGCCGGAAACAGAGGGTCGCACCTTCCGCCTCCTCCGCAACGCCGACCCTCGAGCAGTGGTGGCGACGGTGATGAGGAGCGCCCGTGTGGCGGACGTCCCATCGTAGGTCGTCGCTGCCTCCTTGACCTCGACGGAGACGGACGCTCGGCGCCGCCACCGCAAGAACAAGGAGATGTTCGACGCCGCCATCGCCGAGTCAAAGCGGGTGACTGAGGCAAATGTGGCGGCCACCCGTCTCGCCTTGCCAGTGAGCAGGCGCGCCATGTCCGCCTCGTGGCGATTCGGCCCAGGAGCGGCGGCGGCACCTCCGGCTCCAGCGGCGACCCGTATGCCATCTTCGAGCGTGTCCGCCGCCCCGGCGCAGACGACAAGGGGAAGGGGAAGGCGCCGCAGTGAAGCTCCGCCACCGTCGACTTCGAGCCGCTCCGCCGCCGCAAGAGAAGATTATTTTGCTAGTTTGTAGATATATAATTTGCTACTAAGTAGTATGTCCGAACTTGATGAACTATGAACTGATTCCTAAGTGCATGGATTGTATGGTTTTAGGGGTTAGTGTTGGGGAAACGGTTGTAGGAGGCTAAATTATGGGGCTGTCTGGTCACTGTCCGCGGACACATCCGGACATGTCCGCGGACAGTTTGGGGCCGATTTTGGCAACTACGGTTGGAGATGCTATTAAGGTAAGGGCATGGGAGAATCACATGCGCGACGTGAGCAGCTACTGTACTATATATAACGAAGCAACCGGCCGCTTCTCGATTGGGTATGATCTCTCGGCTGCAGATAGATACCTGGAGCTGATTTTGTCGTACAGCCAGTCTAGCAAATAATGTGGAGGCTGAAGGTGAGCGAGGGCGAAGGGCCATGGCTACGGTCAACCAAAGGCTTCCTCTGCCGACAAGTGTGGGAGTTCGACCCTGACGCCGGCACGCCCGAAGAACGCGCCCAGGTCGCCAGGCTGCGAGAGAACTTCACCAAGCACCGGTTCCAGAAAAAGGAGTCTCAGGACCTCCTCATGCGCTTGCAGGCAAACTATCCTATTCTGTCCTCGCCCCTCCTAAGAGGAAATCTCTGTTTTCTTATTACTACCTACTAGTTGTAGTTACACCCACATCTCATATCGGATCATACCCAAGTATACTTTACCGTTTTTAGTATGTTTATATATATCTAAGATATTTTTAAACAAAATTAAATGAAAACATTGGATGTGGACCTTGTACTATATTTTTTAAATACCTTCATGTATGTACATAAAAACTATAAATATTACATAAAAATTAGTATATATACTAACGAAATAGTCATACATACTTCATAGTTCATGCTACCCGTGCATTCTTTCTATATTATACATACCAACTAGATTGTGAAAAAACATGTGTGAAAAACCCCTTTTCTGTTTTGAATATTTTTTGCTGGAACTCATATCATCTCAATTTCGCCATTCATATATATCATATCCTATAAGTTCTTACGGTAAACTATCTTTGCAGTACGCAAAATTAAACCCTATTCCGGCGAATATTCCAATGACGAAGCTTGGAAATAGTAAAGAAGTCACGGAACAAATGATATCAAGGTCACTGAGGCAAGCTCTAAATAAATATTCTGCTCTACAGGCACATGATGGCCACTGGCCCGGTGATTATAGTGGGGTTTTGTTCATAATGCCTATAATTGTAAGTATATCATTAAAATTATGTGATTGAAGTATGATTCGCATTATGTTCTGCAATGTTCAACCGTGTGGGTTTCCATTTACATATAAGGGGTACTCGTCCGTTACCACTGAGAGAGAAATTTTGTGTTTGAGAGGCTGAGAGAGAGAGACGGGAAACACATACACACACAATGGGAAAGATATATAGAGAAAGGGAGGGAGGGATAAAGCGTGTACCGAGGAGTGCAAAGTTTCCTCGGGCCAGACGGACATTGGTCCTCGAGTACAACGGCAAAAGGGAGTTTGACTGCCAGACTCACCCGTCGAGCAGAGACGTGTGTATCATAGAGTGGGAAGGGGAGTAGCCTGGGAGTGGAGGGTGAAGCCACATGTCGCAATGGTAATCAGTGGCGAGCTGCTGAGGCCGTTGATTAGACAAAAAGAAATCAAATTGAACGTTTCTAATCCTCCTTTCTTTTCAAAGTTACTACAGCCCTATGTTGTTAAGCTTTTTGTTTCTTTTGCAGATATTCTCTTTACATGTTACTAGATCACTTAACATTGTCGTATCATCAGAACATCGACGTGAAATATGTCGCCACATTTACAACCACCAGGCATGTACTTGTAACATATAACTTCCATTCATGTAACCTAACTGCATATAAAATTCTCAACAAGTAATAACTTTTGCAGAACGAGGATGGAGGTTGGGGAATCAATGTGATTAGCCCTAGCACGATGCTTGGATCATGTTTGAATTATGCAGCCCTAAGGCTTCTTGGTGAGATGTTGGGAGACAATAATGATGCATTGAACAAAGGACGTGCTTGGATATTATCTCATGGAAGTGCAACTGCGGTACCACAATGGGGGAAGATATTTTTGTCTGTACGTGCCATAATTAACAAAGAGATGCTATAGTACTTTATTTAATATACATAAGTACAAAATTTTAAGAAACATTTGATAAGATTAGGCAAATTTTCAACTTATCAAAACTACTTCGGTATAAAACTCTTTAGAAATAACTTAAAAAGAAACCTGATATATTTTACATAATATAATTAGAAATTGCATGTATACAAGTTTACTAATAGTTTAATATATGTGTGTATAATGTCACCTGCTTTTATATGTAACCACAGATAATTGGTGCATACGAGTGGTCAGGAAACAATCCAGTTATTCCTGAATTATGGTTGCTTCCATCATTTCTTCCAATTCATCCGGGTAATGTTTCATTTATAATTATAGCTCTTACATTGCACCCCATTTATTTATATATTTATCGATAAAACCATTAATAATTAGATAAATTAGTCAGTTTGTGTACTCAGAAGCAATATAATTAACATTAGTACGAAAGTGCTTATATGCGCTCCCGCCGCCGAGGTGCTGCCAATCCCGGATCCCGCCGCCGCCACGACCTCCACTCGCTCTCGGTGCTGCCAAGCGGTGGCTGCCTTTTTTTTTAAACCGAAAAACAACATTATGTGGCGCATGCGTGGGGTGCGCCACAAAATCCTTGGTTTTCTGTGGCGCATGTGTCGTGCGCCACAGAATTCACATTTTAGTGGCGTGACATCTGTGGCGCACCCACCATGCGCCACAGATTTTTTTTGGGTGCGCCACAGAAAGGGGTTTTCCTACTAGTGTGTTTGTGTTGCCTTTTTTTCAGAAAAGCTAGTCGGGAAATATTCTTGGAATTGGACAAAACTTTACGGAGCCCAGTTTTACGAAGACACGAAGACGGAGTCCAAAGGGTAGCCGAGGTGGCGACCGAGGGGGCCCAGAAGCCACCTCGGCGCGGCAGAAGGTGAGGCCACGCCGGGGGTCGTCTGGCCGCCTCGGCTGCCCCTCGTGCCGCCTCTTCGTCTATATATTCACTCTGTCCCGAAAACTCTAAACACCCAAACACATATCCACGAAAACATCCGAGGCCACCGCCGTCGCTAACCCTAGTTCGGGAGGGTTCTGAAGCTCTTCCCAGCACTCTGCCGGTGGGGGAGATCATCACCGGAGGGCTCTACACCACCATGCCCGCCTCCGGACTGATGCGTGAGTAGTTCTCCATTGCACTACGGGTCCATAGCAGTAGCTAGATGGCTATCTCTTCTCATTGTGCTATCATGTTTAGATCTTGTGAGCTGCCTAACATGATCAAGATCATCTTTATGTAATGCTACATGTTGTGTTTGCTGGGATCCGATGAACTGTGACGTTATGATCAAGTTTGTTCATCTATCTATATATATGTTTTATTTATGATCTTGCATGATCTCCGATGCTAGTAGGTTCTTTGGCCAAGTAGTTGCTAGTGTCTCCAAGAGGAGCTATTTATGCTAGATAGTAGGTTCATGACTCCAATTGTCTGGGCTTGAGTTGACAAAGACGACTAAGACTTTGGATGTGCTGTTACTACTAGGGATAAAATAGCGGTGTTTATTTCTATGTGTTATATTCATTGCTTACATTACACACTTTGCTTATTGCAATTATCTGTTACTTGCAACTTAATATTTTTGGGTGACTTGTTAGAAAGCGATCTCGGGATGGATTATTTGTCATAGATGTAGCTAGCAAGCGGTCTATGTATTTAGTTCTAATGCCCAATTAAATACTACAATGAATTATATCTTCTCATAATAGCATTGTCATGCCCTTACAATTTTTCAATTGCCCAGCTGTAATTTTTTTACCCAGCATGTTTGTTTATCTGTTTTACGGAGATACACCTCTAGTGAACTGTGAACCCCGGTCCATTCTTTTACACTGATAAAAACACCGTTTTCACTGCTTCCCACCATCATTTGCACGTTGTTCTTTTTTTGCATTTATATTTGTTTTCCACACCATACGTTTAATCATTTGTTTTCAGCAAGTAAGGGATATAACCTTCCTGTTTCGTTTGGTCAAATAGTTTGATTATGTTGTGTATAGGTCCACGTCAACTAGCTGGCGCTAGGTTGACATCGTGTTAAAACTCTTTCAACTCCTACTAGTTCGATAACCTTGATTCTTAAGAGAAAACCGCTGCTGCACTATTTCATACCTTCGTCTTGGTGTTCCCAATGAGCGTGTGATCCACGTCATCAGGTCACTCTAGGACACCAGTGCCGTTGCCAGCATGCCGACGGCACTGGTAAAAGCCTATCAATGGTGTGGCTACCTTCTGCCACACCACTTGTATTTGGATGTCGTCCCGCTTCCGGAGCAATATACTATTGGTATGGCTACCTGTTTCCACGCCATTGGTGCTCATTTAGTAGTGACGGGGCTGGGATGGCGCACACCACTAGTAAGTTGCCAAGAATTACCCTAAAAAAGGTAGATGTCACAATTTGTTTCACTTTTCACTCACCAGTTTTCCACATCAAACCGACTCCGCCTCCGCCACTCTTCGTCGCCTCCTATCCATTTCGTCACCGACGCCGTTACCGCCACTCCCATCCGTCCACGCCACTACCGCGGCCGATCTCGACGTCGCGTCCTCGGTGGGCCTCTCCGGCCTCCTCTTGTCATGTATAGTGTCATAGTTATTAGTGGATTTAGTTTGTGCAGTTTTACTTATATCGGTTTGATTAATTTAGTATCATTTAGGTTGATTTAGTTTCATTTAGGACGATTGAGATTGATTTAGGTCCATGATTATTGATTTAGTTTTAATTGTTGGATAGATAGCGCCCATGCACCATGGTTGCGAATTCCGTCAGTGGCTCTACCTTCGATGAAGCGGACGCGATATATAATATTTTAGGTTATTAACTTCATATCTTGTTTATATAAAATATATTCCGATTTAATTTGACATAAACATTTTCATTTAGGATTCCATATGCGATCTATTTACACCGGATGTGAAAACCGACTTGCAATATTGTGTTGAGAAGTTAGACTTAGTTGCAGAGGAAAACCAAAAATTGAAAAAAGATGGTGAAGAAAATAGAAGATAAGATGGAACTAGAGTTGTATATCGCCGATATCATCCATTATCACAAGATTAAGATGGATGCAACCCAGTTGAAGATGAGAAAGATTACGATATATGCCATTGATAAGGAGGCTTTGGTTCCATTATGCAGTTGGATAGATTGTCATCACCCTAATGATCGCAATGTTTATTATATTTAGATGCACTAGATAATTGTATAGTAGTTGTACGGAAAATATGTATTAGACAATGGTTGCTTTATTTAGATGCACCAGATAATTGTATGGTAGTTGTAGTGTATTATACAGTGATTGCTTTATTTACATGCACTAGATAATTGTATGGTGGTTGTATGATGTATATTAATCTACGAGACTTCTCTTTGTATGAATTGGTGATTCAAAGTAGGTGTTTGGATTGCTTCTAGTGCTCGTGAATATATATCGTTTTACATTATTTAACGGAATAGGATACACTAGTACATAACGACATGATATCCCTCTATGAAACAACACGAGTTAGGCGACAGTAATTCGCGCTTTGCGCGTGGCCGATGCGGCCTGACTGACCAGGGCCGCGGCTGGTCCGTTAACATTGGCTACAAACATTTTCCAATCTCCGTCACTCATAATATTGGTAACGGTTATTACAATTACCCGTTTCCATTCTTTTCCTTTATGGTAACAGATAGATTTTTATAACTCTTGAAAATGTTGACACGTGGAGACTAGCAAAGGGGGAGATGGGGAGGTGGGTGGAGCAGACCCGCGAGTATAAATACACAGTGTGGCCGTCTCTTTGAAGCCTCAGTCTATTGCCTCCCGTTTTCCAAACTTCGCCAGATTCGCTCCGTCCAAATCCATGAGGTACCAGCAGCGGTCGCGGTCGCGGCTGTGGACAAGGGCGCGGCCGTGGTAGGGGGCGCAGCGACAATGTCAGATCCGCGATGGACTGCCAAGAATCTGCCACGTCAGTGGTCAGCCGCCGATGACCATAAGACATGATGGTATCCTCCTCTATATCATGGCGACGCGGCCAGACGAGTGCTGCGAGATCGCCGCCGGTGGCTCCAGAGCTCGCTAATAAGTGCCACTCCACCAGAATGATCATAGTGGAGTCGTCGGTCCTCTGGTTCCACCAGCACATTCCGGCGATGATCTGAGGAGCGATGGGGTTCCTACGTCACGTGCCCATTCAATTCGAAATCTTTTATGCAGCTCAAGTTACCACAAATCAAAAACCTCCTAGGTCGCGTGACTACTCAGATTCAAGATATTTTAGATGGTTCAGATTCAGATCTATTACACCATTTAATTCGAGAAGGCCTCATCCCCCGTAATGACCTACTCACATCTTAGAGGAGCGAGTAAACTTCTCAGGCCATGCTTTCCACTAAGTCAGGAAGGCCTCATCCCCCGTGGAGAAGTATTCACGTCGTAGAGGATACCACCAACCTCATAAAAAAAAAAAAGGATACCACCAACCTCATCTAGTTGGATGATAGCAAATGGACAAGCAACCTCATCAAGTTGGGGGCGCTTCATCTAGGAGATGGCCCACCATCATTCAACAGATCCGTCACAAGGCCTTCCCAAGTCACAATGGTAACATTATTTGTGATTATTCTCCTACATTACTACTAATCCTTCTAGGTTAAGACCTCGTCGAAAGTCCATCATCTGGGTACATCGAAGACAGAGAAATCGTTAGACCTGCCAGTCAGGTCACGGACATCAGCGCATCCGAGTCGGGCTAGTAAGCAAAACCTCCCATCCGAGTCGAAGAAGTATCAAATCCATCAGACATGGTTCGTCCAGGAGCAAGACAACTTCATCAACATGTCAACAGCGACGGCCACCTTATTGAAGGCACTAATCGCGGATTGTCCGAGATGAGTGAGGCTGGATCGTAATCTTATGGTATATGGACAATCACCACTTCCACCCCACGACGTCTAAATTAAGACACCCATGATCCGGACGGCCCCCATGCACAAGCTTCGTCGACCTAACAATACATGAATCGTGGCAAAGAGATGTATTGGTAGGCTGAGAGGAAGAATTTGTTTTCAGGATTTTAGATGTATCTCTAGTAATATTACAAGTGTAAAATTTTGTAAACTAGTATATATTACAAGTGTCTAGTAATATATAACTACTAGTGTCTAGTCCACTCGTTATGCAAACTAAAATTGTAGGCACACAAAAACATAACCATTATTGATGAAGTATAACAAAGCAGGGCCGACCGGCCAAATGTTTGTAGAAAAGATACTTGAAGTGGAGGTAAACACACAAGCAAAGATACATCCCAAACATATGTTGCTATGCGCACCCATGAAATATGTTAATCAGTCGCTAGGCAGACGACGTCTCTTGTAGCTTACCATGACTTTATCTTTCGGCTCTGGCAGAAACTTGGTCCAGTCTGGCTTGGGGAAAGAAGAAACCAGCTTGAGTTCAAAATTCCTCAGCAAATGACTAAATATAATTTTGATTTGCATGTAAGAATAGGCCTCGCCACCGCACGCATGCCTTCCAGCACCGAAAGATGTGTAAGAGAATTTACCAGCAGCTTTGTCCTCCTCCCTTCCGGGAAGGAACCAATCTGGATCATACAGGTGAGGATCCTTGTAAATGTGTGGCAACATACCATTGAGCATTAGAAGGTGTACTAAGGTGTGACCTCTTGAAACACCATATTCATTGCCCTCTCTTGTACTCACGGTGATGTCCTTCTTTACCTGGCGGGCCAACATTGGTGGCGCAGGGTGCATCCGTGCCGCCTCTTTGATGCAACTATGCAAGGTGCCCATCTCTGACAAGACATGGTAATCTATCTTGTCTTTGTATTTATTAATTATTTTGCTTTGCTCCTCTAAAGCAGCATCCATGGACTTTGGATGAGCCAAAAGGCAAGCTGCAGTCCACGTGCTAGTCATCGCACTTGAGTGTTTCCCAGCAAAAATCAAGGTAAGGATCAATGCGCTGACCTCATCTACCGTTGTGCCACGGCCGTCTTTATAAGTTGCATCTATAAACCTCTGCAACACATCCTCCTCAACGTGATTCAAGCTCTTACGTGATCTCACAACCTCAGCGAGAATCTCTCTAAGCTTGATCCGTGCTCTGTCACGCCGACGGTTTACTGGAATAGGGATGTACGGGAACATGAAACTGGCAATGTTCAAACCTTCCTCAATTTGATGAAATAATGTGCAGAACTGGCCGAACATCTTCTCTCGGACCTCTTTTCCAACAAGGCATCGACCTGAGATCAACATGAGTAGCTCCTTAAACTCATGATTCAGATCAACAACCCCTTCTTCTTCCCATTTTGTGAAGTAGTTCTGTGGAATATAAATACATTATTACATCGAGAGTTAAATCTAATCATCCATAACTTAAGAAACAAACATGCAAGGGGATTTTTTCAACCTAGCATCACTAAACACATGTACACACCGGGAGGGCAGTTTTGGCTCCCGAGGTCATATGATCCTGTTTGAGTACAAACTTCGAAAAATATTAAAACACTTTAAAAAAAATCTGAAAATAATCAAAGGCAAACATGTCTATGTACGTGCAAAATTTCGTCAATAAATGACATTTATAAATCCTATGTTGACCACTTATTTTTGTTTTTTTTGGACAGGGCACAAGAAATGTTAATTCTTCACGAAACTTTGCACGTATGTAGAACTTTTGAATATGTTTGTCCCTGATTGTTTTCAGAAGTTTTTAAAGTGTATTTCTAATTTTGTACTCAAACAGGAGCATATGAGCTCGGGAGCTACATCAAATTTCTGGTACACACCATGCTTTTTTAGGAAATGATTATATTATTTGCCAGAATTAATGTTGACCCTACTATTTGTCATAAGTTGAAATGTGGATCACACACACGAGGTAGACATGAGGTACAAGAACAAGAGGATGAAGAAGACACATACAACATAACAGATTCATGCAATTTGTGACATGTTAACTTGCGCCCTTTTTTGCTTTCCTCCGTTTATTCTTAAGTAACAAACTTTGCCTATGATCCGTTGATCCCCCTATACCACAGACTGATGGTGGTCAACAACTAACGAATACATAACAGTAAACGCTAAGACCTCATTCTTTCCGCAGCACAAGCATAAGCCATTATTCAGCACATGCAATAGGAAAAACTATGTAGTGCAAATGGGTTAGTGAAAAAATTATTTCCTAAGTAGAGAAAGGATGTATACAAAACTTGCCATGCTAAATGTTTTTCCAAATATGATAGACTTAGCATCATTATTTGTAGCATAGTATATAGTTTAAGTCTCGGCCGGAAAAGGTTTTTATATATGGTGTCCCCATACATATATAAACTTTAGCGCAGATGTACTTTTGCTCCATCTCCCTGTTTTGATTGTTATTTTTCAGGCTTAAAATCTTCTGTCGTGCTAACTCAGAATCTCAGATACATCTTATTGAAAAAGGGAACGCCCCACTTTGCGCGGGGTGATGCACACAGCCAATGCTAAAACGGACTGCATTGTCAATCTTCAAAAATTACTTGCTCGTCAGGCCAAATACATACTCTAACCTGTTTAAATTATTGGGCCGAGCTCATTTATTCTTTTTAATTCTCGAGACAAATCATAGAGGCTCATTCCGCTCATGCATGCATGCATGGCAAGACGTGGAACATTAGTCCCACATTTTGCTCGTTGACAAATAGTTTCACCAATATATAAAGTTGACTCATCTACCACTAGTAAGAGTATGAGAAGAGGACACTTACGCACGCTCGCCCCGTGTGCTCGTCGTGTTTTTTGTTTTGTTAACAAGATGAGTTTTTTTTTGGATAGGACATATGTCACGTGTGTGTTGCGGTGTTGCCTTTCCATTTGTCTTACGCGATAGAAGTTCAAACTTTTTGCTGTATATATCAATCTGAATGGTCGTGCATTTTGCTTTTCATCTCTCTAGTGGATTAATTTTTTAGTGGAAGATGAATTTGAACAGTTCTGACCATTCCTCATAACCTGCCTAGTCGGTCTTGTTATGAGAGGTCACCCTTTTTTCACAACTGCCTTCGGGGTCAAGAGCTTCATGTTTCCCCATCGCATCTCCCGGGTGCAGAACCTCACCTCTTGTGATCATGTATGGTAGAGGGGCAATTAAATTTTTGGTGAGTTGTCTTGCACGGCTACTGGTTTATTGTCCAACAACGCTGCACACGACAACTCCTCAACGAGAACAACTTTTCCGACATCGACAAATTCCTTGACGACATAGCCACTCAATCTATGGTGAACGCTTCTTCTTCCTCCAACGAACTGTATGTTTTCTGTATTGGGGATCATGTTTGAATCGCTATTATTAGCAATCAGTTTGTACATGTTGCATGTTTACGTATTACCTACTAGGTTTGATTACAAGTTTATTCTCCACTTTGTTAGTCATGTTTTAAGTACTTTTTTATGGTTTATGTCATATAAATAATGCTTAAATACCCAACACAACCGTGGCCATTTATTGGTATATTCCTCTTAACTATGGAAACAAGACTAATTAATTTTGAAGGTTGTGGTGAGAAATGACATAATTTAAATGAGTTTCTAAAAAAGAGCCAGGGTATGTTAACTAGTTATTTACCTCCACTTCTTGAAGCATAGGATCAACATAGCTTCTGAGTTGTGCCGGCCTTAGAGACTCAACAATGAAGCGAATATGCTCCCTACGAGTAGCGTAATCCACACCGAAGCCTACCTCTCTGCCAAACATTGGGACAGTGAACTCAAATAAATCTCCTTGGGTGACCTCTGACTCCAACCCTTGGAAGAAAACAGCGGATGCCTCCTGTCCAACCAAGAAGGTAGTCCTTTTCCAAAGAAAACTGACTGTGAAAGCACTGCCAAGCTTGTTATGCAGGTAATGCATTGTAGTTTCAGGGCCCTCTTTAAACAGAGTCGGTAAGAGCCTGAGAAGAGCAATACCCTTGACCTCAGGTGGAGCTGGTAAGGTGCACACAGGATGGATGGTAATTCTTCTCCCACTTACAATCTTGGCGACTACCGCAGTGACGAGAACAAGCGCTAGGGAGAACCACACGGCGCTAATTGTCAACTCCATGGTGCAGTTTGTAGAGACTCCGAGCACTAGTAGAGAACCCACCTATAGTACCGGTTGTAGATGGCCTTTAGTACCGGCCACACAACCGGTACTAAAGGGTCGGCACTAAAGGGGTAACCCTTTAGTACCGGCACCTAAATAAAACCGGTACTAAAGGGTCTCCACGTGGGCGAACAGGCGAGCTCGACCCTGAGGACCTTTAGTACCGGTTTGTAATACAAACCGGTACTAAAGGTTCCTGCTTTTTTTGCTTATTATTTCAGGGGGGTTTTGGTTTTTTTTCTTTTCGATTATTTTTCGGGGTTTAGGGTTTCTGTTTTTTCCTTTTCGCTCATTTTTCAGGGTTTCGGAGGAGATCGCGTATAAAGTACTCACTACACATATAAAGTAGTCATTATACACATACAAAGTACTCTCGTCACATATAAATTTAAGTACTCCTAATTAATTAGAATGGAGCCGGTTCCCTTGTAGCATCAACTGCCGGCGGTTCCCTTGTAGCATCGACTGCAGGGGGTGGAGGTGGTCTTTCGTCAAAGTAGAATTCACCGTGTTCATCTATGACATGTGTAAGTAAGAATCCCGCCAATTCCTCCGCAATAGCTTTTACGCGGTTGCGTGGTAGGAGCTGGCTCCGCTTGTTTGACATCTTTAAAAGAAGAAAATAAAATCAGCTATGATCGAAACTAAACACAATTGATGCATGGTGGCAAAATAAAAGTTGTGTATGATGTTCACGTACCTCTCGATTTCTTACACTCTTGACTCTTTCATTGACCTTCGTGTGAATGTACTCGCAAACGTAGTATCCACATAGTTCTGTCCCCTGTGGTTGTCGCAGACACCACTATATATACAAGAATATAATTTAATCAAATAATAATCAAGAGAATGATAATGGTATTAGAAAGATACACGTAGTAGTACTTACGTTGTTAGACTTGAACTCCAACTTTTCTGGCCATACACCGCGTTCTTCCGCTTTGAACTTTCTGTAAACCCTGTCCGGAAAAGAAAATGAATTGAGTAGTTATTACTTATACTTTTGATATCCGGAAATGAACGAAAGAGGCTGATATAGTGCGATTGAAATTACCTCTTGAGCATTAGACGCACGCTTTTGTATTCATTATGATCTCTCCTTAGTGAGTCCCAGACTTCAACTTCTCCTTCCTCGAGTCTAATGATTAGCAGAATGTAGTGGAACCTGCGCACGTTTATATACGCAGGTATTCAGAACTTATCGATTACACTTAATATCGGGGAAGCAAAATAGAATGTGTAGAAGACGGTAAAACTCACCCGAAGTTGTAAGGAAATAGTATTTCCTTTTTGGTACTTTGTCGCTTAAAGAACGTTAGCAAAACGTCCTCTGTGTTCACGGGATTTTCATCCACGGTCTTGACATGAACTTTATCCGGGTCAATGAAACCAATGTCCCAGATTCCTCCGAGTCTGCATTCACGTATCTTCATTCTGCATAATTAGCGTACAAAAGAATTTTGTGACGATAATTACAAGCAATGAACGAGAGCATATAACTATAAATAATTAAATTACACAAATAAATTACTTACAGACAATAGCAGCTGATGAGAGATTTGTCGAGAGCACGTTGATTGTACATCTGAAAAAGTTCTCGGAACTCAACATGCACACAATATTCTCGGAAGTAGTGTTGTTCCTTAACCGCCGCCATGAGAGAGAATTTCCCTTCTTTTGCGGCGGTCATGTACCAGCGATTCAAATTCCATAACTTCGTGGGGGGAGGCGGGTGGACTTTGATGTGGTGAATGTCTAACGGGAGGAGTCGGTGGCCTTGGCTCCGAGTCTGGAAACTTGATGTATTTCTTCTTCCATAGAACGATACCAAACTCAACATCTCCCAATGTCTTCTCGCCTTCAGCTCCAGGAAATTCAAGACGTATTGCGTTGAATCCCGGCATAACTTTCGTGACCCCGACACGAGCAAATCCAGGCGGAATCACACCAAAATGGAAGGTTTCTCCAGGTTGATGTCGTAAAGCATAGCCAGTCGCCACCGGACAAGTAATGTTCATCATCGGCGCATGTAACTCACAATTTGTCTTCTCCGTGATATCATCCACGGGGTAGTGAGCCGCCGATGGTTCAGCAACTGGTTCATCAACTGCAGGATCTTGTAGCTGCGTGGAACCCACGCTGCTTTTCCGCTGAGATGGGCAGGCATCGCCTGCAGGATCTTCTACTCGCAGTTGAGATTCCCTAGTCTGGGTCATTGAGGCCAGTTGCTTCTGCACATCCTGCACCGTGCGTTCTAATGCAGTAACCCTCTCCGCCTCCCTCTTCTTACTTCTGCAATGTTTTCTATAAGTTGCAACGTCTTCCGGAAACCCTTCAAGAAAACCAACCCCGCCTCCTCTGGCTCGACATCGCCCCCAGTGTTCTTTATTCCCGAGGGCTTGTGAAAGCTCGTCGTCCTCTCTATCGGGAACAAATTTTCCCTCCTTGACTAGTACTATGACATTTTTTATTTTTCTGATGACTCTTCTAATTTTTCTCCGCCATTTTCCCTTTGCAACAATCAGCCCTGTTTCTGGGTGCAAGACTGCCCCATGCGCGAACAACCAGAACTTGGACCTGTCGGGCTAGTCATCTGTCTGTGGAGTGATCCCTTTTAGTCGCAGCTCGTCTTCATAGGCTTGCCACTTAGGCAAGGCAGTCTTGTAGCCACCTGAGCCCAAATGATGGAAATATTTCTTCTTCGAGGCATTCAACTTATTTTGTGTCGATCGGGCCACAGAGACGCCCGAATTCTTATACGCCGCAAATTCAGCCCAATCATCTTTTAGCTTCTCTAGATGTCCTTTGAAAACTATATCTTTGTTCCCATATTTTCTCCACAATGTGTTCTTCCAGTTGTTGAATTGCTGGGCCATCTTGCTAAGAGTCCACTCCTTGACTTTATCCTTCATCTTCTGTGGGAGATCTGCCGGTAGGTTGAATTTAGACATCATCGAGTCCCAAAGGGTCTCTTTAATTCTTTCCTCGAGATATTTTGCGCCTATGTTGGCTTTCTTCGGCTCATTCCATTCTGTCACAGTGATCGGGACCATGTCCCTTACAAAAACTCCGCACTGCCGTACATATTTATTGTAGATTCCATCGGGTTTCTCTGGTTTGCCTTTGAAGGTAACTTCGTCGATCGACAACGTTGCACCTTCCGGGAGCTTTAACCCTTGGGCCGGGCCTCGTACGGGGATTGACGACTTAGATCCAGAGGGCTGAAAGAAAAATGTTTTGTTAATAAGTGCGCATATAAATCAATTAATGCATCTAGCTATAGTGATCAACAAGACTTAATATATACCTTCTTCTTAGCTAGGGCATCGTCCGCCTTAGATCCAGACGGTTCTTCTTCGTCGTCGTCGTCATCTCTGAATTTTTCTAACTCAAGTCCCTCACCGGAGTCATTCAAACATTTCGCGCTGAATTCTTCGGCGTCTTCTCAGTCGGAATCTTCTCCATCGGAATATTCTCCATTGGAATTGGGTCCGGCAGCGGTGTTATATATTATTTGTTGGAGACGGTCTTCTTCCTCCAAATCTCGGACGAAGGTGGGGGCATCGTCCGCCATAGCTCAATGTCACTGCAAATTTTGAAACTTAGCAATATTTCTAACTTAACAATATTTCGAACTTAACAATATTTCTAACTTAGCAATATTTGAAACTTAGCAATATTTCAAACTTAACAATATTTCAAACTTAGCAATATTTGAAACTTAGCAATATTTGAAACTTTACAATATTTCTAACTTTACAATATTTCAAACTTAGCAATATTTGAAATTTAGCAATATTTCAAACTTAGCAATATTTCAAACTTTACAATGTTTCAAACTTTACAATATTTCAAACTTAGCAATATTTGAAATTTAGCAATATTTCAAACTTAGCAAAATTTCAAACTTTACAATGTTTCAAACTTTACAATGTTAAACTATATTTGAAACTTAGCAATATTTGAAATTTGCAATATTTGAAACTTTGCAATATTTCTAACTTTCAAAATTGCTAACTTTCAAAAATGCTAATTGAAACTTAGCAAGATTTGAAACTTTGCAATATTTGAAACTTGCAATATTTGAAACTTAGCAACATTTTTTATTTTGAACAACAAATTTTCATACTCATTTTAAACAAGAATTTTCATACAAAAATTACAAAAGTACAAAGTACTAAATTACAAAAAATGCTATCTATATTTTCATTCTAAGCTATCTATATTTCTGTTATTTTGCTATCTACAAAATGAATAAAATGCTATCTATATTTTGCTATCTACAAAATTGGTACAAATTTCTAAAAATGCTAAACAAAATTTAAAACTTAACTAAAAACAGTAATAACAAAAAGTAATAACAAAAAAATTGCTACTAAAAAAAAGACTTAGCTAAACTAAACTTAGCTAAAAAAACAGTACTCAAATTACTTAGGTAAACTAAACTTAATATTAACTAAAAAAACAGTACTAAATTTTTTTTACCTTGATGTGGTACTGTGGTGTAGCCGGCCGGAGTGGAGAGAGAGCAGCGCGGTGGAGCACGCGCGGCGGCCGGGGTGCGCGCGCGGGGCGTCTGCGGCGTCGAGTGGGTGCGCGCGGCGGCCGGAGTGGGCGTCGTCGTCAACGTACGGGGGAAATGGAGCGGCGGCTGAGAGGGCGGCACGGCGGTCTCGTCGGAGTGGGCGCCCGGGGCGTCGACGGCGTGGAGCGGGCACGGGGCGTCGACGGCGTGGACGCGGCAGGGCTTCGCCGGCATGGTGTCGAGAGGAGTGCGCGGGCGTCGTCGTCTTCTTCGAGCAGAGAGTTAGCGAATTTGGGGATCGATCCCCTGCTTTAACTGCAGAACAGGCCTTTAGTACCGGTTGTAGACTACAACCGGTACTAAAGGGTTTAGTACCGGTTGTAGACTACAACCGGTACTAAAGGTGCCTTTTGGGCCGCGGCGAAAATTCCCGCGCGCAGCCCAGCCCTTTAGTACCGGTTGTAATTAACAACCGGTACTAATGGGCTTTTTTTTCTTTCTTTTGTTTTCTGTTTTTTATATCCATTTGGTTTCTATTTTGTTTTTTTCTCTAATTTCTTCTCTACTGCCACCAGGTGATGTCGCCGCAGTAGTCACCCGACGCGGACGCCGAGATCTGAAGACGGAGGAAAGCCATATCGGCGGGGGCGACGCCCCGATTCAATCCTCTTCAGGCGAGCACGCCAACCGACGACCACCGCCGGGAGCAGGCCACACCACCTCTAGTACCTCCGCAGAAAGGTCAGAGCAAACCCAACCGCGACGAAGAGAGGAACAGAGGACACAATCTCCAAAAGTAAAACAAAGACTCTACCTATCTCCCATCAATGCAGAGACGATTTATCATACAACTAGACATCTACGTTACAACTTCACTAGTTCTAAATACTGGATAGAACAAATTAAGGTACAACTTGAAATTACGAAGCTTCAGCCTTCTTGCTCAGTGCTTCAACCCGCCTTCTTGCTCGGTAGAACGGACTATTCGTAACTTTCCTGTCAAACTTCTCTACAAGCGTGAGCATTTCTGCATGAATTTGGAGCGGGGTCCTATACGGAAACCCATCGCGGCATAGCTTCGCCGGTTTTATAGAACTACCGGTGGCGGCATTTGGGGGGAACGATAGCGGGAAATATTTGGGCGGGAAACGGTGGCGGGATCGAATTAAGTTGCCTACCTTCTCCAGTGGATCAGGAAGAAGCACACGGATCATGTGTTTCCTTCCAGCGATTGGGAGCCGTTGGATCAAGCGGTGTGTTTCTTTCGAGCGCTTGTGAGCCCTTGGATCAGGAAGAAGCACACGGATCGTGTGTTTCCTTCCAGCGCTTGGGAGCCGTTGGATCAAGCGGTGTGTTTCTTTTAAGTGCTTGTGAGACGTTGGATCAGGGGTGAGCTCGACTTTAGTCCCGGTTGGTGTTACCAACCGGTACTAAAGAAGCACACGGATCGTGTGTTTCTTTCAAGCGCTCGTGAGACGTTGGATCAGAGGTGTGTTTCTTTTAAGTGCTTGTGAGACGTTGGATCAGGGGTGAGCCCGACTTTAGTCCCGGTTGGTGTTACCAACCGGTACTAAAGAAGCACACGGATCGTGTGTTTCTTTCAAGCGCTCGTGAGACGTTGGATCAGAGGTGTGTTTCTTTTGAGGGATTGTGAGCTGTTGGATCAGCAGTATCACGACCACTTCGTGAGCCACATGACCCTATATATAGCCCACCTCCCGGAAGTCCAGCGTCACTCACTCACTCACACAAAACATTCCATCGTCACTCGGAGAGGCATCTTTGGGCAACCAGCGGCAAGACGTCTCTGATGACCTGCGACCGTTCCAAACGGTTGCAGATCATCAGAGATGTCTTGCTGGACGGTTGTAGATCATCAGAGACGTCTTACCTCTGCTTGGATCGAAGTGGCGCTCAAACACAAAACATTCGGGTTTCCTAGCTATGCCCGACACTGAATGCAACGACATTCGACCGTGAATCAGTGTCGGGCTATAGCTAGGAGAAACCGTGTGTTTTGTTTCCCAGGTTACTCACTCATATATTCGGGTTCCCTAGCTACGTCCTGCAACCGTTTAGATCTCTCTTCTGAGTTTTCAGGACATAGTTACATAAAAGGTTTAATACATTATTACACATCAGCAACAACATCCCTATCTAGTGTTCACTTTTTCTTCTTGTGTGTCCCTTTCTTCTGATTGCGTCGTAGCCATGGACAATCTTCATCATTCAACACGGTGCTTGGGTCAGTTTTCACTTTGAAGGGCGGAATTTCAGCAAACTTATTGTAATCTTCTGACATGTCTGTCTTGTCCTCCACTCCCACGATGTTTCTTTTTCCTGAAAGAACTATGTGGCGCTTTGGCTCATTGTATGATGTACCGGCTTGCTTATCTTTTCTTTTTTTCGGTCTGGAAGACATGTCCTTCACATAGAAAACCTGAGCCACATCATTGGCTAGGACGAATGGCTCGGTTTTGTACGCAAGATTTTTGAGATCCACTGTAGTCATTCCGTACCGCTTGTCTATCTCTACCCCGCATGACAGGTTAACCCATTTGCATAGAAACAAAGGGATCTTAAAATAAGGTCCATAGTCAAGTTCCCATATCTGCTGTATGCAACCATAATATGTGTCCTTTGTTCCATCATCGTTTGTTGCATCAAAGCGGACACCACTGTTATGGTTAGTGCTCTTTTTGTCTTGGGTTTCCGTGTAAAATGTATTCCCATTTATCTCGTACCCTTGGAAAGTCAATATAGTCGAAGATGGTGTCTTGGCCAACAAGTATAGCTCTTGTCCAACAGTGTTGTCATTAATGAGATGTGTACGCAACCAACTGCCGAAAGTATCCACGTGTTTTTCTTTAATCCAGAAGTCAGTCTTCTCCGGGTATTCTGAGCGTAAAATATCCATGTGTTCCACGATATACGGAGCCACCAATCTGGAATTTTGTAGAACTGTGTAGTGTGCTTGAGTGAAAGAATGCCCGTCCATACTTCTTGTTGCTTTCTTTCCTAGCGTGCCTTTTCCACGCAGTCTCCCCTCATGGCGTGATTGAGGAACACCGATGGGCTTAAGATCTGGAAGAAAGTCAACACAGAACTCAATGACCTCCTCTGTTCCATAGCCCTTGGACATGCTTCCTTCTGGCCTAGCACGGTTATGAACGTATTTCTTTAAGACTCCCATGAACCTCTCAAAGGGGAACATGTTGTGTAGAAATACAGGACCGAGAATGGAAATCTCTTCGACTAGGTGAATTATGAGGTGCGTCATAATATTGAAGAAGGCCGGTGGAAAGACCAACTCAAAGCTGACAAGACATTGGACCACACCCGTCTGTAAACTTGGTAGAGTTGCTGGATCAATTACCTTCTGAGAAATTGCATTCAGGAATGCACATAGCTTGACAATGGGTACTCGAACGTTTTCCGGTAGAAGCCCCCTCAATGCAACAGGAAGTAATTGTGTCATAATCACGTGGCAGTCATGAGACTTCAGGTTTTGGAACTTTTTCTCTGCCATGTTTATTATTCCCTTTATATTCGACGAGTAGCCAGACGGGACCTTGATACTGCTCAGGACTTGAAAAAAGATCTCCTTCTCTTCTTTGGTAAGAGCGTAGCTGGAAGTACCTTCATACTTCTCTGAATTCAGGTTGTCTCTTCCGTGGTGCGAACTTTGCTGGTCCTGCCGTGCATCCGCTGTATCTTTCGTCTTCCCATACACGCCTAAGAAGTTTAGCAGGTTCACGCAAAGATTTTTCGTCACGTGCATCACGTCGATTGCAGAGCGAACCTCTAGGATTTCCCAATAGGGTAAATCCCAAAATATAGATTTCTTTTTCCACAAGGGTACGCGCTTGTTTGCGTCTTTCGGAACATTTAGACTGCCAGGACCCTTTCCAAATATTACTTCCAAATCCTTGACCATGCCATATACAACATCACCATCACGGCGTGTAGGCTTCGTCCGGATATCTGCCAAACCTTTGAAGTGCTTGCCTCCGTTTCTTACGTGATGCCCGGTTGGAAGAAACTGACGATGCCCCATGTACACAATCTTCTTACCTATATATGCACTGTCAGTCTTATCTAAACAGTGCGTGCATGCCTTGTATCCCTTGTTCGACTGTCCTGAAATGTTACTAAGAGCAGGCCAATCATTGATGGTTACAAACAGCAACGCTCGTAGGGGAAATTCCTCTTGTTTGTACTCATCCCACACACGTACACCTTCGTCAGACCACAACTGTAAAAGTTCGTCAACTAATGGCCTCAGATACACATCAATGTCGTTGCCGGGTTGTTTCGGTCCTTGGATAAGCACTGGCATCATAATATACTTTTGCTTCATGCACAACCAAGGGGGAAGGTTATAGATACATAGAGTCACGGGCCAGGTGCTATGACTGCTGCTCTGCTCCCCAAACGGATTCAAGCCATCTGTACTTAGACCAAACCTTAAGTTCCTTGCGTCAGCTGCAAAATCACCAAACGCACTGTCGATTTTTCTCCACTGAGACCCATCAGCGGGGTGTCTGAGCATCTCGTCTTCCTTACGGTCTTCTTTGTGCCATCGCAACAACTTGGCATGCTCTTTGTTTCGGAACAAACGTTTCAACCGTGGTATTATAGGAGCATACCACATCACCTTCGCGGGAACCCTCTTCCTGGGGCTCGGCTCGCCCTCAATATCACCTGGGTCATCTCGCGCGATCTTATACCGCAATGCACCGCATATCGGGCATGCATTCAAATTCTCGTACTTCTCACCGCGGTAGAGGATGCAGTCATTGATGCATGCATGTATCTTCTGCACCTCTAATCCTAGAGGGCAGACAATCTTCTTTGCTTCGTACGTGCTGTGGGGCATTTCATTATTCCTCGGAAGATTCTTCTTAAATATTTGTAGCAACTCTTGAAATGCCTTGTCAGATATTCCATTCTTTGCCTTCCACTGCAGCAATTCCAGGGTGGTACCTAGCTTTTTCTGGTCATCTTCACAATTTGGGTACAACGGTTTTTTGTGATCCTCTAACATGCGCTCCAGCTTCGACCACTCGTTTTCAGTTACGCAGTTCATCTGTTCATCACGAATGACCTGAAAGATCATCATCGTCGGACTGATCAACAATGACCTCATGCTCTTCCCCCATTGTAGTATCACCGTGTTCATCAGAGAACACGGGATAGTTGTCATCATCCTCTTCTTCAGGGTTTTCCATTATAACCCCTCTTTCTCCGTGCTTGGTCCAACAAAAATAATTGGGCATGAAGCCTTGTCGCAACAAGTGGGAGTGTATGGTTCTTACGCTCGGGTAATTCCTGTTATTCCGACATTCATCACATGGACAAATCATAAAACCATTCTTCAGCTTGTTTAACTTAACCACATCGAGAAAACGAATCATGCCATCAATGAACTCGGGACAGCGTCGATCACTGTACATCCATTCTCGGCTCATCTACATTACATAAATATATCAAAAACCATTACACCAGCTAAATAATGAATAGAGATACGTGACCAAATTAATTTATACAAGTTCATCACATTAAAATCAAAGTAGAGTAGTGCCCAAATGTAATACATAGTTCTCACGAAATCAGGGGACGGGACGACACTATATAAAACCATAAATTATATTTCAATTCGAGCTCAAAATGCATATAAAACAAATGAAATCCCTAATTTAGTCATTTCATCAAACACCTTGCAAGCACAACCAAAATCAAACTTGCTAAACTTGCACGAAAATGAGCTAAACTTGAAAAGCCGGAAGAGAAGATGAAGAAGTTGCTAACCCTTGTATAGGGTGCCACCAATCTTGACAAATGTTGGAGAAAAAATGGGTGACCTAGAGCTTGGGAGGGCTTGGGAGAGAGGAAAAATGGGGTTGGGGTCGAGTTTCTCCAAAATGGAGCTGGCTCGGCCGGGGTGGAATATAGGCAGGACCTTTAATACCGGTTTTATTTACCAACCGGTACTAAAGGGCCTGCCGTGGGGCCACTGACCGTGACCTGCGGGGCTGAACCCTTTTAGTACCGGTTGGCAATAGAAACCGGTACTAAAAGGTTTCCTTTAGTACCGGTTGTTCAGACCAACCGGTAAGGTCCTCGCCGCGGGGCCCTAGCTGGCGCCCAAGCCCAACCGGTGTTAATGCCCCCTTTAGTACCGGTTTTAGTGGCAACCGGTACTAAAGGGGCGCACCAATGCCTCTGTTTTTACTAGTGGAGGTAGTGTTGAGAACCTGAGCAGGCATGCATGGGTTGTGAGTCATGAAATCACGAAATCTAACACCCGCCCGGACCAAAAGGATGGAGACTAACCGTACTGAAAAGGCTAGAGAGACTGGACTGCTAACGAAAACTGCGGCTTCAGACAGCGATTGAAGGGAAGGGAGGAGCAGAAGCCGAGCGAGCGGCGGTGAGGAGCGCAGGGATCGATCCAGACCTAGCTTAGCTATCTGCCTGTTTGAGAGCGCGAAGTTGGATTGATCGTGTTTTTCTCTTACATATGATTCTCCAATGTCGCTAGGTCATGGAATGGTCCAGCGCCAGCACGACGTACTGTCCACGTCGATCGGGACAATTAGATGAGCAATAACAACCAACCAAAAATAAATAAATACGTACTCATCCGGTTAGATCCGCATGGTCCAGCGTCAGCACGGCCTAGGGTCCATTTAATCTGAGATAATACGACCAATTGGCTGGCAGCACCGATCGACGTCGGCTGGACCATGATCCAGACAATTTCCCTTGTCGAGATGCTATTCCCATGGCCGGCGTGAGACTGCGTGCGCTCTTTCCGAGCACCACTGCCAGCCATTGCCACCAGACCATCATCAAACCCTAATTTAGGGTGCCAGCCAATTGGTCACATCTATCTCAGATCTAATGAACCGTAGGCCGTGCTGGCGCTGGACCATGCATGCAGATCTAACCTGAGATCTAATGTACTCTAGTCTCTATATTTTGTTGTTGCTTGTACTACTACGTGATTGCTCATCCAGCCTGCCACTTGATACTACTACAGTACTGCTCCTTCCGTATCAAAATATAAGACTTTGTAACCACTTTCCACACACTTGTATCTAGACATGTTCTACTACAAGGTTCATGTGAATCTTACACTAAAATATGTCTAGATATATATGTTTAGAAAGTAGGTACAAAGTCTTATATTTTGATACAAAGCGAGTTTATTAGATAACGAAGAGCAACCGGCGGTTTCGTCTCTCCCGGCTAGAGATATCAGCAGGAGTTGATCTTCCCGTAACATTCTATTCTGTCTTCGTCGGTCGTAAGAGGGAATTGTTCTTATTTCTGCGTGTAGTTACACACACGTCTCAGATCCTAAGCTATACCTATTATAAAGCAAAACCCTAATAACATGTGTTTATGATATTTCTATCTCAACATACAAGGTGTGCAAATCATCAGAACTTCACATTGACTACCGACCTCACATGCTCATGTATTGTTAAACAAAATTATAAGAATAGCAAAACATTTTTTTATACATAAACATATACAAGTTCTTAAAACACGTGCAAAGTTTGGGATGAAATGACATTTTCTTTGCTCTGTGCAACGAAACCTGTGGCCAAAATGAGATCTAAAAATACATTTTTGTACTCTACACGTGTATTGACAACCTGTATATGTTTGTTTTCAATTTATTTAAGAATTTCTTGATATATTTACCATTTATATAATTTTGTTTAACATAACAGAGGCATGTGAGAACGAGAACCAAAACGCCTCTCCCACCACATCATCCACTATTTTAACCAATCAATTGTCCATGTCATGTCCACTAAAAATAATTAATGTACATCTTTCATGCAATATATCCATGTCATCTATTTTCAGCCATACAATTGTCCATGTCACTAATATTTAGTTCTCATTCACCAGTTTCACACGAATTAAATTTAGTGTCTCGACTATTGTGATCAAGACAACTGAATATTTCATACGTCTTATACACATTTCATGTACATAATAATTTTTCAAAACGATTCTCGCTGCAACTTGCGGGGTATTCGTCTAGTTCCTCTCATAACGAATGTATATGAGAGATATTTGATCGTCTTGAGTATTTTTATTTATACATTATATCTAACACAATTAAACAACAAAAAATTCAATTGGGCCTATAGTTTGCACTATGTTTTTGAAAGACCTTCTTATATGTACATAAAAAGGAGTATGTGGAAATTATAAATACTACCTAAAAAGTAGTATATATACAACAAAAATAGTCACGCATAATTCATACTACCCATACATATTCTGATATTATATACAGAGAATCTAAAGATCCAAGAGTACGTCATAGCAGTTGACGTACTTTGAGATTTTCAAAACCTGTAAGACTGAAAACGCCATGTCATTTCGCTTATTCCAAACGACTTTATTTTTTGGTGTTTCTCAGACTCGGGGTAAGACAAAGTGTATGGCGTAGCAGAATTTTCAGAACGCCCAACCCTATATGACTTTTTTAAAAATGGTCATATGTGGCTGAAAGTCATTCGAAAGGACACAGTTAGCTGGAGGTTAGTTTAAGGGTATAAAAGATACGTGAGACGTGTGTGGCGACGTGCCCTCTTTCCGAGCCGCACTGCCAGCCATTGCCGCCCCCGACAAATCACCAAACCCCAATTTAGGGTGCCAGCCAATTGGCCACATCTATCTCAGATCTAATCGGCTGTCGGTCGACGTGCTGGCCCTGGACCGCATGCAGATCTAAGCAGAGAATCACACGCTCGCGCGCGATCGGGCTATGATTTTTGTTGCTTGTAGTACTACGTGATTGCTCATCAAGCATGCCACTTGATGCTACCACAGTACTACATTAGATAACGAAGAGCAACCGGCGGCTTCGTCCGTCCGGCGCGTACTTTCAGCAAAAAATATGGGGGCCGTAGCTACGGTCGACCAAGGGCGTATTTTTTAACGGATCTGGCCCTTCCACAGGACTAACTCCAAGACAAGACATATCGTGTAGGAGCCCCACCATATCTAAACAGTGAAAGCCTCTACCCACCGAAACCATGCATATATCGTGGAGGAGCCCCCACCATATCTTAACAGTGAAGCCTCCACCCACCGAACCAACCACGATAAATTCACAGTAAAACCGCCAACAAGAGCAGTACCTCGGCGCTAACATCAGCTCCAAATCGAGTTTTAGACCGACAAGATCGCCTCCTCGCACGCATTGCCTCTCTCCAACCTCTCGCAGAGTCAGGCAATGGCCTATCGTCCATGCGCTATTTTCGAGCCCCACTGCCATAGGGAACCGGCGGCTTTGTGCCAGCATTTAGAGCGGGCAAGTGTTGCGGTATCAATGAGGAGGATCGCCCGTAGTTATACCCCACAGATGTACCGTTTAGTGCTAAACTACGTTAATAAAATCTCGATGTCGTTGTTGTGTTGTGATTCTCGGTAAATCTCTACGACGGTAACAACAAATGGTAATGGCCGTCCCCACCATACATGTGGAGTAGGAGACCCACCATATCTAAACAGTGAAAGCCTCCACCAACTGAACCATGCATATATCATGGAGGAGCCCCCACCATATCTTAACAGCGAAGCCTCCACCCACCGAACAAACCACGATAAATTCACAGTAAAACCGTCAACAAGAGCACCTCGGCGCTAACATCAGCTCCAATTTGAGATTTAGACCGACGACAAAATCGCCTCCTCACACGCACCCACCTCTCTTCGCCTGGAAACAGAAAATTCTCGCAGAGTCAGTCAATGGCCTGCTGTTTTCGAGCCCCACTGCCAGCCATCGCCCCGCCACACCGACCCTCACCAACCCTAATTTACGGCACTTCCATCTCAAATATAACGGTCGTGCTGACGTTGGACCATGATGATCTTAGAGCATCTCTAACCGAGGCTCCCAAACCGGCCCCAAACGTCCGGGCAGACAACTCGGACTGCTTTTGGGCCAAAAAAGGCCACCCAACCGCGGCCTCCATAGCTAGCCCAAACAACCGGGCTGAGCGGCAGTCCCCAAATCCAGCCCATATGTGGGGTGTGTTTGGGCCGCCTAGACGCTCCCACCCCTGGTCGCTAACAGCGTGGCCCCACGCGGAGGGAGGCTGACCGGCACCGTCAAGGTGAGGTGGACTCGCTAGCGCGATGCCCGAGGCCGCCGCCTCCGCTCCCCACCGGCCTATTTATCCCCATTTCCGCCTCCATCTCTCTCCGCCTCCGCGCCTTCCCCTCCTCCGCTTCGCCACCGTCCATCTCCCCACCTTCCCCTGCTCCGCTTCGCCACCAACCATGTCCTCGTCAGACTCCTTCGATAGGGAGGACCTGGAGCCAGAGTTGGAGCACGACGCGCGGTGGCGCCGGCGCCCTCCGGCTTTACCATTGACGAGGACGAGCTAGCCCTCCGCCTCGACATTGAACAGACGCTCAAGGACGCAGCGCCGGCAGCAAGCGGGCAGTGCAGCCGCGCGCCGCCGCGTAGATCTGCGCCCGCAAACGGGTGCGGCTCTGCGCCGACGTACCGCCGCTCGGTGCCTCCGTCCCGCTCCCCGCCGATGCGCTAGGCGGCGTCGCACATGAGGAAGACGGCGTCGGCTTCCCGCTCCGCCGTCCCGCCCTTCCAAGCCCCTCCTGGATGGAGGATGCTGCCGGATGGCTCCGGCGGCTAGCGCCTGATTCCGGTTTCCCTCCTCGGAGGGCGCCGGAAACAGAGGGTCGCACCTTCCGCCTCCTCCGCAACGCCGACCCTCGAGCGGTGGTGGCGACGGTGATGAGGAGCGCCCGTGTGGCGGACGTCCCATCGTAGGTCATCGCTGCCTCCTTGACCTCGACGGAGACGGACGCTCGGCGCCGCCACCGCAAGAACAAGGAGATGTTCGACTCCGCCATCGCCGAGTCAAAGCGGGTGACTGAGGCAAATGTGGCGGCCACCCGTCTCGCCTTGCCAGTGAGCAGGCGCGCCATGTCCGCCTCGTGGCGATTCGGCCCAGGAGCGGCGGCGGCACCTCCGGCTCCAGCGGCGACCCGTACGCCATCTTCGAGCGTGTCCGCCGCCCCGGCGCAGACGACAAGGGGAAGGGGAAGGCGCCGCAGTGAAGCTCCGCCACCGTCGACTTCGAGCCGCTCCGCCGCCGCAAGAGAAGATTATTTTGCTAGTTTGTAGATATATAATTTGCTACTAAGTAGTATGTCCGAACTTGATGAACTATGAACTGATTCCTAAGTGCATGGATTGTATGGTTTTAGGGGTTAGTGTTGGGGAAACGGTTGTAGGAGGCTAAATTATGGGGTTGTCTGGTCACTGTCCGCGGACACATCCGGACATGTCCGCGGACAGTTTGGGGCCGATTTTGGCAACTACGGTTGGAGATGCTATTAAGGTAAGGGCATGGGAGAATCACATGCGCGACGTGAGCAGCTACTGTACTATATATAACGAAGCAACCGGCCGCTTCTCGATTGGGTATGATCTCTCGGCTGCAGATAGATACCTGGAGCTGATTTTGTCGTACAGCCAGTCTAGCAAATAATGTGGAGGCTGAAGGTGAGCGAGGGCGAAGGGCCATGGCTACGGTCAACCAAAGGCTTCCTCGGCCGACAAGTGTGGGAGTTCGACCCTGACGCCGGCACGCCCGAAGAACGCGCCCAGGTCGCCAGGCTGCGAGAGAACTTCACCAAGCACCGGTTCCAGAAAAAGGAGTCTCAGGACCTCCTCATGCGCTTGCAGGCAAACTATCCTATTCTGTCCTCGCCCCTCCTAAGAGGAAATCTCTGTTTTCTTATTACTACCTACTAGTTGTAGTTACACCCACATCTCATATCGGATCATACCCAAGTATACTTTACCGTTTTTAGTATGTTTATATATATCTAAGATATTTTTAAACAAAATTAAATGAAAACATTGGATGTGGACCTTGTACTATATTTTTTAAATACCTTCATGTATGTACATAAAAACTATAAATATTACATAAAAATTAGTATATATACTAACGAAATAGTCATACATACTTCATAGTTCATGCTACCCGTGCATTCTTTCTATATTATACATACCAACTAGATTGTGAAAAAACATGTGTGAAAAACCCCTTTTCTGTTTTGAATATTTTTTGCTGGAACTCATATCATCTCAATTTCGCCATTCATATATATCATATCCTATAAGTTCTTACGGTAAACTATCTTTGCAGTACGCAAAATTAAACCCTATTCCGGCGAATATTCCAATGACGAAGCTTGGAAATAGTAAAGAAGTCACGGAACAAATGATATCAAGGTCACTGAGGCAAGCTCTAAATAAATATTCTGCTCTACAGGCACATGATGGCCACTGGCCCGGTGATTATAGTGGGGTTTTGTTCATAATGCCTATAATTGTAAGTATATCATTAAAATTATGTGATTGAAGTATGATTCGCATTATGTTCTGCAATGTTCAACCGTGTGGGTTTCCATTTACATATAAGGGGTACTCGTCCGTTACCACTGAGAGAGAAATTTTGTGTTTGAGAGGCTGAGAGAGAGAGACGGGAAACACATACACACACAATGGGAAAGATATATAGAGAAAGGGAGGGAGGGATAAAGCGTGTACCGAGGAGTGCAAAGTTTCCTCGGGCCAGACGGACATTGGTCCTCGAGTACAACGGCAAAAGGTAGTTTGACTGCCAGACTCACCCGTCGAGCAGAGACGTGTGTATCATAGAGTGGGAAGGGGAGTAGCCTGGGAGTGGAGGGTGAAGCCACATGTCGCAATGGTAATCAGTGGCGAGCTGCTGAGGCCGTTGATTAGACAAAAAGAAATCAAATTGAACGTTTCTAATCCTCCTTTCTTTTCAAAGTTACTACAGCCCTATGTTGTTAAGCTTTTTGTTTCTTTTGCAGATATTCTCTTTACATGTTACTAGATCACTTAACATTGTCGTATCATCAGAACATCGACGTGAAATATGTCGCCACATTTACAACCACCAGGCATGTACTTGTAACATATAACTTCCATTCATGTAACCTAACTGCATATAAAATTCTCAACAAGTAATAACTTTTGCAGAACGAGGATGGAGGTTGGGGAATCAATGTGATTAGCCCTAGCACGATGCTTGGATCATGTTTGAATTATGCAGCCCTAAGGCTTCTTGGTGAGATGTTGGGAGACAATAATGATGCATTGAACAAAGGACGTGCTTGGATATTATCTCATGGAAGTGCAACTGCGGTACCACAATGGGGGAAGATATTTTTGTCTGTACGTGCCATAATTAACAAAGAGATGCTATAGTACTTTATTTAATATACATAAGTACAAAATTTTAAGAAACATTTGATAAGATTAGGCAAATTTTCAACTTATCAAAACTACTTCGGTATAAAACTCTTTAGAAATAACTTAAAAAGAAACCTGATATATTTTACATAATATAATTAGAAATTGCATGTATACAAGTTTACTAATAGTTTAATATATGTGTGTATAATGTCACCTGCTTTTATATGTAACCACAGATAATTGGTGCATACGAGTGGTCAGGAAACAATCCAGTTATTCCTGAATTATGGTTGCTTCCATCATTTCTTCCAATTCATCCGGGTAATGTTTCATTTATAATTGTAGCTCTTACATTGCACCCCATTTATTTATATATTTATCGATAAAACCATTAATAATTAGATAAATTAGTCAGTTTGTGTACTCAGAAGCAATATAATTAACATTAGTACGAAAGTGCTTATATGCGCTCCCATTACGCGTTATTGGTAGCGTTGATGCACATCCAGCGCTACCACTATTTAGGTATAGCACGGTCCTGGCAACCAACGCTACTAGTAGTTGATTACCTATAAACATTTTCCTACTAGTGCACTTATGAGACACGCTATCGATATTTTGAAAAAAATACCAGTGGCGCGCCAAAATGACCACACACCATTTATAACACACTTCTAGTGGTGTGCTGGCAAAAAGGTGGGGGAACCAATTGTTTGGACCCGAGATAAGTTACTAGTGGCGTGGCTATCCCTGAAGACACTATACGAAGGCTGAAGGCGCCACTAATAAGTAGGCCATTCAGTTGAAAGTTTTTTTGCTAACATACTAGTGCCATGTGCATATATGTACACGCCACTAGTAAGCCCACAAACAAGCCAAAGTCGATTCGTGGGGAGTGGTCTCTAGCCAACCATATTGCACGAAACAGCCTCCCGCGGATCGCTCACCTGAACACGATCGACAAAGCGATCCAACGTCCCGAAACTCAGCTCTATCACAAAGGAAAACACACGATGCACGCACATCTCCTCCCTCGGTCTCTCTCTCTCTCCTGACCCACAACTCTCCCACCCTTGATCCTCTTTCTCTCTTCCTACACCGCCACTCGCCTAGACCAGCGCCGATCTTATCCGCTGCTCCCTAGCATCACGTGCCCGCCAGAGCTGTGACGGATCCTCTTCCATCTTATTCCCTCGCGAACACCAGCCGCATCCAAGGATTTTGGTCAGCCGTCGACGGGCTCAACTGCTTCCCGTCCTGAAAGAAATCACATTGCGTCTGACCGAACATGCTATACACCAACGACCTCGGACCCTTTCTTCCCAGGTACCAGCTCTCGACGGTGGTGGTCATCATTGGCACATCCCTTCCGTCGTCCTCGTCTCTCCAAGATGTGCGCCACCTACAGTTCGCCCAAGGCCCACATGATTCTTAGCACCACTGCCAAAGACCTAGCGGAAGCATGTTTTACCGGCGTCGAGGAACTCGCTTCTTTTGCGTCTCCAGCGTTCATATTTGAGGCCGGATGTGGTCAAGGAATCCATAAAAGCAAAAAAAAAAAAACTCTGAAACTTCTACTAGTGGCGTGTGTAACAGAGGGCACTGTTAATACCCCCCCCCCCCCCCCCCCATTACCAGTTGTGCACAGCCTCCATATCATGCCACTAGTAATTTTTACTACTGCCGTGTACCTCGCACGCCACTAGTAGCATTTTTGGCACTCCACTAGTATGCAAAACTGCACCAGTACAAATTGAAAGATAAGAAACAAAAACAATCCGGTTACCGGTTCACAATAAATATACATACCAAATGTGGTGTATTAACCCAGAGTAACACATCAATGATGAATTATTACAAGATTAGTAACTCTGAAAAAAGATATGTATGGATAACGTTACGAAAGGAGCTAAACATTTTTCAACCCATTTAGATTCACTAACATACTCAAATTTTGCTCCCATTGGGTTCAAGAAATCAAAAAATAATGACAACTTATTTATGGTTCAGCATGCCCTTCACTAATCATGCTAATAAATAAGTAAGGGTCAGTTTGGTAGGTCAGGATTTTCTAAACCGGAGTATTTTTAAAATCAATGTTTTCCAACACCGGGCTAAGCAATATTGTAGTTTTATCTCCTTTCTCAGTTTCGAAAAAGAAGGTCACACCTCTTTCTCCACTACTTAAAAAAACTGCAGTTTTAGAGAATGCTTCACTTTTAAAACGACATTATTTATTGGATCCAAACACTTTAAAGTATTCAATACTTCAGTATTTTCAGAAACCAAAGTATTCTCTGTATACTTTAAAAATATGTTGATATTAAACAGAGCTTAATTAATCCATTTTGATATTTTTCCTTTTTTGCATAGGGCGATTTTGGTGCTTTTGCCGATTGGTGTATATGGCAATGGCATACCTGTATGGAAAGAAATTTGTTGGGCCTATTACCACAACTATACTAGAATTACGAGAGGAGCTCTATAACATACCATACCAACATATTGATTGGAGTAAGGAACGTGACTCTTGTGCCAAGGTTTGTTACTCTTTTAAGCACAAACTCATAATTAGACACATAGATAAATCTAAATTATATGGTCTCATGTCATTATTTCTTATGTGATTGATAAAATTGTAATTTGAATTACTCTTTCTTATTACAATCTTTCAGTTTTTTAGATTTGTAGATTTCATGTTATATGGAAAGTAATAAACAAGATATTTTCTAATGATTTAATTCTTACAAAGTGTCATTAAACTTTTATTGTATTTGGAACTATTTTATGTGTGGAACAATTTTATATCATGTGAACAAGTATCACACATACATAATATGTATACCAATATCAAGTGTTAGCAGTACCTACAACATGATAGCTTCTCTGAATGATGAAGATCTATTGTTTAGTGGCCAACACATTGTATAATGAAAACATATGTCTTAACCTGGAAGAAACTTGAAACCTTTGTGATAACTTCATGTGCCATGTATAATAATCTGAAAAAACTTGAAGCCTTTGTGATAACTTAATCTGCCATATATAATTTATAATGTGCTAAAAGTAAGTGGTGGAAGAAATGCTGCGATAAATTATAGATTCTATCAAGCGGAACACAGACATTTAGGAAATCTAATATATACCTCATGTGTCTCTATCATTTCTTTATAATATACTTAAACAGGGAGGCAATTGTCTAAGTTTGACCGTCTCGGATTGTTCGGTTACTGAGATCACATGATTTTTTTCAAATATAATTGACAACTCTGGACAAAACCCAACCACGCTACGTTACTTCTTTTGGCGTTGGGCCTAGCTGTCTTTGTAAGATGCTTCTGTAATAGCGTATGGTTATTTGGCATGATTTATTCCCTTTTTGTTGTAGGAAGACCGTCAAAATCCCCAATCACACGTGCAGAGTATTATTTCTAGTGTTCTTAATAAGTTTGTCGAGCCAATGTTAAATTGCTGGCCAACAAATAAGCTAAGAAACGTAGCTTTGGGTAACCTCATGGAACACATTCATTATAATGATGAAACAACTGAATACATTACGATTTGTCCTGTTGACAAGGTAAATCCTTAAGTTCAATTTTACTTTCCAAATAACAAATATATTTGCAAACATTTATTTATATTCGATCCTTTTGGTTATTAGGCTTTAAACATGATTTGTTGCTGGATAGAAAATCCAAATTCAAATGCTTTTCACCATCATCTTCCTCGAATTCATGATTACTTGTGGCTTGCTGAAGATGGCATGAAGGCAAAGGTAATTACTTATAATACCTTCTAGAAGTATTTGATGTTGTTAGTCATCATATTTTTCTAGTGTCGAAACTATATAAATCGAACATTAATTTCATTGTCATTTTTACCAATGAAGCGATTCTCACTTGTGCAGAATATAATAGTTACCATTTTGCTCCTAACTTTACTAGGTAATTAGAATATCAACTAACTTAAGAACATGTTTTTTTGTGGACCATGTAGGTGTTAGATGCCCAACACAAGCTATAAGCTATACGTTTATGTGTATATATTTAGGACTTCCGAAAAAACTAAAAATACTTTCTTTTAATCAACTAAATGATGCCTAATTGATATAATTTTAGAAATTATGTACCAGTGATCACCTCATTCCAATATTAACTCCCATCTTGATGCGTGGACCTATATATACATACCTGAATTTTCTGAGCAACATGTGTTATATATCTACGTGAAACAAACATATGTGAATTGATGTTGAAAGTCCCTCTTTAATATAGATCTTTGTGAGGACATGTGAGGTTAATACAATTTTATAACTTGTTAATTGAAAACTATATAGAATATAAAAAATTGCTACTTCCTATTTATCAAAATCTAATATTTATTTAGTTAGATCCAAGTATTTTATGATAACCGAGGAGAACACTTATGCCATTCTATGAAAATAGATATATGATGGTTGCCAAGGCTGGGAGACGCCGTTTATAGTTCAAGCATTTTGTTCTACGAATCTTATCGATGAGTTTGCTCCAACTATTAAAAAGGCTCACCAGTTTATGAAAAAATCACAGGTTTGTTATTATCCATTATTTATTAAAACATATTCATAATATATCTAACATGATTTTGGTGTACCTCAAGGTTCTTGCAAACTTTCCAAGTTATCAACGTTTCTATCGCCATAGATCTAAAGGTTCCTGGACACTTTCTACCGTAGACAATGGTTGGTCTGTTTCAGATTGTACCGCAGAAGCGGTCAAGGTTGGTAGATGCTTTCTCTAACCATTCCTTGCAATAATATAACACAATTAGATCTTATAAGTTCATGTAACTAAAACCAAACCATACACTTATGGAATCTACAAGTATTTGATAATGTATTTTAGGCATTGCTATTGTTGTCGAAGAGACTACCAAACCTTGTTGGCGATCCAATTCAAGATGAGAAGTTATATGATGCCATTGATTGCCTCCTTTCCTTCGTGGTATGATCCTTTAAACTAAATCAGTTGACATCTGTATAAATTTGTCAACATCCTCGCATAATCCTGAAGATTATTTAGCCACAGAATATTGTGAGTGGATTGTCTACTTAATAGTAGAGATTTGGTGCTAGAAATGCAATCACATTCCTTTGGATCGAAAACAACACCCTCTCATTTCTTTAGATATTGATAATATGAATTTTAACCTAATCCACACCACCCACAACTATTGTAATCTACCTTCCTCGCCAAGATATGATGCATCCTCAGGATATAAGCATTTAGCTTGGGTACTACTATTTAGATAGTCCTATTAGTTGCCTCTTAGTACTCATATGTGAGTATCTAGTGTTAGTTAAAAACTCACTATTCAAATTGAATCTTATATATGCTAAGTATTTCATACAATAGACCTCCTTATAATTAAAATTGTGTGTTTCATTATATTATGAGTGGGATAAATGAATTATTTTTTGTCTTATTGCATTTAGAGATCCTATCTAGGGTCCCTGCCTCTCTCCTAATAAATTTTATTTCAAGAAAAAAATGTAACGTGAAGAACTAAGTGTCCCCAATGAACTTTAGGGTCTATACTTCTCTCCTATCTTGGGTCCATGCCTCTCTCCTATCTAGGATCCATGTTGTCGCTTGCTCACTTTAGGCGATCAATCAAGATGATTTGCATTCATAGTGACAAAATTTGCATTGCCAACATAAGACCTTCTTATGATTTAGATTGACGGGCATGAGGACGTGCCCGTGACTAGTAACAGCCTCACCACTAGGTCTCCCTTCAAGATGCCCTTCAAGATGAAACTTGTGATACCATAAACATGGTGCTTATAGACATGCTAGATGGCTAATCGCCGGTTAGCTATTTGTCGTTGGAGTATTTCCACGAAACTTATGGTCTGCAGCGCCATAGATCGAGGTTCGGGTTCACGTGCTGTGGTAACCTTTCATGACACACATGTCAACTAGAGCATGTATTTAAATCTGAAGTCTTCTGATTCATTTCATTCGTAGTTGAAATTCGATTCAATTCAGATCTAAAATTGCATTTCATTTAGATCTTAACTTGCAGTTCATTCATTTCGTACATGACATCGATCTCTTATATCTTTAAAGGTCATGTTTTCATTCTGCATCTAGAATTGAAAAACAGGCTTTTGAGCTCCTCATTGCTTAGAACATTCTAGATCTACCAAACTAATTATGAAAATAGAGTTAACTCTTCCATGAAGTTTTTTCTATTATAATTGATGGAATTTACCAAGTTTTTCGACAAGTACAAAAAATCGTATAGGAGCATGCAACCAAAAAATTAAAGTAAGTTTTACCTCGATGTTCATGGTTTCATTGTATGCTGAATTGTAGTAGTTCTTTGATACCCATATAGAAAAACTTGGAAACCTACAGTCAGAATTCTATTGACTAATGACCTCTTTTTGTTTCTCCTTTTTTTGGTGCTGAAGAATAAAGATGGTTCCTTTGCTGCATACGAATGCAAAAGAACATACTCATGGTTGGAGGTACGTGAGTATGGTTTACTTTTATCAGCTAAACGAGGAAAATGATATAAGCTTATTTATCTTAGAGCAAGTCCTCGCAAAAAAAAAGTCCATTAGTCGACCTGAGAATGAAATTTACACGATAATTTTGCATTTCTATGCTACAACCTTAACTCCCATGTAAAGTTACGTATGGACTACTTTTTTGCGATGCCACTTATCGTGGAATAAGTATACAAAAATCCCTGATATACTGAAGATATATAGTTTATAAAATTGTGCCTACCTCTTACCATTCATGAAAATAAATCTCGTCGGGAGAATCAATAAAATTTTCAAACAGGAATGATGTATTTACGGTAATTATAACCACAACTCAGTTGTGTCATGTTTATATTTTGTAACATTCTCATTTCTTTCAACAAAATGGTCTAAATTTGTATGGTTTGCCCTTCACAACTAAGTTGTGTCATGTTTTCCCTATTAGATACCTCAAATAGGTGAACAAATTTACGCCATCCTTCTTGAGCCAGACTAAATATATCTGCATATGGGCTAATGTCAATTTTGTTCATTAATAAACTAGATCCTCAACCCGACCGGGAGCTTTAAGAATATCATCATCGACTATCCGTAAGAATCCAAATGAATTCTTTTATACGAAATATTATATGTTTCCCAGTTAATTACTTATGAGAACTAACTTATATCAATCCATTGGTAGATCTGTTGAATCTACAGCATCTGTGCTTGATGCTCTTATATTGTTCAAAGAAATTTATCCAAAGTACCGCAGCGAAGAGATAGGGAAATGTATAAAAAGTGCTGCCACGTATATTGAAAATAAACAACGTGATGATGGCTCTTGGTGAGAAACTATGTGCCATTTTCATACAGAAAATTGTTCCCCTCATGTTATTCCGTAATAACTATCATTCCCTATTTATTACGCAGGTATGGTAATTGGGGCATTTGTTTCACTTACGGAACATTCTTTGCGGTAAAAGGATTATCTGCTGCTGGAAGAAGTTATGATCATAGTTCTTTTCTCAGGAAAGCCTGCAACTTTCTGTTGTCAAAGCAACAAAGCACAGGTGGATGGGGAGAAAGCTACCTTTCTTATAAAACAGCGGTAAATATAATCTCTCTTGCACATTTTGAGATGTCATTTAACATTTATTAATTGTAGTTCGAACTCACCTTTCTAATTATGTTGAAAATTTCACTAGTAAAGTAAGGCACATTGCAAGCAGCTTAGCAAAGCCATCGTAGATTTTTTTCCATTTGCAACACATAATCTCTGCTCAACCCTCATAACACACAATATGTCATCGTAGATTTTTTTCCATTTTCACTGAGAACAATATATATTTCGACATGTAATGAGCGAACCATGGTACAAAGTGTTTAGGATGAGCGATTATCCTCGACGGCTCTCATGTCAAACCTCTCTGAAGTAAGATATTATGATAGTCGGTTGTCCTGGATAAGTATCAACCAAACGGTACATAGTTGTGGCATAGCTGTGTAGCTGCGGTAGCTTCGGTTAGCCTGTTTGTGTAGTTTTTATGGTCAGCGTAAATTATTTCTGCTAACTATACCATTTATTAAACTAGCATTAAGTATGACATTTTCTACATGAATAATAATCTTCGAGTGCTTGGATGCAATGTCATGGGAATCGATAGCTATAAGCTATTACACCATGCATGAGTGCGGAGTTTTGGAGCCACTCGTAATTTGTCATATCGATTTGTTTAAGATTCAGAAACTCCAAATTGTTATGCACTATATATACAAATTTGATAATACTTTATTTTATATTAGTATTTATCTTTTTTTCGTAAATTGCATATGAAGAGATAAGTTAATAAAACTTGACATGCATACTAGACATCTATGTCTTTTCAGGTCATCTTATTGTTATACCCGTGGGATCTCTAGGGTAGATCATGCGTGTAGAAACAGTGAATGGGGAGGAGGATTAGTACCTTCTCCTTGTGCGGAGGCGCTCGAGGCTCCAGCCATGGTGGACGGAGGCGGTGATGCCAGTGGGTAGCAGTGGCAGCGGTGGTGGTACTTCCCGTCAGCTCAGCGCTAACCCTAGATCGGTAGGGATGTTGGTGGGGTGTGGCGGCGCACGTCGAACCTCGTAATCGGTGCCGCCGACCCCCACCTCTCTTTATAGCAGCTGGTGACAGGGGCCCACCAACCAGTGTACGGTTGGACGCCCCCGATCAGGGCGTGGTCAAGGATCTGGTGTGACCGTTGGGTCACACGGGAGGAGATCAACCTAACATTCCCCCCTTGATCTCAACTTTTACTTTTACCTTTTACTTTACTCGTTTCATCACAGATCGATACATAGAGCATGTTTCATCGTCTCAGCTCATTGCCGATAGAATCAGATAGCTACAATGTACGCCTCCATTCAGAAATAGTTTCTTTAATCTTTTGGGCCTCTTTATTGTCCGGAAATCATATAGACTATACCATAAACCCATGTCGACTATGTGTTCTCCAAACACACTGGGTGGTAAGCCTTTAATTAGCAGATCTGCAAACACTTGTGTGTCTTTTTTATCTGTTCCTTTATGCTCCAAGCATTTCAACATAATTCCGGACTTTCTCCTTTACAACGTATAACTCTGTGTCAATGTGTTTGGCACCACACTTGACTCGTTGTCTTAGGAGTGAATTACTTAATGGTTATTGCTGTTGTCAACCATTATCAATTCCGGGTACAGGTTTCCTTAACCATTTTGCCTGTCCCTCGGCCTTATATCATGCTATAACATGTCTTTACATCACACTGATGTCAATCTTTTCATCTCTGGAGCTTTTCCACACAAAAACTCCAAATGTGAAATTTAGCGACAATTGTGGATTTCGCTATACATTTCACAAATTCTTTCTTTGTACTCACAACCTTTTGAGAGCACATTTATAGATCTATCTTTGTACTCACAACCTTTTGAGAGCACTCTGTTTCTTTTAGCATGAGGCCGATATCTTTGATTCCATTCCAGTGATCTATATCTGGATTGGACATTGCCAAAACAACCCGGATACGTGAATTGTCAGGGTAATATTGAGTTTCCAACAGCTGAAGCATATGGTACTATATTCATTTGATCTGTTCTAAGTTATCTCTTGGAACACTAAAGTTCTCAATTCCATTACCCTTGACAATAAGAACAGGCGTAGATTTTCTCGACATGCATGCTTTAGAGACTTCTTCTCAGCATGTCCATGCGATATTTCTAATACCCCTTTTCTTCTTTTCTTAGTAAATCTCGATACTTTTAACGACAGACACTCTACCGAGAATACTCTTTTGAGGACAAGAACTTCTTTTCTCTGCCGGTAGTAGATTGACATCACCACTAGCAAGTAGGATATCATCCACATACACAGGATTAGGGAATGAATTTCCCATTCTATAAGTTTGTAGAAAAGATTGTCCTCTCATTCTCTTTAACCCAAAATAACTTTGATTCTAGAGACTTGCTCTAGTCCGTAAGATCCCTTGTGTTCTTTACTTTCATCTGATGTAACTCAGATCATTATGTGCCATTATCACTCATTATAATCTGTTTATTCTCTTAGCGCAAATCTTTCGATTTAAAATCGCTTTTTACATATTTCCTTTGGAGTCACATTGGCGTTGTAGACCCTTTATAGCCTACTGTTTTGGCTCCATTGGAAATTACTTATGAGTCCCAAACATCGTCGGGATTCACATAGTCTCTAATCATTAAGACAAGTAGACACTTGTCAAAATCGATTGAGCGCTGCTTATAATTTCTGTAAATGAGGTGGGATCAACCTTCATTTAAATTTCTCTGATATAGACTTTATAGTCATCTGTTTTTCTCATATGGGGATGTTGTTGCTCTGTCATTGCCTAGAGGCAATTAATTCTGTAGTCTTCTATTGCAATAGCTCTTACAAGGACCTAAATCACAAGATCCATGTTTACTTGTTCATCTCTATTATAAAGCAACAAGCTCCCCCAGATAAAATCTATTCGAGCCTTAGGTATGTTCATACCATGCTCCCCCAGATTACTCCATTTTCTCCAAAATGGTGTATCCTTAATCCTTTTTATTTGGGTTTATTCTGTTAACCTGTCAATCTGTCTTCTTTATGGCACTTTGAGTACCGTCCTTAGTCTCCTTTCGGAGCTGTAAAATATCCAAGAATACATCTATTTCTTTACTTTAGGGGTATCATTATTATGACCGTCGTACTCCCCAGACGATCACAATTCATCATAGATCACTTAGATGCATTATATGCATCACATTATCTGAAGTATAGGGGAGTTTATTCTGTAACATTCTCTATCTCCCCCTCGAAATGTGGCAAGAACCTTTTTGCCACAATTTCGAAACTTTGATTATCTGCTTTATTCAATATGAAGTTATCTTTTAACGTATGGGAGTACTTTTTCCTCATTCCCTTTTCAAAACTCACAAGAGTTCTTTCTCAATGGTACTGCAAGTCACACTTGCATAACATTCTTATCTTTAGGTTCATTTGTAACTTTATTCTCTTTTGACTCATTAAGTGCTTTATAACTATGATACATAAGGTGTGCGGTCGATATAAAAACACATGAGTCATCACATCTTTCTCCTGTCATACAGAATAAGTCCTTTGTCAAAATTTTCTCCCGCCATGCGGGTATTTTCCCAGACTTTTTCCACCACGTGGGTATTATTATCGTCTTTTCCCGTCATGCGGGTAATTAAGAGACATAGATGCCACAATTGGCTCTTTAGACTGCATATTCAATCATCAAATTCAGAAATAAATCTGAATACTCTTTTATACACATGCTTAATCCAACGTTAGTCAAATTAAGCATTCATGTTGCTCGTTTAAAAAATTTCTTCATATAGAGTACATGAAAGAAATTCGTTAAACAAAACTCTGAATGATTTATTTGTTTTCTGCATGGAGAGTACATGAAAGACATTTGTCAAACAAGACTCTCGATGATCTATTTGTATTCTTGGATTAACATCCAAGAATTCTTTTCTTTTGCAGTCATTCTTTAGAGAGAACATACTCTCTCACTTTATGACCTTTCTTGGTCATCTTTCGGGTCACAAGTACCCATTCTTTTGCTTTCACGAATGAAAACATGAGAATCTTTGTCTGAAAAATATTCAATAATAATAAACAATAATGAGCATAAAAATAACCCTACGTTGGTCTGGTTAAAGATATGCACATTAAATCTTTAAAACTTTCTTCTATATTCTAAATCACCGTTGGGCAGAATTAGAATAAAACATCATCTTTCTACACTAATTCTACATCACCGTTGGGCAGAAATAGAATCAATGCATAAAACTCATAAACAATATGATGATAATATTTCTATTGCAATAAAGAACTCTGTTTGGAAAATAACATTATCATCAACTCTATTTCAGCGGAAACATGAAATATACATATTTCTATAGTTCAAGAGCATTTCTTGATCTTTTATCTTTTCTCTGAAAATTGATCACTTTCATGCAAAATTATCAGAGATCTAGCCCTTTGACTATAGAACTCATATAATTATAGTACTGCTATCATCAACGTTGGTCAGAAAATAACAATACCATAATTAATCTGTTAAACAAGTATTTCTCTTTTTCCTCCTCTCTAATTAAATTTTCCCGTTGGTTCCAATTTAATTAGAGGAGAGTCCTTTTACTTTACAGCAGAAACTGTAATGTATTCTCTGTATTTCACAAACATTGCACTGTTCAACATTTAACAAATCATGATTATGTTATTAACAACGTTGGTATAAAATAACATAATCATAATTGTTTCAATAATTTTTTAACATTCTCTTTAATTCTCACTTTAATTCTATTTTATCATGATCATGTCATTAACAACGTTGGTCATAAAATAACAGGACCATAATCACCTTTAATATTCACTTGATCTCATCTTTAAAAATTTAATTATCACTTTATTGCTTTTAAGCAATTACTTTTAACTATTTGTAGCGGAAAAATGAATAAAATTCATAAACTTTGTACTTTTCAGAAGTAGAAAATAATTTTTGCTTTATATCTATTTATACTTTAAGAGCACTTTTACTTATTTGCAGCGGAAAACATGAATAAAAAAAATTCATGAACTTTATGCTTTTCAGAAGAATTACTTTATACTTTTATATTTTCTAAGACAAACTTTTCGTTGGATCAGTTTGAATAGAAAACCGGGCGAAATTCATCAAAAAATGAATTAAAAAAATGCCAAAACTTTGCTAAGCCTAAAAATGGCCCACGGCCACACAGGGAAAACTCCCACTCACCACCGCGCATGGGCCCACGGCCCACTTTCTCACGCGCACGGCCCACGGCCTACTGCGCGCCCGTGTTTGCTTACGGCCCAGCCCACGGCTGCGCGATGGCTGCCCGATCCTGACCGTCCAATCCCATCCGACGGCTGCCCGCGTTCGTCGCTCGAACAAAACGACCGAGCCGGTACGAACCCTAACCCTAGCTCATTTCTTTCCTTTCTCTCCTTTGTCCTCTCCCGCGCGACGGCAGCGGCGGCGGCCGGCGACGGCCGCACACCTTTCTCTTCCACGGGCCGCTGGCGCACAGACGCCGGTGGTGGCGGTCGGCGACGACACCGCACGCCCTGCCCTCCCCCTTTTCTCTCCTTCCATCCACTGCCACCTAGCAAAAGAGAGAGAGAGAAGCACGACGGCCTTCTCTGCCCCCTTGCGCCGGCGTGTCCGTGGATGTGAAGGTGGCGCCCCCGCTGGCCCATTTGCCGGCGTGCGCGAGCACCTCGAGGGTGAACGCGCCGCCGTCAAACGGCTCTGCGGCGGTGCCCTTTGCCCGTGGGGTTGTCCTCTGCCCCGTGAGGGGTTGTGTTCTTCGTCTCGATGCCTCGGCTTGCCGATGCGCATCGAGATCGAGAGGAACGGCGAGGCCTTGCACTTTTGCCGGCGAGCCTGAGGCCCTCCGGTGAGCTTTTGTTCTTTTCCCTTTATTCTAGGGTTAGGGGATCCACGGTGAGGAATTCTTTTTCTTTTGTTTTTCCTTTTCTTTTCTACACGAGATCTAGAACCCTAATTCTGGCTCTGATACCATTGTTATACCCGTGGGATCTCTAGGGTAGATCATGCGTGTAGAAACAGTGAATGGGGAGGAGGATTAGTACCTTCTCCTTGTGCGGAGGCGCTCGAGGCTCCAGCCATGGTGGACGGAGGAGGTGATGCCAGTGGGTAGCAGTGGCAGCGGTGGTGGTACTTCCCGTCAGCTCAGCGCTAACCCTAGATCGGTAGGGATGTCGGTGGGGTGTGGCGGCGCACGTCGAACCTCGTAATCGGTGCCGCCGACCCCCACCTCTCTTTATAGCAGCTGGTGACAGGGGCCCACCAACCAGTGTACGGTTGGACGCCCCCGGTCAGGGCGTGGTCAAGGGTCCGGTGTGACCTGATCAACCTAACACTTATATATCCCATCAAAATTTAATTCTTCAAATCAGGCTCCACGTAGCCCAAACTCATGTTCAAATAATGCCAAAAAATATCCTTAAGTTGAAGAGTTGAGATGGGGATGGTGTAGATTTGAACGATCCTTACTGATTTAAAATCTACCTCTATTGTGTTTCTCTTCCAACTCTTGAGCTCTTCACAGGCTTACGTTGACAGCGGCAGTCCTCAGGCGGTCAACACTGCATGGGCAATGTTAGCTTTAATGTATGCTGGACAGGTATGTTCATTCCTTATCGTCATGGTAGTACATACCAATTATATAATTATTCATCCACACTAGTTTCCAAATTTTATTACATATGTGTAGATTTATTATTTACAAAAAATTGTGTTATCTCACAAAGGAATTTTATCGTGGATATTGTCACTAGGCTGAAATAGACCCGACACCTTTATATCGTGGAGCACAAGTACTGATTAACATGCAGCTAGACACAGGCGAGTTTCCCCAACAGGTAAACTTTGCTAGCAGTACTAGGAATGAATTGCTTCCCTCTATTTATCTCAAGAAACCTAATAAAAGTACAATTTAAAAGGTATAATTCTCTTGAAAGATCTGATACTAAAACTTGAATATGTAACATCTTAGTTTTATCGCGCTACATAATATTGTTAATGCCTTATCTTTGCACGTGACATCATATTATTTTTACGTGGCACATAATTAATTATCAGAGAGCATGACACGGCCTCTTATCCTACATATATAGTTTTTTCACGCGATCACAACTTGGATATTTAAATCTGGTTCTACAATATTAAATACAAGTATATGTAAGATACAATGCAACGACGGTTGCGTTAAAAATCTTAGCATCTCCTAAAAGCACACTTAAAACCAATGCATTGGGATATTTTAAGGAGACAAGCCAGTAGCATTAATGCCAATCCAAATGCATGGTGTTCTATATTTTACAGAAAGGATACGCAGGTATAAGACTAATCATATTGGGGAGTTAATTAGACTAATAACATACACATGTTACAAGGCTATGCTATCACCTCTACAGTGGGTAGTAATACGTATGTGGTATCACACAACTCTTCATTAATTAGGTTGTAGACTCATATTGTCTTGGGTTGTGTGATGTTACGGTAACATTGCTAGTTACTCCATTTGTCTCTCTTTTTTCTTTATTGCATGCCACATCATCATTTTTGCTTATGTGGAATTTATGTTACTACCTATGTTACTCCCACTATGAGTAGTCTAAGCGTTCATATACATACGATCTCAGTATGACTCTTTTTTTTTAGATAAAGATCTCAGTATGACTCTACATTGCATGAAATTTATATCTTTAGTCCTCCTTTTTTTACAGGAACACGTTGGATGTGCTAACTCCGCATTTTACTTTAACTACCCAAATTACCGCAATGTTTTCCCAATTTGGGTTCTTGGAGAGTTTCAGCGCAGAATTATTGCAAGGAAGAACCGATATGAATGTGCATGACTACTGTAATATATTTGATACATGCACTTTTTTTAACTTGAAATATTTGTTACGTGCAAATCGTGTATTGCTCTCACTTAATAAAGACCATCCTTCGAAAATATTCTCTAAAGGCAATAATAATGCTGTTATTAATTGATTTCACCATTCATGCATATATGTTCCATTATGTACAAGTAGCTGCACCTGTAAATTTAGTGCCAATCGAACAATACTAGTTAGGGATCATGGCAAATTAATGCTTTTATGTCTATTCTCTACACAATGTGAAATTAATCAAAACATAGATTCATCTCCAGCGAGCTTTTCAAACAACGATTCATTTTTAAATCTCTATCTATTGTAATCATGATTGTCTTTAACACATGTGATGTCTCTTTTAGGAAGATGTACTCAACTTGTTATCGTAAAATTGACTTTATTTGCTTGCGGAGGCAAAGATGGTATGCATTTTTGCTCCGGGATACACACAGTCTGAATAGATATGTGAACGAAATCTATACTACAAACTTGTATATAGCGCCATCATGCCATAGTGGCAACCCTTAAGTTATACTAGTAGCTTTAGTGACCCTTTCTCTTCCCAACTCCGTCCAAAGGCCGCCCAAGGGGTCAAAGAATAGAGCGGTCTGGTCGGGGGGTGCACAGTCGACTCTTACGGAAAAACTGGAGAGGGGAAAGATATAGAGAAACTTAGAGCCCATCTATATATTTGTTTGTTCTCTTCTCGCTACACACAAGTATTTAGCTATTACTTAATATATAAGCGATCATTTGTCACATAAAAAGATCTTTTAGAGTCTGATGTAAACATGACTATCTTGTATACGAGCTCGGGAATTGTCTACTACAACTATTTCGTCGACGTGTTTTACTCCAATAGAATTTGGACGATACTTGACAATAGCGTGTGGATGTAGACATCAATCGGTAGAGAAGCCGGAATGTTTTCCTATTTTTGGAAAAGAAAATTGTATTCTACTCCAATCCTCATGATTAAAAAACTATGACAAGATACATAGCTTGCCTCAAGCGCTGCACCTCAAGAAGGAAGTTAATCAACATGGCATACTACATTTTTTAGGGTAACAACACGTATTGCATTGTCTAACACATGGACGTACAACAATTACAAGCATGTGTAGCCCAGTAGGACCCGCCTCACTTGATCATCGGGAGTGTCACATGCACCGTGGGCCAGCGTGAGGCTGAGACAGCGATCGCGGACTAGCAACAGTGACACGAGCGGACAACGTTTGGTTCGGGAAGTGCTCATATGGATAAAGTGTGTGTGCGAGTCCATACGGGTGAGCATGTACACGTATATGTGAGCGTGTGCGTTTGGACTATGATTCATAAAAAACATCCTTATTTCAAGACTCTTCAGAGTGTCTGTGATACTCCGTAAAGGGCCAAAAAAAATAACGCGTGAGTCCCAGACGGCAATTGCTTGTTTGCCGATTGCCACGTGACCGACACTCGGTAAGAATATATAAGCCGAGTGTATACCTGGTACTCGACGAGCAGTCACGCTTGGCACAAAAAGTAACGAAATTTTTCGACATCTCGGCATAACTCATCGGGTTTGCCGAGTGTACAAACCCCTAGCCCAGGAGCTCCTAGGTGGAGCGCCACGAGGAGTCTCATTGCGGAGTATATACACTCGACATACCCATAAGCGAGGTCGTGAGGATCAACGAAAAATGGAGTGGAAAACGAAGAGTGCAGCAAGATGGGAAGGTAATATTGTTCTGCAGTGTGTGCATTGATAGCTACCGCCTAGCGGCAATGGCGGAGAACTAGTCTAATTATGTTTCGTTGTTATCTTTTTAAATGTTTTGAATTGCAAGTTTGATAAGATTTTGTGTCTAGACTATATTAGCATTAATTTTACCATCTTAAGTTTTTTCTAGAGGAGCAGCGCTGCCATTAGGTGCCTCGCGCCAGAAGCATCACACACATTTTGAATATGCAGGGGCTAGCAGTACCTTCAGAGGCATGCTAGTAATTGTTGCCCCAGATAGATGCACTTTGTTTAACAAGTCAACAACCCATCATATACTGCACTAGAAGCAGCGGGGAGTGCGGCAGCAATTTTTTTTGAGATTTAAAGCGGTCGTATCCGCCATCCAATTAGATAGAATAGAGGGTTATGTACAGAATTTTGAGTTAGGAAAAAAACCCTTTACATGCAAAAACCAAAAAAAACTAGTCTCCAGGATCTCGCGTGTGGGCGAAATCCCGCATCGCCAACTCCTCCAGCACCAAAGCTGCTACCTCCGAAGGCGAGATTACCACACTGCAGAAGGTCCTTTGGTTTCTCTCCTTCCCTGTCCCCCACATCGAGTGGATGATGGTCTCGCCAGCCGCTCTCCTATCCTCATGTGAAAACCCCACAAGCGCTCGCCATGACAACAACCCGCCTCGATCAGCAACGCACAGATCTCCCTTCCTAGCAGCAATTTTACCACAGGGAAGAGGTCATCAAAATGGCTGTTGCAGAAAACTCTGTCTAGCCCTGCAAAGGTGGGATTTTACTGCTCAATACATGTAAAGAACCTTCCCACCAACATACTTTCACGGACGAAGCTCGAGTTAAATGCCGTTGTGCCAAGTTTTAGATGCTACAGTAGATGATAGAAAGCACATGTTGTACTCTGAAAAGCAGAATAGCGTCTATGATTAATAATTATTCCCGACAAATAAATCACTAAAGGAAAACCCATAATTCCCGATGGCTTTTTATATGCCGACAACTTTTTATCGGGGCCATCGGCATATAAGGCCTATCCCGGCGGCTTTTTTTCATGCTGAAACTATTATGTGCAACTTGTTACCAAATTACAAGGTACTTGCCATCTATACAACCTGAATTGTAGCACATTTTAGTATCCTTTCCATGCTCATCCAGCTCACTATGCAAATTTCCATCTTTGTTGGTTTACTGACATCCAATATCAATAATTAACTAACACATGTTGAGTAGAAATTAATAGTCTGTGAAACCAATAAAAATAAGAAATTCAGGCACAATGTTAAAGGAAAAAATATAAAGTTATCTTTACAAAATCATCAAGGCAGTATATATTAAGCGTCAAAAGTGCTGAAAGAGAAGCACTACTGGAAGGGTTCTTTGCCGTGCATACAAAATACCCGGCAAAAGAAAGAAATCCAATCGGCAAAGTGTTTGCCGAGTATTACACTCGGCAAAGAACACGTGCCTAGTTTGCCAACTGCCAAGTGCCACTAGGAACATGCTCGGCATAGATGTTGCCAAGTGACGCCGTAATGCTCGGCATTTGGCATTTGCCAGGTGCCGGAAAACATCATCCAGACCGTTGCTTAAGGGTCCTTGAGTTAATTATAAAGGCGTAAACCAAGATTAAAACTTATCAGAGAAAATGTAGTTTAGAAAAGGTAGGTACAAGCAAGATTTGTAGTAAGAATACAAGAATTTCAATGTCGTGAGTAAACAACGTCTTCCGTAGCATAGTGTGTCCTGGTTTCGACCAAAACCCATCTATTGGAGGTACTACTACTTAGTCTTCAACTTCTCAGCCTGATGCATTGCTACGGAAATCTTCTTCCAGCTCCTTCGGGCGATAATGAATGGGATCACAACCCATGAACTGTTTGCGCCGATGAAATATGTCCAGAAGTAGTATGGACTGGCCCAGAAATTGAAGCCGTCCAGGTAGGCGGTAGCGAAATAGTCCAAACTTACGAAGAGGTGACCGAGACATAAGGTGAACTGGAGGATATGGTTGTAGGATTTCTGGGATGCAATAGCAAAGCTGCAACCAGCAAACTTGTGGTCAGATAAAATAAACGGTATTATACATTAAAACTGGAACGGCCGTGTACTGGAATTTATATTAATTATATATAGACGCCTGGTTACAGACTTGTCTAGACAAGAAGAAAATAAGCTTGCCATATCTTGCAACTAAGTTCCCACTGAAAATGCTAAGATGAGATTAATCAGCGCCTTGTGTTGGTATGTTTTGCGGTTGAAACGATTTAATCTGGACAAACCACAAAAGGTCAACCAGAGCTACTTTCTGGGAATAACATCAAGATGTAGATCATACTGTTGTTACATTTTGTAAAACTGATAGCAGTGCTAAGTTGACGGAACTTAGAGGTTACTACGGAACTTAGAGGTTACTATATACACATGTCCTTTGGGAGTAAGCACACCCGATTTTCAGTTAAAGATTTAGTTAGGTACTCGAATAGACATGATGCTTGTTTACTGTTGTGCCCACCAGAACTATCCATGCACAGGGAAGCTCATGGGCACAAACTCCATTTATTCATGAACTCTGAAATTGTGGGCATCGCACTTTCCGAGCTGTTTTTTGCATGAGAAAACACCAAATTTTCGTTCAATAAAAAAACTGTTGGAAAAGCAAAGGTCTCAAGGATCATAGACAAGACGAGGAGACGTACACTGCGAGCAGAGACGCAGGCCCTTCCAGCAGAACCATCATCCCCTCGATAGTGACGACGGCAGTGTCCCTGGCGACGTACCTGGAGTCTCCCTTGCTGTACTCCTTCCCTGCATAGCACGACGGAATGGAATTACGGAACACGGTGACCTCAAAAGCTCAATCTTGCTTGATTGATTGGAAGTCACGCCGGCAGCTTACAGAGTTCGTCCAAGTAATTCGGATTGATCTTGGTGAAGAAGGCCGGGGTGAAGAAGGCGGCCCCATCGATGACGAGGTGGATGAGCCCGGTAAGCGTCCACCAGCACATGAGCAGCCGGTCGGCCTTGGACAGCTTGCCGCACCTTCCTGCCAAGCGAAAGCGCGAACTTACGATGACAGACACAAATTGTAGGGAGGGATTGGAAGTGAATGCATGATCGGCATTGTTACCGCAGAGGAGCCAGACAGCGAGGATGACGAAGAGGGTGGTGCCGTAGAAGGGCCCGATGATCTCGAGCTGGGACAGGCGCTGCGGCACATACCCCGGGAGGTCTAGGCCCGCCGGCCAGTAAGGGTGAGCAGCCATTTCCGCCGGTGTCTCGATTTGGAGATGGGAGCTGGAGCGAGTGATTAGCCAACCGGACTGTATGGGTAGATGGTGGATGGTATCACCGTCGACGTCGTGCCATAATAAGGAGAACAGTTGCATCGGCATGAAAAGTTCTTTTTTTTTTACGAAACCTCGTCAGAGGTTGGATCTCCCGCATTGCATAATACAAAAACAGATGATCCAGTTAATTAGGAAAATCGGATAAAAAACCATACAACGCGAGGTTATTGTACAAAAATCGGCAGAAACCACACATTACAACTCATGGGACATCATCTGTGACTGGAACAAGGGCACGTAGTCCCGGCATGAAGTTTTTTACAAAGTAATAAGACGAGTTTCTTACACAGTAATAAGAAGAAAACGAGCAATCATTTGGTGGATGTAAAAGGAAACACTTCGGGTAGGGCGAGGCTAGTTTACATGTGCGAGTGCTCACGCGGATTCCAAACCCTGTCGTGAGGGAATTCCGAGCGCAAAACGACAAATACCAGGGAGGAAGATCGTCTCCACCCCCGCATCCACCGCCAACCGAAGCGCCTGCAACCCCGCCCGCGGCCGCCTTGCTTTCCTGCCTCTCAAATCGCCCTCTCCCCGACCATCCCTCTAAGGCCACCCCCAACACCTGAACGCCTTCGTCGCCACCCCCACCGATCAGCTGCCGGGCGGCGTCCCCGTCACCGGTGCACCCCCACCACCACCATTATATCATGTGCAGCCATCGTCTGCACTCAGATGAGAAATAATGGGGACAGGGAGAAAGAATAAGGGAGGCCTCGACTTCAGTACCTCACTGTAAAGCCGACTCAACTACCTTCGGTGGGGATGAAACTGACTCGACCGGCAAGCGGTTTCAGAGAGCATTGCTACTGACATCGAATGCAAAAAAAAAGGGATGACCAGGGTGGTGCGGCAAAATGTCTGACGCATTCATTGTTGTTTTTAACTGCAGTGAAATCGTCTATCGATATTGTGAAGTTGCATATCGCTAGTCACACAACAAGATTGCTTCGTTCTGAACCAAATTGCGAAGTCACATAACTATTGTTGTGACATTACATACTGCCGTTGCAATGTTGCTTATCCGGTGTTGCTAGTTGCGTATTGTTGTTGCAAAGTTATAACCTGTGGTTGCGAAGTTGCTATTGTTGTCGCAAAGTTGCATACCCTCTGTTGTGAGCTTGCCTATCGTTATTGATAAGTTGCTTACTTGCCCAGTTATGAAGTTTCGCACCGCTTGTTGTGAAGGAGTCGAGACGTTAAGTTGCTTTCAGTGTTGTGAAGCCGCCTAGTAGTGTTGTTAAGAATTTGGCTACTGTTGGTGTGAATTTAGATTTTTTGTTGCATGCCAAAGTTGATTCGTCCTGTAACAAAGTTGGTGTCCTGTGCACCAAAGTTGCTTCGTACAAAATTCATCGAAACGTGTTCAAGTGTGATCTAGATTTGAACATCTCGTCGTGAGGATTCCAAAAGTGGAACCGGATCGTAATTCTGACGCACGGTTTTAACATCAAACATTTTTTAAGGTTATTGCTTTGTAAAAACTGCATGTGAAGGGAAGGGAAGGTATAAGACCTACTTAAGGAGCTTGAGTACGGCGCGAACGATGCTGGGATAAATAGCGAGACCCACTGTAAAGTAGATTCTTATTAGGCGGTAGCCACCTCAATAGGAAAATAAATTTCAACAGTAAGCAACTATAGCACCGCCCTCCGTTGGCTCTCTCTTTTTATCAATGAGAGGTAGTCATGTGCTCGAGTTGTATCGGCAGGCCATGCAGCGGCGTCGGCATGGGGTTCCACACGAAAGTGTTCTCCCCGCAGCAGAGCTGCCATTTGAACTGCCTCACCAGGTGATGCATCATCACCAATGTTTCCATCTTTGCAAACTCCATCCCCGGGCATATTCTGTGACCGCCGCCGAATGCGACGAAGGAGCACTGTGGCGTCGCCGATGTCTGTCTCTCGAACCAGGAGGGGTCGAACTTGGCCGGCTCTTGGAAGATGTTGGGGTCCATGTGCGTCACGTTTGCCGTCCAAAGCACCTGAACACGCGATAATTAAGATCGAGTTTGGATGCCTCCTTTTGGAAAAGTAAAGAAAAGGAAGGAAAAGAAAAAGAAAAGGAAGGAAATGGAGGCAAAATGAATTAGTAAGGACCTGCCATCCTTTTGGGATGCAGTAGCCGTCAAACTCCATGTCCTCCAGTGCTGTTCTGATGTTGCCGATGATTGGAGGGATAATTCGAAGTGTCTCCTGTGCGACTCGCCATGTGAACTTCATCTTTGTTAGGTCTTCCCAGGAAAGAGCCTCCCCGTCAGCCTTGCTCTTTGCAATCTCTTCATGCTCTGCGTGCACAACGTTAGTGACCATGGCAGTTCAAGTGTCATTGTTATAGTACTGTACTACATCTAAAAGTAATAGTACACTATCGATAGCGTGTGGATCGACCTAGGAACCTACCTTGCACCATAGCGGCGAGGGTAGCCGGATCATCCGCAAGGTGTCGGACCATGAACGTCAAGAGTATCGCCGTCGTGTCATGGCCGGCTATGAGAGTGAGCATGCTGTTGTCGACGATCTCCTCATCCGTCAGCAGCTGCTCGCCGTGGTCGTCTGTCATGCTGAGCAGGCGGCTGATGAGGTCCTTGTTGTTGGGCACCCCCAGCTTAAGCCTAGCCTTCTTTTCTCGCGCGATTCCGTGGAGTAGCCGTCGAGCCCTTTGGCTGGCTTTGAGGCTCCGCCCGAACGCCGTGAACGGCAGGTTCACCGGGATCGCAATCATGCCCTCGAGCATGTGCGCCAGGTCACCGGCGAGAGCGTCCCGCAGGGTGCCCGCCTCAAGGCCTAAGAGTAGCGCCGAAATGACGTCGAACGTCAGCCGCTTCATCAGCGGCAGCACCGTGACGGTCGACCGGCCGGCCCAGCCATCCTCTAGGTGGCGCCTCACCTCAGCGTCGATCCTCGCAACGTACAGCTTGAGCATGTCTAGCCTGAGGAACTCCAGCAGCGCACCGCGGATACGCCAGTGGTCGTCGCCGTAGATCGCCATGATGTTCTTCTCCCCGATGATATGCCTGACGAACCCATACTGCTGAATCGGCAGCGAGCTGTTGAAGAACATTAACTTGTTCGCCGCCGGGCCCGCCAGAAGAACCGTCGGCCTGCAGAACAGCGATAGCTTGGAAACCGGCCCGTATCTGTCGATCCGGTCACTGATCCACCGGTCAGCCCTGTTTGCGCGCATGGCGCCGATGAGGCCGAGGGTCTGGCCAATCACGGGCAGACCAAGGGAGCCCGGGGGCAACTTAATTACATGGTTTCTTTGCTCCGGCCAGGACGAGGTGGATGGCTACTGAAGAAGCCGTGACAACGAGTACTACCACTGTGAGCAAATAATCCATTCAGGACTGATATTAGCTAGCTATTTAATTCAGTGATACTGGAATTGCAAATCTCAGACTAGTTCATAACCTATATAGGAGGGGGCATCGATCGGCAGGGAGCTGCTTTAAAGGTAGGGACTAGGGAGTAGTATTATTCTTCGGTTTTGCTAAGTCTCAGCTAGCTGAGACGTAGCTTATGTCTCAGTCACATCCTTGTCCGTCCGATCTGTCCCCTGCTTCGCGATTCGTGCTGTTGGTGGATTTGCTCGTTTGCATGTGTGTTTCTGTTTGTTGGGCTTTGTTTCGCGCGTCATTTTTTATCCTGGAGGTGCATGGTGGTGGGTTGGTCCGTTTGTACTAATGGGCTGGGCTGGGAGAGTTCGGTGCTGGAGGGGGTGGGCTGGGTGTGGTTTTTTTCCGCTAGCTTATTTTTTTGTCCGGGATTTGATGGTTGTTAGTTAGTTGTGGTCCGTTTTAAATTTTTTTTCCTGTACGTTTTTTTAGTTTCTGATCTACTTTTTGTATGTTCGCACTAAACAAAAAGATATCTATATACTTCTTTTTTAGTTTAATGTGCCGAAGTTATTTTTTGTGAAGGCAATTGCTCTTTTTTTTGTAGATTTTTTGTGGATTGGTTTATTTTTTTGTAATTGTGGACTTTTATTTTTAGTTTTGTCTTTTTTATGTTCTATGAAATTCACTTGATTCAGTTTGATTTTGGTTTGATCGGCCATAATTAGTCGATGGCAAAACAAATTGACAAACTAGTTGGTTAGATGAAGGAATTAGCTACCCATAGTTTGCATGCGTTTTCGTATAGATTATCAGTAGGTTATGAGTTGAACATATTAATTTTTTCTTCTCGTCAGTTGAAATTAAAGTATTAGTAGTACCTGCTTGGGTTAAACCGCTACGTCTTTTTTGTGTTGTTTTTGCTGTTAATTTTTTTGCAACTCCTTTTGCAACTGAGTTCTTTTTTCTTATTATTATTTTAATTTATATTTTGTATTACTTTTGTTTTTTTTTGGATTTTAGTTATTTCGACCCAGTTGCAACTGCAGTTGAAATTGAGTTTTTCTTAGAGCTAGTTGCAATTATACTTGCAACTGAGTTTTTTCCGAGCCAGTTGCAAATGCACTTGCAACTGAGTTTTTCCTGAACCAGTCGCAACTGCACTTGGAACTGAGGTTTTTCTCACATCCAGTTGCAACTGCACTTGCAACTAAATTCTTCTTGAGCCAGTCGCAACTGCACTTGGAACTGATTTTTTCTTGAGCTAGTTTGAACTGAACTTGCAACTGAGATTTTTTCTGAACCAGTTGCAACTACAGTTGAAACTGAGTTTTTTTCTAAATATTATTTTAAGTTATATTTTGTATTACTTTGGCTATTATTTTTATTTTTTTGTTTTGTTTTTTGTTTGGTAGCCAGTTGCAACCGCACTTGCAACTAGGTTTTTTTAGCCAGTTAAAACTGAGTTTTTTTTAGAGCCATTTGCAACTCTTATTATTTTAATTAATTTTCTTTATTTATTTTTGTGCTTTTGGTTTTCGTTTTTTGGAAGCCAGTTCCAACTTCACTTGAAATTGAGTTTTTTCCGAGCCAGATGCAATTGCAATTGCAACTGAGTTTTTTTCAAAAGCCAATTGCAACTGCACTTGCTACTAAGTTTTTTTTTGTTTGAAAATAGTTGCAACTGCACTTGGAACTGAGGTTTTTTTCACAGCCAGTTTTGACTGCACTTGCAACTAAGTCTTTTTAGCCAGTTGCAACTACACGTGGAACTGAGTTTTTAAATTATTATTTTAATAATTATTTTTAATAGTTATTTTATTTTATTTTTGATTTGTTTTTTTGTTTTGGTAGCCAGTTGCACCCGCCTTTGCAACTGGGTTTTTTCCGAGCCAGTTGCAACTGCAGTTGAAACTGATTTTTTTTGTTGTTTGGAAGCCAGTTGCAACTGCATTTGCAACTGAGTTTTTTTCATATCCAATTGCAGTTGCATTTGCAATTGAGTTTTTCCTGAGCCAGTTACAATTGTACTTGCAACTGAGATTTTTCAGAGCCAGTTGCAACTACATTTGCAACTGAGTTTTTTCTAATTATTTTTTTAATTTATATTTTATATTATTTTTGTTATTTTTTTTTTGCAATTTAGATTTTTCCGAGCCAGTTGCAACTGCAGTTGGAATTGAGTTTTTTAGAGCTAGTTGCAATTGCACTTGCAACGAAATTTGGTGCATATATATAAAATATGTATATGTAACCGTATACTTTTTCTCAGAATTGTTTGAAACAGAAAAGTGTGATTTTTGAATTTTTTGAGAAGGTGATCGGTGGTGCTCTCATCAAATTGATTTTCATGCGTTACAACAAAAAGAATGGCCATAGGCCCAAACAACTAGCTAGGCCCAAACAACCATCTAGTCCCAAAAAATACCCAGCCTCTTTCTTGTTGCCATCGCTCAATGAATGAAACGAGCGTAACGGAAGGCTAATTGAAGTATTAAAAAAACGATGCTGATGTCACCTGACTGAGACATAAGTTATGTCTCAGTCAGCTGAAACATAGAGAGACCCATTATTTTTCTGGTACCAACTCAAGGACTCATTTTGGCGTCCCAAGCGTTATTTATTTTTATTTAGAAAAAGCGATACAATCCCGGCCACTGCATCAATTGATGCATACAGCCCTTTTATTACGAAATTTAAAATTCAGATGTTACACAATTAGTAGAATCGCATAAAATGAATACATGAATCAACCATCAAAAAAAGATGCCATACGAAAAAGGTAGCTTGTGTTGAGCTTTCATGTACCGTATGTCGAGGTCAATATTTCTTGGTCTGCTGTCGTGCAGGTGATGAACGGATGAGCTGTGATTCGTCTTCAACCAGTGGTCGTCAAGGGAATAACCAATAGCGCGCCTCTGAGCTCTCAAGGTATCAAGTAAGTTGTCATCTTCTTCAGCTCAAATGTTAGCACTAATAATATGAGGATATATTTTTTTTATCATGAAGAAATGCATATTTTAAACATCAAGTAGTGATTTCAACTCAGCTAGGATCTTCCTAAGGTGGAGGTGTCTCTCCTAATTCCTCACGTGGGATATTAAGCTAGAAGACAGTAGCTTGTTGACCTAATCCTTTCAAATACTAAGCTCACTAGAATTGAAGAGCTCGCCTTGATTGTGACCCAACCTTTTGGTGAATTTTATTTTTGACCCCTTCTTACTTTGGATTTAGATTATTTGCCCTCTTTTACATTATAATTTATTTATTTCCCATTTTTCTTTGGAATTTGAAAATTTGCCCCTGGCAGGCTGCCAATGACGAAATTGCACTTTTGGTCGTTTTGTGGATAGAGCCGAACTAGTAGTGCTCGTCTGTCCCCACACAAATATGGAGAGCTTGCGGCAGACATGTTGTTCCCCCACATGCTCTGCCCCTGAACCCATCCTCTGTTCGGTGCTCGGTTCTCACGACGGCAATCGTGAACTCCTTGGTGTTGAGCATCCGGCCGTCGCCCAAGTCGTCGAACCTCTTTCTAACTTGAGGCGCCAGGTCAGTCCCATTTCCCAAAGATACCTCATACGATCTTTAGCTTCAAGTGACTAGCTTGCTAGCCAAACACATCTAGGCCTTGTGTTTGGGCCGCTCCGGCACCACCCTCGAGTACATCTGTTTTGCGGCTGCGCCTTGCAACCGCACGTCGCCTACAGCAGCGCTGCCAAGGGAGGGAGCGGGAGACTGCTAGGGAGAGGATGGCGTTGTTGGAGTTGGAGGCTGCCGGAAGCGTTCGGAGTTCGAGGCTGACGGAAGGGGTTTGTATATATATGTGGAAGCGGTGGGGTTCGGAGAGAGAGCCGAGATTGAGTGGGTGAGCGAGGAGGATCTCGCCGGACTTGGAGAAGAACGCCTCCTCGCTGGACTTGGAGAAGACCGCCAGATTTCGGAGAGGGAGCGGCAAACTGGTGCTAGGACGAGCAGATCCTCCGTTGAATAGACGGGACATTATCGTTTGGAGATGTTAACTCGCGCAATCAGATAATGTTAAAAGGAATAAGGAAAATTCAGAAGGGCAAATGATCAAAGTCCCAAAAAAAGTGAGGCAAAAATAAATTTAATGTAAAAGAGGGCAAATAATCAAAACTCAAAGTAAACATGGGCAAAAAAATAAAATCCCCCACTTTTTAGGTTGTGAAAACATCCCTAAAAATAGAGAGCTCTCGGTGTTTGTGGCCCCACGTTTCAGGTTGTGAAAAATTCTTTATGTCTGATATCCGGCGCTTGGCAGCGGTGTGGTGGGTTGGAGAGACAGAGTTTTTTTAGCATGAACTCAGTCGTACACCACCCTGTTATTACCATCCATTCGCGTTGAGAATACTAGATATATGTTGTGTTCCTAACATGAATTTACAAGGCATAAAAATAAGCATATAACTTTTTTATTATCTCTCATATCTAAAAAAAGAGTTTGGTTCCTCTTGTAGGCTCAACAGAGTGCTTCGTCCAACTTTTGGCCGACATCCTCCTCGCGAAACGCTTCGTCAAATTGCCCAGGTATCGCGATCATCGCGCTTCCAAAAAAATCTCCTCCAAAAAACCGGTCATAACTGCCCGGGTGCCGCAATCCTCGCCTATTTTCGCGTCTGTACATCTGATCAGACGAGATCCTGGCGGCTCAGATAGCAGGCCACGCATGATCGTCCAGTCCGCTGCAATGGCGTCCAGCTGAGCCGCCCGGCCGCCGCGATCCACTGTAGACAGGTGCATGATCGCCTGTCCAAAGATCGCCATAGCTGATCGTCACGTCCGCTGTAGTTGCGTCCCGCTGCGCCGCCCGGCTGCCGCGATCCGCTGCAGGTCAGCATGTCCAAGGATCTCAAGGTACACGACATCTTCAGAAATCCCTTGCTGATATCAATACTTACGTCTCCATGGCCATGATCCAAATAGTTATGTACTACTCTCCGCCTCCGTTGGTGCTAAGCGCTGAGCCAGGGACCTGTCGCGATCCTCCCTGCTTGGTCTGGTGCCTCCTCGGGCTCTTACCGTCCAGGATTGAGATGACCAGCGGCGGGGGTGCATGCCGCCGGCACGAGGTAATGGCGACAGCTGCTATTAAAGGTACGCAATTTCACTTATGATGTACGTACATGACTAATTTTCCAGAGTATATGCGAGTAGCACTAGATGAATTTTGATCGGGCCAACTGTTTGGATGCTATACTACACGAATTTACTAAAAAAAATCGAAATCAGGACGAATACTATGAAAACAAATTGGTGGCAACCTGGTAGTGACCACTTCCCCTGTCCTCCACGGCTTTTTACTATCTATTTTGATCTTCAGTTTGAACGAAGATTTAATGCACCAGTGTCGTATGCTAACTATTTTCACTTAGGGAACGAGGAAGAAGAGTAATCGTGGTAACAACGAGGATTGAATCTGAAGCTTATGGCTAATTGAAAGGACAAGGATGTCGCCTAGAGGGGGGGTGAATAGGTGTTTAAAAACTTTTCTGATTTAGGCTTGCTAATTGCAGAATAAAACTAGATGTTTAAATTAACAAGCCAACAAACTAAATAAACTATGTCACCTATGTGCACCAACAACTTATGCTAAGTAAGTCAAGCAACAAAGTGATGGCAAGATATATAACTTCACGCACGAAGGCTATCACAATGTAAATTGCATAAGTAAAGAGCTCGGGTATAGAAATAACCGAGGCACGCGGAGACGACGATGTATTCCCGAGTTCCTCCTTTTTAGGTGAGTACGTCTCGTTGTATGGGTGTGAGTATCAAACTCAAGATGCCACAAATGGCCTCACCCTATTCTCCGATGAACCTTGCCCAAAAGCTCGATTCACCTTCCACTATTGATTTCCTTTTGGGCGGAAATCGAGTCCCTTACAACAAACTTGAGGCACAACCCACAAAAGGATCGGGAGCTCCCAAGCGGCCACAAAAGGCCTTGCACCGCCACAAAAGGCGTCTAGGATCCAATGACCCAAGAGTAACAAACTCACGAACTTTCACTTACACGAATCTTCGTGGAGAGAGCAAACCGATGCACAAAAGCAATGGCAAGAGCACACGGAGTGCTCAAGTCCTTCACTCTCAAATTCCAACAAAGCAACAAATGCTTATGGGGGAATAAGAGAGGAAGAACAAAGGAGGAGAAACACCAAGAACTCCAAGATCAAGATCTACTAGGTTCCCCTCACTAAGAGGGGGAATGGATTGGTGGAAATGTAGATCTAGATCTCCTCTCTCAAATCCCTCAAAGATATGCAAGAATCATGGGAGGAATTGGGAGAGGGGCAAGCTTTCCAAGGTCAACAATGGAGGAGAGAGAAGGGGAAAACGTGCTTGGAAGAGCTGAGTGGCTGAAGGTAGGTGGAGGGGTATTTATACCCCTCCCAGAAAAAGAGCCGTTGCAGCCACTTAGACCGGAGACTCCGGACCACGGAGGCCGGAGACTCCGGCCAGTGCGGAGACTCCGGACCAAAAGTGCGGAGACTCCGGACCGGGGAGAGCAGGGAAAAACCGTTTGCAGAAAACTAACACCGGAGACTCCGGACCACAAAGGCCGGAGACTCCGGTCTGGCGGAGACTCCGGGGAGACTCCGGACCAACTCCGGATTCAAAACAGCGGCTGCCGCCGCGAAGCTCTTCAACGCAGAAAAACCAGATGGGCCGGAAACTCTGGACCTTGAGGGCGGAAACTCCGGCCCTGCCGGAAACTCGGGGAAACTCCGGACCTACTCCGGCCTCGATACCGCAAGCGCCGTGCGCGAGGCACTTAGCCTCAAAACCAGGGGCCGGAGACTCCGGACCGAAAACCACGGAGACTCCGGACAGAAAAACCAGCAGAGCAGCAAATCCTGAAATGCAATAACTTTCTCGTCCGAACTCCAAATCAGGTGAATCCAATTGCGTTGGAAAGGTAACGACAAGAGCAAGCCTACAAAAAGTGGAAATATTAAGGGTCACAAATATAGAGGGGATACCACACATGGGAAGGTGTGGACCCTATCTTGAAGTGGACCGATAATATTTCCAAAGCCGAGAATGCAAACAAGTTTTCATCCGGACTCCGTTTTCAATGATCTTGGGCTTGTTCCGAAGATAATCACAAGCACTACAAGATCATGCATATACACATCATAGTCCATCATGTGAGGAGGAGACCACAAGGAGAGAGTTTGACCTCTCTAGAAACGACGAACCGGTAAAACCTCCAACATCAAAAACACCACAAGATATTCACTTGAAACCCGTTTTTGATGAACTAGAGCTTGGTATGGAGATGAACACAAGCTCTAAATTCTCACATGGATAAAAGCCAAATAAGAACCAAGAAAGATGATATGCCAAGAATGCAAAGGTTTGAGCTCTCCACAAAGATGCGATCAAGTTACTCACTTGAGAGCCCCTCTTGATAGTACGCCGTCTATCCTATAACCCGGTCTCCCACTAACAACATGAGACCGGTAAAATAGAAAACCTATCAAGATCATACCTTTGCCTTGCGCATTCCACTTGAGCTAGATGATGACGATCTTGATCTCTTCAAGTGGACCACCTTTCTTGATTGCGCTTGCTAGCACATGCTTGATGAAGACATCTCCAAATGCTCCCCCATACTCCATTATGGGAGAGCCTCGCTAAGCTCCGTCTTCAAGAATCCACTTGCGCTTCATATACTTCTTGTCTTGATATGATGATGGCTTGGAGATAAACATGAATCTTCACTCAATCTTCTTTTCCAAGCCACTCTTGCAATAAGCTCATCTCTACACATGACCATTCTTCATATATAAATCCTTGGATAGAACCTTGGTCATCATATACTCTTCTAGAGTCCAACACATGAACTCCAAACTTCTTCATGGACTCGATCTATAAAGATATCTCAATGCAAACATTAGTCCATAGAGATTGTCATTAATTACCAAAACCACACATGGGGCAACACATGCTCTTTCAATCTCCCCCATTTTGGTAATTGATGACAATCCCTTTTACGAGGGTTTATATAATGAATTAAGCAACCATGCACAATAAAGAGCAAGGATGCAAGAGAAAGAAAGGCAAATGCTTAAGAACGAAACTAAAGCATAAAACCAAATTCCCTTAAACCCTCTAAATCTCTCCCCCATTGGCATCGATTGCCGAAATGGGAGGAAAAATTTAGAAGACCAATATAGGAATAGCTCCCCCATAATGTGTGCATTTCTCATAATATGAGTTAAATCAAATGCACGTATCCAATGACGAATAGAGGCAGGGAGATCAAACTATATCAAGGATCCAAAGATTGCGAAAGAAAATCAAATTTGAAGGATACTTCGACAAAAGAAGTAACCAAACAAAGGATCCGAAAAGGTGTTCTCAAAATCGAGAGGGAACTCCCCAAGGTACGTGCACAAAACGGATTTGCATTTCAATATAGTGTGCACAACATGGAATCCTCACTCCCTCCTAGATAGATTCGAACACAAGCATATGCAAGAGAATATAAAGAGAAAAAGGAGCAGAACAACTTGCAACAAATAAAATGTTTTGCAACGTGAGCAAGGAGCGGCAAATAAAATGATGGGTGTGAGATATAAAGACATTTTAGGAGACCAATACAAGGATGAGCAAAAGCATCAACATAGTCTTTTAAAAAGTGTTGCACATAGTGCATATCGTGTCTTTCCCGTACCCACACACCAAAGAAGATATAGCAAATAGCTCCACAAGCTTATTAAGATGTAAAATGGAATACCAAATGAAAAATGAAGCTTGTGCCTTTTAGAGACCACCAAGGAATCAAAAGAGAACAAGGGGTGGTCACTAAAGAATTGGAATACCAATTAAAGAAGTAACTATTCTCATGTGTATAAGTTTCTAAGTAGACACCAATCACTAAGATATAAGTCCACAAATAAACATGTACACACAAAAATAGGTACAAAGCTAAAGAACATGATATCCAAGTGGAAGTCATAAATACACCAATAAGATCTTTGTTTAAAAGCATAGCACAAAGCTTAGTTTTATCTTAAAGGGATATAGATGAACTTCCAACACATACTCATCATAGCATCAAAACTATCCACAAGGGATAAAGTGATAAAAATGGGATGCTCCGAGAAAGATAACAAGTATCGCAAAAGGCAAATGATTTTGAAAAGCATCAATATTACATATGTGAGCCATAGAGTAGAAAGTGCTAGATTAACATATATGGGATTGATGAATCATGAAAATGATTATATATATATTCCCCTTGATATGTAATCATCCCGGCTTGCCCACATTTGCAACAAAGTTGTTTTGCAAGAACCAAAAGAATTGCAAAAAGAGATTCATGCCATGAAACAACCTACACAAGATTGAAAGCTAGAAATGTATGCATGAGCTAGATACTTGTTACCGAGATAGCATTGTTGATGTAGAAGATACGAGTTCACAATCATCCGAGCTTGGCTCCAATAAGCACATGGTGACAACACCTTCCTTGTAGATGAGACAAGCTAACAATGTATCTCAAGTGTACCTAAAACAAATTCAAGTACAACATGGTACCCAAACTAATTGGGTCCAAAGTAGTTAGAGCAACTACAATACATAGGACAAACTCCACATAAATATGTGCATATTGATATGAAATTGAATTTCATGCACATCTTACCCATTTAGGATTTGATGGAGTTTATCCTATATATTGGATCAATGAAAGTAAGCATGCCATAAGATATACATATAGTAAATATGCATGCACAAAACTTTCAAGAACCAAACGAGATACAATTCGGACAAAACACCAATTAACCAACAAAGTACACACAAGTGTGACAAGGAAATAAGTTGCCCAAATTATATCAAATATCCAAATCAACACATGATTGAAGATACCACTTTGAAAAAGATACCAATGAAATCAAGATACCAAATTGATGAAAATATCATCAAGGAATAACCCAAACCCTCTACACTTTTCATGATGGCACAAGGTACCAAGACGACAAATGTTTGTCTTCCAAAGAGACACGTCATCGGGATCAACTACCAAATGAATACAACTAATGTTCAAAAAGCATATAGGATTGCTCCCCCAAGATATGTGTATTATTTATGATTTTGCATTTGAATACAAAATGCGCACACATGAGATCATTACTCTCCATATATATATATTATTCAAACACTAGTCATGTTCAAGAAAGGCAAGAAATTGCAATACCAATTTAAAGAACGGTGTTTTACTCGAAGTAGGATAGCTTCCCAAAGAACAGTGCATTATTAAGAAGTATGACTTTTGAATGTCAATGCACAAGAATTGGATCATTGCTTTCCCAACTCAAGAAAGCACAAAATAAATTTTGTGTAGAGCAATAAAGGATCCAAAAGATACAAGGAAGACAAATGAGAGTTAGATCAAAACAAATCATTGGCAATCAAATAAGGCAATTCAAAGCAAGAGACAAAGTGATATGATCAATATATTTACCACAAATATGATTATCACTTGACAAGACAAGTAATGTATGGAGATATTTCTTGGTGGTGGATTGCAAAGATATATTCAAGATCATATTCACAAAACATAAGCATATGGCAAAGGATAGGAAATAAAAGCTATGCTTAGATAGATAGATAGATATTCTTGATAGCTTCAAATATTCACGCGATCATGCAAAGCTACTCCTAGATATTCTTGATAGCTTCAAATATTCACGCGATCATGCAAAGCAACTCCAAGGAGTAGCTTGAAGCAATTGGTTTCCCAAAAAGATATATGAGAACATAATTAGGGAAAGCCATATCAAGAACATCCATCACAAACAAGATCCAACGGTGAGAGGCAAATAGTATTTAAGCAAAAAGGAACTTGTTTGAGAAACATGCCACAAAGGAATAAGATAATGAAGAATATCAGTTCTAGGTGGCAATACCTCACATGTTCACATTATCTAGGCTTGTAATATGCACAAAGCTTATTACTCCCCCATAATGTGACAATTCATTTATTTTAAAACAAGAGGCAAACAAAGCCAACTTGAGAAATTAATGGACATTATAGAATTTGAATTTCTCATGAGCAAGACATACCACATAGAGAATAGATAACATTGAAATATCGACACTAAGTGGTATTCCTCATGTATACACAATTTTAGGATTGTGAAGTGTACGAAGCATATCACTCTCCAAAAATGGATAGTCCATTAATCCCTCAAATGGAGCCAACAAGATAGGATATCAAATAAAAGCAATAAGGCTCAACACAACTACATGGTGTGCAAACCAACGTACACAATCTTGATTACTCAAGATAAGTAAGTAGAGAGCACAACACATACCAACACTAGTGAGGTACAAAACCTAACACATGCAAGGGTGCAAGCAACTTTCAATGTATATATGATTTAAATAAAAGTTACCACAAGGAGGAACATTGGATATGAGATAGAACAATATAATCCAAATGACTTGGCTTGAGAGAATACTTTTTGATGAAGATCCCTTAATTCTTCATAATGTAGCCAAGTCTCCAATGCCCTCCAACAACACCTATTAATCAAGTTTTAGCTTGTTGGTCCCCAACCAAGTTGGGTCCTAAGAGGTTAGTCACAATAGGTTTGGCAACCCAAATAGTTCTTTTCTTGACACCACTTTGAGTACCAACATATTTGGCAAACACATTGCCAACTATATCCTTCCGAAGAGAATAATCATCATCAATAATAATGGGGTTGTATAAGTTACCATTTGTGCATGAAGAAGCAACGTGACCATTCTCACGGCATAGGTAGCAACACCTACTTCCTCCTTTCTTCTTAGTTGGAGTCTTGACTTGAGGAGGGGTAGCTTGATTCTTCTTGGGAAGAGGCCGTTCTTCACCTTGAGGAACTTGAGATTGCACTTGAGGCTTCTTCCCTTGTTGCTTCTCACTAAGAGGCTTCTTCTTCAAAGGGCAAGATCTAACATGGTGCCCTTCAACTTTGCACTTGAAGCAAATAATCTTGGCCGAATCTTTAACTTGTTCTTGGCCCTTTTTCTTCTTGTTATACTTGGACTTGTTCTTGTTATTGGAGTTGAATCCAAGTCCACTCTTGTCATTGGGGCGTCTTTGAACACTCAACATATTGTCAAGTGTAGAATCCCCACCATGACGCTTTTCCAAGTCTTTCTTCAAAGAAGTGACTTGGGCCTTGAGCTCTTTGATTTCCTCTACATGGTTAGTATCAACAAAAACACTAGAGGAAGTAGATGCTTCATTGTTAGAGCAACAAGGCATGGAAAGTAATTCATCACAAGATGTAGCAACATTGTGAGTGGATGAATCACTAGGACTAGCACAAGACAATAAAGCATTTCTAGTAGAAGTTGTGCCTTTGTCCACATGAGGCTCACAAGATTTTACCTTTGTAGTGATAGCCTCATGAGCTAACTTTAGCCTAGCATGGGATGCTAGAAGATCCTCATTAGAGCTAGAGAGCTTTTCATGACTTTCTTCCAATTTCCCATACTTGCTAGTTAGCAACTCAAGTTGAGCCCTTAGAGGAACTAGGTGCATCAATTTTAGTAGATTGTATTTGAAGTTGTTCAAAAGACTTGGTGAGAGTAGAGTGTTCACTCTCCAAGGCCTTGTGAGCCTTGGAGAGCGTCTCTAGCTCATCGTTTAGTCTATTATGACCAACACCAAATACGACCTTTTGTTTCTCTAAAACTTTGTAGTTAGCAATAGCATGGTCACGTTCTTTAATGAGTTGAGAAAGAGTTTCATGTTGAGATTCATCAATATTCTCAAGCTTCTCCACAAGAGAAACTCGAAGCTCATGTTCTTCCTCAATAGCGATGGTAAGGGAAGCAATCTCATTAGCATATTCTCTTTCAAGTCTCCCATTTTCTTCAATGATATCCTTGCACTTAATAGCTTTTAATCCATAAGTAAGAGCAAGCTTGACTACCTTTAGGGAGAGCACCGAATACCAAATCACTCTTCACCATTAAGGAGTCAATATCATTAGCTTTTAATCCATAATAATCCTCATCCTCGTCATCACAAGATGTAGAGGGTTCCAAAGGTGGAGATTCATTTGAACCCTTAGCCATAAGGCAAAAGTGGGTGATGGACGACGAAGATGAAGAATTGCTTGAAGCACCATTGAGATCCATGTCTTGTTCCAACAAATGTTGGTTTTCCTCTACATTGTTAGCCATACACGAAATAGAGGATATGGAAGTATTGTTTTCATGACAACAAGACATATGAAGCATATCATCATGAGATTTAGTTAAACAACTATTACATGATATGCAAGGACTATCAATACTAGCATGTAAGACATTTGAGGTGCTAGAAGTGTTTAAGTCCAAAGATAGAACATTGCAATGAGATAGAGATGACGTATAGTCAATAGAAGATTCACCATCAACAATGCAATCTCTATCACCACTCACCATGTCATTACCTTGTGACAAATCACATGTTGGTGAAGTGGAAGAATAAGTGAGCTCATCTCGTCCGGAGGTGGGGGGACAACAATCATCCTCAATAATGTTGGACACTTCATATTTATCTTGAAGCTTGGTCCAAAGCTCATGAGCATTCCGGAAAGGCATGATTGAAGCAAGAACTACATCGCTCAAAACACATATAAGGCCATTAGATACTTGAGTATCGAGATGAGAGTTTTTCTCCTCCTCTAAAGATAATTCTTGCGAATCCTTTAGAGGAGAGAAACCCACATCTACAAGACTCTTGATATAATTTGGACCAATGGCCCTAAATAGATTAAGCATGCGAATTTTCCAAACAACATAATTAGTGCCATCGAATTTAAGAGTGGGATTGTGCACTAATTCTCTAAACGACATCTTTACTCTCTAGGCGGTAAAGCCCTATAAAGAGAGCCCAGGCTCTGATACCAATTGAAAGGACAAGGATGTCGCCTAGAGGGGGGGTGAATAGGCGTTTAAAAACTTTTCTGGTTTAGGCTTGCTAATTGCAGAATAAAACTAGATGTTTAAATTAACAAGCCAACAACCTAAATAAACTATGTCACCTATGTGCACCAACAACTTATGCTAAGTAAGTCAAGCAACAAAGTGATAGCAAGATATATAACTTCACGCACGAAGGCTATCACAATGTAAATTGCATAAGTAAAGAGCTCGGGTATAGAAATAACCGAGGCACGCGGAGACGACGATGTATTCCCGAGTTCCTCCTTTTTAGGGGAGTACGTCTCGTTGGAGGGGTGTGAGTATCAAACTCAAGATGCCACAAATGGCCTCACCCTATTCTCCGATGAACCTTGCCCAAAAGCTCGATTCACCTTCCACTATTGATTTCCTTTTGGGCGGAAATCGAGTCCCTTATAACAAACTTGAGGCACAACCCACAAAAGGATCGGGAGCTCCCAAGCGGCCACAAAAGGCCTTGCACCGCCACAAAAGGTGCCACTCGCCACAAAAGGCGTCTAGGGTCCAATGACCCAAGAGTAACAAACTCACGAACTTTCACTTCCACGAATCTTCGTGGAGAGAGCAAACCAATGCACAAAAGCAATGGCAAGAGCACACGGAGTGCTCAAGTCCTTCACTCTCAAATTCCAACAAAGCAACAAATGCTTATGAGGGAATAAGAGAGGAAGAACAAATGAGGAGAAACACCAAGAACTCCAAGATCAAGATCTAGGTTCCCCTCACTAAGAGGAGGAATGGATTGGTGGAAATGTAGATCTAGATCTCCTCTCTCAAATCCCTCAAAGATATGCAAGAATCATGGGAGGAATTGGGAGAGGGGCAAGCTTTCCAAGGTCAACAATGGAGGAGAGAGAAGGGGAAAAACGTGCTTGGAAGAGCTGAGTGGCTGAAGGTAGGTGGAGGGGTATTTATACCCCTCCCAGAAAAAGAGCCGTTGCAGCCACTTAGACCGGAGACTCCGGACCACGGAGGCCGGAGACTCCGGCCCGTGCAGAGACTCCGGACCAAAAGTGCGGAGACTCCGGACCGGGGAGAGCAGGGAAAAACCGTTTGCAGAAAACTAACACCGGAGACTCCGGACCACAAAGGCCGGAGACTCCGGTCTGGGCGGAGACTCCGGGGAGACTCCGGACCAACTCCGGATTCAAAACAGCGGCTGCCGCCGCGAAGCTCTTCAACGCAGAAAAACCAGATGGGCCGGAAACTCTGGACCTTGAGGGCGGAAACTCCGGCCCTGCCGGAAACTTCGGGGAAACTCCGGACCTACTCCGGCCTCGATACCGCAAGCGCCGTGCGCGAGGCACTTAGCCTCAAAACCAGGGGCCGGAGACTCCGGACCGAAAACCACGGAGACTCCGGACAGAAAAACCAGCAGAGCAGCAAATCCTGAAATGCAATAACTTTCTCGTCCGAACTCCAAATTAGGTGAATCCAATTGCGTTGGAAAGGTAACGACAAGAGCAAGCCTACAAAAAGTGGAAATATTAAGGGTCACAAATATAGAGGGGATACCACACATGGGAAGGTGTGGACCCTATCTTGAAGTGGACCGATAATATTTCCAAAGCCGAGAATGCAAACAAGTTTTCATCCGGACTCCGTTTTCAATGATCTTGGGCTTGTTCCGAAGATAATCACAAGCACTACAAGATCATACATATACACATCATAGTCCATCATGTGAGGAGGAGACCACAAGGAGAGAGTTTGACCTCTCTAGAAACGACGAACCGGTAAAACCTCCAACATCAAAAACACCACAAGATATTCACTTGAAACCCGTTTTTGATGAACTAGAGCTTGGTATGGAGATGAACACAAGCTCTAAATTCTCACATGGATAAAAGTCAAATAAGAACCAAGAAAGATGATATGCCAAGAATGCAAAGGTTTGAGCTCTCCACAAAGATGCGATCAAGTTACTCACTTGAGAGCCCCTCTTGATAGTACGCCGTCTATCCTATAACCCGGTCTCCCACTAACAACATGAGACCGGTAAAATAGAAAACCTATCAAGATCATACCTTTGCCTTGCGCATTCCACTTGAGCTAGATGATGACGATCTTGATCTCTTCAAGTGGACCACCTTTCTTGATTGCGCTTGCTAGCACATGCTTGATGAAGACATCTCCAAATGCTCCCCCATACTCCATTATGGGAGAGCCTCGCTAAGCTCCGTCTTCAAGAATCCACTTGCGCTTCATATACTTCTTGTCTTGATATGATGATGGCTTGGAGATAAACATGAATCTTCACTCAATCTTCTTTTCCAAGCCATTCTTGCAATAAGCTCATCTCTACACATGACCATTCTTCATATATAAATCCTTGGATAGAACCTTGGTCATCATATACTCTTCTAGAGTCCAACACATGAACTCCAAACTTCTTCATGGACTCGATCTATAAAGATATCTCAATGCAAACATTAGTCCATAAAGATTGTCATTAATTACCAAAACCACACATGGGGCAACACATGCTCTTTCACTAATACTGAAGGACACCTATGAGCCAACCTCCACAAGTGGTACCATACAGCTTCAGTACATAGCACTAAACAATGGAAAAATGCTTCTTTCATATGATTATGAATCTTATAACTAACCTTCTGATGTGATGGCTTAATCCATGAGGCTCTCCGTTCCTCTAAATAAATGGGTGAAGGAAATTTCAGAGGATAATTTGGAGAAAGAATTCCTAGATTCCTCAAAAACATAATAAAAGGGGAATTTGCAGGAATAATTTCCTTAAGATTTCATGATTGCTTAAGCGAGATGTCATTCACTCATGCAGATGATCGGTTACTGTTTGATCACATCAATTTTAATTGCCCATACATAACATTTGTGTTCCATAAGCTTTTAATGCGAGATTACAGCTATATATGTTTCGATGCCGCGGATGCGGACTCCTGGCTTACTTGCCTTGGTGAGAACGCCACAAACACACCTGTGTGATGTTTTCCCTTGTAATCCTCATGTAATTATCTGGCCTTTGGGCCACTTTATATCGTAAATGAGAAAATTCAGGTGGGGTCTTTGACCCCCCCCGGTGACCATCAAAAAATATATATATATGTTTCGATGAAGGCTTCTGCATTATACCTTTTTTATGCAAACTCATGTTTAAGGTTTTTAATATTCACTTTGTTGATATTCCTTTTCCCACATAACAGTATAAGAAACCTTCTTTAGTGTTTACTGTCATTTTTACAGTATATAGTTCACCAAAAGAAATATATCTTACAAAGAAAAATTAATTTTGTATTTTTGATCATACAAGAAGAGTTACCTCTTGTGTAAGCTGCATGTTATTCGCATCATGCAATCAAACAGAGCTTTATTATTTAGGTTTCTTTATGAACGGAAAGATCTCATGAGTGGGTGGGGGGGGGGGGGGGTGGGGGGTCAGTATAGCCAATAGTAACTGATGATTATGTGTTTTCATTTTGTAATTTGATGATTCTGCAAAAGGCAACATACATATTGATACTTGGCTTTCCGTTTTATATTTATTTTGTCCGTATATATTCTGGCTTATATAGTTCACCAAAAGATTTGGTCAAACTAATTGAATAGATTTTTTTCTTTGAAGTTGTTGGCTCAATTATTTTGAGCACGGGTTACCTAAACATTTCGTAAGTACTGTATTATATATGTCGGGTGATTTTGTCGATTTACATTTGGATAATGAGATTTAACATTTTTGATGATTTTTTAATATTTGTCCTAATACGAGAGGTCAGAACGTCCGTCATATTAGGATTGTGGGCTGGCCCGAAGATTTTTTAATCACCAAGGAGAAGAAATAATCCTGTGTACAGATTTGTGCATTTTCTCTGACTTGTGTATTATAGGGGTGAAAACGGTACGGATTATTTCCGTCCGACCGACCGACCGGAGGCTCACGGAAGGCAAATATAGATTCAGTCGGATAGTTGACGGATACGGTCACGGATACGGATAGTCATTCACGGATACGGAAAAGGAAACGGTTTTACCAATATCCGTCCATATTCGAAGATATACCATATTTCACGGTTATATCTGACAAGTATCCACGCAATATCCAAAAACAAATACCTCGAACTTTAGGTCACCGAGCGTTAGGCAAGATGAAACTCATATATACTTACACAACTCCAGCAAAATGTTGTCAAGGCACTACCATGTTTGTGAATCACATTCGTTGGTCTCACCTTTATGTCATTTAAGGGAAAAATTAAGTAGCCACTTGGAATGGAAGTATGAGTTATTAAAACATTCTCTTAGAATATTATAATACATAAAATTTAATTTGAATAAGTTAGTTCAAAATATCTACTATATGTCGGTCCTATTTTCAAAGCGACGTCCGATAAAATGTTTATCCGCAACCGAACCGTATTCGCCCCGTATTCGATCCATACTCATAACCGGCAGGATTTGATTCCGTATTCGTATCTGCACACTATCTGCTCTTATTCCGTATTCGGAAAAAATATGATTACGGACATGGTTTCACTACTATTCGATCATATCCGCTCCGTTTTCATCCCTAATGTATGATCGTGTAAATATTTAGATTTGAACCAGATCCTTATAAGATGTCCTCACTAGCATGCTTTTAATGTTTTTTGTAATATCCCCGATTAGAAATGTATGTTAATTTGAGCATAGTGAAGGTTAAAAATCCATTGAGAAAAAATCGGACGGTATACATGCCAAATCTTTGTCGGAAAAAATATACTCTTAAATTTCAAAAAAATTCATTTAGTGTCAACCAGAACCCAATAACAATTTCAACTGATATTATCCAGATTTATGTATCTTACTGCCTGGCCGACTTTTTGGGAGTTGCATCTCATGTCTTTAATTTGATGAAGGCTTCGGCGTCCTTGTTGCTTGAGTGGATGATCCAGGGCTAGCAACACATGTCTCTATTGGCGCACATCACAACGTGTTGAGGATGCGTTGAAACTCGCCAATTTTCTTACGCAGTTTTTTCTCACCCGTTGCAACGCACAGGCATATTACCTAGTATTATTAAACAAAGTCAGAAAAAAATCATTAGTCGATAAAGCCATCTTCCTGGCGATATTGTCACAAAACTTAAAAATGATAATAGGATGATCCTGATCGCTTCCAAGTACCATAACCGCACACCAACGCACGCAATCTAAATCAGATGCCTCATGAAACTAACCAACGACGAGCCGGGAACATAAACCGGTCCAGCAACCTCTCAGCGTCCACAGTCCGCGTACGCTCTATAAGTCGCCACCTCTCTCTTCCACCTACCCATTTTGAGGAGAGATCAACGAATTGACCTTGCCATACATGTCGTCGACGCTGCCACGATACGAGACAGTGCCACCGACCTGCGCGCATCCATCAGCACGGGTCCGCCGCTGATACCCCACTGCGCCACCCCGTCGAGAGTCGTTGTTATCGATGTGCGTCTTGACGCAGTTCTAACTCTTGGCAGCGCGTACCACCATCGTCAGATATGGGAGAACTAGATCTAGGGTTTTCCCCGTAATAACATGGGCGAGAAAACGAGCGTTACACCAACGATGTCTTCTACAAGGTTTTGCTAATTTTCAATCTATTATTTTCAGTCACATCCTTTATTTGTTAATGGTTTTGCTAATTCTCAATCTATTATGATTTTCTTAAAGAGCGTTCTCAAGGAAATATCATAAAGTTTTTTTGTTTTGTTTCACAACTTGGTAGTGGTCCATCAAGGCAATTTTCATTAGAGGCTGAGAGTATCTTCTTCTAACTTTTGGGAATGTCATTAAATTCATTAGAATTTAAGTGAGCACACAATCAAAATGCTTTGTTACCGTACATGCCTGCAGACTTTGAGATTTCCTATCCTAGCTTATCTGAGTACAGATTTGGTGTTAATTAGCTTCACTCCTCCCGTCTTACAACGGCTTTATCATAAATTATAACATGAACGGTGTGGAGAAAACACCAAATGAGCTCCTTGTTATGCTAAAAACTGTTGAAGTTGGTGTAATGTTGAAGTTGGTGTAAATAGGGATAAAAATCAAATTTTAATGGTTACCCAGCCTGCACGCTTCAAGAAGAAGAGGGGCAAGAAGGTTAAAGGTGCTAACACGCCTGACAAGCCTGCAAGTTCAGCTCAGAAGGATTCTCAATGCGTCTTCTGCAAGAACAAAGGATACTGGAAGAGGAACTGCAAGAAGTTTCTAGCGCAAAAGAAGAAACACGCGAAAGGTATAAAAGTTATACTTAAATTATATTCGTCATTCTTATAAGTAACTCTATGGTATGAGATACCGAATCGATTGCTAAGATATGCTGCATTCGATACAGGAGCTACGGAAAGTAGGGAGGCAAAAGAGTAAAAGGTGTTGATGTGCGTCAAGTTCGGCATAAGAGATTCGTCCAAGGATGAATACATCTCCACTTTTACTTTTAGTTTGAAAGATTTGTGAGCTTCGGCTCAAATTATTGTAATAATGTCGCATGCTTTGCGATAAATACTCTTGTGCATTTATAGGACAAGCTTGTCCTAGTTATTGTAGGAGAATATTCTCGATCACCCCCTTCGTCGATAATCAAGGTACAAATCTTTTGAGTTATTGAAATATCATTTGTTCTAAAATATCTGTGAATATGTTTACACCATCGTCGTGTCGTAATCTCATCTCGGATGCATCAAATGTTTGATGGAAGGAAATCTGAGATATTGTTATGTGAAACGAGTGAAAAACTTGGCAGATTATAAATTTCTATGAAGGTTGAATTCATTAAATATTCCGTCACATAGTGAAAAGTCAACGAAAGGTGGGTTGATAGGCAATTGGTGATTTTATCATCAATGACTTAAACTCCACAAAGAGATTTCAGAAGTACGCCTTAGTGATCAAAGAAAACATGTCTTGAAAGTTTTCAAGTGATGATCTGACCAAGTGTGACAAAGTCAGCACTAAGAATCTTCTTATTTTGCAAAGTACTTAGAATTACCCAATCTAGGAAATGATAGCTCACACACTAAGTATAATTTTAGCATAGTTCTATTGTCTTTATTTTGTGTCATTGTTTTGAAAGACAAACTATGGTTAGACACATTGATCTTATGTTCTAAAAGTTTCTGAAATAATGAAACTGGATCCTAAGATGGAAGACAAAGTAATACTTTGTAGGTCGTTCCAATGACAAAGTTCTGTCAATAAGATAAATGTGATTCTTTAAGCAATTTTATTCCTTGTAGAATTCGGTGGGAGGATTGTGATTCTTGAAGAGAATAATTAATCTCCGGCAATAGTTATCATAAATTATCAGAGGGAAGCAATTCCGGTTGACGGCTCTTTTAAAACTAATGCCGAGAGTCATTGTGGTCAAGTCATGGCTTATATCAAGAACATCACTTAACCTGGAATGCACATAAACGTTTCAACGCAACTTGAATAAATAATGTGCATAAACAAAGTATAAAAGATAAGGTGCTAAAATATTCAAATCTTCATAACTTAATGTCATGATATTGAATACCATCATTGTAAAGTTGAAAAACTTGATGAATTCCTCTTGGAATAAATATGAAGATCACAAAATTTATTTTGTCACAAATGGTTTTCTGACAAGTTCAAGAGTAAAAATGTTATAATCTATAGCAAAACTTTGTTGATCTAGATAATACTAGTAATGTTGTATGAGAAATTAACAAAACACATTCCTTTGAAGGAAAAGTGATCAAGGAAGCATACGATGAACAGGTAGATGGTTTGGTTAAAAAAATACATGACTAGTTATTAAAGGGCAATTCCATTTATACAGATAAATGTTGGATGGTATAAAGGTTGGATTAGAATTGTGATTCCATGAGGTAAAACGAGCAATGTTTAAACTTCTTGGGGAAATTGTAAATTTCTTGTTTTTCAAGAAAGTAAGTGGGACCTGGTCTATGGTCTCTGGAATTTATGGAAACCATTGAAAGTCTTCATTTGATAGAATTAATGTATCATTGAAAAGGTCTTCAATGAAACATGTAAGGCAAGAATATCACATTGTATCTGGATGCATCCAAATAGTGATTTAATATTTTGCTAAAGGAATGCATATAAAAGGTTTTGAATATAGTTCGAAACATGTGAGAATTAAGTTCTCAGAGAAATTAGGAAATTCAAGAGCAAGACCTATAATCGCAGGATATGTGGTGAGCATGATCAAATGATTTCATCATTTTGTTCATTATGGCAATTTCCTGCAAACTGCATTCTAAGATTCAAAAATTAAGTAAAGATAATTGTTAGCAAATTGACTTGGTAATAAAAGTTCAATTGGCTCCAATTATAAAGAGTATTCCATAAAAGTGGTTTCAAGATATTTATGTGCCAATGTTTCTTCAAGCAACGAGCTCTACGTGCCTCTGCTGTCAATGACTTGCCACGGTCTGACCGTCACTACAGGAATGAGAAGATAAGCCGACGTACGTGCCTGTAGGCAGGCATAGCCCAGAAAGTAATCGGCATAGCGAAAGCCGTCGGTATTTTTTTTCCGAATAATTTTTTTATTTTTTCAAAAAAAATTAACTTTTATTTTACTTTTTTAATTCTATTTGAAATTTTCCACTTAGCCACATACTTAATCTCTAATTACACACTTAATCATATGTCAAAGTACTTATCCTGGTCAAACTTCTCATTCTGTCACCCATCCTGAAACTGCTCTAACCCAATCACGCTTAACTTTTGAGTTCTTTTCAAATTAGCTTCCAAATGAGAAGTTAGAACTTACTGATATTAGTATCCTATCAATCATATTAACCCCTCGGTTACGATGTTACACTTTTTATTGTTTAAATTCTAAAACTTTGTTTGAATAAGTAACAATGATTATATAATAGTATATTTTGAATAAATAACAATAAAATGAATTTTACTTTATATTTTCCTTTTTATATTAAATATGAAATAATTCATATCTTTAAATTCGTAAATTGAAATTTGAAAAATAAAATGTCTAAGTCGATTAGAAAAAATAAGAGAAATCCAAGTATGAGATCCATGTCATCTTTTTCATCGTCTATATAACTTTTTGCAACATATTTTTGGTACTTGCTTAATAAAAAAAGTCATTTTGGCACTTAAAAAATGGAAAAATGATATTTATAAAAATCTTTTGAAAAAACTCAGTTCTGCAACATTGTTTGCCATACCAAGATACACCTATGTGTCAAATATGGGTATTTTCAAAACTATCGACGGTTCTGTGATATAACCACCACTGGTGTATCTTAAAATGAATTTTGTAAAATTTTCAGAGCAAACTATCACACACTTGCAGTTCAAAATTCAATTACTTTCGGAAAATAGGCAAAAAGTCATTTAAATAGGCGAAATTAGATAGAAACCGAGAAAATTCCTAATATTGCAGGATTATCCATAAAATATAGTCTACTTTGTGTGATAATTGGATGGGTGCCATTTTCCACCATATTTTTTGTACTTGCTTCACACAAAATGTCATTTTTTACAATTAAAAAATGAAAAATGATATTTATAAAAATATTTTGAAAAAACTCAGTTCTACAACATTGTTTATCATATCAAGATACACCTATGTGTCAAATATGGACACATTAGCACAAATTACACCACGGGAATGATCATATCTAAGTCATTTGACTCGAAACTTCTACATGTTTATAGATGATTGACCTTTTTGTGAAAAAAAAATTGGAAACTTTGTCAAAACTCAAGTTTATCATTTTTCCTAGCAAGTAATACACATAAAAGGACTCCATGCCAAAGGATTTCATTTTCTGAGTATTTTTTCACTTTCTTTTATTTTGTTGAAAAAATGGTCAAAATGGACCCGTGCCATAGTTTGTGATAATGTGTCCATATTTGATACATAGGTGTGTCTTGGTATGGCAAACATTGTTGCCAAAAAAATTTCCAAATTATTTTTATAAATATAATTTTCCATTTTTTAAGTGCCAAAAATGACTTTTTTATTAAGCAAGTACCAAAAATATGTTGCAAAAAGTGATATGCATGGTTAAAATGATGATATGGATGTCATATTTAGATTCCTCTCATTTTTCTAATCGATTTAGACATTTTATTTGTTAAATTTCGATTTACGGATTTAAAGATATGAATTATTTCATATTAAATGGAAAATAGAAAAAATGAGAGAAACCTTTGCCGTCGGCTTAGCCCGGGTGAACTAAAGCCGTTGGCTTAGCCCTATGTCGAACGTTTTTTCTTCGCGGGCTCTATGCCGAAGGCCCCGACAAAAAGCCGTCGGCGTAGCCTCTGACCGTCGGCATAGATCATCATTCCTGTAGTGCGTAGATTCGCTCTGCAGAACGGGGCGACGAGAGTAGCCGCCGTGTTGAGGGCAAATAGCAACATAAGCCGTCTGTGTGGAGATCGCCATGCCAAGGTATGGATTAATGAAATCGAGATTGGGGCAATTGTTTTTCTTTTTTTCTGCTCACTTTTGTTTTCAGGGGAAAGTTTTCTTTTCTTTTTTTGAAACAGAGGCAAAAGTTTTGCCTCGATTTATTAATTAAGAAGGAGAGAATTGCCCAGTTAATTTACGGGAAACCGGGCGAACACCGATACAAACATCTCAAAGTGAACTACTCACAAAAAAAGAAAACCCCACAACGCATAGGTAGCCCAACAAGCTCACGCAACCCACAACCATCGCAACTCGCAACCCCTGACACAAGAAACAACACCATGGAACTCTCCACGATAGTACCTCAATAGAAGGAAATGGGCAACACCAAAGCCATAGAATGACCCGAACCGAGAAGAGCCGAGAAATCGAAGATCATCCATCAAACAACAGCAGGCGCCTTTCCTGCGGCCCCAGCCTTCTTGCCTTTGCATCTCAGAGATTTTGTCTTCTTATTCGAGATGTCAGACAAATCACTCTCCTTCTTGTTTTTACCCTTGATTGTTGACCCCGTTAGGAGGCAAGCAATTGCCCTTCCACATCCAAGAATAGCAACCTCCACGCTGCTGAGCAGGCTGCAAAGCTCTTTTGTGAAGAGAACATCGGCACTATGTGTCAACGGGCTCATGGTCGCTGACGAGTCCACATTGATATGCTCCACTGACAAAGACAAAGTAGGGCTCACACAAACATCTTGAAGCTCGGGCATGGTCTGCAGCACCGGAGCCCCGACCGTGGTGTTGGCCTCGCCCTCAGCGGTAGACGAAACAAAGGGCAAGGCGGACAACACCGATCAATTGTCTCGAGCATGAGGGGAGAAACCACCATAGAAATCCTCTCCCATCTCCTCCGTGGAGCCAACACCAACCTCACCAAGGGGACACGGCGTAGGAATGGTCTTCAACATAGCCGGCACAAGAGAGAGCTTGCACAAAGCAACCTCCGCCCGCTCCAGAAAGCTCTCAACCCGCGAAAGGCAGACCTTTAACTGTTCAGACTGAGCTGCTAGAGTGGACAACAACGCCACATCGGACGAGGATACCGAGCTAGTGGGAGCACAAACCACCGACGCCCAAGACCCATGACGAAGCGCCTTAGCAGGGAGCGCAGAACCACTCAGACCCTCACAAGAAGTTGAAGCATGACGATGATCGGCGCCGGACCTTGGTGGCGCGGCAAAGCATGCCAACGAGCTGAGAGGACACCAGGGATTACGACAATCACGCATACGGTGGCCATTCTCAAAGCAACGGGAGCAGCGAAGAGGATCTCTGCAAACAGCCGCACGATGCCCATGAACGAGGCATCTGCAACACCTACCAAAGAGCCATGCTGGGATGGGGCGAGGGGGCAACACCGGCAGCGGTGACGACGGCCGGCGAGAACTGCGCCGGGGCAGCACTTCTTGCCAGCCCCGCCCGCTTCGGCCTCTGGCGCCACGCTCGGCTGAGCCGGTTGAACATCTCGGACAAGCTTCTGGTAGCCGACGGCGTCAATGGAGTCAACTCCTCTTCTTCACTGTCATCATCTTTGTCGGCGAGGGAGGACCACAGCCCATGCCTCCTAGAGACCAGACCCGCGGTGGCCTCCACAAGTGCAGCCGGGGAGGAGCAGCAGGAGCGGGAAAGTTTTCTTTAGTAGATCCAGGGGAAAGCCTGGTTGAGCATATGAGCTGGTGAGTTACAGGATGGATCAGTTGAGTTAATGGGCTGGTGACTATGCTTATGGCTCTTAATACAAAACCAAACAAACAACTATATATCCCAGATTGCCTTATCCGGCAAAAAGAACTACAGCTCAGGCCATGCAGCACTTTTGCCCAGACAGACATCTAGCCCTGAATTCCTCAAACGCTTTGGCTCCATGGGATCATCTAACAGTAACCACAGAGAAAATCCTCACGAGTTTAGGAAAGCATTTTATCCAAAATTATATTTGCAGGACAGTACAGGTGTAAATACAATGGAAAAGTCAAAATTGTTTTTTACCGCATCCTTTGACTTGGCTCTTTTGGCAAAGAGCCAAAGAGGTTTTCTGTTATCGAATACACACCTTTGCGCCGCCTCCTATTTCTGCAAACAATCTCAGGGATCGACCAGGTAAACGCTCGCTTGCTCATGAAGGGGCTGGATCACTCCTGATTTTCCTGCATGTTTCATCAACATAACAAAATACATTTTCATAAACCAAACAACAGTGAAATTTCAGCCATGACAAGGCCACTCTACAGCTAAGCGCATAGAAACACTCAAGAAAGAAGAATGAAAATTAACTGCAATGAGTAAGTCTTGGTGGTGCCATGATGCACAGATTAATGAGTACAGTTTTTTTTTTTTGCGGGGAGTGAGTACAGAGCTTAAGATAATTAACTAACAGAGTGGCACACACGTGGCTTACGCATAGCTACATAGTGATCGCCTGGAACTTGCCGTATAAGAACAGAATCTTAACCAGCATCATCATCTGCCTACAGAAGCAAATTAATCGACCAACTAATTCACTCTTGCATTCTAAGTTACTACAATTTTTAATCAACTGTAGCTATCAGAGATAGTTTATTATTGCAGACGGAAGTCTCAAGTCTCAACCTATGAAACAAGGACAGGAAGCAGTGTCCTTTTCAGTTTCAGAAACCATTTAATCTAAATGCACAAATCAATTAGAAGACTCACCAACTTCTAGTTTCTGTGATTGTGGTTTTTATACTTATCTTGTTTTCAATTGTGGGGAGATCTTTGAACTTTCAGCGGTAATGCAACACAAAAGCCAAGTCAAGGTCTCCTGGTTAATGCTTATTTGTTTGGATGCCAGAGAGATCATTGATTTCTATAACTAGGGTAACACCCTGTAGACTAGCTACATGTTAGAATATATCTCTGTATTCAGAAATAACCATGTAGCCTAGCTACATGTTAAATATATCCTGGTATTAATAAATTGAGTAGCATTGGTTGTACATCTCTACACGGTATGTTTGTTCCAAACCGGTCAAACCGTCGAACCAAACCAGACCAAACCAGTTTCACGGTTTGTGTACTGGCTGGTTTCAAACCGGTTGAAACCGTGGAACCAGCGACGAGGGCGGTGGTGCCATGGCCGTGACGACCTCGGCGCCAGCGACCAAGGCGGTTCTGCGTGTTCTCGCCGGGCCGATGTCGCACGGGCGGAACTGGATAAAGGCCGCGGAGGCCGAGCACCGCCATTGAGGTTGAGCCCCTCCTGGACCACGTGTCCACCGGCGTTCTGCCCAGTCAGCTCGCCGCGCCCCTGCTCCTCGGCCCGCTCGCGCGAGACTTGGCAGCTGCAGAGACTCGCCGCCTGTCCAGGTCAGTCAGCTCGTGCACGCCTTCTCATCCCGCTCGCGCGGGACTCGGCCGCGCCTTCTGCGCACAAACCCGCGCCCACGACGACACCATGAACGCACATCGGACCTCGTCGTCGCCAGCACTGCTCCGGCCTCCCCATACTCGGAAAGCATGTCCTCAAGCTCCAACTCGATTCCATGAGCCTCCTCGCCAAGGGAATCGTTGAATAGAGACGCACCGCGGCCATAATCATCCTCGTCGTACGCTCTGGCCGCCGGACGTCGTCGATAAATCCGCCGTCCTCCGGCATCCTCGGCTCTCCCAGTCAGCTTCCTCGTGCCCAAGTCGTCTCCCCCTACCTTCTGGACATGTTCTCGGCGAGCTAAGCTTCTTCCAGCAGCCTCCCAGGCTTGGCCGTGCTCCGGCGTCCGCCATCGTTGGCGCCAACCAAGCTCCGGTCCTCCCCGGGCCTTCGAACCACGCCATCGAGCTCCCTGAAGTGAGCACCACTCGGGAGGAGAGAGTGCGACGGGTAGAGCTGCCACTGAGGTCGAGCTCGGCGAGGCGACGCACTGCACCGGCCGGCCACCCGGTTTGAGACCGTCAGAACCACGTAAACCGGGTAAACCACACCGTCCCAAACCGTTAATTTCATGCTGGTCCCACGAAACCGCACAAAACCAGTTAAACCGTGTTCGCACAGGCTTAACGGTAAGACCTACTTGTATAACCCTAAAGTCTCCAAGGTGCATTTCTTATATACAATTATAGTAGTTACTGAAAGCTACCACAAAAGATTTATAGTCTCTAATTTTAATTCATACGAAAATTTCTTGGCTGTTTCCTTGTTTACATTATTTTGTGGAAAAATATAGAATTAGAAATGTCTTGTTCGATTTCAAGAGTTGAAAAGGCACATGCTCCAAATTTAGTTCTTGTTAGCTCATCTGAGTACTGTTCAGTACCTGTTAGGACCTTGATAAGATGATCTGGAACCCGGCCTGATGCTCATATGCATATTCGACTTCTAAACGGATTGAAACCAGGGTATCACTAAGCACGGGCACAATGTCAGGATCCCATCTAGACTAAGCTATAACAGAAGGAATTCAAGACACAAATTGTAAAGGAATTGCAGAAATTGGCTAAAGAACTGGTAAGAACAGGAAATTGGGTACTGGAAGGAAATCTAGGGTAAATTGATAAAAGAGATTTTAGGTTTTTGATGTGTCGTGCCCACCAACCACCCCTCACCGGCCTTAAAAACTCGACCGTGAGTCACGACTTGATTAGCAATTCATTATTACAGGGCTTAAGCATACTTAGTGCTAAATAGTAATTAACCAACTAAAGACAGACAAGGATCCAACGGCTATCCTATGTCGAAGTAGAAGCAGGTCCCTGACAATACCGCCGCCTTGAGACAAGACATCATGGCTTGAACTCTGGAAAAGCAGCGCGAATGAAGTTTACGTCTTCCCAGGTAGCTTCTGCTTCATCAAGGTTCTCCCAATGAATGAGCCATTGATCAACTGGAATATCATACTCACCAGCAGATCTTGGTATCTGTCTTGTTTGGAGAATGCTAGCTGGAGCAGCTTTGATTTTTCCATCAGCAGTGAGTACAGGCAGTAGTGGATTCGGCACTGCATTAGGACCAACATGTTTCTTCAACTGGTTCACATGAAACACATCGTGGAGCTTGGTTCCCTCAGGAAACTGGAGTTTATAGGCCACATTGCCAACTCGCTGAATCACCCTAAATGGTCCATAGAATTTTGATGTCAATTTCAGAGCATTTCTGAGGCCTAGAGCACCTTCTCTGTAAGGTTGCATCTTAAGGTAGACAAGATCACCTACAGAAAACTGCCTATCCACTCTCTTTTGATCGGCGAATTTTTTCATTCGATTCTGAGCTTTCTGCAAATTCTCCTGAAGCACTTTCATCATATCTTGCTGGTCTTGTAATGTGATAGCAGTTTCTTGCTCCAGTTGTGGCGAGATGCAAATTTCACCAATTTGTGGTGCAGGGTACCCATACAGAGCTTCAAATGGTGATTGCTTGAGGGATGTGTGATATGATGTATTGTACCATCATTCTGCGGCTGGAAGCCAGTCCATCCACTTCTTTGGTTCATGAAAAGCCATTGCTCTCAGATACTGCTCTAAGCACTGATTCACCCTTTCCGTTTGGCCATCTGACTGAGGATGATATGCTATACTTAATTTGAGTTTCACATCCAGAGCAGTGAACAACTCCTGCCAGAACTTGCTTGTAAATATTCTATCTCTATCTGAGATGATTGCCTGTGGTAGACCATGTAATTTGTGTATGTTATCCATGAACAGTTTAGAAACTTGCTGCATGGTAAATGGGTGAGACAAGGGTAGAAAGTGAGCATATTTCGTCAACCTGTCGACCACTACCAAAATGACATCCTTCCCTCGAGATTTTGGCAAGCCCTCCACAAAATCCAGACTAATTTTCGACCATTTAATCTTGGGGATATTGAGAGGATCCAGCAATCCTGGATAGTGAACATGCTCACCTTTTGACAACTGGCACACTGGACATTCAGAAACTTTTGTTGCCACAAACTGCTTCAGATGTGGCCAGAAGAAGAGCTGCTTGAGTCTATGCAATGTTACTCTCTGTCCCGAGTGACCACCAATAGGGGATGCATGAAATGTATGAAACAGAGTTTCACATAGTTCAGAATTTTCACCAATGACAATTCTATTTTTGTACCTCAGTATCCCAGAAGACAGTGTATAATTTGCATGGCTATTAGGGTCCACTTCAAGTTCTTGTAGTAGCTGCTGGCACTTCTCATCCTTTTCATAAGATTTCTCAACATCTTCAATCCAGCGAGGAACAATGGCTGAAATTGCATAACAAGTGTCCTTGTGGGAATGTTCGATTTTTCTCGATAAGGCATCCGCTACAGCATTTTCAGTACCCTTTTTGTATTCTATGGCATAGTCGTACTCCAGCAGCTTCAACATCAATTTGTGTTGCACTCCTTCAAGCAATCTCTGACTTGTAAGGTACTTCAGGCTTTTCTGATCTGTTTTGATTATTAGTTTATTGCCGAGAAAGTAGTGTCTCCACTTTCGGAGTGCTTCCAGAATAGCCATAGCTTCCTTTTCATAAATGGATTGTGCTTGAGCTTGAACACCGAGTGTTTTACTGTAATAAGCTAGAGGTCTGCCTTTTTGCATCAGCACAGCTCCCAAGCCCACACCAGAAGCATCAGTTTCCAACACAAAGGGTAAGGAGAAATCAGGCAGAGCTAATACTGGAGGTGTTGTCATCACTTCCTTGAGCTTGCTGAATGCATGTTCTTGTTCTTGTCCCCATTTGAATCCTGTTTTCTTGAGAGCTTCATGTAAAGGTTTACATATTGTGGCATAACCTTTTATAAATCTCCTGTAGTAGCCAGCTGCTCCCAGAATTCCCTTAGCTGAGTTGCATTGGTTGGTGTTTTCCATTCCACAATATCCTTGATCTTTGCAGGGTCTGTTTTTACTCCTTGTGCTGTGATTATGTGTCCCAGATATTCAACTTGAGGAGCTGCAAATGTACATTTTGAGCGTTTTGCTTTAAGTTGATGAGATCTCAATATCTGAAGCACTTCTTGCAAATGTCTGCCATGTTCTTCCAAGTTCGTACTGTAAACTAGTATATCATCGAAAAATACCAGAACAAACTTTCTGAGTTGCTTGGCAAAGACAGTGTTCATCAATTCTTGAAACGTTGCTGGAGCGTTAGTTAAGCCAAAGGGCATTACTAAGTACTCATAGTGGCCAGAATGTGTGCGAAATGATGTCTTGTTTATATCATCGGGATGCATTCGTATCTGATGATATCCCGAGCGCAGGTCAAGCTTAGAGAAAACAGTAGCCCCTGTAACTCATCTAATAGATCTTCAATGACAGGTATTGGGTACTTATTCTTAATAGTTTGCTCATTCACTTGTCTGAAATCAGTACAGAGTCGCCATGTCTTGTCTCTTTTAGTTACTGCCAATGCAGGTGATGAATATGGGCTATGGTTGTGTCTGATCACACCTGAAGCTAGCATTTCCTTAATCATGTCTTCCACTATGTTCTTTTGCTTATGAGGCATGCGATACGGCCTGATATTGGGTGGTATTGATCCCTCTTTCAATGGTATTCTGTGATCACATTCTCTCTGGGGAGGCAGCCCTTTTGGTACTTCAAAGATATCCTCAAAATCCTGTAACAGATCTTCAATTTGCTGAGGAATGGACTGTGGATCAGATGTACCCGCCTCTTCTTGGGATAATTGATATAATTGGATCATATATCCTGCTGCTCCCTTTTTCAGTAACTTATTACATTGCTTATCAGAAATAAGCTGGTTCTTCCTTATTTGCAAGTAATCATAGAGGGTGTGTTGCACACCCATTTTTGTGATTGTGAGGGTCCTGTCCACCCAATCAAATGTATTTGGACTGTGTTGTTTTAACCAAGATACACCGAGCACAACATCGTATCCCTTTAACTCCAGAACTCTGAAATCACTAGAGAATTTAACTTTCTGAATTGTGAAGGGACACTGAGAGACCATTGCTGATGTTAATAATGTTCCACCTCCTGCTATAGTCACTTTTCTGGTTTGTGTTGCTCTTGTAGACATGTTTAACTTGACAGCAAATTCTTGATCAATAAAAGTATTGGAACAGCCAGAATCAACTAAGGCAATAGCCTGAACTCCCCCAATAACTATTTGCAAGGACATGGTTTCATCTGTTGGCAAACCAGTGAGTGCTGCTTCGAATATTGACATATACACATCCTTTTGTTTTTCACCTTGCGTCTCTTCCTTATTTTGCTGCAGCTCTGCCTGTTGCTTTTCAACTAGCTCTGTATTTTCAGCTTCTTCATCAGAATGACCTTGCATTTGTAACATGTGCAGAAGGCTTTTCATTTCGTTACATTTGTGTCCATAAGACCACACTGCCGGGCAATACCAACACTTTCTTGGTTCCTGAGGTTTATCAGCAGCCAGTCTTGGTCAAGCTTCTCTATTCACTATATTTATGTTGACTGCCACATTTGCATTCGGTTTATTTGCTACAATAGTCACAGATTTTCTGTTGGATAGATGTGATTGCTCCTGCTTTCTAGCATACCAATAAGCTTCCCTCAAAGTAACTGGCTTATGGCATTTTGTATCATGTTTGATTGACTCCTTTAAGCCACTCAGAAATCTTAGCAGAAAAAATTCTTCCTGCAAGTATGGATGATCTCTTTTCATTGTGGACATCCAATCTTCAAAGTGGTCAATATAGTTATCAATTGTATTCACTTGCTTCAAGTGTTGGCACATTTCCATTGACTCATCAGCGCCCAGAATGGGAAATCTTTCACATAACAAAGTACAGAATTGCTGCCAGCTGACTGTCTGGAGGTCAATACCTGCATTCTGAAGCCAAGTCTTGGCCTTTCCTCTGATATGAGCATTTGCCCAACGTATCTTATTTGCTGTTGAGATACCAGCCAATTCAAAGACACCTTCACATTCTAACAGCCATCCTGCTGCATTCTCGCCAGAAAACAGAGGTAACTCAATGCTAGGTGTGCGAATATGTGGTTCTTGACTGTTATACTGTGATCTGTCTTCAGGTTGTCTCTGCTGCTGAGTTTCCTGAGACTGAACTGTTTCCCTTGCTCTGTTCCGAGAGAACGGCATTGGCTGCGGCAGAGGAACAGAGGTTGGCTAAGGCTGGGTGTAAGTGTACTGGGGTGATGGCATAGGTTGCTGGTAATATGGTAGAGGTTCAAAGGAATATGGCTGTAAAGTTTGGAAATTTGGTAGGTATGGAGGCTGATAATAATTGGGTGGTGGTTGGGGTTGTGGTTGGCTTTGGTAGGAAGTATATGGCTGGGTAAACGGTTGCTGATACATGTGTGGATGAGTTTGTGGGTTGGTATTGGCATGGGTGTGGTGCATCTGCGTCAAAGGTTGGGAATTTGGTGTATAGGAAGAAGAAGCATGGTTCGAATTTGGTGTGGAAATGAATCTTGGTTGTGGAACGTGGCTAGGGTGTGGTTGTGGTGGGATTATTGGTGTTGAATTTGGAGTGGAAACCTCAAAGATCGGGCCTAAGGTAGCATGTGTGTGAGGCGGAGTGGACCAATTCAATCCACGACTTGTCTGGTGATGCAGCTGTTGCGCAGGATCAGAGGCAGTCGAATTCATGACAAGCTGGGCAACCATCTCTGTAAGATTATTGATATTACCGTGCAGGTCGTCGACCGATTCCTGTTGCCGTTCCAGCCGCCTGGATATGTTCAGCACCTCGCGCGGCAGTCGCCGGCCAATTGCCTCCTCAGCTCGAGCTTGTTCCTCCGCTGCTTCCAGCAGCGCCGCCTCCTCGGCCTCCTTATCCAAGGCCTCCTGCGACCTAGTTCGCACCGGCATGGCGACGAAAAGCTTCGCCTTTGGAGCAGCTTCTCTGCAGCACGATCTTGAAGAAGATCCCGACCAGCTAGACGAAGATCTTGCAGGCGATGATCCGTCGAGCTCGAATCGATTCCCGACCGCAGAGACTCAGGGATTTTACAGCGCAATCAAGGCGATTGGTAACCCGGCGGCGGCGAAAAAAATTTGGTGGTGGCGAAACCTGGCTCAAGATACCAATTGTCAGGATCCCATCTAGACTAAGCTATAACAGAAGGAATTCAAGACAGAAATTGTAAAGGAACTGCAGAAATTGGCTAAAGAACTGGTAAGAACAGAAAATTGGGTACTGGAAGGAAATCTAGGGTAAATTGATAAAAGAGATTTTAGGTTTTTGATGTGTCGTGCCCACCAACCACCCCTCACCGGCCTTATAAACTCGACCGTGAGTCACGACTTGATTAGCAATTCATTATTACAGGGCTTAAGCATACTTAGTGCTAAATAGTAATTAACCAACTAAAGACAGACAAGGATCCAACGGCTATCCTATGTCGAAGTAGAAGCAGGTCCCTGACACACAATCTGGTGCGAAACTGGTCAAACCGTCAGCCCGCACCGCACCGCACCATATTGATGGTTTTGATCGGGTTAAGACGGTTTACAGTTTCAAACCGCGATGGAAAAATCTCGTGCTGGTTTGAGACCGTCTGGAACCAGGTAAAACCGCGGAGACCGTCCCGTGCGCTAACAGGTTGCTCGAGGCTGGCGGCAGCGGAAGGCAACAACGTTCCGCAGCAGCGGCGACCAGAACGTGCACCCCGCCGTCCTCCGGCCGTCACCGGCCGCTGCTGCTGCCCGGTCGGCGTCGCCCCGAAGGCCTTCTTCGAGCGCCGGCGCCGTCACCTCCATCCAGGCCTGCCTCTCCTCGAACACCACCAGCAGTACCGGGAGCCACACCACTGCCTGCACCACCGAGAGCTGCACCATGATGTCGCGCGCCCTCTTGCCATTCCAGTCCCCGACGGCGCGGCCAAAGACGCAAGAAGACGACATGTCGAAATCGAGCGGCGCATGAGCAGGCATGGTGGTCGCCGTCCCCATGGCCAGTGTCATCGAAATGCTGCCACAAGGTGAGCACTAGCTAGATCATGTACATTATAAGCTTCAGCTCGAAGGAATTGAACTAATTCACTGCACTGAGAGGTCACGAGGGGTGGCGGCGCTGATGGCCGGACTTGAGGAAGATGAAGTCGATCTATGCGAATACAGCATAAAACTTGGGGCAACTTGGTCAGGGCGGAGGAGGGAACCACGGAACACAAAGTGACGCGATTGAAATTGTAGGAACGTGTCTGAAAAGAGACTCATCGCCGGCCATGTCCTCTCCGCGTGCTCCCTGGTGTTGCTGTTGATGAAGTAGAGATAGGTTTTGGCGCCGACGTGCGCGGCATAGCCTGTGCAGGAATTGTTGAGGCGGAGCACAGAGGCGTGGGAGTCGATGAGGGCGCCGTGGGTGTCGCGGAGGACGCCGCTGTTTGTGACGACGGCGCAGGAAAGAGATACGAGGTTGCTTGATGTATACCGGTGCCAAACCGCACAAAACGTGTATCGAGACCAGACCAACCCGTGGAATAGCCTCCGATGGTAACATTCTAAACCAGACCAAACCATTTGAAACCGGTAGGGACTGTCTGGTTTGAGGAACCAGCTGAAACCGGGATTGCCCAGGCTTAGGTATCACTTCAGCACATCTGCTCATGGTCTCATGGATCCTGTGAAACTGCGAACTGAGACAAAGAAATTGAACAGTCAAAATATCTCGGATTACACACTAATTATTCACTTCATATTGTTGCTGGCTAAGCTTATCCTGACTTTTCAAGCTGACTGACTAGTGCTTCCATCCGGTTTGTTATTGCAAAAGAAAGTTTCAAACTAGAGTCTCTGACCAAAGCAGATATGGCATGCGTTCACATGTGGGATGATAAACTATGAGCTATACTTTAACTTCTCGGTAGGATACAAAGGACTAAGCAAACTAGCCAACCTACTATATGCATTGTGTCACTGTTTTCCAACTTTGAATGCATAAACAAAACAAAATTCAGGTAAAAATCTCCCACTCAATGCTGATCTCACCCACGAAATAGTTAATCAAAAATTACGAAAATCAACTGTAAATGACCTTATAATACATCTGATGCACCAGTATGGGACTTTATCATTTGCAAATGTATTAAGGGTTGCTCAGAGCCCATGGTCTAGCAAGTCTGGTGTACACAATCACATAGAAACAGAAGGAGCCTCAGGTAGCATTGGCCTTAAGTTAGCAAGTCAGAAAGACAGCGCCAAAGGAACTAGCTACCGAGTCTCCAACCATGAAAGAAGCTCCATTCCTGATGATTCTCATCACCTTCCAAGTGGCGGTGCTATCTACAACCTCTTCTGGGCTCTCCATTTCGTTGCCAGGATGTCCTGACAAGTGTGGCGACGTGTCAATCCCGTACCCCTTTGGCATCGGCAATGGCTGCGCCGCAGTTAGAATGAACAGCTTCTTCACTGTCACCTGCAACAGCACCTTCCAACCTCCAAGGCCGATGATTAGTGATCCTTCGGCTACCTACGAGATCATTGACATATCCCTGGAGCACGCTGAGATGCGTGTTTACGGCCCCGTCAGCTACAGCTGCTTCACGTCGAACACCACAGTGACGGACAACTACACCGGCGGCTTCAACCTGGTGGGTACGCCGTTCATCGCGTCAACAACCCGCAACCGCTTCATGGTCATCGGCTGCAGCACCATGGGTCTCATTGGCGGCTACACCCACAGCAACCCCGACCTGTATGTGGCCGGCTGCTACTCCTACTGCCAGGGCATCAACAGCACATCCAATGGTGCCCCATGCACCGGGAAGGGCTGCTGCGAAACCACCATCACCCCAAACCTCAACGACTTCGCCGCGCTCTTAATCATCAACCAGAGCAGTGTATGGACATTCAACCCATGCTTCTACGCGATGCTTGCAGAGGTTGGATGGTACAGCTTCAGGCAGCAGGACCTTGTCGGGCGTCTTGGGTTCATCAACGAGAGAGCCGAGAGAGGTGTCCCTGTTGTCGCTGACTGGGCCATCAGAAATGGCTCCTGCCCAAAGGATGGAGCAAAGGCGCCATTGGGCTATGCATGTGCCAGTTCAAACAGCTATTGTGTGGGTGCAATCAATGGCCCAGGGTACATGTGCAACTGTTCTGAAGGATATGAGGGCAATCCTTATCTCCCCGGAGGCTGTCAAGGTGAATAATTTACTCATGTAGAATTTCTAATTTCTAATTTTGGAAATAAGGAAATCAACTGTGTGAAGGAACAGTTCTAGCCAACACATAAATTTCATCATACCAAGCATAATTCAGTAGATTTTCATTCCTTCTTAAATTTTTAGTTAGCTTCTTCATATATTTTACATATTGGCTTACTTAAAGGCTTCATGGTTCTTTATATTAAATTTATATTATTCTGTTCAGACATAGATGAGTGCAAGCTGCATAAGCAAAATCACAAGTATAAGGAATTGTATCCATGCAAAAATGGGGTATGTCGCAACATACTAGGAGGCTATGTGTGCAAATGCGGGATAGGAAAAAGATCAGATGGCAAAAATTCTGGATGTCAACCTGTGCTAACCCAAGCAGAACAAGTGGTGATAGGTAAGGATGATACCTGATAGCATGCTCTTTGTTAAGGTGCATATCCATGCTTTCGATGCATTGAAACCTCTCAAACAATCATGCTGCAGGTCTCAGTGTTTCCTCAGTTGTGGTGATAGCATTGGCATGCATGTTGGCTATGAAATTTCAAAGAAGAAAGCACAGGAAGGAGAAGGATGCGTATTTTAAGCAAAATGGAGGCCTGAAATTATATGATGAGATGAGGTCAAGGCAAGTGGACACCATTCATATACTTACAGAGAAAGAGGTAAAGAAAGCCACAGAAAACTACAGTGATGATCGAGTTCTTGGATGTGGTGGTCAAGGAATGGTTTATAGAGGAACTTTAGATCATGACAAAGAAGTTGCTATAAAGAAGTCCAAAGTAATAAACAACAACTGCAGAGAAGAATTCGTAAATGAGATAATAATACTGTCGCAGATTAACCATAGGAACATTGTGAGGTTACTTGGTTGCTGCTTGGAGGTAGATGTGCCGATGTTGGTATATGAGTTCGTATCAAATGGTACCCTCTTTGAGTTCCTTCATAGCAATGATCACAAATCACTAGTCCCCTTGGATCTTCGACTGAAAATTGCTACCCAGTCAGCAGAGGCCCTTGCTTACATCCACTCCTCAACTTCTCGCACAATTCTGCACGGGGATGTCAAATCACTCAACATACTCTTGGATGATGAATACAATGCAAAAGTTGCAGACTTTGGAGCATCGGCGCTGAAGCCCATAAATAAAGATGATTTCATCATGTTTATCCAAGGAACTCTTGGGTACCTTGACCCTGAGTCTTTTGTCAGTCACCACCTGACTGATAGAAGTGATGTCTACAGTTTTGGGGTCGTTCTTCTAGAGTTGCTAACAAGAAAGAAGCCTATATACATTGATAATCTTGATGGACAGAAAGCTCTATCTCATACCTTCATAGTGATGTTTCAGCAGAAGAAGCTCTGTGATATATTGGACGATGATATAATAGAAGATGAAGTTATGGTGGTGCTCGAGAAACTAGCTGAGCTCGCCATGCATTGTTTGAACCCAAGAGGCGATGAGAGGCCAACAATGAAAGAAGTAGCAGAGCGCTTACAGATGTTGAGCAGAATCCAGATGCAGCAAGTTACCACACCAAATCCTATGAAGATGCACTACACTGATGGAGAATCGTCAGTGTCTACAGCGTCTGGCGAGATGAAATACGAGAGCAGGAACACTGCCAAATTGGTCTTAGATATGGATCTTCCGAGATGATTATTGTATACATCTTTCTTGGCCTGCTGGGATGATAGACGAGTGTAATTTCTTGTGAAACACTAGCACATCTTTCAAGATCACTGTATCTGTCCTTTTACGCATAATGTTTAGTTCATGGTGTTTAAGACAACTCTGTAATTATGCTACTGTGTGTGCACATGGTTATAGTCATCGATTATGCCTACACAGCACAATGTGTGTTTGTAGTACAATTTCTTTAAATTCTATCGGATTTAGTTTAGGTTCAAACAAAAAATCTACTTATTCACATTTGTGATCTCTGACTTCTCTTTACACATCCATTTACTTATTCGGCCAAGATTTAATAGACACATTTAGCCATTGGATAAAAGAGAATCCTGATGCTAATCCAATCCCATGGCTAAGCTCGGTCAACTTGGACTTCAAATCCTAATGGACTGAGCATTAGCAATTCTGTTTCGACAGACCGGAGCCAAAATGTATGTATTCATATTGCATTGTTGACAATGATCACAATGGTGATTTACGATTATTTTTATCCACACTGGTAATGATAGTCAATGATCCCTATTGCTAAATCACTTCAAAAGAAAGTATCATATGATATCTATTTAAATCCCTCGAACTCGCGCAGCTATTAGTAAGTGTACAGACGATACAAGAACTTACAAGGTCAGGACAGCTGCACAAGTTTGCACGTCTCCAAGCTCCGGTCCGTCGTTTCGTCCAAAGGGAGAACCACCGATGACGATACTTCATAGTTGCTATCAAAGTCACAATCGTATTTGGCAACACCGGCTGCATGCATCTGGTGCCTCCACAGCACCCGTAACCGCTCTGCGATTCCTTCATCGTCGGTCTGTCGTCTCCTCTCACGTTCAAACAGTGCACAGAGAGCATGGCGAGCTTCTCACTAACCACCATGGTCGCAGCATCTTCCACAATGTCAGAGTCCAGCATTGTCTGGTGCTTGTTCTTGTGAAACATCAGGAGGAAACTGTGGGCCAGGGACCTCTTTTCTTTGGAGGAGTCATCGGCGTAGAGAGCTCTCTTCCTAGTCATCAGCTCGAGGAGAACGACCCCCAAGCTGTAGACGTCACTCTTGTCGGTAAGGAGGTGGCTGATGAAGCTCTCAGGGTCGAGGTAGCCAAGGGTTCCCTGGACGAGCATGATGAACTCGCTTCCGTCCATGGACTTGAGCGCCGATATCCCCAAAAAGCATGCCAAACATATCATTGCGGTGGCAGAAACACTCAGGCCTGCAAAATCATATACTTCTATTTAGGGTAATATTGTTGCTATTACACGGGACTACGAGTTTCTGTAAGCACATTGAAATTGATATTGAGATGGTTCAACACATGTCAGATAAAACAAAAACAAACGAGAATGAACTTGCCTGTAGCCAGCTGTTCATCTCGAGTATGCAGAGTTCGACATCCAAAATCTGTACCATCAGATCTCATTCCTCCCTTGCACTTACAACTATAGCCTCCCAGTGTGTTGTGACAGATCCCATTCCTACAAGGATACAACTCTTTCTACTTGGGCTCCTGTTCACGCAGCATGCATTCATCTATATCTGAAGATAGCATCAGCAAGACCATATATACTCAGTCAGCTAAGTCAAACTGCTTGCTATGACCCAGAAGTATTCAGTCAGTAGTTACCATTACAGGTGCACCGTTCTTTGCCCTCTCGTTGACGAACCCAAGCTGGCCAACGGGGTCACTGCGCCGGAAGCTGTACCACCTGACCTCAGCAACCATGGCATAGAAGCACGGGTTGAATCCCCAAACGCTGCTACTATTAGTCGAGAATGCCACCCCTACGGCGGTGAGGTTGGTCGGGATGGACGCCTCACAGCAGCCTGTCCCAGTGCATGGCGACCCATCGTCAGGTGCACCACTGGCGCCATCGCAGTAGGAGTAGCAGCCAGCAAGGTACTGGCTTGTGGCCCCATGGAAACAGCCAACGAGTCCCAGGGTATTGCAGCCAACGACCGTGAAGCGGTTGCGTCCGGGTGATGGGATGAACGGTGTGTCCTGCAGGCTGAACCACACAGAACCGTTGTTGGTAGATGATACGGCGGCACTCTCGATGAGAAACATATGTAGCTGACCGGGATAAGCACCCGCATCTCGCCGTGCTCAAGAGATATATCAGCTACGTCAAGGGCCACATCGGCCGGGCCCCCAACCATCAGCCGAGACGGTTGATAGGTATCGTTGCAGTTGAGGTTGAAGAAGCTGTTGAGGCTGAAAGCAGAGCATTGCGCTCCGATGCCGAAGGGATAAGGGATGGACACGTCGCCGCACTTGTCGGGACAGCCTGGCAGAACCAGCGATGCGGCACCACCAGGGGCAGGTGCCACTGCCTCAGCAGGAAGAAGACAATTAGTTTCAAGAAGAACGTTAGAACCCGTGTTGATTCTTGTTGCTGCAAGTTTGGATGCATGGCCCGCGCCATCACTTGGAGTTCCTGAAAGCTGCCCCAAAAGATAGTCTCTAATCTCTATCAATGCGAGAATTCCTAGGCCCTTTCTGTTTAAATTTTTTGTGGAGGAATATAATATTTGACACCTTGACCAGTTCAATCTCAGGAACACTGAGAAAATCACAAGCTCCAAATTTAACCCTCGTATATTTGAGGGCCTCTGATTGCCTGTTTGGACCTAGATAGGATAGTCCAGAACCAGGTCTGATGCTCGCAAGACCACAGATTGTAGACAAGATTCCTTGACTTCTAATCGAGCTGAAACCAGACTCACGCTCGTTAGCATGCGCGTAAACAGCCCATTTTTCAGCCAAGAGGCTTAACCATTCAACATCTAAGGTGTCAATTCAGTGCATGGATCATCGTTTCTTCCTGCCACAATAACATAGAACTAATGCATGTGAAAACTGAATTAAGACGAAAGACTAAACAGTAAAAAATCCGCCTAGTTATGCGCTTCAAATTGTTGCTGCCTAACCTTATCTTGACTTTTCAAGCTGATCGAATAGGCTAACAAGGTGAAGTATTTACTCACACATAATTCAATAAGAAGCTGTCAGAAGGTACAACTCTAGCCCGAACATAAACACATTACAAGCATAATTCAACTGATTTGTGTTAGTCAATTTTCTTTAGCTTGCTTAATATACGATAATTATTCTATTCTGTTGGCCATGAAATTTCAGAGGTTGCTGCTTGGAGGTAGATGTGTCGCTGCATGCTACAACATATCACTGTATTAAGAAATAGAACAGCATTGGTTGTACAGCTCTACACGGTAAGACCTACTTGTATAACTCAAAAGTCTTCCAGGTGCATTTCTTATACAACTATTGTAGTTACTGAAAGATACCACAAAAGATTTAGTCTCTAATCTTCATTGAATGCGGGAATTTCTAGCCCGTTTTCTTGTTTACGTTATTTTGTGGGAAAATATGGATTTAGACATGTCTTGTTCGATTCAAAGAATTATGAAAAAGCACATGCTCCAAATTCAGTTCTCATTAGCTCATCTGAATACTGTTCAGTACCTGTTTGGACCTAGATAAGATGGTCTGGAACCAGGCCTGATGCTCGCATGCATATTCGACTTCTAATCGGATTGAAACCAGGCTCACACTCGTTAGCATGTGTATAAGCACTCCCTTTTTCAGGCCAGGAGGCTTCACCATTGAAACCAGCCTCACACTTCAGCACCTGTTCATGCATCCTGTGAAAACTGTGAATTAAGACAAACAGATTGATTTTGGATTACGGACTAGTTATGCTGGCTAAGTTTATCCTGACTAGTTTCCATCTAGTTTGTTATTGCAGAAGAAAGATTGAAACTACAGTATCTGACCAAGCAGATATAGTATGTGTTCACATGGGGGATAATAAACCTTTTTTATGTGGAATGATAAACTAAGAGCTATACTTTGACTGGCATGTGAACAGATCTATAACTCTCTAAGCTGCTGAAGACTTTCCAGATTATAAGTGAACTAATCAAAGAAACCTATAAACTGTCATCCTTTTCCAATTCCAGCGAAACTTCCAACAAAAGCATGTAAGCGAACTAATAAAAGAAATCATGTTCACTGATTTTCACCTTTGAATACACTGACGAAGATTTGTCCAGATTATAAGCAACTATGGTATTACTTTCTTTAAATTTTAGAAAAATTTCCTGTTAGTCGATGCGAACGATTAAGCAAACTAGTCAGTTTTTGTTTCTTATTATATGCATTGCGTTTTCCAACTTTGAACACGTAGACTATACAGAATTCACGCAAGTCTCCCAGTCAACGCTGATATCCCCCATGAAACAGGTAATCGAAAATTATGAAAAATAAACTGGTGATGCATCAGTATCAGCCTTTATCATCTGCAACGGAACCCATGGTCTAGCAAGTCTGGTGTACATAATCTGATCCTATGCTAATCCTAGTAAAAGAGAATCCTAATGCTAATCCGACCCGATGGCTAAGCTCGATCAACTTGGATTTCAAATCCTAATGGACTGAGCATTAACAATCAACAGACCGGAGCCAAAATATATCTTTTCATTCTTCATTGTTGACAATGATCACCAATTGCCATTTATGGTTACTGTTATCTGTAAAGATAATGTATGTGTGCTAATCCCATGTATTGGCAATGATAGTCGCTGCTCCCTATTGCTAAATCACTTCAAAAGAATGTATCATATGATGTCTATTTAAATCCCTCAAACACACACATCTATTAAAGTGTAAAGACAATACAAAAACTTACACGGTCAGGACAGCTGCACAAGTTTGCACGTCTCAAAGCTTCGGTCCGTCATATCGTCCAAAGGGAGAACCACCAACGATGACGAGCCTCCATAGTTGCTATCAAGATCACTATCATAGTTGGCAACACTGGCTGCATGCATCTGGTGCCTCCATATCACCCGCAGCTGCTCCGCGACTTCTTTCATCGTTGGCCTGTCGTCTCCTCTCGCACTCAGGCAGTGGACGGCGAGGATAGCGAGCTTCTCGACAATCACCATGGTAGCAGCATCGTCCACAATCTCGGAGTCCAGCATTGTTCGGTGCTTGTTCTGGTGAAACATCAGGAGAAAACTGTGGGACAAGGATCTCTTTTCTTTGGAGGAGTTACTGGTGTACAGAGCCCTTTTCCTAGAAATCAGCTCGAGGAGAACGATCCCGAAGCAGTAGACGTCGCTCTTATCAGTGAGGAGGTGGCTGCTGAAGCTCTCAGGGTCGAGGTAGCCGAGGGTTCCCTGGACGAGCATGATGAACTCGCTTTCGTCCATGGACTTGAGCGCCGATGACCCAAAGTCCGCAACCTTGGCGTTGCGCTGATCGTCCAGCAGGATGTTGGCCGATTTGACATCCCCATGCAGGATCGTGCGAGATGCCGATGAGTGCAAGTAAGCAAGAGCTTCTGCTGATTGAGTGGCAATCTTCAGGCGAAGGTCTAGTGGAATTGGGGGCAGATTGCAATCAGCACTGCCATGAATAAACTCATATAGTGTCCCGTTGGAGACGAACTAGTAGACCAACATCGGGACATCTATGTCCAGGCAACAGCCTAGTAACCTCACGATGTTCCAGTGGTTGATCTGTGACAAGATTATGATCTCATTTACAAACTCATCCCTGCAGTCATCATTTATTACTTTGGACTTTTTTATGGCGACCTCTTTATTGTCATCCAAAGTACCCTTGTAGACCATTCCATGACCGCCACAACCAAGAATGATCTTCATTGTAGTTGTCAGTGGCTATCCTGATCTCATTTTCTGTGAGTATGCGAACTGTGTCAACCTGCCTTGACCTCATCTCATCATATAACCTCAGACCTCCATTCCGTTTGAAATACTCATCTTTCTCCGTTGTGTGCCTTTTCCTTTGCAATTGCATAGCCAAAAAGCATGCCAAGGATATCATCACAACAGCAGAAACACTCAGGCCTGCAAAATCATATACTTCTGTTTAGGGTAGGTTTGTTGCTATTATACAAGACTACGGGTTTTATCAAAAATAACAGAAAAATATATCAACATTTATGGAAGATTGCACAGAACAAACGAGACTGAATTTGCCTATTGCCAGTTGTTCATCTCGAGTACGCAGAGGTCGGCATCCAAAATTTGTACCATCCGACCTTGTTCCTCCCTTGCATTTACAGTTATAGCCTCCTGGAGTGTTGTGACAGACCCCATTCCTGCAAGGATACAACTCTTCGTACTTGGGATCCTGCTCACGTAGCATGCATTCAGTATATCTGAAGATTGCAGCAACACAAGCATTATAGGTAAGTCGAACTGAAGTTTTGAAAAAAAAAAGACAAGTATTCCCTCAGCAGTTACCTTGACAGCCATTGTTAAGGTATGCGTTGACTTCATACCCCAGGGTGCACTTGCACAAGTACCCGGGTCCATTGCTTGCACTCTCACAGTAACTATTCGTGCTGACACACAAGTTTGACTCCAGGCATGATCCATTCCTGACCGCCCAGTTCACAATGAAAGGTGCACCGTCCTTTGCCCTCTCATTGATGAACCCAAGCTGGCCAACGAGAGCATGGCGCTGGAAGCTGTACCACCTGACCTCGGAGACCATGGCATAGAAGCATGGGTTGAATCCCCAGACGTTGCTACTGTTCATCGGAAATGACACATTGAAGGTGGCGAGGTTGGTTGGGATGGACGCCTCGCAGCAGCCCGTCCCGGTTCACGGTGCTCCATCGTCTGATGCACCGGTGATGCTGTCGCAGTACGAGTAGCATCCAGCGAGGTACTGGCTTGTGCCCCCCCGGAAACCGCCAATAAGACCCAGCGTGTTGCAGCCAATGACCGTGAAGTGGTTGGGCCCAGTGGATGGGAGGAACGGCGTGTCCTCCAGACCGAACATCACTCTGATGGTTGCAGATACAGTGGCACTCGATGTGAAGCAGATGTAGCTGACGGGGACGAGCAACCTTATCTCGCCGTGCTCCAGCGAGATATCGGCGACGTCAATGGCCAGGTCGATTGGTCCCCCCGCTGTCGGCCGCGGCGGGTGAGAGGTGCTATTGCAGTCGAGGTTGAAGAAGCTGCTGAGGCTGACCGCAGCACACTGCGCTCCGATGCCAAAGGGGTAAGGGATAAGCACGTCGCCGCACTTGTCAGGGCAGCCTGGTAGCGCCAGTGACGCGGCGCCACCCGTGGTGGGTGCCAATGCCATCACAATGAAGAAGACACTCGATTTCATGAACAATAGAACCAGTTCTGATTCTTGTTGCTGCAAGGTTGGATGCATGGCTCGCGCCATCACTTGGGCGACTTCGTGTGAGTGTGATGAATGCCCTTGCTTTTCTTTTTATCAGATGAATTGCGTCTTAGAATATAATTCAATAACTCCTATAAAAAATACGATGCCATCAACTGATGTATGCAAGGGTGAATAGGTTCAATTGGTCCAATCCAGATAAAAAACTAATAATGCAAGTTGCAGTATAATATTTGATGTATCCAACATTTTCAAGATAAGGTGATGTATGCATGCTAACGCAATTCAACTAGTTACGTAGTAGGTGGTTGTTTGTCCTAGTCAACTGTTGAACTTTAACCGCAAATTGTAGCAAAATACTATAACACTGTATAACTGATTGTAACATGTATTTGTCTGTACAGAAATACATCTAGATAACTCATACCATGCCCATCATATCACTCAGGTAAACACTGCCTAACCTACCAAAGATGTTAAATATATCTTCATATTCAGAGTGTAGAATAGCATTGCTTGTATAGCTCTACACTGGTTGTATAGCTCTACACGGTAAGTCTTCAAGGAGAATTTCTTATACATCTATAGTAGTACTGAAAGCTACCACAAAAGACACAGCCTCTAATCTGTATCAACCAGAGAATTTATAGCCCCTTTTCTTGTTTATACTATTTTGTGGGGAAATATAAAATTAGACACCTTCACCAGTTCAACTCTGAGGAATTATGAAAGAATCATAGGCTCCAAATATAATAACTCCATTAGCTTGTTTGAGGACCTTTCAGTACCTGTTTAGACATAGATAGGATGGTCTGGAACCAGGTCTGATGCTCACATGCATATTCGACTTCTAATCAAACTGAAACTAAGGAGTGTAGCAATCCATTTTTCAGGACGTGACGCTTAACCTCCACGGTACCATTTCAGAACATCGATCCCCGTTTCTTCCTGACACAGTCGAACACGATTAAGATGAGTGAACAGTCAAACTAAGTTCCGGTTTCAGCCTAGTTAAGAGGTCGTACCCAGTGCTGAAAAGCTCCCACACAAGGTGGGGTCTGGGGAAGGCTCAGCCTAGTTATCCAGATCAAATCGTTGATGGCCAAGCTTAACATGACCTTATCAAGTGGACCTATTAGAGCATCAATCTAGTTTGTTATTGGAGGAGAAAGTTTCAAACTACAGTATCTGACCAAGCAGATATACAGGTCTGCCTTCACATTTGGGACGACAAACAGCTATACTGTTACCAGCATATGAATAAACCTATCAACTGGTGGAGATTTTTCCAGATTATAAGCAACTCTAGAATCTTTTTTCACATTTCATGGAAACTACTCTATAAATGTGTAAGCGAACTGGTCATTTTTTCTGTACATTGCTACTTTCAACTTTGGACACAAACAATATAGACCAATAAAGATCGCTCCAGACTATAAGCAACTCTAGTGCAATTTCTTTCAGTTTCAGAGAAACATATCAACACAAATGGTTAAGCAAACTAGTTAACATTTTTGTCACTATACATTATGGGAAAAGCCTCTCAATTAATGATGATCTCACACTCGACATTGTTAATCAAAAAATTGCAGAACTCATCTTGTAAATAATATATGAGGCATCAACACCAGCCTTTATCATCAAAAGGAGTCCTGAGGTAATCAGACCGCATGCCCCATGGCCTAACAAGTCTAGTGTACACAATCACATATCCTGACAGCAACAAAGGAACAAGAGATAGCATTGGTGTTAAGTTGCAAGTTAGAAACACAGTACCATAGGAATTAACCACCGAGTCTCCAACCATGAAAGAAGCATCAGTCCTCCTGATACTCATCGCATTCCAAGTAGTGGCAATATCTGCAACCTCTTCCGGGCTCTCCATATCGCTACCAGGATGTCCTAACAAGTGTGGTGATGTGTCAATCCCCTATCCCTTTGGCATCGGTGATGCCTGCGCGGCGGTTAGCCTGAACAGTTACTTCACCGTCACCTGCAACAGCACCTTCCAACCCCCACGATCTATGATTGGTAACATACCCACAGAGATCATTGACATCTCTCTAGAGCACGGTGAGATGCGTGTTTACGGCTCCGTCAGCTATAGCTGCTTCACGTCGAACACCACCATGATGGATAACTACACCGGCGGGTTCGACCTGGAGTGTAGCCCATTCCTCCCCTCAAACACCCGCAACCGCTTCATGGTTATCGGCTGCAATATCCTAGGTATCATTGGTGGCTAGACGCAGAGCAATGCTGACCTGTATGTGGCCGGTTGCTACTCCTACTGCCAGGGCATCAACAGCACGTCTGATGAAGCCCCCTGCACTGGGAAGGGCTGCTGCGAAACCACCATCACCCCAAACCTCACCGACTTCGTGGCGCTCTTGGTGACCAACCAGAGCAGTGCATGGGCTTTCAACCCATGCTTCTATGCTATACTTGCAGAGGTTGGATGGTACAGCTTCAGGCAGCAGGACCTTTTCGGGCATCTGGGTTCATCAACGAGAGAGCCATGAGAGGCGCCCCTGCTGTTGCTGACTGGGCCATCAGAAATGGCTCCTGCCCAAAGGATGGAGCAAAGCTGCCAACGGGCTATGCTTGTTCTAGTTCAAACAGCTATTATGTGGATGCAATCAATGGCCCAGGGTACATGTGCAACTGTTCTAAAGGATACAAGGGAAATCCTTATCTCCCCAGAGGCTGTCAAGGTGAAGTATTTACTCAAACATATTTCTCTCGTTTTTAAAAACATCAGTATAAGCAACTGCTTGAGGAAATAACTTTAGCCGATACATAAAATTCATCATTAGAAGCATAATCAGTAGATTTTTGCTCCTTATTCAGTTTCTTTAACTTCCTTAATATACTTTAAGTTTTGACTTATTTATGATTTCATGCTACTTTATTTTTATTCTCTCCAGATATAGATGAGTGCAAGTTGCATGAGCAGAATCCCAAGTATGAAGAATTGTATCCGTGCAAAAATGGGGTATGTCGCAACACACCAGGAGGTTACCTGTGCAAATGCGGGGTACGAAAAAAATCGGATGGCACAAATTATGGCTGTCGACCTAAGCTAAACCAACCTGAACAGGTGGTTATAGGTAAGAATCATACCTGAATATATTTTTTATTTATCTAAGGTGCATTTCCATGCTTTGATGTGTTGAAGCATCTAAAACAATTATTCCATAGGTCTCATGTTTCCGCGGTTGTGGCGATAGCATTGGCATGCATAATGGCTGTGAAATTTCAGAGAAGAAAGCACAGGAAGGAGAAGGATGAGTATTTTAAACAAAACGGTGGTCTGAAATTATATGATGAGATGAGGTCAAGGCAAGTCGACACCATACATATTCTTACAGAGAAAGAGGTAAAGAAAGCGACAGAAAATTACAGCGATGATCGAGTTCTTAGGTGTGGTGGCCGTGGAATGGTTTATAGAGGAACTTTAGATGATAAGGAAGTTGCCATAAAGAAGTCCAAAGTAATCGATGATGACTGCAGAGAGGAATTCGTAAATGAGATAATAATATTGTCACAGATTAACCATAGGAACATTGTGAGATTACTTGACCCCTCCCACTAGTTTCCCGCTGGTGTGGAAGAAGGGGGCCAAGCGACGGATTTGGTAGGATCAAGGTGTTGCAATGGTGAAAGAAGAGATGAGAGGAGGGAAAAGTTATCAGCTGTTAGTTTAAAACTGCAACGACATTCAAGTACTAATGATCTACAGGTATTTTTGTATTAACTTCATGCTAAACGTGTGTTAACTCCAGGTTAGGTGCCAGCACGGCTCTGCATGCAACAAATAGTGTGACACTCTAATTGCGGCAAGCATTAAATGTTTTCCATTAGGTCATTCAATTATGGTTTGATATAAGCTATTAAGCTATCATGGTACAGAAAGATTGGCGTGAGGATGCAGCTTTTGCTACTTCGGCATTATTATTATTTTCCCTACAGAAATGACATCAAAGGGAAATTCAGTATGCAAGCTACCTGTATACAAGCCTACAAGGTAACATAAAAGAGGATAGAGAGCCAGAGTAGAAAGATAAGCAGCAAAAAAACATAGAAGCAAAAGAAAATGGAAACATAATGGGAGAAAGGTTTTAGAATCATACTCGTTAGTAAGACTAATCAGGTCAATGAAATGAACTAAGCAACAAACATACTTGATCCATGTACCTTTTCCAAGAACTGAAGAAATGCATGAGGTCACATACCTTAGTGCATATATAGGTAAAAATGTAGATATGCATCATGAAGAGCTAACTGCACAGGTATTCATTCCCTACACATACAAATTATAGCCCATGAGTACAGGTACGCCTCAGATAAGTCAGCACATGCCAAATTTATCATGATTATCCTACTGATCTAGAAATATGCTCTCAAATGTTAAGCCACTAATTTTTTTTAGGTATATCCTCTTGATAACCACTGTCATATAAGTCATAAAATCATAGTTTTACCATTAGCATAGACCAGAAGAACGACATTAGGGGAAAAAGGGAAGTAATTGCTAGAGCTGTGGAAGAGCAAACCAACCTGACCATGTGCATAGTGAGACTGTCTGCTCACACATTGAGAGGAGTAGTAGTGAAGCAAATATGAGAGGACCACACATGATTAACAAGTCCACTGTCCATATACAATCACTAATAATGTTCACATGAGTTGCAGAAATCAGCTATACACGCACATAACAGCTCCATACTAAATGGCTAGACGGGGCAAATAAATAGGAATCGAACTCAGAAGTCATTTTTTTCTACCAGTTAGCAAGTTAGTGCAGAAATGTTACAGATTCATCCTCTTCAGAAACAGACCTGCTACAAAGGAGCCATTTCACAGTCAAGAGTTGTGTCGAGCGTAATCAAAGTCTCAAATATTATTTCTCCGTGGAAACAAGAACTACATCAAAATAAATACACGGCAACAGAAAATATAGATGATTAAAAAAACCAGACGTGGAGTGCCTAATATAGAGAAGCCTAATTCAGATACTGGCTATCCACTCTTCATTGCAGCTTAATTCCATCCCTTAGATTGGCATGCCTTTGGGCACAATCTGGTCCTTGATCCACATATAAATAGGCACCAGAACAAAGTATGCGGCACAAATCGTTCCCATGAGAAAGCGGAAGAAAAAGGTAATAGGATTCACAGGCTTGCTGACATCCTCAGCCTTTGGACCAAGCTGCAGGGGACAAAAGATGAAAAGTTCTTAATATAGCCACCATTGGAAACATTTACAAAAAATCTAAACACAAGAATACGAAGGTCTAGTATTCATGCTCAAACTTACGGGAATGTTTACCCTTTCTGGGTGCTATTTCATATACGTGTGAATAACCAAGAGATAACACATGCGTAATTTGTAAGAAGAGTGAGGAAAAATAAAATATGAAATACAAAAATGATACCAGATCTTTGCATGTGATTGATCTAAGAAAACAAACAGCTATAATTGTGTGATAATAAAATGCTTAAGCTAGTTTCAACAAGTTATGCTCCTTCTACTGCTAGTTAGAATAATGTTAATATGTTTACTATTGAACCTTTGCGTATCCATACACCAACTTGTCAACCATGAATTAAGTATCACAACATATAATGTAATAGAAACTTGTCCAATTATATGAGTAATAACTAATACACCGAGAATTAGAAATTACGATAACCAGATACACCTGGATAAAGCGTGCATGTCAACACGTAGGGAGATATGAAAACGATGAGTTTGCCCACGACATTTTTCACAAAACTTGCCTGCAAAGGGGAGTCCCCACTTTCTCTCTTGACACCCGTCACGGAGCACCCCATAATGAGGCCATGCCTACGGACACCACGGTACCACTTTGGTCCGATCCTCTTGAGCTGAACATCCCTGAACCCCGCGGCTTTGAACCACTCAATGTACTCCTCTTCAGTGGGGAACAGCATCCACATGTCGGCGAAGAAGCGAGACAGCCAGAAGGTCGGGTGCACGGGCCCGATCAGACACGCCTTTCCGCCGAGCCTGAGGACCCTGTAGGCTTCCTTGATTCCCCGCTGCGGGTCGGGCCAGTACTCGATGCTGGAGGCCCAAAGCATCATATAAAATCATCATCAGAATTCAGAAACAGCACTACAACTCTAGTAAGCGATTCGTAGGATATACACAGATGCGGCATCATAACAAACATCGTTCATACACACAGCAGGGACTGGTAGGGGAGTTATACCTGCCGGCGGAGACATATCGGTCGAAGGTATCCGTGGGGAAGGGGAGGTCCTCTGCGTCGCCCTCCACGATCTCTACCCCCTTGAGCGCCTCCTTCTGCCTGGCCTTCTCGAGCTGATGCGGGGACTGGTCGAGCAGCGTGACGTTCTCCTTGTCGACGTGCTTGACGATGCCGAGCGTGGTGAAGCCCGTGCCGCCGCCGACGTCGACGACCTTGAGCTTGGGGCTGTAGAGGTCGGCGGGCTCGAGCGCGTCGTCGCGCATGTCCTCTGTCCAGTGGCCCGGGTTGATGACGTGGTCGTAGACGATGGAGAGGAAGCGGTAGAACCAGAAGGCCTCCTTCTTGTGCTGGATGAAGCGCGGCGCCGAGGCCGGCCGCGCCGCCGGGGACGAAGACGCCGCGCACCGCAGCAGCGGAGACGCCGCGGACACGCCGCCGCGCCTGGTGGAGAGCGCGAGGGAGACGGGGCGGAGGGCGGAGCGGGAGGGGCCGAGGCCGAGGTGGCCGAGCCCGGCCGGGCGCGCGCGCGGAGGATCCCGGGGCACGGGCGCGGCGCGTGTGTGGAGGCCATCGCCATTGCCGCCGCCGCCGCCGAGTGAAGGGGAACAGAAACAGACGAGAGCAGCGAGCGGGTGGTGGGAGTGGGGGAGTGCGGCGATTGGCGAGCGAGGTCACGGGCGGATGAGCGCTGGGTGGATGGGATTCGCTCCCTCGTGGCGTCTCGGGCGACACGTACGCGGCCCGTATAGGCCAGTTTCTATGGAAGTGGGCCCTGTGCTGAGACTTCGATCCAAAACGGTAGGGTACGGAACTTGGCGTCAGCTGATTTTTGGTTACTTTTTTATGAAAAAGAAAAGGACAATTGAACCGTTAAAAATCGGCATTATTGTCTTTATATGCTGATTATTATTGCATTTAGTGGTAGTATATGTGTAAATTTTTGTGTTGAGTCAACTCAAGACACGTTAAGTGTACGAGTTACTAATGTGCAAAAAAAAAAGTGTATTGGTACTATTTTACCGTCAAAGGTAAATGATACAAAAAACCATACATAGTTTCCTTCTGTTTTATTTACTAATAATTGGCCGATAATTTTTGTACTTATCTGTAGATGCAGACCTCACTCCAAAAAAAAAATGCAGACCTTCGGAAAAAGGAATATGTGGAGAGAGGCAATAATGTGACCATTCAGTTCTTTAGCGTCAAAATCAAATAACTCATACAGTGCATTACTTATCCAGTGGAAGAGTTAGCCGTCAAACGTGGCATATTGTTGAGTACTACTCCCTCCGTTCCTAGATGTATCCGCATGTGGACAAATGAAAGTTATCTAATTTGAATCGTTGGAAATAGTGTACAACAATTGTGTACAGTGCCATGCTGTGGTACTTTTTTTCGTTGCTTTTCTTTTCAACTTCATAGTTGTACAAGGCGACAAGTACCGTGCGAACACACAGGAATTCATATACGCTGTGTGCGACATCCTGACGTTTGGAGAATTTGATGTATGTTTAGAGTATATAAAACTGATGTTGCAACTGATACGGCTTTCGCTACATTCTACAGTCAGAAAGATCAACGAGAACGTTTAAACTTTGACAGTTCAAAAACACAGCCGATGCGTTCACGCAATCACGCGCAAGAGGCTCCAGAAATTCTCTGACAGTGTTTGTGCGAACAGATCGTATTTACATTACACCGTCTGCTATCTGCTGCACTAAGATCAAAATGCATCCTGTGTAGGAGGCTCCGGATGATGAGAGCATTAAAGTGTGGGACTACCAAAAAAGACATAATCTGTGGGCGACTTCTTCACTTGTTATTCTGTTTTTTGTTTAGGGGAACTTGTTATTCATTTTGAACAAGTTCGTAAATGATTCAACCAGTCTTTGTCTGTTGGTTGGCCATGGAAGATGGAACTAAGTCGGCACTGTGGAGTAACATTTGATATATCCTTCAGTTTCTTCTCGACAGGGCTGAATTTTTTACAGCAAATGGAAACTTGGTGCATGTCACTGGCTTGGCGAAGGTCCTGCATTAGAATGACAGGAAAAACATGAGGGCAAAGTTGGAAATAAATAACAGAGTCACATGAGTAAAATGAGCACAGAAGAAGAGTTGGACAAAAATAGATAACACGGTTGTGCAGGTACAGTAAGCAGAACTGAAGCTGAGTCCCACGAACTGGCGATAATGAACTATCGAACGAATGTTTGATCCTTTACAGACTTATATTCCACCAAACAATGAATCAACAAATAGAGGTCATACCTTGCCACATTTACAGATCAATGTAGACACGCAAGCCGTCGCGAGCTAACTGCACATCGATCCCCTCTCTGCATTCACAGATTACAATCCATGTACTTTCAGAAATTTACAGCTCATGCAAGTGTGCTACTAGTAAACTTGTGCTGTTCATGCCAACTTATTTGGGGAATGAACATGCGGGCTAAACAACCAAAACCATCTTGCCCAGAAAGCCTACCTTCTGGACCATTCTTCCAATATCTGGTTGTCCTTGTGATGGTCCATCTCATGAGTCAACCCAATGAGCAATGCCCTTTTAGGGCATATCCTCTTAAGAGCATCTAGTGTCTGCATGGCCAAATTATTAACTAAAAAAGGAGAGCAAAAATTTCGACAAGAAAAGAAGGAGGAGAACATTTAGATTCCTTTAGTTGTGCAAGAGGAAACTAACCTGATCCCAGCAAAGATGCACATTATGAGAGCCAGTCTGTTCACACAGAGAATGTCAGATCCCAATGCCAGTACATATGTCACATATGGAAGTGGTACAACCAAACATGGCTAAGTACAAGGTTACACGCTATTGACTCTTAAGGAAACTCTTGTTTTAGTTTATCAATACTGTCAGTTAATCAAAGAGAGAAAAAACGGTTCTGACAGTAACTAAAGATTAGGACATAGAGAACCAGCCATATATTTTTAGTTAAAATATAGAAGCAATACCACAATATGTCCAAGTCTTGGCATTTGCAGCTTCTGAATACATGCTATTTAAAATACTTAGAACAATGCAAACACTTTCTCAAACAAGGATGCACACCCCTACAACCAAAACATATTTGTAATCTTTCAATATCTGAAGAAATACGTCTCACCCATTACATTGTCTGAGAAACGAGATTTCCAATATATATTTGTAAATTCAAGCATCCGAATTCCGGAAAGGCAATTAGTAGTTTCTCAATAGGGGTGTTACAAACTGTGGGTCCTTGCTGTATATATGTTCCTCTCAATATTCCAAGATGTATGTGTCCTTGCTGTTTTTTGGAACAGCAAGTTTCGGCTACTGGCCTTTTTTGGTTGGTGGTTGGTCACGTGAGCACTGGTATACTTGCTTTACTACTCAGCCTCCCTAGTAAGATGGGGATAAATGAAAGTTCCCTTGTTTTCCAGAAGTGAAAAGTAAAAGGTATAACAAGCAAAGACAGTTCAATCGAAGGAATTGGTTAACAAATCCAGAAGTCAGGAATGAGAAAATGAGATATAACATATCGCTTGTCCTTCCGTCAATGAGATCGTGACCGACTAAAACATAGTACAGAACCAAATTATAAACAAACAACTATAAGGGGGGAAATCTGCATAGAACTGAGGAATTTAAGAAACTCACCCTGTATAGGCAATCCAAGATGAGCAAATCGAGCTGCCCCCCTCCAGACTTTGAAATTGCTGAAAAGCAAGTTTACATAAACACCATAATGAGGTTTCTAGACAGTGAAAACAAGCAAGAGAGGGCACAAAATGGATCTACCAGATTAAAGCTTGTATGAAAGAAAATAGTGCATCCCTAAGAGAGGAAGAAGGATGTGATAGCAATGAAAGAGCTCACAATTCATTCATGCCAAGCCTATGGATAAATATTTCATTCACAAACTCTATGATTAAGTATACAGGTCCAGTTGCGTCCTCTCAAAAAAAAAGTATGCAGGTCCATAATCAAGATTGTACTACAATTTCTACTGCAAGGGCCCTTATGTGTTATGGCGAGCACCACCCAGAGAATTACTGATCACCCGAAAAAGGTTGGTTCTGGTGGATTTCATTTTGGCCAAAACTTATATTAAGTGAATAGTGCAATATGATCTCTTGTCGAGGGAAATATGTTCCAAAACGCAAACAACCAGCACATGCACTGTGACAACACAGAACTGATTACAGAACGCAGCTGGCCAAGTAGCATTAGGAAGGAAAGGTATACCTTCTTCCGTGCTAGGAGGAAACCGTGAAACATCGGATATATAAGCAACTCTAGATTTTCTTCCGAAAAGGAAACCCAGACAAATGTAGTCCTTTCCATGGATCACCTGAGAGAGAGATAAAACTAAGAGAAAGGAATGAAGCAAAAAAAACACAGTTGGTAGAAAAAAATGCACTTCTTACCGGCAAGGGAACAAACTCTAGCCCCGAGGCAGTAAATGGTTTCTGAAGATCACTCTCAATTATTCTCCAGTCAAGTTGAGCAACTCGCCTGACCTCTTGCCCTTCCTTCAGTTTCTTTTTGACCAAGTATGGAAACTTTTGGGAAATGCTGTTTCAAACTAAGTATGTGAGTTTGATAGTACAAATTCTCACTTAAAACCCTACTGGGCAGTAAAAATAAAGGTACATGGGATAAAGAATACAAAGACAGAATAATTACTGTAGCATAAATCACAAAGTAATATATTATAACATGTCAAAACTAAAAGAGTACATGGCATGTACCATTAACAACGCTCTCCTAAAACAGACAAACATGAAAGTCTAACAATGTCAGCAAAAACTAAAGTACCTGTCCATTGCATACTGGGAGAGATAAATAGGGGTGGGATCAATGTCATTTGTAGGACTAAATGGCTGTACAACCCGAACATCATCAAGACCCAAGATCGCATCTGCGTGCTCATGAGTCAGAATAATCTGTGATAAATAGATGAAAGAAGTTAATGCATACACAATATTGGCATTTTTTTACTAATGCATTTATATGATAATTGGCAGTTTTTGGTTGTCCGATAGACCATATCAGATAAGCTGAAGGGAACAAGAACACAATCAAGAACTCACAGAATCAACGCAAGGGATTTTGTGGTGAACAAACCAGCGCAAAACTTGTTCCCGGAAAGTTTTCCCAACGTCAATTATAATATACTTGTGTGCACCTTCATCTTGGCAATAATCAATCAGAAGAGAAGTACAACATCTGCACAAAACCAAATGTCAATTTAGTCCTAGAAAATGCATACATAAGCATGACTAGAGCTACGCACTTTCTTGAGTGCATTAATACTCGGAAATTTGGAAAGAAATGTGTCAAACAACTATATATTAAGACAGACACATCAATGTGGAAAAGTGAAATAAAGAAGTTGAAATCGACTTGGCTCCAAATGTACAGAAATAACCTCCTGCCTAGGTCAATCAGGAAGATAGATCTAGTCACATAGAAGATTAGAAGGTATTGACTAACAAGATCAAATGCATATATGAAGCATGGATGCAGCATGCTAGTCTATAATCCTGCCAAAGTGCCTTTCATCTCCAAAAGAACATTTTAAACCTAAGGTCGCGCTTGGTTCGGCGTTAATTAGGAAAAACGATGGGAATATTTCACGGACCTAGTCCAGCCCTGCTGAAAATACGGAGTGTGCACCGGAATATATTTCAGTCCTTAAATTTTACCAACAATCCAAGCAAGCCCTAAAGGTTGTTGCATAAGAACATGTAGCATCTCTAATGTACAGTCAAAGTTAAACCAAACAGACCAATCACCGATCCTATTTCCATGACACTACGCAGTTGCATTTCGAACTTGTGCGCCTTGTTCTAGGTGCTGAATGTAAATATCCCATCAATAGCATTAGATACGGCACTGATTTAGTACCCTCCTACTAAACTTCATGTATTCCCTGTATGACAGAAAATGCCATACTTACTACTAGCTTGAATGAAACACACAATACCAGGTAGTAACTCACTAACTTGATGTTGTAATCCACAAAGTTTCAATAGAAAGGTACCATATCTTATACCAGCTATTTCATTAAATGAAAACTGTACATTTTTTTTTGCAGGGAAAAAAATGAACTGTACATAACCTGTGAATCCAGTCATTTATAAACTCTAACATATATCCCCCTCAGCTAGGTCAAGTGTTACTATTACACAACCACAGGACAATATTCCAGTGTCAGTGTATGGAACTAAAAACTGTTCAGAGCATTAATATCCATACAGTCCAGCACATCCCAACATTTATTCTCAATCACATGATCACAGGTACTGCTAACATGCTCCTATATCTCAAAATTTACACTGCATACCACAAAAATGCACCACCTACAGAGCCATAAGCGACATCACGCAGAGCAGAAATGCCCATTTCTGAAGCACGGAACACGGCTTCCTATCCGCCGCGCCAAATTAGCATGATTATTAACACTTGATTCGTACGCGACTCTCAGATCCAGGCGGCCCCTACTCGCCCGGAGAAATGCTTGATCGATCCGTACGCCATTCACATAACCACACCAGCCTAAAGCCCGCCAGGGATCGACGCCGACACCCCGCGTCGCCGCACGTCAGCTGCGGCGGCAGCATCTCGATACCGAGGGCGTACATAAGGGAGGAGGGAGGCGGTACCTGTAGTTGGGGTTTAGCTCCGGGGCACGGAGAGGGACTGGGAGCAGACGGCGCAGGGCGGGTCGGGGGGCTGGATCAGGCACCGCGCGTTGGGTACGGCGCTCGAGCAGCCCGTGCCCAGGAACACCAGCGAGGACGAGGGCGAGGACGGCGGTGCAGACGGGGGCGTACCGGCGACGGCGGCGGCAGGGTGTCCGTTTGGGACGGCGGCTGCCATTGAGTTGGGTTTGCCGGAGCGAGACCCCGGCCGCCGGCGAGACGGGAGATTTGTGGAAGTGAACGGAACGAGGGGGGAGGTCAGATGGTGCGACGAACTGGTTTGGAAGGTAGTGATTTTTCCATTAACACTGTGTTTGGACGTCGGAAAGTTTGCTGGGAATTGAATTGGGCTAGCAATTCCATTTCCAACATGGAAAGTAAATTAGCTGCAATTCAAATTCCGCTATTTGGTTGTGATAGAATTTATGGTTGGAATCAAAGGGTAGCACACGATTCTAATTCCTGTTTGGATGTATAAATCTTGGAATTGAAAGTTTTGTTGAGTTTGAACAATATAAAACTTCTTACATATAAAAAAATTGTACTTGTATATTTTAATATTGATATATCATATCAATGTCTCACAAATATACATATAAAACTTCTTAATTTTGACTTTATATATATCAATCTCCCACAAATATATATATAAAACTTCAAAATTTTGACTTTATATATATATATATCAATCTCCCACAAATATATATATATATATAAATCTTTAGCCGAACTCTATTCTCTTTGTTTCAGTTCCTGTGAATCAATTAAAAACAAGGAAAAATGACAGTAAAAAAAGAACAGGAAGAATAACAGAGAAGAGCAAGCCGGCTATGGAGCCATGCCCTGCCACCGCCGGAAGGAGGATGGCGCGGCCCCGCCGGAAGGAGAGACGAGGGCGCGGCCCTTCCCGACGTCGTGCGCCTCTGTCCCTGCCGCCGCCATGCGCCCTGCCGCCTTTGTCCCCTGCCGCCGCCATGACCCCTGCCGCCACCATGCGCCTCTGTCCTGCCCGGGAACGGAGGAGTTGGAGGGAAAGAGGACGCCGGTGATGGTCCTTCACGTAGTTAACTGCGTGAAAATTAAATGGGTTAGGTTGAGACTCCAAGTGCAGAGTGTGTAGTAGGTGGAAGACGTGTTTTCCCCACGAGGGGTGACTCGAGGGTTTAATATCGAACTCTCGGGGAATCAGTAGTGAAGATTTATCTTTCCTATCCTTCTTTTGGTTACCTACAAAACAAAGTAAATGTTTTGGTCCTCAACCTCACCTAGTGGTTGTCAAGCACAAGGTGTGAGAATGATATCAAGATAATATGCAATGCAAACAAGAAATAAATATGCAATGGTGGTAAATAAATATGCAAGGATGGTGGTAGCAATGATAAATGATATTTTTGGGTTTTATATGATGAATGCAAGATGTAAAAGTGTTTTTGTATTTTCGGATTTTTAAATGGCAGAAAATGGTAAAGTGGTAAAAGTTGTTGGAAAGGTGTTTCCTATGATTAAAAATTGACCGGGGTTCATGGTTTCACAAATGCACTCTCTCTTTAATAAAGTGGTAGACAATGGAACACTAGAGTTGACATATGAGATTGCAACACAACAGTTTAATGACAAGTTATAATTATATGGGCATCACGTCCTAACATAGAGACCTTTTGGTTATTAGTCTCTCTTATACTCCACCAAGGTGCGAACTAAATCATAACACCTCAGTAATTAAGATAACTCAGAGTACAACAATAAGTATCATGACATGAAGTTAAAATAAGAACATGCTAGATCTAGTCATGGAGGAAGTGGCAATGGTCACACCCACATCTCCGGTAGCATGGTATTTCTTTTTATCCCTAGTGAGGCAACAAAGTAAGGTAAAACACCCAAGTGGATCGCAGAACTTTCTCTCACGTTCACTGCACTAGCCACCCCCGTTATTCCAACTAATGCACACGTTCCCCCTCACACGCTCTCATAAACATGTTTGATCATGACAAGTAAATAAGAACGGGGTACATAATATGCATCTACTTTCATAACTGAAACAAAACCATTGCAATCTCAAACATATATTAACTCATAAAAAGATCCACCACAAAGGTATTACATAGATGACCGTAATCATGTTCAGCAGCTCATACGGTACTAATTAGTGAAGCTCAAGAGAGAGAGAGATACATAAGTTACTTCCACAAACCCATAGTCCAGAGGTGGACTACTCCCTCTTCATCATGGAGACGGTGGAGAAGTCGTTGGAGAAGATGGAGACCACGCCGGCAGCGCCCCGCCAGAGTTTTCCCCCTCCAATCTGCAACTCCAGGTCTCTGTTTCGGTGTTTCTGTGTTTCTGCGGCGCTCCTTCCAGAGAACGTCGGGGGACTATTTTTATAGGCGGATTTAGGTCAAAACCGAGTCGGCGGAGGAAAGATCGACGGCAACGGAGCTCCGAGGGCCAAAAGGGGGTCCCACGTGGCCAGGTACATGGGCCGCGTGGGCCCACTCATCTGGGCCCTCGGGCCTCCGCTTGTTTGCTTTCTTCGCTCCCACGCTTTGTTCCTTCCAAAAACTGATGCTCGTAAATTTCCAGGTCATTTGGACGTCGTTTGGGTCCCTGAAACATTAAAATATAGAAATAGGGTTTTCTGCCTGTGCAGGGTTAATTCCATAAAAAATATGAAACATACCAAATATTCCCAAAATCATTATAAATCAGTGATATAACCCTTATATGATGCAAATATGACTGGAATATAAGTAAAAATAATGCAAAGTTCATGTATGCATTTTACATGCATCAACATCCCCAAGCTTAACCAATACTCGTCCTCGAGTATGAAGGTGATAAAACTAACATGGACTTTGCAATTTAATACTAACAATGGATATCAAAGATGATTACTATTGCTACATAGATCACTCTTTTGTCTGGATTTTCCCATTATTCAGTATGCAGATGACACTCTTATCATTCTGCCGGCCTGCCCTGCCCAGCTTACTGCGATCAAGGATATTTTGACAATCTTCACTTCCATTACTGGACTAAAAGTGAATTTTCATAAATCTTCTTTGTACCAATCAATATTACAGCTGAGAGATGTGCTGAACTGGCTGGCATTATATCTTGCAAACCTGAAGCTCTACCTTTCACTTATCTTGGACTGCCCATGGGTACTACAAAGCCAAAACTGGAACACTTCATGAGTATTCTTGAAAGAATTGACCGAAGGCTATGTGGTATTTCATCTATGCTTTCCTATGATGGAAGATTAACTGTCATTAAGTCAATTATCATATCCATCCCTTTATTTGCTATGTGTACCATTAAAATGCCCCTGCGGTTCCTGGATCATGTGGAAGGATCTGCTAGGAGATTCCTATGGGTGGATGATACGTCCAAAACGTATCTATAATTTTTGATTGTTTCATGCCATTTTTATGCTTTTAGCACTTGTTTTATATTAAGTTTATTATTTATTTGGACTAACCTACTAATAGTTGCAAAAGTGCACAATGTTCTTGTTTTACTCTTTGATGTGTAGAAATTATCAAGAATACAAGAGGAAACCTTGTTGGAGTCGAATTGGGACTTTCCTGAAATCTGTCTGAGAACTTTTTACGAAGTTTGCCAGTTTGACCCTCGAAGATGACGTCAAATGGAGACCTGGCTGTTACGAAAGTTGTCACAATTTTCCATACGAAGATTTTAAGCCCGAGATCAGCCCAATCGGAGTTCGGACGCGGCCTGTAGGCCCGTTTTGGTGGAACCCTAAAAGGGGTGACGGAAATCCGAGAAGATATATAAAGGGAGGAAACCTAATTCGTGGAGGACTCCTCCACCCACGAATTTCAGCCACCAAAAGCCACGTTTTTGCCTCCCCCATGGATCCCATCTCCATGGGGGAGGGCTCCCAAGAAGCCATGAAGGAGGGAGGCTAAGGGGCGGCGCTCCCCAAGCTTGCCGGCGGCGGGGAAAGGAGTTCCCCGCACCGCCGGCGCCGCCGCCGCCCTGCGCCGCCGCGCTGCCCCTCTCCGCCGTCTTCACCGCCATCTCCATCACCATCTCCTCCTTGTATTCAGTGGTTCATCCTCCCACAAACCTCTGTACCGTCCTATGTAAACATGGTGTTTGATGCTATAATATTTATCCTATGATTTACATCATGTTTCCGTAGTTTATTTGTCTTTTGATTGCTTAATTGAATGCATGAGGTTCATTAGAGTTGTATGTCTATATGGTGCTGTCCTTTGGTGTCCATTATATTTGTGCGCGCATGGATCAAACACCCTAGGGTTGGTAGTATTTGTAACGAAGCGGGGGAAGTTCTGCCGGAGTGACAGAAACCTGAGAACGCGAACCGATTAGTTGCACGTATGGGAGTAAGAGGACCTTGAACTTAAGGCTATGGTTGGGGAAACCTTAATGCATTGTTAGTATTTGCGGATGCTTTCTAACAATCCAATCATATAGTACTTGTAATCCCAAGTAGTGGAGTGCATGTATATTTAGCCTCTCCCACATAGAAAACTGCATCGAAGACAATGAACCAAGTACCTTCACTAATTAATCTTGGACAAAGCCACCACAATTACCACCACTTTTCCACACTCATGGTACTGTTAGTATATGGTTACTTAGTGTATTTTATTGCTGCAGCACTAACATTTACTTTCTTGTATTTATTATCTTGCAAAACTACTCTCATACCCGTATTGCTACCGTAGTTTTATTTCTAGATAATGCAAACGTTTAGTGTGCGTAGAGTTGTATCAGTGGTTGATAGAACTTGAGAGAATACTTATCCTACCTTTAGCTCCTCGTTGGGTTCGACACTCTTACTTATCGAAAAGGCTACACGCGATCCCCTATACTTGTGGGTTATCAAGACCTTTTCTGGCGCCGTTGCCGGGGAGCCATAGCGTAGGTTAATGTTCTTGTGTGCACTTGTTTGCTTTATCTCTAAGTAGTTTTTATTTTCAGTATTAAGTTGTTCTTTATCTTACTATGGATAGGGAATGCGAATTACAAAAAAAATTAGGTGTAGTTGTTATCTAAAAACGTTTTCAAAAAGAAAAGTGATTGGAAAGATGAGTAATGGTTAAATGGGGGTCGACCTTGAACACTTGTGTTCATGCCTATGAAACCAAAACAAATCTTTCCATGGAAGCTTTTCATTAAAAACATGTAAATATTGTAAATATTGTGTATATACCTCTGTACATAAAAATAAAATGCTAATTATAGTCTTTAGTTAATTGAAAGTTGATAGTTTTACTTTGCTGTCCAGAAACAGATTTTCTGTGCTCCACCGTATTAAATGTTTAAAATCACCAGAACGTGATCTTGATCTGAAATTTCTTGAGTGCAAAGTGATGCTTATTAGCTTTCTTTCATTAGACTAACTTTTTCTGATTTAAGGTACGTAGATAGGTCGAAAAATTCGATCTTTACTGACTGTTCTGTTTAGACAGATTTTGTGCTTCTCTGTAAATAAAATCGTGATAAATCTCAGAATAGTATTTTGACTTGAAAATTTTTGTGCATAAACCTGAGATTATTATCTTTCTTTCATTAGACTAAAGTTTTTCGATTTGAGCTACTTAACTATCTCGTTGAATGCCATCTTTACGGACTGTTCAGTTTTGACAGATTTCTTTGTTTATTCAATATTGTACTTGGTGTTGTTAGTTTCATTAGTTTTTCGACGGACAACGGAAATCATGAACACCTTAGTATATACAGTGGCTAATGTTGAGTAAAAATTATAAAACTTGTCAATGCTTGAACATGAGTGGATTTTATTTAATGAGTACTAACCCTACTAATGAGTTTTGTGAAGTTTTATGTGGATGTAGCTTATAAGATCTAATCAATATGGTGATATGAGATGAATAAGAAGACGCAAGAGCTCAAGCTTGGGGATGTGTAGGTGCATCCCAAGAACATATTCAAGAAGATACAATCATCTAAGCTTGGGGATGCCCGAGTCATCCCCCTATTCATCAACTAACATGAGGTTGTCTCGTTCATACTCTATATTACCCGTCCACATGATATGTATTGTCTTAACTTGTATTATAATTGCTTTTATATGTCTTGGTTTTACCTTCTTTAGTTTTATTAGGCTCCTTATTTGGTTTCGATTGCTTCTTTACTTTCACTTATAAATTCAAAATAACAAAAATATTTTCTTTTGTTTTGCTTCTTTGTTTGGTTCTTTATTTTAATTTTATTTGGGTTTTACTTTTGATTTTTATTTAGAGTTTTCCTTGCTGTAGCTAGCATGTTTAGGTCTTGCTTAGCCTCTGGTTTCTTAGTTTATCAAAAATAAAGTACCAAGTTTTATCCATTTAGCTTAGTTGATACATATGTAAAAAGTGATTTTCTGTTTTCGGTATCTACTGCTTATTGCGCGATTTTTCATATTTTACTGGAAGCTCTAAAAATCACGAAAAAATTACTGATGTTGTAGCACCTAATCCTCTGCATGTACAAAAATTGGCTAAAATTTCGGGCATGTTTAAGTGCACCTAAAAATTGCGTTTTCCAGCTGCTGTTTTTCTGGACAGATTCTGACTTTTGTTGCAAGAGTGGCCTCTTTTCGTTTTCATTTGATTTTTAATGGTTCTTACCTTTCATTTATAAGTTGGCCATTTAAGCAACCTTTCTGTAACTTAAAAACAAAATTTTATTTGGTTTAATAGTAGCACTTGGGAAATATTATCTATTGTACTAATGTCTAACCGCAGAAAAGAATGGGAAAGTTTTTGTGTTGAAGTTTTTTCACAGAGAATGAAGGAACACCAAACTATGGAATATTGAAGAATTACCAAAGTCATAAGCTTGGGGATGTCCCCGCATCCCTCTTCATCAATAACCCCACGGTTTGCAAACCTTTAAACTTTGTTTTTTGAGCAACATAGGAACTTAACTAAACTTGAAGCGGCTGTATTTTATTATCTATTTATCTTAGCATCAAACACCAGTTACATTAATAAGTGGATCGTCACATATTTTATTTATCCTCTGTTTTCAATGTTTACTTGGTTAATGGATTACTTGTTGAAACTTAAAAATGATGTGTGAATAATACTGTTTAGTAGTTTATGTTTTCTTATGGTTAGTCTCAACTAGCTAATAGTGCATATTATGTTATTTTGATATCAACATGCATTGTCCTGTTCATAAGATGGTATGGTATTGTGGTATCCTCCTCTGAATAATTCACTTGAATCGACTTGGCACATGCTCACACATGTTATGACTGAAAAATAAAAGTCAATTAAGCCTTGATGATCTATTTTGCCTCAGAGTTTTAGTATCGTTTTTATGCCTCCGTTAATTTTATTTTGTCGCAAGCATGATTATGACCGTTATCGCTCTCGTGGTTGTCGCTTCCCAGTCTATTGCTAGCCTTCACTTGTACTGAGCGGGAATGCTGCTCGTGCATCCAAATCCTTAAAACCAAGTTATCCCAAAGAGTCCACCAAAAAATTCCTATGCATGGTATTTCAAGCCATTCCAAGTAAATTTGCATGTGCTACCTTTAAAACCTTCAAAATATTTCTCTTTTTGTGTCAATGTTTACTAGCTCATGAGGAATTAGTGTGGTTATTCTTTATTCTATTTGTCAAATGGACTTTTACACCTGGACTAGTGGCATATACATCCGCTTATCCAATAACTTGCAAAAAGAGCTGGCAACGGGGTGCCCAGTCCCAATTAATTACAACTTTAACCAATTAATTCTCTTCACACTTTTGCCCTGATTCATCAGTAAGCAATGACAAACAGTGAAATACCTGAATGTGTGTAAACCAAAGAGAAAGAGGGATGATCTGCCTTGCTGGTAGAAATAACGTCCTTCATGGGAGCCGCTCTTAAAAGTCCGTTTGACAGGTAGAATACTGTTCTCACCCGCTACCATTCGTTGACAATTAACAAACACCTCTCAAAACATTTTTACCTCTGTTTTTAAAAAAAAAGCTCTAGCACGTGTTAATCCCTGCTTCCCTCTGCGAAGGGCCAATCTTTTATTTTTATGTTGAGTCACCATCCTTTCTTTGAGCACTTCTTCGAGAGCATAGCTGTCGTTCTTAGTGTAATGTGCTTGTCCCAGAATACGATTAATTGAGGTATAACCATGATGCTTTTATCTTTGATATCTCTATATCTAGTCTTCACTTGAACTTCAGAGGTGCCTTGGCATTTATGTTTTGCTCCACAATTAAGGGCAAGCGAGATACCACTCTATCATGCTTTATTATGGTCATTACAATCTTGTTGATGTTTATAAATTTCATGTTATAAGCTCTTAGTTCGTTGATACTTTTCATTAGGAAACATGATTGCTAAGTTTTATTATCCATACATCATGCAATTGTTAAAGACCTGATCATAGCATTTACAATCAAAAATTATTTTGTTATCATTTACCTACTCGAGGACGAGCAGGAATTAAGCTTGGGGATGTTGATACGTCCAAAACGTATCTATAATTTTTGATTGTTTCATGCCATTTTTATGCTTTTAGCACTTGTTTTATATTAAGTTTATTATTTATTTGGACTAACCTACTAATAGTTGCAAAAGTGCACAATGTTCTTGTTTTACTCTTTGATGTGTAGAAATTATCAAGAATACAAGAGGAAACCTTGTTGGAGTCGAATTGGGACTTTCCTGAAATCTGTCTGAGAACTTTTTACGAAGTTTGCCAGTTTGACCCTCGAAGATGACGTCAAATGGAGACCTGGCTGTTACGAAAGTTGTCACAATTTTCCATACGAAGATTTTAAGCCCGAGATCAGCCCAATCGGAGTTCGGACGCGGCCTGTAGGCCCGTTTTGGTGGAACCCTAAAAGGGGTGACGGAAATCCGAGAAGATATATAAAGGGAGGAAACCTAATTCGTGGAGGACTCCTCCACCCACGAATTTCAGCCACCAAAAGCCACGTTTTTGCCTCCCCCATGGATCCCATCTCCATGGGGGAGGGCTCCCAAGAAGCCATGAAGGAGGGAGGCTAAGGGGCGGCGCTCCCCAAGCTTGCCGGCGGCGGGGAAAGGAGTTCCCCGCACCGCCGGCGCCGCCGCCGCCCTGCGCCGCCGCGCTGCCCCTCTCCGCCGTCTTCACCGCCATCTCCATCACCATCTCCTCCTTGTATTCAGTGGTTCATCCTCCCACAAACCTCTGTACCGTCCTATGTAAACATGGTGTTTGATGCTATAATATTTATCCTATGATTTACATCATGTTTCCGTAGTTTATTTGTCTTTTGATTGCTTAATTGAATGCATGAGGTTCATTAGAGTTGTATGTCTATATGGTGCTGTCCTTTGGTGTCCATTATATTGTGCGCGCATGGATCAAACACCCTAGGGTTGGTAGTATTTGTAACGAAGCGGGGGAAGTTCTGCCGGAGTGACAGAAACCTGAGAACGCGAACCGATTAGTTGCACGTATGGGAGTAAGAGGACCTTGAACTTAAGGCTATGGTTGGGGAAACCTTAATGCATTGTTAGTATTTGCGGATGCTTTCTAACAATCCAATCATATAGTACTTGTAATCCCAAGTAGTGGAGTGCATGTATATTTAGCCTCTCCCACATAGAAAACTGCATCGAAGACAATGAACCAAGTACCTTCACTAATTAATCTTGGACAAAGCCACCACAATTACCACCACTTTTCCACACTCATGGTACTGTTAGTATATGGTTACTTAGTGTACTTTATTGCTGCAGCACTAACATTTACTTTCTTGTATTTATTATCTTGCAAAACTACCTCTCATACCCGTATTGCTACTGTAGTTTTATTTCCTAGATAATGCAAACGTTTAGTGTGCGTAGAGTTGTATCAGTGGTTGATAGAACTTGAGAGAATACTTATCCTACCTTTAGCTCCTCGTTGGGTTCGACACTCTTACTTATCGAAAAGGCTACACGCGATCCCCTATACTTGTGGGTTATCAGTGGATAAGGATATACATAAGAGGGTCATTGCCTAGCTAAATGGGAGCTGGTTTGCAAGCCAAAGAAGGCAGGAGGTCTGGTGTGATTAGCCTTCGAACTCAGAATATTGCATTTGCTAATGAAACACCTATACAAATTCATGAACAGAATGATATTCCATGGGTGAAACTTATTTGGGAGGCTCATTATCAGAACAATAAGCTGCCACAGGTGCAATCACCATGTGGATCCTTCTGGTGGAAGGATATTCTCTCACCGTGGGATAAATTTATGGAGCTAACAAGCTGTAGACCAGAAGATGGTAGAACCATCAGGTTTTGGAAAGATAATGGAGAGACACCACACCTGCTGCAGCTTACCCACATTTGTTCTCATTTTCTCGCCAGCAAGATATTAATCTAAAGCACATGCTAGACATGAATGCAACAAACTTACTGGATCACTTCCACCTGCCTTTGTCCATGATTGCATATCAGCAAAGTGAGGATCTCTCTGCTGTCCTTAATGAACAGGATGTTACTGCTGATTTTGACAGATGGAATCTGAAAAGTGAGGCCAAGTTTTCAGTTAAAAGGGTTTTATAATGCTCTCACACCCATCACTCCAGCACCTGCCCCATTTCAGTGGATATGGAATTCCTGTGTTCAATTGAAACATAAATTCTTTTTTTGGCTGCTGCTTGATACGTCTCCAACGTATCCATAATTTCTGCTGTTCCATGCTTATATTATACCATTTGCTACATGTTTTATATACACTTCATATCACTTTTATGCATTTTCTGGGACTAACCTATTAACAAGATGCCACAGTGCCAGTTCCCTGTTTTCTGCTGTTTTTGGTTTCAGAAAGTTACTTCTGGAAATATTCTCGGAATTGCACGAAACAAAAGGCCAAGTCCCTATTTTTCCAACACGTACACGGAGTCCGAAGGAGAGACGAAGGGAGCCACGAGGTGGCCAAACCACCTGGCGGCGCGGCCCACCGCCGCGCAGCCTGTGGTTTGGGCCCCTCGGGGGTCCGCCGACATCGCCCCTTCGCCTATTTATTCCCCGAGACGTGAAAACCCTAAAACACCGAGCCTTTCATCCAGAACATATTCGCTGCCGCCGCCGTCGTCAACCCTAACTCGGGGGGTTCTGAAGCTCTTCCCGGCACCCTGCCGGAGAGGGGAATCATCACCGGAGGGCTCTACATCGCCATGCCCGCCTCCGGAGTGATGCGTGAGTAGTTCATCCTTGGACTATGGGTCCATAGCAGTAGCTAGATGGTTGTCTTCTCCACTTGTGCCATCATGTTTAGATCTTGTGAGCTGCCTATCATGATCAAGATCATCTTATTGTAATGCTACATGTTGTGTTTGCTGGGATCTGACTTATATTGATACCTATGTGGAGCTGAATATTATATTATCATGTCTATGTCATTTGTGATCTTGCATGCTCTCCGTTACTTGTTGAAGCCTTGGCCAAGTGAATACTTGTAACTCCAAGAGGGGGTATTTATGCATGATAGTTGGGTTCAACCTCTATTTAACCTGGGATAGTGACAGCAAGTTCTAAGGTTGTAGATGTGTTGTTGCCACTAGGGGTAAAACAGCAATGCTTTATTCAAGGATGAATGTATTGTTTACATTACGCACATTACTTAATGCAATTGTCTGTTGCTTGCAACTTAATACTGGAAGGGGTACGGATGTTAACCGGAAAGTGGACTATTTAGGCATAGATGCATGCTGGATAGCGGTCTATGTACTTTGTCGTAATGCCCAAATGAATCTCATAGTAGACACCACAGCTCACACATGCATGTTATATGCACTTATCAATTGTCAATTGCCCAGCTGTAATTTGTTTACCCAGCATGTTAGTTATCTTATTGGAGAGACACCACTAGTGAACTGTGGACCCCGGTCCATTCTTTTACATCTGAAATACAATCTACTGCAATCATTGTTCTCTACTGTTTTATGCAAACAAACATCATTTCCATTCGATACGTTTAACCCTTTGTTTTCAGCAAGCCGGTGAGATTGACAACCTCACTGTTAAGTTGGGGCAAAGTAATTTGATTGTGTTGTGCAGGTTCCACGTTGGCACCGGAATCCCTGGTGTTGCGCCGCACTACACTCCTTCACCAACACCTTCGAAGCAAACCTCGTTTTCCTACTGGTTCGATTAAACCTTGGTTTCATACTGAGGGAAAACTTGCTGCTGCACTCATCATACCTTCCTCTTGGGGTTCCCAACTGACGTGTGACGTACAAGCATTGTTTCTGTGTTTGCCGGAGATATTCCCTCGTCAACTAGCCAGCAACACGTTTTCTGGCGCCGTTGCCGGGGAAAACCGAATTGCTTCTGCAAGGGGAGTCTCTCACACCCAATCTCTTTACTTTGTTATTTGTCTTGCTTAGTTTATTTTTATTTAGTCTTGTTTGCTCTCTTTATCAAAAACACAAAAAAATTAGTTACTTGTTTAATTCGTTTGATTTTGTTTTTCAAAATGAGTACTCCTGAGAACACTAAGTTGTGTGACTTCACTAGCACAAACAACAATGATTTCATATGCACTCCTATTGCTCCACCTGCTTCTAAGCAGAATTTTATGAAATTAAACCTGCTCTATTAAATCTTGTTATGAAAGAGCAATTTTCTGGTGTTAGTACTGATGATGCTGCTGCCCATCTTAATAACTTTGTTGAACTTTGTGAAATGCAAAAGTATAAGGATATGGATGGGGATATTATAAAACTGAAACTTTTTCCTTTCTCCTTGAGAGGAAGAGCTAAAGAATGGTTGCTTTCTTTGCCTAGAAATAGTATTAATTCTTGGACAAAATGCAAAGATGCTTTCATAGGGAAATATTATCCTCCTGCTAAGATTATATCCTTGAGAAGTAGCATTATGAATTTTAAACAACTTGATAATGAACATGTTGCTCAAGCTTGGGAAAGAATGAAATCTTTGGTGAAGAATTGTCCCACTCATGGACTGACTACTTGGATGATCATCCAAACCTTTTATGCAGGATTAAATTTTTCCTCAAGGAACTTATTGGATTCAGCCTCTGGAGGAACCTTTATGTCCATCACTTTAGGTGCAGCAACAAAGCTACTTGATGATATGATGATCAACTATTCCGAATGGCACACCGAAAGAGCTCCTCAAGGTAAGAAGGTAAATTCTGTTGAAGAAACCTCCTCTTTGAGTGATAAGATTGATGCTATTATGTCTATGCTTGTGAATGGTAGATCTCATGTTGATCCTAATAATGTTCCTTTAGCTTCATTGGTTGCTCAAGAAGAGCATGTTGATGTAAACTTCATTAAAAACAACAACTTCAACAACAATGCTTATAGGAATAATTTTGGTAGCAACAACTATAAGCCTTATCCTTCAAATGGTTATGGCAATTCTTATGGTAATTCCTACAGCAACAATAGAAGTGTGTCCTCTGATCTTGAAGCTATGCTTAAAGAATTTATTAGCACACAAAAAGCTTTCAATAAAACTGTTGAGGAAAAGTTTGAAAAAATTGATGATCTTGCTTCTAAAGTTGATAGTCTTGCTCATGATGTTGAAATTCTAAAACTGAAAGTTATGCCTAATGAAGTTAAAGATACTAAGTCATTTGCTACAGCAAATGCCATCCAAGTTCGAATTGATAATAATATTAGGATGTTGGCTGAATTGCATGCTAGGTGGGAAAAAAGAGAATAGTATAGTTAGAGTTTGTACTATCACCACCACTAGTAATGCTAATGTTTACATGCTAGTAAGCCTCCTACTATTGATGGTAATGTTATTGGTGTTGGTAATGTCTCTACTACTTCTGCAAAGCGTTTGAAATTGCCTAAAACTGCTGAAACTTTTTCTGATAAAAGTGCTGAAATTTTTCAAACTATTGGAGACAATGGTTCCACCACCATTGACAATAATGATTTTGATTTTGATGATTGTAACATCTCTGAAGTTATTATGTTCTTGCAAAAATTAGCTAGAAGTCCCAATGCTAGCACTATTAATTTGGCTTTTACAAAGCATATTACAAATGCTCTTTTGCAAGCTAGGGAGGAGAAGTTGAAACTTAAAGCTTCTATTCCTAGGAAATTAGAAGATGGTTGGGAACCCATCATTAAGGTAAAGGTGAATGATTTTGATTGCAATGCCTTGTGTGATCTTGGTGCAAGTATTTCGGTTTTGCCCAAGAAGCTTTATGATATTCTTGATTTGCCACCTTTGGAACATTGTTATTTGGATGTTTTTCTCGCTGATAATGCTATGAAGAAACCTTTGGGGCGAGTTAATGATGTTTTTATTACAGTAAACAATAACCTTGTCCCGTTGATTTTATTGTTATGGATATTGAATGCAATGCATCTTGTCCTATTGTTTTGGGAAGACCTTTTCTTCGAACTGTTGGTGCCATCATTGATATGAAAGAAGGTAATATAAGGTACCAATTTCCTCTCAAGAAAGGTATGGAACACTTCCCTAGGAAGAGAATGAAGTTACCTTTTGACTCTATTGTTAGAGCAAGTTATGATGTTGATGCTTCTTCTCTTGACAACACTTGATTTTCACTTTCTGCGCCTAGCTGAAAGGCGTTAAAGAAAAGCGCTTATGGGAGACAACCCATCGTTTTTATTTGCTGTTATTTTTGTTTTCTTTGAGTCAAGGAGTTTTGTTACTTCTGTAGCAACTCCTTTGTATCTTTATTTTATCGCAATGTTGTGCCAAGTAAAGTTCTATATTGAAAGTTGATGCAAGATTTGGATTTCTGCGCAGTGACAGATTTTTAGCTGTCACGGATTTGAGCTTATCTCCCTGTAGAAAATTCAAAAATTCTGAAAAAATCACGCATATTCCTGAGATATGTACGCAACTTTCATTATTTTAGGCCAGATCCATCTGAGCAACTTAAGTGCCTCGAAAAAATTCGTCATTCCAGACTGTTCTGTTTTTGACAGATTCTGCCTTTTGTTTTGCATTCGCTCTTTTACTGTGTTTGTGTGGATTTCTTTGCTCCACAAAGCATTGGTGGCTGTAGCTAATGTCCAGAAGCTTTGGGATTGATTGTATCATTACAGAATATGAGAATTTTTGATTATGCACTAACCCTCTAATGAGAACTGTCTTGAGTTTGGTGTGAAGGAAGTTTTCAAGGATCAAGCGAGAAGGGTGATATTATGTGATCAAGAAGAGTGAAAAGCCTAAGCTTGGGGATGCCCCCGTGGTTCATCCCAACCATATTCAGAGAGACTCAAGCGTCTAAGCTTGGGGATGCCCAAGGCATCCCCTTCTTCATCAACAAACTTATCAGGTCATCTCTAGTGAAACTATATTTTAATTCTTTCACATCTTATGCGCTTTACTTGGAGCGTCTGTGTGTTTTTATTTTTGTTTTTGTTTGAATAAATTCGGATCCTAGCAATCCTTGTGTGGGAGAGAGACACGCTCCGCTTTTTCATGTGAATACTCATGTTCTTCACTTATATTTGTTGAGTATTCTTAACTAGCTACTGCAGTGCTTTTAGCTCCTGTTTTTCATGCATCTCTTCGAGCTGTTAGCACTTGTTTATAAATACTCTCTTGCTGCATTATATTATCATTTGGAGAGTTTATGTTTAAATAAATTGATTGGTGTTTGTTTGGAAGAAAGAAAATGCTACATGTAGTAGTTGGTATTGGAAAAGACATATGCATTCTTGTAGATCATTGTCTTGTTTCGATTTGATGCTTTGCAATTGTTTTGAGCTCTCAAGTAGATCATGTTTAAGCTCTTGCATCATGTAGTTAAAGCCTAGTAGTGGAGAACTACCGTAGAGCTTGTTGAGACTTGGGATGCATATTTGTTCTCTCTAAGGTCTAGATATTTTCTGGTAAAATGTTTGAGCAACAAGGAAGACAGTGTAGAGTCTTATAATACTTGCAATATGTTTTTATGTGATTCTTGCTGTACCGGTTTATACTTGTGTTTGCTTCAAACAACCTTGCTAGCCTAAACTCTGTACTGAGAGGGAATGCTTCTCGTGCATCCAAAACTTGAGCCAAAACCCATGCCATTTGTGTCCACCATACCTACCTACTATGTGGTATTTCCTGCCATTCCAAGTAAATATTTCATGTGCTACCTTTAAACTATTCAAAACTTTATTACTCCTTATTTGTGTCAATGTTTTATAGCTCATGAGGAAGTATGTGGTGTTTTATCTTTCAATCTTGTCATTTACTTCTGACAGACTTTCACCAATGGACTAGTGGCATATACATCCGCTTATCCAATAATTTGCAAAAAGAGCTGGCAACGGGGTGCCCAGCCCCAATTAATTACAACTTTCATTAATAATTCTCTTCACATGTTTTGCCCTGATTTATCAGTAAGCAACTTAATTTGCAATAGACACTCCTCCATGGTATGTGAATGTTGGAAGGCACCCGAGGATTCGGTTAGCCATGGCTTGTGTAAGCAAAAGGTTGGGAGGAGTGTCATCTATAAAGAAACTAAAATACATGTGTAAACAAAAGAGAAGAGGGATGATCTACCTTGCTGGTAGAGATAACGTCCTTCATGGGAGCCGCTCTTGAAAGTCTGGTTGACAAGGGGGTTAGAGTGCCCACTACCATTCGTTGACAACAACAAACACCTCTCAAATACTTATTTTGTGCTCTCTATATGCTTTCGAAAACTTAAAAAGCTCTAGCACATGATTTAATCCCTGCTTCCCTCTGCGAAGGGCCTATCTTTTACTTTATGTTGAGTCAGTTTACCTACTCCTTTCTATCTTAGAAGCAAACACTTGTGTCAACTTTGTGTGCATTGATTCTTACATATTTACTTATTGCACTTGTTATATTGCTTTATGTTGACAACTATCCATGAGATATACATGTTACAAGTTGAAAGCAATGCTGAAACTTAATCATCCTTTGTGTTGCTTCAATGCCTTTTACTTTGAATCTATTGCTTTATGAGTTACCTCTTATGCAAAACTTTTTGATGCTTGTCTTGAAAGTACTATTCATGAAAAGTTTTTGCTTATATGATTCATTGTTTACTCTTTATCTATTTGTTAGCAAACTATAGATCATTGCTTTGAGTCACTTCATTCATGACATGAGCCTTGCAATATATTGATCAAGATTGTGTGAAAGCATGTCTCCTCAGAAATTATTTGTTGTTATCGTTTTACCTACTCGAGGACGAGTAGAACTAAGCTTGGGGATGCTTGATACGTCTCCAACGTATCCATAATTTCTGCTGTTCCATGCTTATATTATACCATTTGCTACATGTTTTATATACACTTCGTATCACTTTTATGCATTTTCTGGGACTAACCTATTAACAAGATGCCACAGTGCCAGTTCCCTGTTTTCTGCTGTTTTTGGTTTCAGAAAGTTACTTCTGGAAATATTCTCGGAATTGCACGAAACAAAAGGCCAGTCCCTATTTTTCCAGCACGTACACGGAGTCCGAAGGAGAGACGAAGGAGCCACGAGGTGGCCAAACCACCTGGCGGCGCGGCCCACCCGCGCGCCTGTGGTTTGGGCCCCTCGGGGGTCCGCCGACATCGCCCCTTCGCCTATTTATTCCCCGAGACGAAAACCCTAAAACACCGAGCCTTTCATCCAGAACATATTCGCTGCCGCCGCCGTCGTCAACCCTAACTCGGGGGGTTCTGAAGCTCTTCCCGGCACCCTGCCGGAGAGGGGAATCATCACCGGAGGGCTCTACATCGCCATGCCCGCCTCCGGAGTGATGCGTGAGTAGTTCATCCTTGGACTATGGGTCCATAGCAGTAGCTAGATGGTTGTCTTCTCCACTTGTGCCATCATGTTTAGATCTTGTGAGCTGCCTATCATGATCAAGATCATCTTATTGTAATGCTACATGTTGTGTTTGCTGGGATCTGACTTATATTGATACCTATGTGGAGCTGAATATTATATTATCATGTCTATGTCATTTGTGATCTTGCATGCTCTCCGTTACTTGTTGAAGCCTTGGCCAAGTGAATACTTGTAACTCCAAGAGGGGGTATTTATGCATGATAGTTGGGTTCAACCTCTATTTAACCTGGGATAGTGACAGCAAGTTCTAAGGTTGTAGATGTGTTGTTGCCACTAGGGGTAAAACAGCAATGCTTTATTCAAGGATGAATGTATTGTTTACATTACGCACATTACTTAATGCAATTGTCTGTTGCTTGCAACTTAATACTGGAAGGGGTACGGATGTTAACCGGAAAGTGGACTATTTAGGCATAGATGCATGCTGGATAGCGGTCTATGTACTTTGTCGTAATGCCCAAATGAATCTCATAGTAGACACCACAGCTCACACATGCATGTTATATGCACTTATCAATTGTCAATTGCCCAGCTGTAATTTGTTTACCCAGCATGTTAGTTATCTTATTGGAGAGACACCACTAGTGAACTGTGGACCCCGGTCCATTCTTTTACATCTGAAATACAATCTACTGCAATCATTGTTCTCTACTGTTTTATGCAAACAAACATCATTTCCATTCGATACGTTTAACCCTTTGTTTTCAGCAAGCCGGTGAGATTGACAACCTCACTGTTAAGTTGGGGCAAAGTAATTTGATTGTGTTGTGCAGGTTCCACGTTGGCACCGGAATCCCTGGTGTTGCGCCGCACTACACTCCTTCACCAACACCTTCGAAGCAAACCTCGTTTTCCTACTGGTTCGATTAAACCTTGGTTTCATACTGAGGGAAAACTTGCTGCTGCACTCATCATACCTTCCTCTTGGGGTTCCCAACTGACGTGTGACGTACAAGCATGTTTCTGGTGCTGTTGCCGGGGAGATATTCCCTCGTCAACTTAGCGCTAGCACTGCTCCT